>JAIUCV010000020.1:11680324-12366624 GCA_026724425.1 Erythrophleum ivorense
AAATTTTAAAATTATTTTAAAATATTTCTAAAATTAAAAATTTAAACTGTAAAAAAATTATAATTAAAGATTTTAAATTTAAAACTATTTAATATAAATATTTTTATATTTGTAACCATATATAGAATAAGTATTAAATATACATTTGGTGAATATAAAATAGATAGTAATTTAAATTTAGTAAGTTATAAAATCATTTGATAAAAAATAAATAATCACTAAAAGCAAAGAATGTATTTACAACATGATTTTTAATATTAACCAATTTAAAGATAATAATTTAATTTTGAAATTAATATTTCTATTCATTATATATTAATAAATTTAAGCATTGCCATAATATTAATAAAATTTAGAATAAATTAAAATAATTTTT
This sequence comes from Erythrophleum ivorense, assembly GCA_026724425.1. Classification (NCBI taxonomy): domain Eukaryota; kingdom Viridiplantae; phylum Streptophyta; class Magnoliopsida; order Fabales; family Fabaceae; genus Erythrophleum; species Erythrophleum ivorense. Next base: position 11,680,701 of record JAIUCV010000020.1, read on the forward strand.
AACACAAAATAAATAACATTATTTTTGGAGACACGTTGGTCATCTTTTTGATTTAATTGAAAAGCTTTATTTATATTTTTAAGATAAAAGAGATAGACACTATAAATTTAGGTATCTTTTTGAACTAAGAAACTAATTTATCTTTTTTTAAAAAGTAAATTACAAAAATCTTTATTAAAATTACATACATTTTTTTATTTTCAAAATATATATTTTAGTTTAATTTTAATTTTTTTAACTAAAATATTTTTTATTAACCTAAATATACAAATATTTATTATATCTAAATATACATAAAAAAAAGAGAGTAAATTTTATTTTTAAATATGTATAAATAAAAATAAAAAAAAATTATTTTCATTAAATTTATCTAAAAAATATATTTAGATTAATTGAAGATATTATATTGCACTTTAATATAATTTTTTATTTTAAGAAATTTTTTATATGTTTAGAAAAATTCATGTAGTTTTAATAAAATTAAAAAAGAAAATTGAGCAATTTACTTATTTTTTTCAATCGAAAAAAAGCTATGGAAACTCCCACCCCACAATAAACGTTCCTCTTGGGAAGGTGGAGTTCTGATGTTTCGCAGGGAAATTCTTCAATGGACAGCAAGCACGCATGTCATCAACAATCCACTTCAACACCACATGCAGATACTTTCCTAAACCAACAAGACTCGCTCACTTCTTATGGAAGCCTCATGGAAGGATTACTCCTTGCAGATGCTCAGGGAAGACATCATCAAGCTCTTGGACTCTTTTAGTTCTTGGACCCTACGACTCCTGCGACAGGGGAATAAAAAACAATGGTGGAATCATATGATAAATCCTTTTCTTCCCATTCCCTAACCCCCACTTGTTTGTGTACCCAAAAAAGAAAATCTAGCTAAACAAGTAAAACTTGAAAAAAAAACCAAGCCATTCTCAAGTTTCGAAATTCTCTGCTATAGTTCCACACTTGCGAACCACTGATTCTAGGCTCAGTCATTAAGAGAAGCTAGTGAGAAGGGTTCAGGAGCAGAATTTGACAGAAATTACTATCTTGTCTTTTCTCCTTCTTATACTTTCCAACACAAGTCTATGCATCTGTAACTGTAAGCCACTGGCATCTCCAAAACCCAAACAAGGAAAAGTCTGATCATTATATCGAATCATGGCAACAATTCCCCTTAGATAACTATTCATTCTCCCGATCACCACTGGTGAAGAATCTACTAACCACATTAACTGCAACTTTCTGAGAGAGACTACTTTCCTTCCAGCCAATAACAACATTAAGAAACTCATTCTGAATTTTATATGTATCCCTCGTTGGCCAAACTTCCAAACCTGTTGGGTTCATGGACAAAAAGGGAAAGTGCTCAGTAAGGCTTCGACCTTCGACTTTTGCTGTTTGGTTGCGGGGAACTCATTGCGTCAGAATCCTCGCTGTGATTTTGGCTCCGGACATTGTAGCGCGTGATATGGAGGCGCGTTGGAGCCAAAATCGCACGAAGTCTATTTTGCCCCTGCTTTCCCTTTTGGTCGACGCCTAGCTGCCTCAGTTAGCACAGCAGAGCATTGGGGAGGGCGTCGATACTTCTCTCCACTCGCTCTAAACCCTGTGGACGCCGGTTTTTCCGTCCCACTCCGCCGTCGAAGCTCCACCCTTGCTGGCATCGTCGGAAATAGGTAGCTGTTTGAACGAGATCCTAGTCGCGAGGCCACACGCGCTCAAGATTTTGTGCAGAACGGCCGTCGAGACGTGAGGACGATGGAAGCTTCACAAACGGTGACCGGGGCACGTCGGACGTCGATCGACGGAGCCGTTGACCTCCCACAAATTTCAGATCTTCGATCTAGTAACCTTCATAGTCGTGCCCTATAGTTGACGCAGATGGAGGGCCATGGGCTTCCGTCTTACTTACCTTGAAATTAACAAAAAATAGAAAATTTAATTTTTATTCAAGAGAATTTTTGTCATTTTATCTTCCGAATTTTATATTCTTATATTATTTTCGTGCAATCAAATATCCGAAAGTGATGATATTTTGTTTCTTTTCTCAATTATATCAAACATTAATAACACAATATCTTTACAGTTTATTCCATGAATCAAACAATAACCACAATTGACCCACTCAATTACACTGTGAGGCTGTAATCTGTCAGTTCTCATGGTAAAATCAGAAAGAAGCAAACTCCCCTGAAAGGAAAAGATGATCCACAGATTCCTCTTCCAAGTTGCACAGGCATTTGGTTAATCTGCGTATCACGTCTTCCAAGATTTACCAACATAAGAAGAGACAGTTACTGACAACTTTCCACAGAAACGTTACAATTCTCAAAGGAATCTTCAGCTTCCGTTGATTAAAATCCAACTGATGCGACACAATATCAAACCTTATCTAAGACATATTAGTTTGAAAAAATGTTTTGATTTTTAAAATTATGATTTAAATAAAATAATAAAATATTATTTTAAAATTAATAAATAAAAAAATTTTTAAAATTTTTCACCTTTTTTCTAAACATACTATTATTAGTATCTATATTTACAAGAAAAGCATATCCTTCTTTAACGGAATAATTTTCAGAAGTGCTCAGCGTCCACACAAGCCTGTCATTAAGACCAGTTTGGATTACTTGAAGGCTTTGAAATTGAAAGAAAACGTTGGGAGGTAAGATTAGAACCCCAAGAAGCGCAGAAGTAGTAATAATAGATGCCAGGATAAATTACACGGACTTCAAATTTTATTAAACTTATACAGATTTTTTAATTTTTAAAATATAAATTTTAATCTAATTTTATTTTTTTAAATTAAAATACCTTTTATCAACTTAAGAAGATAAATATATATTATATTCAAATATACACAGATAAAAAAATAAATTTTATTTTTATTAAATTTAACAAAAAATTATGTATTTAGATTAATAAAATATATTTTAATAAAAAATTTAAAATTAAACTGCAATATAATGTAATTTTTTGTTTTAGATAAGACTTGCATACATTTTGAAAATTTAAAAAAAAATTGTATAGTTTTAATAAAATTAAAAAAAAAAAACTTATGTAACTTATGCTACAGTAACAACATTGAAAGTTTAAAGTGGGTTACAAGGGCTTCAACGAGCCCCAAAGACCGGGGCAGTTATAACATAATGCCATAAATCAACTTCTAAAAGGGTAAGTTTCCCATCTGAAGAACCTGATTGGTTTTATTGCGAAAGAAATAATTATATTCACATCTAAACTAGCACCACCTAGCCAGTCCATTGATACACCACCTAGCTAGTCCATTGATACATGCTTCACATGCAGTGCACCAATGGTGGACTGATGAGTATACTACAAGGACGCTACTTGCAAATGTACCACCCACAAAGGATTGTACACAATTATGTAGACTAAATCTGCCACTAACGAAATGTTTGGCCTGTTTGATGAAAAGCTACATTTATATGGTACAGAGATGAAAATGAGCACTATAAATGAAATGCCCAAGTAAGAAAGATAGAATAATGCCGTCTGCTGGAGAAGCCAACGGGCGAAGTAATTGATGATGAAGCACTACAGGCTTGAGAATAACTAGAAGATACTTCAATAACCATTCAAATACCCATGAAAGAGAATGGTAGAGAGATGAAAATGAGCACTATAAATGAAATGCCCAAGTAAGAAAGATAGAATAATGCCGTCTGCTGGAGAAGCCAACGGGCGAAGTAATTGATGATGAAGCACTACAGGCTTGAGAATAACTAGAAGATACTTCAATAACCATTCAAATACCCATGAAAGAGAACTAGCCAGGATACAGAAAACCCATTGAGTAGCATTCAGCCTCATGCAATCAGCTAGGCTATTTGCATATTGAATCACCAGCACCTGCATAGTCAAACAAACCCCTATAGCCACTAAGAAACAGTAGCTCTGAAGAACTATCTTGAAAACTTCCTTCTTCAGTAAGCGCATGGCGTTGAGCTGATTGAAGACCTGACATAGCATGAATGTGTTGAAGATCATAGTCTTCCTAACTTGTTTGGTGCTGTCTGTGACTTGTCCTCCAAATAGAAATATCATGGAAACAGAAGCTTGATACAAAACATGAATAGCTATGTCTTCCCAGATTTCTAGGGTTATAAGTGACTGCTTCCGGTCATATGGTTGGTTGGCACGCTGTTCCTCCATGGTGTTTAACTCCATTACCATCATTAGGCCACCCAAAAGGCACATTATCACGTTCACCCAAATCACTTGGAAGGCAGTCAGGGGAGATTGTCCGGTACACATTGTTGTAATCAAGGTTATGAGTAACCCAGATATGCTAGCTGTGAGCTGAATTTGAATGAACTTCTGAATATTGTGATATTGACATCTACCAGCCCTCACAATTGTGGTTATTGCACCGAAACATTTAATAGATATATTGGAACACTCCCTATTAGTTATTGGGCTCAGAGAATTATCAACTATCCCTACATCAGCTGCCCCTAAAACTGCAGTATCACTTACTGTCAACCCTTCAAGGACTGCAACCACATGACCTTCATCTTTCAAACACCGAATCATGAGAACCTTGTCTTCAGGAAGGAAACCTCCCATTACAATTGCTTTATCCAACTTCTTTAACCTTGCAGTGCTATTCAAATCTTGAATTTCTTTTCCTTCAAGAACACCATCTTCAACTGGAACTTCTATCCCTAGTTCACAAGCTAAGGCTTTCACTGCCATGATGTTTTGCCTTGACACCAATTTGATCTTTATTCCATCATTTTTGAGGTCTTCCAAGGCTAATTTTGTCTCTTCCGGACATGAGTGTTTGAGACCTATTAGTGCTAGCAAGATTAATCCATCTCGCTTCAGTTCTTGCGCCTCTGTTTTTTGATAAGCAAGTGCAATAGGCTCAAGGCGACTATCCTCCATATCTTTAATCACCTGCCCAAATTTGATTTTCTGATTTTCCATGTTATGGCATTCCCCATCACTATCATAGTACTGTGAACACATTTCCAATATAGTGGATGCTGGCCCACTCCAGTGCAAGTGCAGAACTTGTTCGTTGTCTCCAATTTTTCTCACTAAAACTCCACTTCCATTGGTAGAATTCTGTTTGCTGTGCTGAAGAATGGTAAAGTTTTGACTAAAAGATTCTCTGTTCACTCCCCAAGTTGTTTCTGCCCAAGAAATAAGTGAATTGGACACTGGAGAAAGAATAAACTCTGGAGCAAGAACAGATACACCAACTCCTTGCTGAAGTAAATCAAGTACAACTGGATTAGTTTCTGATTCCACATCGTTGTGGATATCTCTCTCCCCCATCCAGATTCTGCCAACCTCCATCTGTTTACACATTAGCCCACCAGATGCATCGATGCAGATGACAGTAACCAACCCCATTGTTGCACAAGCCGATAAATCGTGAAGATCTGCAGCCTGGTTTGATACCACCTTATCAATCCGATATTTGAGAGAAAATGTAACCATAAGTGGTACCCCATGTTGCATACTTATTATTGCAACAGTAATAATATTTGTTAAAATGGAAACTTTTCCTTGCGGTTTCAAGAAAATTCTCTCAAGAAATTTCATCAGAAATCCAACTGAAACCTTACCCCTAATTTCTGGCAACCCATTATTGTCTCCATTTTTCTTGCAGAGCAGGCGAATGAGCACCACAAGCAAAACCAACGTAGATATAAGAAGAGCAACATTGTCAATGTAAGAAATCGGCTTCTCAATTCGACTTTCCAACAGCGTAATCTTTTCAGAATCATTAGCCACTGGGTTCTGCATCTCAGCTGATTTATTGTCTACAACTGATGTTACAAGCATCAAATTTCGGCCCTCAAACAACACTTTTGAACCACACAAGAGAAATGGGTTCAGTTCCTCATCCGGCACAGAGTTTCCATTATTTAGAAGCAAACCATCAGCTGGAACCTCATCACCCTTATTCAGACAAACTGTATCACCAACCATAATATCAGATATGGCTACCATTTGGGGGTTTTCGCTTCTAAGAACAGTAACTTTCCACTTGCCCTTCTTCTCTGATAATTTCAGCATCTTTCTTTCACGCCAAAAGTTCGCCACTGAAGGGAAAGCAATAAGCATGATTATAGCAACAACTATTGCAACACCGTCATGCCAACCGTATTTAGGTCCTTCCTGCTTGATCTCCGTGGCGAAGGACAACAAAGCTGAGATCATGAGCAATGAAATTGTGTAACGATTGCGTTTGCAGCTTTTCCTAAAACAGTACGAGAAGCTCCTTCCCTGAACTTGCTTAGTGGTCTCTAACACTTGACGGTTCCCATTATCAATATTGCCCTCCTGTTAACAAGAAAACGAATTTTGTTAAGGAATCACATCTTTCTCAAGAAGCTAAGTACCAAACTTTGAAGCAATTCTTGGCTACACCCAGTGCACATACAATAAACGGACCAGATTGGATTTCTACCCGTGGAGCCCACGTATGGATCCAATATGGACCTGCATCGGGTGTAGGCTACGAAAAATTCCCAAAACTTTGTAGATCCCTCCTGAACAGTTTCATGAAGCATTACAATAATTTCTGATATTCCTAAATACCTTTATGAACCGGAGACACCAAAACGCATAAAAGTCTGTAAAACACTATAAAGACCCGCATGTATCGGGTAATTAACACAAATGCAAGGATCCCTCCTTCATATATCTATTTCAGGGATCTGAAGTAACACAAAATGGCCAGGGTAATTCTACGGTTAGCTCTATTTTTCAAGAGATTTGAGAATCTCAACTTATAGAAAAGTTAAAAGTGAGAATCTCAACGGAAAAGCTTAACTGACAGGTACTGATATATGTCCTTGTTGATAGAATATATACCTCTGATTGAGGACGACTAAGAACTTTGCGAACACAGTCAACTCCTCCGAGCTCATTAAGCGATTCCAAGTCCTGCTCCTTCACAATAAGAGCAATATCGTTCTTGATCCGCTCTTCTAAACACACTCTTCCCTCCTTTTCGTTATCGGAGACTACGTCAATCGCACAATAAGATTTAGCGGAAGAGGTTCTAGTAGGTGGTGACGGGGGTAATGGGGTGTACGGTACGGAAGAGAGTGATGATGGTTTAGATTCATGGCTTGTAGTTCTTGTTGCTTTCGTGAGAGACATGCCGAATCGAATGCATATGGAGCTTCGCCGCCATAGCTGGGAGGACCTGCTAGTGACGAGCAAGGAAGCACTAAGTTCAATATTGGCACCATTTTCGTCACAATCGTTTGGCTGCGACATAGTTTGTAATTGTGAATGATGAGGGCTTTGAAGTTTCAAGTCTCAGTGAGGAATAACGGAAGAATTAGAATGGGTATTCAGTATTCAGACACCCACTAGGATATGAAAGCAAAAATGTTGAGGGCAGTATTCAGACACCCACATGGATATGGAAGCAAAAATGTTGAGGGCTTGACATGGTTGTATTTCTTAAAAGAACAAGAAAGCAGAAAGGCAAACAATTTACACACAAAGGTTGTCTCATTGAGCGGGAATTTATAACAGATGTGAAACCTGAGCTCAAGGGTGTGTTTGGTTCAACGGAGGAGGGGAGGGGAAGGAGGTTAAGACGCGTGTCCGCGGTTAAGACGCGGTGATTGTGGAAATATGAGAGTCTAGTTAATTAGAAACGCAGAAGTTGTGGAAATCTTCCTTGCAATTTGCAAGTATCTATTTTATATATATTAGTTGAAAAATGTAATTATTATTATTTTTACGATGTTTATAATTTTTTTAAAATATTTTTATATGGGATATACGAAACTGTGTATACGTTCTGCAAAATATTTTGAATCTATGGATACATTATAACGACAATTTAACTCGTTCTTTATAAATTGTAGTGGCCTCTTTGCCTGCAAAATGCATTTTTTAATAAAATAATATAAAAGTAATTTATGGTTTAATATTTGACTAAATATTTTAATAAATGTGTTTAGTTATGTAATCATTTTTAGATGATTTATAATTTTTTTTATTTGAATAGAGATATTTTAATTTAAAAATAATAATTTCCGTTATTTGAGGATAAAAGTCAATTTCTTACTTCTTCTATATATATATATATATATAAAATTTGATTTGAAATATATCATTTAATAAATTTGTTTTGTGTTGATCAAATACAAATTCAATGTCCAGCTGTTAAATTGCACGTTGAAGGAAAAACTGTTTTCAGGGGATCTATTTGTGGTTGATATGAATGGGATGGATAAAGTGCTAAGGGTCGATAATAGAGTTAGGAATTATCATAAAAGCCGCCAGCTCTTTCTCTCTATCCAATGTCACTCGTAAAAAGGACAGATGACTAGTCATTAAATCACTCAATCAATAAAGTAAACTCAAGTAATCATTTATAATTTTAGAAGTTTTTATTTAAGTATTAGGAGTGAGCTTTTTGACTCAAATCTCATTATTTTATTTAAATTTGACTCAAAATTACTTTGACTAAAAATAGTATCTCATATCTTAATGCTGTGGGCAAATCAGAATGGATGATTCGAATTTTTAATATTTTATTTTTTAATTTAAATATGGAATTCTGATCCATAATTTTTTAAAAAACTTTGCAAAAATTAAAAAAACAAGAAGGAAGTAAGTGATCGGGACCTACGTGTGATTCTCCCCATGTGATTCTTCCCACATGTCAGTCAAAAAGCCTAAAATGTAGCCTTTTAGGCCATTGCTTGCTACCTCCCCATTTTCTCACAGTATTGCAGTCTTCTTGTTGTCTGCTGGGCGGTGCATGCATTGTTATCTCCGAACAATTCTTACCCGTCACAATATTTGTATATTTAATAATTAAAATTTATTTTATACAAAAATTTTATTTATATTATATATAGATTCTACTTATATAAATTTATTTTTAATTTTTAATTTTTGTAGGTATACTATGCACCTAAAAAAATTTCGTCATCCCCTCTTTTTACTTTCAAATATAAAACATCTTTTTAAAATAAAATAAAGCTTTCAATAATAAAATCTAAAAACTTAAATGTAGGTTTCGACATTTAATAATTTTGTTTAAAATGTGTTATAGATCTTTCAAATATAAAATGTGTTATAAATCTAAAAACTTAAATGTAGGTTTCGACATTTTCAATATTTTACCTACAGCATGCTACGGTTTTAACATCTAAAGAACTTTAATTTTTTTTTTTTCTCGCCTACAGCATGCACCTGCATGCAGAATTTGTATTCTCAAATAAAATATCAGAGGGGTTTGCCGTCAGTGTGAAAATTTTATTTTCCCTACAATTAATCTCTTCTTTAGAGGAGGCAAAAATTATAAAATCTTATAATTTATGATCAATTTATTTAATATTTTCTTTTTTTAAGAAGAAATTTTCATATTTAAATTATGTATAAGATGTACGAATATCCTATCCTATTTATTTGAAAATTTTGATTCAAACCCTTCCATACTGGGTGAAAGATGCTTTTTCTTTTTATTTATTAAGGCTCTTTCTTCATAAGTATTGTAATTGGAATAGTCTTATTACTCCAAAAGAATGAATTTCTATTTTTTCAAAAAATAATCCAAGATTTTTTCTGTTTCTATATAATTTTTTTGTATCTGAGTACAAATCTATTTTTCTTTTTTTTTTTTCCATAACAAATTTTTTTATTTAACATCTTCTGGAGTCCAAATGCATGTAGATTGATGGCTCAGCCTTTGCAGCAGGTCTAGCCTGCATCTTTTGATCTAAGTTGGCAATATTGTGGACTCAAAAACAATTGAGTTCGCATTTCCTTAACAGTCACCTACCTTCCACATTATTTAAAACCCCACCGCTGCCCCTTCAAGATATGCCTTTCTTCTCCCTTCCTTCCATTATATACACATTTCTCCTTCTCTTATGGTTGAAGCTGGGTTCTTTATTCTACATTATTTTTTTTGCTTCAGTTATCATTTCTAATTTTTAGATTTGTAACTTGAAATTTTTATCTTTAAATTTTCATTTCTAAAAGCACTGAACTCTTCTTTTTTACTATCCTTCTATGATCTATTAAAGCTAGTTTTTTTTATTTTTTATTATATATTGGTATTTAAATTTTTGTTATATCATAGCTGCAGTTATTTTATTGACTATATTTATTTTATTATTATATTTATTCTGTTTGCATAAATTATTGATGTTAAATTTATTTTAATTACATTTAATTTATAGTCATATTTATTTAGTTTGTGTGTATTTTTTTGTATATTTATTTTAGTTACATTTATTTTTTTGGTTATATTTACTATGTTTACATTAATTATATTATTGTTAAATTTTGTTTATATATATTTTGTTTACATTTAATTTTTTGTTATATTTATTATGTTTGCATTAACTATATTTCTGTTAAATTTATTTTTTTGCATTATTTTATTTGCTTTGTTTGAATTTAATTTTTTGGTATATTTCTTTAGTGGGCATTTTATTTTTGGTTATATATATATTTTTTACATTTAAATCTTTGTTAAATTTATTATGTTTGCATTCATTTGTTTGTTATACTTATTTTTTTCATATTAAATTTTTTTCTTATATCTAACTTGGTGGCATTAATTTTTTTCACATTTCATAATACGACATTTATTATTATTATTTTTGTTATGTTTATTTTGTTTCTATTTTTTTAATATTTATTTTGGTTTCATTTAATTTTAGGCCATAATTTTTTTAGTTTGTATTTATTTTTTGTGTTATATTTATTTTCATTACACCTATTTTTTGCTATATTTATTATGTTTGCATTTATTTTTTTTGTGTCATATATTTATACTATTTGCATTTATGTTTTGTTATATTTATTTTTTTTGTTTTTTTTTATATTTATTTTGTTTTCTTGCATTTATTTTTTTATATTTATTTTGGTGACATTTAATTTTTCACTATATTCATTATCTTCCTATTCATTTTTTTAATATTTATTTTGATTATAGTTAATTTTTTATTATATTTATTATGCTTGCATTTATTTTTTGTGTTATATTTAGTTTATTTATATTTATTTTTTTCTATATTAATTATGACTAGTTTAAATTTTTCTAGTTATATGTATTTTGTTGACATTGCTTTTATATTTATTTTAGGTACATTTATTTCTTTGCTAGAGTTATTATAGTTGCATTTATATTTTGTGTTATATTTATTTTATTTGTATTGTTATTTTTATTTAGTTTGCTTTGATTTTCTTTGTTATATTTATTTTCCGCGCATTTATTTTCTAGTTATACTTATTTTGCTAAAATTTATTTGTTTTTAATATTTGTTTTGTTTGTAAATTTTATTATAAAGAAAAATAATGACTAATGGAAATGAGATTATATATATATATATATATATATATTAGCAAATGGACGAATTTTTAATAGTCCAAATGGTGTGATATTTAAGTGCGTTAGAGTAAAGATAATGAGGATTGATTCAGATATCACTATGGAGAGGTTGAAGTAGACAGTAGGGCAACAGTTACAACTTTCCTAAACTAGTTTGTATCTAAGTTAATATATAGATATTCAGCGTTGCTAAGTCCAAAACCATACTAAGTGTGTAACTTAGAAGATGATTATGATGTGCAGGAGATGTGACAAGTGAAAATGCAGTTCCCATCTCAATTGATTGGTGCAGAGTTGTATGCATGTATCTCAAATAATCAAGTGGATTTAAACCTTGAATTGTAACTAAAGGAAGATCATGTTGCATACACACTCCCATTTACCAGTAATGTGCATGAGCCAGCAGAACAAGCATCCCTATTTAGTGCATATCTTGGAGATGTTCACCCATTTGATTAACCAGCCGACTATAGTGGACAATATAACATCTCTCCTATGGATTACATGGTTCAGGTGAGTTCATTGCATCAAGTATTTGGCAATATAATATCTCAATCTCCCATGGTTGTAATAGAAGACTTAATGGATCAATTTGAGGACAATGATGAATACAACTCTACCATCCTTGATGATTATAATGATGACGATGAAGATGACAATAAGTCTAATAAGGAGACCAACGATGGTGGGGATGGTCTGATGGAGGCTACGGTGAATGAAACTAGAAGCAAATATAATGACTTGTCAATTGCCTTCTTCTAAGTATTCAAGCCATGCATTGACACATTTCAACACTTTAACTGATTGTTTAAGTTGATAGGACATTCTTATATGGAAAATATAAGGGCACACTGCTTATAGCTGTATCTTAAGATGGTGCAAAGAAGGTTATGCCCCTTGCATTTGCTATAATGGAAGGAAAGACACAAGGAGTTTGGTCATGGTTCCTTTTCAATTTTCATATGAGTGTCATCGAGAGTAGAAGGGAATTTTTCTTGATATAAGATAGATATCCTTCAATTTTAGCTATCATCTCTATTTTAAGGGTTAGGTGGTAGCCAACATATGGGCATAATATTTTCTATCTTCAACATGTAGCTTGTAATCTACACAAAACGCATGAGATGAATTGGCTAAATGAGAAATTCATAAATATTGGGTATGCATATAAGCATCATGTTATTGATGAGAAATCAACTGAGCTAGCAATTTTACATGGCCTTGTAACTACTTGGATAGCTGACATTCCCAAAGAGCAATGGTTATAGACCTATAACATAAAAGGCCGATGGTTATGGTCATATGACAATAAATCTAGCCGAAATAATGAATAGTATCATTAAGGTTGTGAGGAGTTTACCCATAACTGGCCTCATAAAGGTAACCATGTATAGGTTAAGTAAATATTTTGTCAAACAAGGGTAACAAGTGTAAGCACAGTTGGCAGTTGGCAGTTGGCAGTTGGTCAAGTATTATGTGAAACTCTTAACAAGAGGTTGCCTTTAATTACATAGACTTCCTCTAAGTGTATTGTTCAACTGTTTGACAACAGAGCAATGTCCTTCGAGGTTAAGAAGCCATACGATGTCCAAAACTGTTTAATTTGGTTGGTATTACAAGATTAACTTAATTAAGCATAAATGTGATTGTGACAAGTTTCAGGTCTTAAAGTACTCATGTTAGCATGTTATTACAACCTATGCTAATGTTAGCCTTGACCATTTTCAATTTGTTGACCACATTTTTCACTTAGAAAATATGCAATGAATTCTAATCTATTGAGGGTGAAGTGCATTGACTATAGATAGATTCTCCAAAGTTAATTTTTAATCTATCAATGATTCAAGCTAAAGGGTGCCTATGTTTGACATGCATACGTAACGAGATGTATTAGATATAACTGGGTCAACCCAACAAGTATGACTTATGTAGGAAAGTTGGCCATAATCGTTTCACTTGTTCACATTGTCAACCCACTAGCCAATAGTTAAATTGAAATTAAGATTGTTAATATATAAAATCTTGGCTTTAATGTATATTGTCAGTAGATGTTGCTTTTGATGCGTATATGTATAGAAACTTGGTTTGATTGTATATGAGTTAAGACTTTTGTACTTTAGTTTGATATGTTAAAATTTTTTGTAACTTTACTATATTGATTGTATTTATATTGCTTATACCTGAATTTAATATGTTTATAAATTGCTAAATTTTTTTTATGATTAATTTACCTTAGTTTGATTATGTAAGCATATTAGAGAAAATGGCATACCTGTCACAGGTTATCCAACCAAAAACCAGAGAATGAATCACTTTTGTACCTCCAAACAAGGCATAATTCACAGGTTATTTAGGTAGGAAATGATAAATTGTTTTGTCCACAACGAGTCATGTATAGTGATTGTCTACCTACTCCTCCACCTGCCATTGTTGATTATTTACAATAGATTAGTTTTTATGCTGTGGCCCAATTAGGACAATTTAAATATAATCCTACACTTGTATCAGCAGTAAAGAGATAATGTCTCAAAACTCATACTTTCCATACCACTCAAAGAGAGTGCATGATAACTCTAGATGATGTTATCCGGGTAGGCATACTTTGTGCGGGAATCCCTGTCATTACTCGTACAAACTATATTTGGAAAGGCACACGTGAGTGACTATTTGGGATCAGACCACCAGATAATTAAGTCTATGGACAGAGGATAGTCATTACTTGGTTGGTAAAGAATTTCAATCACCTAACAAACCATGTAGATGAAGGAAAAGTGTAATGATTTGCACAAGCATATATACTGAGATTGATTAGGATTTTTTTATGCTAAATAGATCTAGTTATTAGGTGTACTTGATGTAATTACCATTATGTAGAATTTTAAATAAGCTAAAAAATAAAGTTGGAGATCTACATTGTTGACTCACTTGTATAAAAAATTTTACAATGAAATTAATCCCATTGAACAAGGCATAGGTGGGTGTATGACTCTCCTCCACCTTTGGACATAGGATATATTCCCAATGTTAGCTCTAAAGAGATCACCACAACCGGATCCCTATCCAAATATCTATCTAGTAATACTATCTTTGAGTTGTAGGTAAGATAGTTAACAATATTTGTATAATGTCATAAGTTCATTCATTTAGTTTTAATTTGTTATACCTTCTTTTTTTTCTCCCAAACATGTTGTGATGTGCTTCTTTGTAATCATAGTTGAAGAAACATAGGTAAACCTCCTTGTCTACAAGACATAACCTTACGACAATATTAGATATGATTAGATGCGATGCAAGATAATGAGGTATAATTAGGTTATAGGAACAAATTTTTGGTAAATTCTCTCTTGAATATGTGGTAATTATTATAACATTTTAATATTTTGTACATAAATCATTTGGCAATCATATGAATTAGACGATATTTTTGATCTTATCGCATAATATTGCTTAGATAATTGAGACATTTGGCTAGCATTGGTACCACTTATTTGCTTTTATATCATTGAGTAGAACCACCTAAATTGCGTATTATGCTAGTTTGGCTGATAACAACTAGCACTAATACCTCCAATCAATTTAAGGACCTTATATACATTGTAGTTGCAAGGAAAAACCATCACAAATTGGCCATAAGAGTACCTAACCTTTTGTTGAGTTTTAAAATTCATGGCAAAATCATCTAGCTCAAAGGCCTTTCCCTACAATATTTGTAGATTGCACTTATGATTAAATGTGATGATACTAGACACATACTTAACAATGGATTTATCCTGTGAGTGATGTTGCTGGTTTGTGATAAATTTAAAATATTTGTTACCATTGTTATTTTGCTTGACTTACTACATAATATCTCATCATTTAACAATATATCTTTTTTTTTTTCTAGGCCAATATTGCTGATGATCTCTATAGGATGAGCATTCATGACTTTCCACTAATGGAGTACCATGAGTTTCAAGAAAAGATGAGTCAAGACCAAATGAGTATCTTGCTCTTGGGAAACAACATTTCACAATAGTCTCCTAGTTTGTTCCACTGGCACCTGATTTACTACAACCAGAAATTTTGGAGGATAAGTTAGGCAAGAGGTGTGATGGTTATCTGTTAGCCTGATTGCCCATTATCATAGAGGATGAGCCATGTCATATTGGCACCAATGCAGTGATATCATCTATACTAGTTGGAGATGCAATGACACAACAAGATATTGGCACTATCAATCCATCTTCTTCTATGCCAATTGACCAATATATTGATGTTGGAGGTGTAAATCTCTCTTATTATATACACCCACCACTATTATTGCAATTTGGATCTCCCGATTCCTCCCACTTTGGATTATTCATGTTACTATTTGATGATCCAAATGTTTCCCATCCTCTACGCTCTTAACGTCCTGCTCAACAGGAAGGTTTCGTATCATAACGCCTTCCCCTACCCCTTAGGGTATCATGAAGAGCCCAGACAACCAATGCCGTCTCGTCTTGTGAGCTGCGATACTTCCGAAAGATGCCTAAACGGCAGCTTGAAGGAAGTTCTCCCAACAGTTAGGGCAGTCACAAGTTTCACTGGTCACCTATCTAATTTGCCAGTTCTTTTCCTCGCTTTTAAGTTAACAAAAGTGATTAATTCAAATGAGTGAAGTGAGTTGTATGTAGGACGTGTAACTGCCCCGCAGGGAACCCCCGGAGGGTAAAACCTGAGTGAAGTGTCTTTCGGTGGAAGGCACGAACGAGGGACAGGACAGCTCCTTGCTTTGTGCTATGCTATCGCTACGCTCTCCTCGCTTCGCTGTCGCTACGCTAGCTGTAGTAGCAATGCATATCCCCGATTTCTGATCTCTGACCTTCGGTTCTCTTCTTTTCTCTCTCCTGAGAGCGAAGTGTCCAATCTGTATTGGGCACGAGCGGTAGGAAGTTTCTTGAAGTGAAGTAGCATAACCACCCCGGCAATTCCTGATAAGGAATTGAGTATAGGGGTGACAATTCCATTGCTATACTCTTAGTAGTATGTAGTTTACTCTGTTCTGCTGAGTAGTCTTAGTAGCTATCCAGTATTGCTCTGTGCTCTCTGCTCTTAGCAGCCTGCCTTGCCTATCGGCTTAGCTTGTAATCAGTATTCCTGCTCTGTCTATTGGCTATCCCCTGCCTTAGGATCTAGCCTATCTACAGGCTTCTGCTTGCGTATCTATGTAATCAGTAGTGTAATCTATTCCTTCCCTCTCCCCTGACTGAGTCATCTAGCTATCTACAGCATCGCTTTAGGGCGAGGGCTGCCTTTCCCTTTGTTCACCACCCTCCTAGGCAAAGCCTCGTGAAAAACCCTTAATTTGCATAAGGATTCCTGAGGCCTTATCTAAGACTAGAAGGTATGGAGCCACGTCGGTCAAGTATAGCGTGCCAGTGTGTGTAGAGATGTACTGATTTTAATTTTTTTCTTGTTAATTTATCATATATACAAGCTAAAACTACAGCCAACAGGGTGGTGTGTTTACAGTATAAAATCAATCCTCTAATAGCATAGCAGAAAGCCCTTAGCGGCCTCGTCATGTTCATCCTTACTAACATCCCATAGAAAAAAGATTTGAAATTTAGGGATCAACGTATCAGGGATTTCTCACCATGTAGTGGCCAATGCAGCTAGTTTCTTCCCTTACATTCGATTTAAATGCTCTACCAATTGATCCTATTAACAATCCAACGGATCAAGAACATGAAAAACCTATAGGGCAAGGGCAACCACAATGCAAAAGGCAAAAGGCTTGTTGTGATATTAGTAGCCACAATTTTATATATATATAATCAAATAAATTATTTTTTATATATTGTAAAAAATAGTTTTCATGACATTATTTCAGTTTAACACACTTGTAAAAATGTCTTATATTGTCTTTAATCTTTCACATGATATTTTGTTTTTTGACAACATCTTTATACAAATTTTTTCATTATATATATATATGTATAACTTATTTAATGCATTAATAATTATTTTGATTTTAATTTTTTTATTTTAAAGAAAGTGAAACATAAAATAAAAATAATTTCTTACTTAAAAATTAAAATATAAGATTTAAAATAAATATAAATAAAATCTTAACCAAATCTAGGCATGTGACTTTTCTCCATTAGAAACCGCACTCATTGCTTATAATGCCACATTAATGTCATTTTTTATTGAATAAGGAAAAATTTATACTTACAATTAGAATAAATTACAACACTTTTTCTAGATTTAGTTAAATTATACTCAATACTCCCGTCATTTCAAAAAATTATATTCAACTTGGTTGATATTTATATGTATAATATAAAAATCCCTTCTCTAATTTATTTTTTTATTAGAGAAGTTAACATTTTGCACAATATAAAATTATATTTTTATTTCTAATATATTAGTAAAAGTAATTAAATTCATGTTCAATTCTATCATAAGATTATAAATTTATTCTTAATACAATAGTAAAAATAATAAAAGTAATTTTATTTTTGAAGGAGACACATTTAAAAAAAAAGGTTAAATGCTATTAATAAAATATAAATTGGTAAAAACCTAGATATATTTTTTGAAATAAGAGGACTTTAAAAGTAATTTAATCTAGGAGCAGTTAATGTAATTTACTCTTATAATTAGTATTATTTTTAAATAATAATACTAGGAACTTCATTAAAAAAAAAAGAAAGAGTTATACTAACTTTACAATTCTTCCTTTATGCACAACACAATTTAGTTCTATTTTAAAAATATTATTTAAATATAAAAATAATTAATAATTTTAATATAACTTTAGTTAGTATTAACTCATGAAAATCACTAAATTGCTCACATGAACATTGCGTGTTAAAATCATTAATGGCCAAAACTAATAAAAAAATTAATTTTGATAGGCCTTATGCCTATCATGACATAAAATTAAGTCCTCGACATATAATTTGAATTTTTAAGATTTTTATTATAACTTTTGTAGAATTTGAATATTTATGTATACTTTGTTTCTTTTATTTTCTACTCTATTTCCAAATTTACAATAATTGAATTTGATTGAGGTAGGGCCAATCATAAATAGGGAGTTAGTTTCTAGTGTAGAAATAAATAAGAAATTTTTATAAAAATATGAAAGCAATTTTTATTTATAAAATAATAAAAAATAATATTATTTTTTACAAACAATTATTATTTACTAATAATAAGTAAACAATAAAAATAATAAAAAACTTTTATAATTATTATTTAATGATATTTATTTTTAATTATTTTCAAAATAAAAATATGAAAGTAATTTTTATTTATTAAATTATTTATTTTTATTTTTATTTTTATCTTTATGTATATCAAACAATATTGTTGCTTTTTAAATTTACCAGGTTTTGCAGAGCTTAAATGCAAAAAAATGGGGAGTTACGTTGTGACTTCCTCCTAAATAGTTATTTAATTCATCATATTCAAAATTTTTGCACATACATTGCAATTGAAGACATGTATATTTTGTTCATGTAAGATGGACCATATACACCAAACCTTCTTTACAATAATATATATATATATATATATATATTATATAATAGGATTGTGTAATTAATTAATTAGGAGCAAACATATATACGTTCACTATCAAACATACCCCTCTATTATGGGAAGATTAAAATTAATTCATATGAAGAATATATTATTTTTTTGATCCCAAGATAGTAAACAAATACAATATTGAACAAAGGAAATCTACTGAGATAGTATTCTCCACAAGCTAATATAATTATTCTTCTATATCCTTTAAATTTAAGATTTCTCATTCTTTGCTTCCTCAAATATTACTCGTTAAGAATGAGAAAATGGTGTGTTAGGGAGCAATAGTGTTAGAGGCTACATTTTATGCTTTTTGACTAACATGTGGGAAGAATCACATGAGGAGAATCACATGTGGGTCCCAATCACCTATTTCTCTAATTTCTACAAAATTTTTAAAAAAATTATAAAAACAATAAAATCATCCATTCCAATTTTTGTGCAACATATAGAATGCCGGAATTATATTCTTAGCCAGAGTGGTTTTGAGTCCAATACAAATAAAATAATGAAATTTGAGTTGAAAAGATGTTAATGATGAGTTGTAATGTATTTATAATACAGGTTAGTTTAGTATATATCAAAATGGATTCTTTCAATTCAATAATAATGTCAATTATTTGATTAAGAGGTTTGTCTAGACAGTTCAAATTTAAGTTATTTTTAATTTAATTTTAATTTTTAAAAAAAGAAACATAATGTAAAATAAAAATAATTTTTTAACTATAAATTTCTAAAATAATAATGATTTGGATTAAAAAAAAAGAATATTAAAATATGGATTTTTAGATCAAATTTAAATGCTCTAGATTATTCAATTGAGTAACTAAGCAAGACCCTCTATTGAGAGGATCTAAATTGACTAATATCTTAGGTCATCTTAGTTATTAAAAACCAATGTTAAAGGCAATCATATACTATAAAGGAAAAAGACTGAAAACAATGACTCTAAAAAAAAAAGACTCAAATACAGACTAAATGAATGAGATGGATTAAAGAGTATGACTACACTCAATATTGAGTTCTTATATTATGAGTTAGCAAGTTTTTAATGTATCGATTGTGTCATATAATCCCTTAACCTATTCTACTAATAATCTCCTAGGGGATATCCCTCGAAACCCACCTATGTTTACTTATTAATAAGAAACATTGGCAATTAGTAAACTTACAATTAATTGAGTAGTTAGATGTGTCTCACAATTACCTTACATCTAGCCAAATCATTGTTACACTTCATCAATCTAATAAGAATGGTACAATTGTCATCTTATTTGTTTAACTGTAATGATATGCCTTGCAATTATATTACACATAAACTTAATCTTACAGTTATTATATCATCCTAATTATTATCATAAAATAGCCACATGACTTGCAATTAGGCTAGATCTGTTGTAAAACTAATGAAAATATAAGAAATATAACAAGAGCAAGAAAGAAAATGGAAAGAAAAAAATTAGAAGATAATTTTCATTCACTTAAATCTTTCATGTATATTAAAAAGCTTATATTTATAGACCTTCAATGATAAAGATAAAATTTTAATTTATAACAACATAAATAAGAAAATTAATCTACATAGTTATACAATATAAAAATGTGAAAAGGTATCCTAAAGAGTCATTCTTTAGGGATTATGAACACCCTTATGGCTATAACATTTACAATACTCCTCCTTAGATGTCTATTAACAAATAATATGCATCATTAAAACCTTAACTAAAAAAAAATTCAATGCAATAAAAACCTAGTGCTAAAAAAAAGAATACATAATATTTATGATACCTATTGTAAGCTACCTTATTAAAAATCTTCTTAGAAAAATCTAATAAGACAAAACTTTGGCTAAAGAAAAAGGAGTACAAACATCTTTTACTTCTCCTAATAATAATGTCACATTATGTCATGCACACCAACTTTTCAAATATGATAGTTGGTAATGCCTTAGTGAACATATCTACCAAATTATTACATAAACAAATTTGTTGAACATCTATATCACTATTCTTTTGAAAATTATGAGTAAAAAAGAATTTTCATAAAATATGTTTCATTCTATCTTCTTTAATATATCCTCCTTTTAGCTGAGTTATATATGATCCATTATCTTTATATAATATTATTAGAATATTTTTCTCTAAAGGTAAACCGCATGTCATTTAGATATAGTAGGTCATTAACTTTAACTAAATACAATCTTGATTTGTCTTATGCATTACAATTATTTCTACATGATTTGATGAAGTGATAACTAATGTTTGTTTTATAGAATGCCATGATATAGTTGTACCTCAACATGTAAATAAATAATTTTATTTGAGATCAAGTTTTATATGGAATGAATAAGTATGTATAGCCAATTAAGTTATCTAACTTTAGTTAAATAAAATAATCTTATATCAATGGTCCATTAAAGATGTTTAACTCTGTTCCAATATTTTTTTATTGAAGAAGAATTAAATTTTGCTAACAAACTTACAATAAATGCAACATTAAGTTGTGTACTATTATTAAGATACATTAATATTCCTATACCATTAAGATATGATATTTTAAGACCAAAAAGTTCTTCATTCATCATTCTCTCGAGCATGAAAAATTTTTGTATTCACATCTAGCGACCTTACAACCATTAGGATACTTAGTTGATATGTTTTATTGATATAGAATTACTTTAAGATCTTTTAGCATAAATCAATGGATGAAGGAGAATTTCATTGTTTAAGTGTTTGATCTGTAAGTCGAGACAAAGCTTTATTTTTTCAAAATCTTCTATATTAAATTTTTTCTTTAAATAATCAACTACTTTTTGAAACATTTTAGGAATTCTAATAATATTTAAATTATCATCATATATAGTAATTATGATAAAATCTAATTTGGATATTTTTATAAAAATACATAGGCAAATTGGATCATTTTTATAACCTTCCTTTAACAAATATTTGTTGAGACAATTATACCACATATGCTAATATTGTTTTAATCTATATAAGAATTTATGTAAAGATATTGAATAATTTTCTCAGAATCTTTACATGTTTTTGACATTTTAAATCTTTTAAGGATTTTCATATAAATTTCACTATCTATTGAGCCATATAATTAGATTGTAATAATATCTATTAGACACATCAAGTTTTATATGTATTGCTAGACTAATAAGATGTCTAAAAGTGATTTCATCTACAAGATGAGAATATGCCTCTTTATAATCAATGCTTGCCTATACAATCCTTGTGTTATAAATCATACTTTATATCTACTAACTTTATTTTTCTCATTTCATTTTAATACAAATACCCATTTATACTTTACTGGCTTTACACTTTTAGATATTCAGACTACAAGTCTAAAAACTGCATGTTTTGAAAGTAAATTTACTTATACTTGAATTGCATTTTTCCAATTTGGTCAATCATCTTTAAGCTTACATTTGTCAATAGATTTAGGATTAAGATCCTTATTCTGTTATATTATTTCAATAGTAACATTGCATGAAAAAACATTGTCGACCATTATACCTTTTTTATTTCATCTTTTTCTCGTAATGACATAATTTATCAAAATCTTTTTATTATTTTCAAGCACCTGAACCTCTTCTAAGGTTTTATGATTAGTTATACCTTGGGTTTTTTCTTGAGTACTCGCCTCATCATTATGACCACCTTTGTTTATTTGCTCCTTTCTTTTTTTAAGATTGTCTTTGGAACCAATTAGTCTATCACACTTCAAATGTGCTTAAAATTGCGGGATACAACCTCTCAGATTAACAATAAGTGCAACTAGTCATCAAATCCCTTCTTGCCAGCCAAGAGTAGATAAAGGTCAATATGACCCACAAATGAAAGCATCAAATCCTTTAAGGACATTAAGCATTATATTATGCTTGAAGATGAGTTATATAAAACTTCTAGGACGTTTAAATAGGCATATTTGACCAAAACTCCTAGGATTTCAAAGTCAAAAGTATAAAGGTAAGGGTAAGAAATCTTGGACCATGAAGCCTATGGACAAGAAGGGATCTAGGGAGCATATTTAGAAAGCTAAGGCTAATTTAAGAAACAAAGGATCATTTATTAAGTATCATCAATTGTCTTCTGTGAGTGAATAGATTATGTAGAAAATAATGTGCCTATTAAGGTAAAAGGTATCCATACATGTAAACTAAAGTTGTATGATAGATGAATCTTACTCTTACATAATATGTTTTATGTACGAAAAATATAATGGAACTTAGTTCAATTTTTTCTCTTCTTAAACTAGATTTTAGTGTGAATTCACACTTGTTTATGGGGCATGACATTGTGATTATTTCCATTACAATTAATCCATTTTAATATATGTGGTCCCATAAATATAAGGGTAAGGCATGGAACCTTATAATTAACAATTTTCATTAATGATTATACTTGGTACAATCATATTTATTTAATCTCCCATAAGTATATAGCTTTAGAATGCTTTAAGAAATTTGGTTGAGGATTAATTCAACAAAAAAGATAAAAACATTAAAAATTAATCATGGATGTATGTATTCATTAGATCAATTCACAGATTTGTGTGATGAGAAAAGAATCATAGGATAGTTGTCTATTGTTAGCATTCCATAATGTAATGTAATTGCAAATCAAAGAAACAAGATTTTGCTTATAATGGTTAGATTCAATGATAGCGAGAGTGAATCTTCTTATGTACGATTAGGGAAACACATTAAGGAACAAGTAGTTGTATTTCTACCTACTGATTTAAGTGGAAGGATAATTCTTTTAGAGAATAATCCCTAAGAGACATAGTTGCATAGGAGTAGTTAAGGAAATGTTCCCAAATATTCTTTTGACATTGAAAGGGCAATATTAATAATTACTCTATAGGTTGATAAAGAGCAAAATTCACAAGAGGCTCTCTCATGCACTGTTAAGGAAAAATAGATGAAAACAATGGAAGAGGAAATGGAGTCTATAAAGATAAACCATGTTTAGGACTTCATTAATTATTTGCTAAGTCAAAAGGCAATTGAGAATTAGTGGGTTCTCAAAATTATAAGATAGGTAGATGGTTTCATTAAAAGGAATAAGGCCTATTTGGTGGTCAAAGGGCACACATAGCTAGAAGGTGAGATTTAGTTTGATTAAATTTATGCCAGCTATAGTCACAGGTATGAACTTGGACTTACATTGGATGGATGTAAAGACCACTTTATTAGTGGAGAACAACCATTGGATTTTGCTTTAAAAAGTGAGAAGCACAAAGTTTGTGAACTTTAAAGGTTCATTTATACATTTAAGTAGTTACCTAGACAATAATATTTAATATTTTATAGAGCATTCACATCTTATAATTTCCATAGGATCAATGAAAAACTTTACATGCATGTGAAATGGACTTAAACAAAATAAGTAATATTATCCCTTTATAGGGATGATATTAGCCAAAAGTGGTCGTACTTTTAAAAGTATACCATTAAGAGTTAGTTGTCCCTCATTTTTTAAAATAAAGGACATGGTGAAGTAGGGTACATCTTTAGAGTTTAAATCCAAAATGATTGCTTATAAGAGTCTAATCACTCTATCACAAGAGTTAAATATCAGAAAATTCTTAAGTAATTTAGAATAAAAGACTACAAATCTATTGATACTCATGGCTAAAGGCCATAATTTAAGCCTAGAAATGTGTCTTAAGACTTAAATTGAGCAAAATATCATGAATAGAGTCTCTTACTTTAGTATAAATAAGAGTTTGTTGTATACAATGATGAGCACATAACCCAACATTTGTTTTTCATTGTGGCACTCATAAGCCTTTTTTTATTTCAACCAAGGAATAAAGCATTATAAGCAATCAAGAAAAGCTTGAGATACTTTAGGGGCACTAATGATTACAAATTTTGTTATTAAAAGAGTGACTTATATTTGCTAGGTTCTAAAAATGTTGACTAGAGTGGTGATTTGGATAAGGGTGAATCCACCTTCGGTTATGTGTTTTTCCTAAACAATTATACCTTTTCCTATAGCAATCAAAAGTAGACTTGCTCAACATTGTCAGCTATAGAAGCTAAATTAGTTGCAAGAGGCGATATAACTAAGAAGATTCTTAGAACAATTAAGGATCTTTAATGGGCCTCCAGATTTAGTTTTATTATATTAAGATAACCAAGTAGCCATAGCCTATGCTTAGGACTTGAAGTATTACAATAAAATTGAACACATGAATATAAATTTAACTTTGTTAAAATATCATAGCACATAAGGAAATCACTATGCTAAGTATATTATAAAGTTATGTTTTTCCTTCATTTGTTTTTTTTTTTTGCATAATGTAAGACATATTTTTGGAATTAATAAATACTTAGTTTTTCATTTATTGATTTCATATGTTATAATAAAGGCATAAATAATATGTTAGTATGTCATACAAGTTAAGAACATAGCTCTCTCAATTGTGTAACCACCTTGGGCATTTTTGAAGAGCGAGCCAAAATGAGACATTTATGTTTCTCAGTGTTGGGAAAAGTTGCCAAAGAGTGTTGAGTAGCAAGTAAGAACATGACATGATTAACAATGTTACCTTAGTATGAAACCTAGAAAAGATTCAAAAGAAAATGTCATATAATGCTCAAATTTTGAATACTCACCATTCATAATACTTTTAGCTAGTTGGGAGGCCTTCCTCAATAGCCATGAGAGGTGAGTAGAGTGGGTGGACTTGGGTCATGTACAAGGTGTACTTGGACTAAGATTTGTGTGGTGGGAAATGTATAAAATTGACATACACTCTTATGAAATAAGAGGCACGCTGCAACATGCGTTTCATATTGTATGCATTTTATGACTACAATTAGGAAGCAAGTGAATAAATTCTTATTTTATTTCTGTGTGAGTCTTATAAAGGAACAATAATCCTTTTACTGATACCCTTATGAATTTGATAATATTATGAGATGATGGGTTAGTATACACCACCTTCATATATATCCAAGGGTTATAACAATGCAAGCTAAAGAAACAATGCTAGGAAAGCAATAAATTATGATTTTAGTGATATATAGGAAAAATCATAAGTGTGGACACATGGCATATTGGAGATTATATTAGTAAAGTTTTGAGTAATTGAAACTCATGAGGGATTAAATATGTGATATGTAAAATGTATATAAACAAATCTAAAACATTTGAGGCACATCATGATATATCAAATAAATAAAAGGGTTGTAGACTTTTATAGTCATTGTGAAAAGGATTGCTACTATAAGAATTCTTAAACATAGTGCCCAAGTAATCGAAGAAGGGCTCTCAATATGAAAATCCAAGAGATGTAGAAATTTCTTTGTGAAATTATCTCATCATAGGCAAATGGGAGATATTAAATTTTGAAACACCTATAACGGGTTAACCTAAGATCAAAACCCAACTCTAAGTAGTTGATTAATTAATTGAATTAATTAATGACTTAATATAATTAATTATCTTGTATCTTGTTTTGTATTTGAAATTTAATATTTGATTGACTATTGGTTATTTGATCTCTGCTAAGGAGAGAGAAAAAATAATATATCACCATATCACAAACATATCTATATTGACTACGAAACATCCACATCAAAAGAAAATAGTGACTTTTCTTTTAGGATTTGAGTGTATCTGTCATGAAAATAATGCAAAGTCCAAGAGATAATTTCACATGAACTGTAAAGGCTAATAATCAAAGTGAAGCACAAGTAATTAAACATGAATTTTTTTTATACAAATTTCTTTTGTGTTAAATTTTATTTTGGAATTTTTAAAATTCTCCTCCCTCATGAGACATTATCTTCTCGGTAGGAAGTTTTTAATTATTACATACCATAAAAGTCTCATGTCCTTCATGCATAGGGTGATTCAAACACTTGAATAATAATATTACTTATGTAAATTCTTAGGCTTTGACTATTCTATCATTTATAGACCCGGAAGGTTAAATGGTGCTTCAGATACCCTCCCCAAAATAGAAGAACAGCCATCTCAAACTTCTCTCTTGCCCATTTCTTCCCTATATTGTACCTTGTCCCAAAAAAAAAAATCTGCAAACACTAAGTTGCAAAAACATCAGCATCTATTTACATGTGCTCAATTAGAAGGCTTTCAAGTCAGAAAAGGAATTAATACCATGGAAGAACAAAATTTATCTACCATTTGATTCCTCTATCATTCTTGTTCTGCTACACAAGTTTTTAGACTTATCACTTGGTGACCATGCTGGATTCCCCAAATCTTTTAAACACCTACCTGCTACCTTCTACTACCCTTGTACGAGACAACAAATAAAAGATCATATTGCACAATGCATTACCAGCCAACAAATCAAGAGCCCCTACCTCTAAACCAAGTGGTATGCTACAACCTTTTGTCATGTCCCACATCGGTTGGACCTGAGGAGGTGAAGGGGTTTAAAAGCGGGGGACTGCACGTTCCAAACGACGCGTCTTTTGAAAAGAGAGTAATGACCCCGTGACAAAGTGATATCAGAGCTTGCCTCGGGTTTGGCCCAGGAGAGGCCCCATTGGTGGGCCACCGTGATGAGAGTGTTACGGATTGGCTGGGAGAACGTGTCATGTCCCACATTGGTTGGACTTGGGGAGGTGAAGAGATTTATAAGCGAGGGGCTGCACGTTCCAAACAGCGCATTTTTTGGAAAGAGAGTAATGATCCCGTGACACTTTGTCCCATACTTGTCAGACCATGGGAAGATATTCCCTCAGACTTATCATCAACTTCCCTTATCTTGTGGTCATACTGCTATCATGGTAATGGTAGATAGATGAGTAATTTTTTTCTTTTTTCTTTTTTTCCTTGGAAAATGATTAACTTCTTAATTTGATCTTTAAAAGTATAATTTTCTCAATTAGTCCCTTAATAATTTTTCTCTAACCATTTTTGTCTTTTTGGAGAACCAATATAAGAAGGCATACAAGTGACTTTAACAAATGGAGGGACAAAAATAATTAGAAAAAAAATTATTGAGGGAGTAAATTGAGAAAGTTATACTTTAGAGGACCAACGTGAAAATTTAACCATTTTCTAGAGACAAAAAATAATGGTGAAACTATGTTCTCATTATCTCATCTGGCCAGAGTATAATTATAATACCTATCATTCTTCCTTTAAAGTGAAACCATGCTAAGCCCTATATGGCCATCCACCAAACCCCATCACTAACTACATAGCTAGTACTTTTACTGCCTTAGCTGATAATGCATAATTGGACAGAGAAGCCTTAACAACTGTTACAAGAAAATCTCCACCAAGCTCAACAAAAAAATGAAACAAATAGTGGACAAGCAGACAATATAAAGCCTCCTGGTAAGCAGGTTTGGCTAAAGCTCCATCAAGTGAAAACAACAGTTCCTAGCTGCAAGGATGAATTATAAGTCGAGCAAAAAATATCTTGGGCTATATCCAGGGACTGAACCAGAAAAAGTGACACAGAGGGCGAAATGCATTGTATCATCTTTTGAGGGGGCAAAAATTTAAATTTTGCATATATTAATAAAAAATTACTACTCCTTAAATTATACAAGAGGTTGCTTTATCCTAATTTATAAAAGGTATGTCCATTCCTGACTCAATCAGGCAATGTCAAAAATTGGGTTAGTGGCCGAAAAGCTAGCTCTGCCAGATTGGAATATGTGGGTCCACTAAAAGATTACAACAAGAGTGCTAGCCCATTTGTGCCATTCAGTGGTTTTGGACCTTATTTTGTTCTAGAGGAACCAGTTTTGGAGATAGATAGCACCAATAAGGAGCAACTCCTAGTAGAATGATCCAACTCGCGAAGGTAAAGATGCTTCATGGGAAGATCTGCATACACTCAGAGCACTTTTGTACATCTACATCTGGAGGACAAGGTCGTTGTTGAAGGGGTAACTGTTGATAGCACCCTGGATCCAATTAGCTCAAGAGAGAATCAGTGCCTAAAGAGGGCCCAAGACACAAAAAAATTGAACCGTCTGAAAAGGAGCAAAACAAGGGCCTATGAAGAGTCAGTAAGGCGACCACTTGGCTCAGTGACTACATCAGATTAAAAGTGTGCTAAGCCACTTAGGAAGTCTGTTGTCTAAGGAAAGGAATTTGTGAAACAGAATAAGTCAATTGTAGTAAATACTTTTCATTTAGTAAGCAAGATTTTTGCAGAAGGATTTGATCATGGAGTTTTATTTCTTCTTTTAACTACTTCCTCGAATGAAGGAGTGAAAGTCTGCATCAATGCAAAATTTCTGATCTTCAAGTTTAATTTTCTGTGTATTACCATGTAAAATTTTTTTAAAAAAGATGTAGCTCAGATTAATCAAGATTAAAAAAAACCTCCCTATTTCGAATTGAACTGAACTGTATTTAGACTACTGATCACACTTTACTACATTAAGTTGTTCTAAGTCAGCAGAAGATTTGCGGAGCAGTAGTCTTCCAACCACATAGCACACCTTTCTCAACCAAATCGGTGTCTGATACGAGTTAGTTGTAAAGATGAGAGCATTTTGGACAATTGATATGGTTTAATAAGGGCCTATGGGTCATTTCAAGGGCGTTAGTAAGGATGGAATTGTCTTTGTAAATAAGGTCAGTTATTCTTTTTTTAACAAGGGAAAGAATAATTACGACATTGCATTATACGATGCGAGGATACAAAAATTATTTTCAGCTTCACATTAAATGAGACCGCAAAGCCTTCAGGATCACCAAAAATTGTACTGTAGTAAACCGTAAAACCAAACGCCTAATGTCTTCTTGATATTAGAACTTTGGTTTCTTCTATGCGTTATCAGACTTGATAAATAGAATTGCATCTTCTCTATTCTTTTCTCCTTTCTCTCCCCCCATCATTATCTCCCCTTTTGAAACTTATCCGAATTTGCGAAGCAAAAAAAAAATCCATATAAACCTACAGAGATACTAGTCTGTATCTAGGCCAACAAATTTCAATAATGCAAAATATTCGGTGTACTTGCACCTACCACACCCTGTATCCTAGAACGTTATCAGTATCTTCCAAGTTGGTATAAATGTGATTATAGAAAGGACGGAACAAACACAAACTGCGCTTTACATTGTCATGCTAGAACAAAACTTAGCTACACTATTCCATTGGGGAAGGACCCTCTTCAAGTCTAGTATTTTCCTGCTCACTACCCAACATGATTGCCATTAGCATAAGCTTGCCTGCAACTGGAAAATCCTTGTGCTGCATCAATATTGCTTCCACGGAAGAAGTCATATCCCCCAAAATCGGATTCTCCAAGTTTTCTTCTCTCAATGGCAATACTTGGCCAAAACCTTCTTCAAATGTTTCTGCTCGGGACCCATAACACCGTCTTGAAGCCTCGAAGAGAACAGTATTGCTCAAGTTCTGCAGGGTTTCCTCATCGCTCCATCCTTCGGCTACGTATGATTCAAAAAATTTGCCCCAATCATCCTGACTCGCAGCCTTCTTCCAGCAGTCCTCCAAAAGTTTTCTATGGGTTTTACGAAAAGAGGAACTGGTCCACGCAAACACATCGAAGGCCCACAATGAGAGTTCTCCCCCTTCACCTTCCAGGCACAATTTAAGTAAGTCTTCTGGGTGAAGTAGCCGTTGCTCAACAAGTTGCTTATCTTCTATGGAAGTAAGAAGCTTCATTATTTCCTCCTGCAGGCAAAATGTCCAAGAGGAAATGGATGAGAGACTCATAAAAGGCTTTTTCTTTAAGTGCATGGTTCTACAAATTCTCAGGGACCAAAATAAATGTTGACTCAAGACCTAAAGTGGCACATAAAACAGTCACAAACTTTTTCAGTGCTTTTGTCTTCTTTAGGATTTTATTTTATCAATGCAAGATCAAATCCTTGAGCAAAAATTGCATGCTGTGGAAGCCATCACATCAAGGAGAGAGATCCTCTGAAGTAACTTCAGGTGAAGTGAGGAGAGAGAAAGAGAGGAGAGGTGGGCCCCACACAAAGTGGGACCCACATGTCAGAAGTGGGGCCCACCTCTCCCTCTCTTTCTCTCTCCTCACTTCACCTGAAGTTCACTTCAGAGGATCCGGATTCTCACATCAAACCATTTATCTATTCAGTTAATTATTGGCAAAGGTATCTTATTTGTCCCAAAGTTTGAGGTCAACTTCGATTTTGTCTCAAATGTTTATTGTGTCAATTTTGTCCTACATGTTTGCAAGAATTTTCAATGTTTTCCTAAATGCTAACGGCACCCAATTGCTTATCAAAATTAACTGACCCGTCGTACATATAGCCCTACAGATGCACCCACACAACTAGTCCAGTTAGGAATGCTAAGAAAAGAAGAGAAGGGGGAAGAAAAAGAAAAGGGGGGGGGGGCTACAATCAAACAACAACATTTAGAGGCTAGGATGATTGTGTAATATCTATGTTAGCTGCATCCTCTAATGATTATTTGCACGCCACATGTATGATAGGTCAGCCAATTCCATTAAGCAATTGGATGTTGTTAGCATTTAGGAAGACAATGAGAATTTGCCATCAAATCAGACAAAATTGACACCAAATAAACATTTGGGACGAAATTAAAACTTACCCCAAACTTTTAAGACAAATAAGGTACCTCCCACATTATTTTCAAAAGGAAAACTTCTACATGGGCTTTAATACTAAAATAACATGCAATTAGATTTGTCTCTCATAACAAGCTCATATTGACTTAGAAAATTTAAATGGAATACAATCCAACTAATAACAGCAATGAGATGGATCAAGAAAAAAATATCGAAGGCACACTCAAATCTAGCCTAATTCAAACACTTAAAAGCAGTAAAAGATATGCTTAAAAAGGATATCTTCCATTTTCAGAAATCAATCAAACCACCAATTGTATTAACTTAGTTGAGTTGCTCCTCCGCAACTCTAGTGATATGTTAACTGAAAGCTTGTTGAACCAAATTCAACTAAACTATATTTAAAATCATTCCCCCAAGCTCACAATATCTTGCAGACGTTATTATTTAATCTGTTCACATATTCGTGCTTTGGCCTATGCATGTATTTAAACATATCAACCAATGTTACTTTCATTATTGGTGAAAATATATAGCATTATCGCATCATGCTAAAATACTTGAGATCTGAGTTTTAAGCCCTAGTTTTAGGCTCCAATTTAAGCCTGATCGAAGCTTGAGCTTAAAAGATATCAAGCAAACTAAGACAAAAGTCCCTAGATTTCATCTGAACTTGGCTAGTTTAAATTACTAGTCACTAATTTTTAAAGTTTAACAGACAACAATAATCAGAACCTAAAATAAAACATAAATATCGTGGCTGTATGGGCTATAATAACATGCCTCTGCACTGCATAATAATCATTATGAATAATATATTCAATTGAGTTAAAAAATCAACAAGTTTATCATCTAGTTGAGAACTGATAAGAAACCACAAAGCTACCTGTAACTTTAGAATCTTCAAATCAGCCTCTATACGGTCCACCTTCACTTGAGAATCAGTATCCTTACCAGCTGTTGGACAGGAAAGGGATAATATCACAAATGCAGAGGTTATATTCTGTTATATCACAAAAAATTGGGAAAATAAATGACAATATTTTATGTTTTAAAAACCAGATCCAAATGTGAACAGGAAAGAAGGCCAAGTCATGGGTCATGAGTAAAGAATTAGCAATTTGCAAATATTGTGAATTACAAGTTAAAAGAATGTCAGCACAAAAGCACATTTATGTAGATGCAAATAGAAGATTTCAAGAGCTTAGATTGTCATCCATCAATTTGCCAAGCACATGAGTGCAAAGCTGCATCCGTTAAGTCAACTTGGCAGTTCCTACATGACCAAACAATTTTCATGCTATCTGGTAAGCGATAACTGAATATCTGTTTAGAGAGCCAGAGGAAGCTCAACTTCAATTTGCAGGAAATGAAAATTAATATGAAAGAACGCAGGGAAAAAAAGGCATCTGCATAAGGCACGAAAACCTACAGGGAGGGAATACCTGCAAAGGCAGCTATCTTAGAAAGATATAAAAGATGCTTTCTGTCAGCTAATTTTAGTTCCAAATTAACATATTCCTGCTCTTCCTCTTCAGCAACTGAGGTAGACGGCTTGTTTTGAGTGAGAGCCAATTCATGTAGGGTTTCTGAAGCCAAGGAGAACTGATGAAGGAACAACTCATGAAGCCAAAGAAGATCAGGATGCTCCTTCAGAAAAATGGACAGCTCATCTGGAAACTCTTCCCCTAGTCTTAAAAGCTCAGAAAATTGTCTGCTTTCATGAAGTTGTTTAAAGACATAGTAACTAAATCCCCCATTAGGTCCTAAGCTCTCTTGCTGCAGACAAACCACTGAGACATTATGGTGGGAGGGAACAAAGCATTTAATACATTCAAGCACAAGAGTGCAAATTATATCAATGCCATCAAGAATGATGAGCATATAAAAGCAGGCAAAACATAGGTCATTGATGATCTGTACGATTAAAGAACAACATGAATAATTATTGTCCACAAATATTCATTTTAATACCAGTGACTCATTGTAGGTACTAAGGCCAAATGAGGCACTATCTCCTAATACATTGTGCGCTTTCAGAGTTTGGATATCAATTAATCATTTAATTTTGCATTATGCAATGTCTTGGACGTGGTGTGGATTTCTCTGGTATCCTAGGTGAACAGTGGTTTGCAGAGACTTTTTTGGAATTTATTCAGAGACTATTCTTGAGGGTTTATGAAGGAAAAAAGAAGGAAAATTTATACGGAGGCTTGGGGATTCGGTGATGTGTTTATGATTGGATCATTATAAAAGGGACATCCAAGAAATATTTTCCGCCCCAACTTTAGTAATGAAATAGGACTGTCAATATTGCATCCCTATGGGCTTCAATTCTAGGGTTTTCTCTAAAATTTCGGATTATGGATTTGAAATGGAAATGGTGAGCTTTGTTGAATTGGTGTTGTTCCTATCCTGCTTTCTATGTCTTTAGTGCAGGGTAAAACCAACAAAAATCGATTGAAAAAAAAAAAAAGACAAGCTACAGAGGAATATGATTGTGCTTAATCCATTGTGCCATGTTGAAAGTCAAAAGATTTAATACACACTCAGAGAAATTTGATTTGGGATTATGTTGGGACAATGAGACCCATGAATAACTGCACTTAGGAGTCATAAAAGATCACAATATAATGCTATGTGAATTTAATAAGGAACTGATTGTTAGTCAAGGTTTTAAATTGCTGTTGCATTGTGGTTACTGCAATTGTAGATGTTACAAATGCTGTGATGTGAATTGTGGCCACAATTGCTGTTCCTCTGTGGTGCAACGGCATGAAATTTTGTCACCCTGCGATTGCAGAGTGATGAGACCGCATCCAGCAATTTGAAACAATGGTTTGAGTAGGGAATTAGATTCCTATAATTCAAAAAATTTTCCATGCAACATAAATTACAATCATACAGGTCATGAAGTGTATTTTCGATAATGAAATAGCAATAAATTTATATAATTTGATATTCTTTGATTGTATGCAAATCAGATAGGGCCATAAGAACTCTAGTGATACAAGACTAAGAATAAAAGCACTTTTTCTCTTCTAGTTTTAAATTTTATTTTTGAGCCATGAGACAACAGAAATTCAGTAGTAACCTCTCTAAACAGGAGAGAACTTGTTTCTCAATCTACTATGGATACATTTTCATTGCATAAAAGGATAAAATTTAAGTCAGTAGTGAATGAAAGTAAACACTTTATCATGTACTTCACAATAGAGAAAGGAGGAGGGGGGGGGGGGGAGAAAGACACTCTCTCTCCCTCTCTCTCACACACACACACTTTTCTTTTCTTTTGCTAACGTATGTAAAATACATTTAACAAGATAACCACAACTAACAATAAAAGATATTCAAGATCAAGGCTTAGTTCTTATGTGTCCTTCTAATCAGTCTGTTTCATTGCGTGATTCACTTAGGGTTTTATGACAAGTCCCTGATCATTTTCAATCTAAGGCAGACTTTAAAACCCATACACCCAAGTAACATACGTTTAAAAAGCAGGGGAGAAATTACAAAGCAAAAGATGCAGCAAAGAAGAAAAGCTTTCATTTCTTCAAATATCTTAAGTTTGAACTAGTCACTAGTTAGTCTAAGTTCAAATCTGCTTTTATATTAAGACCTTGGTTTGTGATTCTTATTTCAAGAACATCTTTTCCATTAAAGTTACCATCTAGAGTTCCAAATTAAGCTAGGCCAATTGCATGAAAATCATCCCACCTCAGCATTGCTAGATCATCTACAATGACGACTTTTTTTTTTGTTTGGGGGGGAGGGGGGAAGGTTATTACCTATTTATGCCCAAAATAGGCAGTGCCTAGAAAATGAAAAACAGTGGTCTGATTACATTCAAAAGGGAATTTGGAAAAATAAATAAAAAAGAAAGGGGAATTTAAAAGCTTCCAAATATAAAGAATCAATTACAACATGTTGAAATCGACAGTTACAGAAGATAATCCTCCAAGAGGATGACAACTACAAATGGTGACGAGGAATAACTATAAGACTCCTAGATAATAAAAAGTCTCTAGCATGCATGCATACATACAAACATATATATATATATGTGTGTGTGTGTGTGTGTAAGAGATAATTTTCAAACATTATCTCTAATTCTCTAACAGCCCCAATTAACTTATCCTTGAATAATTGATAGATTTCAAAAGAAGTGACAAGATTTTTTGGTAAAGTAGTAAACAATTCCAATGGATTTTCGTTGCATTAAAAAAAGAAATAATCAATTTTATAGAAAAAAATGTCACCTATCCAGAAAATGAATTAATGATAGAGGTGTAGAATAGAGAGAGATAGCAAATAAGATTATGCAAGTAAAACAGGTTACAAGGGTTTTCAATTAAACACAAACTCATACAAATATATGTAAAATGAGCCCATCACCCAACCTTAGTCAAGTAGTCAACTTAAATCAGGGTCCTACTTACATGCATTGATTCCTTCCCTACAGCATTTTCATTTAAATGACTTTCTTCAAGATTGACTCTATCAATGAGGTCAAGCTACTTAAAAGTGTTTGCAGTTGCCTATACAATAGCCTCATACACTCTCTGGCCTATTTTAACCCAATGATTAAACTATGCAGAAATCTTATTCGGGGATTGTATCCCAAATTCAAGATTTGATATGATCTTGTTTCCTTGTTACAGAATTCTGTGGTTCAAAGTTGAAACCATCATTGAAGCTTGTATAGATTTTGAATTTTGGACAAGGGGGGACTTGGAATTGGAGAGACATGGAAGTTGGAAATATTGGCCCTGTTTGATTTGATTCTGCAGAACAATTTTTTTGTTTTCAAGAACCAAAAAACAAAAAAACCTGTTTAATAATGTGTTTTTAATGAAGTGTTTTGTAAAACAAAAAAAAAATTTGTTTTCAAAAACAAAAAATTCAGAACACTTTTTAAGTGTTCTGTAATTTTTGTTCTATAAAATCAGGTAAAAAACAGAAAATAATTATTTTTCAAAATAATGATTCAAACAGATTTTTTAATTTTTTTGTTCTCAAAAATTTGTTCTTGAAAACATGTTTTGAAAACATTAAAACAAAAACAATTTCAAACAGGCCCATTGATTCTATGACTTAGATCCAAATTCCAGTTACTGTGGATGAAAAAAGTCTTCTACGATCAAGTACTGCCCATTGAAAATACTACTACTACTACAACAACAACAGGCTTTTTTTTTTGCTACATGAATCAAACAACATTATAAAATTCTATTATAAATCATATCTTTAGATAAATCATTTAAGTCTAAATCTTTTTTTAATAGTTTTACCTATAGTTTTTTTAATTTTCCTCTACCTCTAATTATTAAACTATTCTCCATTTGATTTATTCTTTTTACTGGGACTTCTATAGGTCTTCTCCACATATGTTCAAACCATTTAAGATGCAATTCTACAACCTTTTCCACAATCGGTGCAACTCCAACTTTCTCTATTAGTACTCATCTAATTCTATCTTGTTTGGTATGTCTACTCATCCAATACAACATTCTCATTTCTACGAGATTAAACTTATACTCCTATTGGCTTTTTATTACCCAACACTTAAACCCATACAATATTGCCAATCTTATAGTTATGCAGTAAAATTTATCCTTAAGTTTGAGTGGTACTCTTCTATCTATAATAACACCCAAAACACTTCTTCATTTCATCCACTCAACTTGAATCTTATGATTTATATTTTCCTCTATCTCCCCATCATGTTATACGATGGACCTAAGATACTTAAACCAAGTGACTTATGGTATGATATGTTCTTCGATTTTCACTTCTATGTTAGAATTAGTGTGCCTCTTGCTAACTTACATTCTATATACTCCATTTACTTTCATTTAAATGAAATCCATATGCTTCTAAAATTAGTATTCACATTTTTTAACTTTTTATTTATTTTCTCTTTCGACTCTCCAACTAGGATTATATCATCTACAAAGAGTATATATTGTGGCACTAACTTTTGGATATGTTTAGTGAGTACATCTAAGACTAAAGTAAGAAAATAGGGGCTCAAAGTTAACTCTTGGTACAGGTCAATAGTTATCAGAAAATTTTCAATGGGTCCACCTTGTATTCTCACATTAGTTGTAACCCTATCATACATATACTGCTCACTAAAAATATTCAAGGAATTTAATTCTTAAATTCTCTCAACTCACCCAAGGCCACCATAATTAAAATATCTACAATCCCTATCCAAAACAGAATTTTTGGTTTTCTTAGCAAAGAAAACCATCATTGCAAGTTGCACATATCAAGAAAAAATAAATAAAATAAACCAAAAGCAGAACAGAATTAGCACAAGAAATGAGAAAATTGCATTAATACCATAATATTTCTCAGTAATTCTGAATTATTGATGTCGCAGCATATTTGCCACATAATTTTGTAGCATCCATGTCGTTTAGCAATTGATAGCAACTGTGAAGTAATCTTCAAAATAGCTTCTTCACTCTGATTATCAGTTCCTCCAATTGAATCCTGCACAAGTAACCAATTGAACAATATTTTATTCATCATCAGGATTGAAAGGATGCAGTAAACAAAATATAATAATGACCTTATGGCTAGCTTCAAATGCTTTGACTTGTTGATAAAGAGAATCAAGAAGTGCGTCCCGCCTCTCCCAATACTCATTAAGTAGACCTTTGTGTTCTTCACCACGCTCAATTTTAGCAGTGACAGCACCAGCATATGCCTCAAGTAGCACTTCGGCTAGTGCTTCAAGATGATTATACAAATCTAATTTTGCAGACTTATCAAGTCCAGACATTTCATTCAACAACTGAAGCAGGACAGAAGCAACGCTCCATACCCCCTTACGTACCACAGGTTGACAATACCAAGGTGCTAAACCTTCAAGAGGTGGATACCATAAACGATTCTCATTCTTATAGTTAAAGCACGTCTTAATTATAGTAACACATGCATTTGAGAGTTCACATACCCTCTGGATCTGGATCCCAAAAGGCTGCTCCGGGCTTATAACACATTTTACCTCTCCATCTAAGCAGTAAAAGAAGTCTTCAAGCTCAGAAACCTTACTGTAAAACACTTCAGCATTATCTCTATCCATCAAAAGGACAGTATTCCGGCGGGCCCTCTCACCAACTATTTGTATCATATCCCAAAGGGCACCTGACATCTGAATTTCCAAACTAGAATTTGACGAGCTAACGCTAGTCAAACGATTCTGGCTGATCAGATTTTGCAATTCCCTCAGCTGAATCTTTGCAGCTAATTTTTCACCATGCTCCAAGACAGTTAGTAAGGCATGTCCTGTCAATAAAAAAAGCCATAATTTAGGCATGGTATGTCCATCTACTGTCACCTCCATGTTCTCTAATGAATAACCCATATATTCTTTTTAGTCATAAACCAACCACAACCATCACATTCAATCAAAGCAGTTCGCCTAATATCACTTAGAATTAACAATCCATATGCACATATAAAATCTAGATGACAAAACTAAGCAAGTTAACAACTTTCAAAGCTACTTTATTCACTTTCTTTCAGTTTCTTCCTCTCCGCCCTCCCTCCCTCCCTCCCTCCCTCCCTCCGTCAATAATTTAGCACCTATTCTTTTTAGTCACACTTTAAGTCTCACAAGCTCAGAGGCAAAGGAGCAGAAAGAAGAAATTTGCGCCTATGTTTGTTTTAGTCAGACTATAGACCTCCCTCTCTGCCTCTCTTTCACATGTACATATATATAAGCTGAGAGACAGAGGAGCAGAAAGAAGATAATTGAGCTTACATTATTCTTAGCCAATTTATAAACCTCAAAATGCTGTTAGTGAATAAATGTTTCCTCTCATTGTTCACTGTATAACTTCATATAAGATTACCGTAAAAAGTCCAAGATTAGCTCTTTACCATCTTCACATTCTATAACAAGTTGATTGTCCGGACTCCAAACACTATTATGAGATAATCAGCCAAAATATATATATATATATATATTATTAGGTAGCTGACTCATTTATAATCCAATAAGCATGATGGATCAAATATATGCTCTCAAATCAACCATGCACATAATGTAACAGCTAAAATGTTAAGTGCATATGGTAGCATTGTGAAAGGGATGATTTGAAGGTCGAAATAAATTAATTTTTTGGGAGCTGACTACTAATTTCATACTTTGTCTAGAACATAGCTCCTCATGGCATTTGGATAAGGCAAGAAACTGGAGAAACTTTTGATGCTTCTGCTGCTTTTCTAAGAGCTGAGTGGAAACAACAGCCATGGCCAGAATCTCTGCACCTCTGGTTGTTGTCCAGTGTTTAGCTAAGGTGTCAACAATTGACTTGCTCATCCGCACAAAAACACTTGTTTCTCCATCCCTTTCAAATGAACCTGAACTTTCTAGCTTTTCAAGTGATCTGTCAACTTCCCCAGATGATAAAAATTCATTAAAAAGATGACTCAGCAGAGCTTCTGATTCTTCATCTTGTGCAGTTCGACGTGCAATCCCACTCAAAACTGACCTTTGTCTGTCTCCATTATCCCATGCTTCAGAACTAGCTCTTCTGGGGGCAACATTACCTGCAAATGTAAGATTTCTTATCTCTTCTTGTGTAGATCTTTCATTTGAACTACCTTTGCGTGATAAGCTCCGTTCAGGTGGTTCAACTCCACCAAGTATAACAGCCTTCTCAGGTATTGCCCATATTCCTGCTTTTTCTGTTAATACAACCCATGCACCTTCTTCATAATCATCTGAAGAGGGAAGAATTGAAACATCTAGTACTTTTCCAGCATCATAGGGCAGATCAAATTGATAGAGTCGAGTAGAGTTTCTATAGTAATGTGAGACTGTTGCTGTTCCATCCCCAGATATTATCACTGCTGATCCTAAAGGCCTGCCTCCTACCCGAAGCCTCATGGAGAACAAGAAATCTTTATCTTCAACTCTTGCTTTTGGAATTATCACCTCTATAGGGGCTTTCTTCTCCAAAATCTTGTCATTCATAGTCTCTACACCCAACCCTGATTTATATTGCATGGTCAGAAGAGAATATTGCAAGTAGCTTGAACTGCTTACTCGATCCCTACAGAAGGTTGCAACAAGAATAGTAATCACTTTACCATGATCATCTACCTGCACATCAAGAGGCCATATTTCCTTTTGACCAGCCAGATCCTTCTTAATGCCCACATCAGCATCTGTTCCAACAATTTTCTGAGACCAAAGCTTTGAAACATGTATGTTAGAACTAAGTTCTACCCTAAAACACTGTATCTCATGATCTGTCAATACCAAAAATTGCCGGTTTGATTCCTCTGTAGGGTGATGCGGAAAACACCATGTCAATGACCTTGGATATCCCTTGTTGCTGATAAGTTGACCAGAATCACCCCCTGGGAGGGGAAACTGCATAATATTTTCATATACTTTTCTGTGATGAATGCCATTAGGACTACACTGAAACACCCAAAGCTCACCGTTTGAGCTACATGCAAGAGAAACACATACAAGCTTATGACCAGGAACTGCAGAAGCAATCAAAGAGTTAAACATGTGCGATCCATTTAAACTACTTGCCACCTTGCTTTGTCGCCACTGCCTGCTTGAGGTAGTTTTCCCATCAGGAATGAAAATAGCCTCCAACTCAGCAGAAGATGCAAGACTAGTGACTGAAGCATTGTGTGATTGTGAATAGATGTCAGGCCAGTATATTACAGCCCGGGTCTTTCGATTACACAATACAACACCAGCAGAGTTGCAATGTCTCCCACCTTTATTTGTTCTCCCAGATGTGCTATCCCAATTAACAATAGAAAGAAACCAATAACTCGCATCACTTTTCCCAGCATCTCCATTGTCTGAGATATTTAAAGGAATTTCAAGCACAACACATTTCATTGAAGATGCAGGTGACAAGTAGCTCCAAATGAAGACTCTGTTTCCACAAATAATCCAAGCAAGGGATGTCTCCTTTTCAATGCCACCAGATGTGCAATCTTCAACTGCATGACAATATAGTCAACATCAAACTCTTCATTTCAAGAAGCTTAGTTGTGGAAAGAGGCAACACATGTGTTATCTACTAAATCCACCATACCTCAGTCTCGCTGTTTAAACAAATATGGTGGTATTCTAGAATATGGATGTCATTAACTGATAAAACCAACTGTACTCACCAGCAACTCGTTTCTGCAGCAAGCTGGCCTGCTGATCACAAACCACTTGGGGAAACTCTCCAACGTATACAGGTTTAATCAAATCTAATTCATCCCCT
Organism: Erythrophleum ivorense; assembly: GCA_026724425.1. NCBI lineage: Eukaryota > Viridiplantae > Streptophyta > Magnoliopsida > Fabales > Fabaceae > Erythrophleum > Erythrophleum ivorense. The sequence continues at coordinate 11,722,432 of JAIUCV010000020.1, forward strand.
TTTCCACTTCTATTAACCTGAGGAATTCTATGTAAATACAACAGAAAAACATTACAATTAGCCATAACATCAAGAAGCAAATTTCCAGTACACAATTTCTTAACCTGTGCATAAAATTGGAATTCTTCAATTCTACTTTTTCCCTAGAAGGAAACAGAATGAATATTGGCTATCACTTACCTTAAAAAAGAAAAAAAGAAAAAAAAAAACACTTAAGTATTGATCTCACAATATCACATAGATAGTAATGTTGTACAACCCAGAGAGTATAAGAGAACAATGTCTACCAATGTTAAAGACTAACAGCCACTACTTCACAAAACATATAGATAAGATCAATTCTAAGAGCCCAGTATAAGCAAGCCATTATTAAATGCAAAATAGCTCATAATGCTGCTTTCTCTATTTCCTCCATCCTTTCATTCTTGGCCTAAATTTACAGATAAATAACTGTTTAAATATCCATTTTGTTTTTAAAAAAAAGAATATTCTTTGTTTAGACAATACAAATTAGAGTTACCCAGGGACAACATACTAATAATGGTAGATAAGGAACAAGAAGTTAAGTTTGAAAAGCACATACAGGTTAACAGTTTGGATCATTGCACAGACATATTCGAAATAGTCAACTATCAATAAGGAGCAATGACCTCATTATGGAAAATATGTATACACATCCCTGAACTTTGGAGCGGTTGCATCTAACCACCATGAACTTTCAAATTCATTAATAAAACCATTAAATTATAGGAAAACTGGTATTAAGTCCTCATATCCATGCTGTTAGGTCTGTATTAGTCAAGTAACAACTGCATGACACGATTATCAAAACTGCATCAGCATCTTATTTTACTATTTCACTTTTAATTTAACATTTATGTCTCCTGAAAAAATAATAAAAATTAACAGTATTAAACCATATTTCTCAAGTTTGAAATTAAAATTTTATTTGGAAAAAAAGTTTAAAATTAAAGAATAGTTAAAATATGCGAGATAATCAGATAAGACACAGACACATGTTTTAATGATCATGTCATTGTCACATAGTTAACAGAAGCTTACCAGCTGATGAGTAGAATGACCAATGACAAGGTATCCCATAGTTCAAGGGTTTAATTGATTGGTTTGAAAGTTCATGGTGGCTTATTGCAACTGCCTCAAAGTTCAGAATGTGTGTATGCGTTCTTCCCTATTATTGGCTTGTAGGATTTAGATGAAAATGTGCCCCTTTCAGCTGGCACAACTAATACGATAATGAAATAGATAGATGGAAACACATCATTTCCATTAGTTTTTTTAATTCAAAATCTCGTGCAATGGGACTGGTTTTATTTATATCCACCATGGGCACAATTTGTCCTCTAATTCCACCTTTCAAGCTACAGCAAAGAAATTATTTCACCAATTAAGGCCAGCCAATCAGCATACATAAGCTGACTAATACATAATTTCTTGTCTGTCACTCAGCCACATAAACTACCAGACCACGCCAACCATGCAAAAACCATTTCTTATTACCATTTTCACGAATTTCAACCAAAAATTCCAGGCACAAAATACTATTAAACACCAATTTTCATTTAGGGAAAAAAAAAAACATTTGCTTATGTTGCAAAGCACAAGAAAATATACAAGTACAAAGAATTTTGAAGTTGCAAACCATGAAGGATTGAATTACCTAGCAAGAACCGACAAGCGAGGAGCCCAAGGAGCGGGAGTGCCAGTGCTTGGCCGATTTGGGACGGTGTTGTCATGGAATGACCTTCGTCTCTCAGCAAGAGGAGTGATCGGAGAATCGAGCACTGTGGCGCCGCGAGCTTGCTCTCTCCAAGAGCTCACATTGGTCTTCTTCGTTCCAGATGAAAACATTTCTTTTCACTTCGATGACAGAGAAGTGTGAGGTTTCAGGGGTTTAGGGATTTTATAGCATTTGAATGGGAAGCGACGGAGAGAATAGGAGGGGTTTATTTCGAGTCTTCTGTTTGGAAATCAGAGGGAAAGGAAGAGGAAAGCTGGGTGTACGAAGATTGTGTGCACCAGAAGAATTTACTAAATTTTAAGTCATTTTAGTTTGATATTAGGCTCGAGATTAAACTTGAATGCCATTTTTTTATGTTTTTATTATCATCTTATTAAATAGAATTATAATATGTTTTAAAAAATTTAATCATGTAATATTGAATTTTGGAAGAAATTTTAAATATCCTTGATACATTTATACTTAACATTAAAAAGCTATTGATTTACTATATCATTTGGTGTACATGCACTGTTTCAAAATATTTTTGGTTGAATTATAAAAACTATACATTTAGTTATGTTATTATTAAAAAATATATAATATGTATCCATTTTAGATTAATATTTAAGGAGTTTATTTTTTTATATTTTAAAATTAATAATATTAATTTCATAATTATATCTTAATTGAGAGAATAATATATAACTTTTTATAATTTATATTGTTTCACTCTACATTTTTTTTAAGCTTTAAAGTTCATCTTTCTTATCCACTAGTATCAGAAATTATATTGATAAGCAACTGAAGTAAGAAAATAAGGTTTAAATATTATTGTTAGTAAACTATGTATATATATATATATGTTTACACTCATCTATATTTATAATAAAATTTAATTTTTTTATTATTATTCATAACTTGTTCATAATTTGATACACACACACACATATATATACACACACAGTTCATATAGTAGCTGAGACATGTCCATTTAACATCTAATGACTTCTTAGTCATTACCTTTTTATGTCTGGGTCAGTGCCTAAGATTTACTATACTACTTTGCACTTGAAATATTCTTATGCATTATTATTAGATAAATAAAAAATGATTATTGACATAGATCGATTAAATATACAATTTGTTCTATAGTGATTTCCTTACCAATTTATTTTTTATGTAGTCAACACCAGGTAAATGAACCGTAGCTAGACAAAAGAATTGCGTATGTTATGCTAATATATTAATTTCTATTATACTAGTCAACATTATCATAAATGTACTGCTTATTATTAAATTTTTGTTTTTTTCTTTCCGATTACTTTCAAAATCTTACTATATATTGCATTTATCATTTATTTTAGCTGATAAATCAGTTTTGGATTTCATATAATTTTTCTCTGAATATTAACAAGCTTGACCAAATTTAGTTCCCTTTTAAATCGGATGCTTTTTATGAGTTTGAGGAGCACTTTTTTTTTTTTGGGGTTCTATAAATATATGCAATTGAAAGTGCTCCTTTCAAGCGACAGCAAATGTAGATAAATATTTTTTTTCCCACCACAATAGTTTTTTCATTTTTTTAGTTTCTTTGTGTTTCTTTTTTTTAATTTTTGGTACTTCAGAAAAGACTGATATGCAAGCAAAAGAAGACCTAAAGTCAAATTAGTGCATTCAGATAACTATGGACATATGAGGTCTGAGTATAAAGTGACACCCTCTGTTAGTATCTCAATCTCCTCAAAGATATGTGCATAATTTTAAATGAATGTTTTTTAATTATTTCATGCTAATGTTACGAGATTTATACAGAAATAGCAGGGCGATACAGAGTTTGTGAAGAAAGGAGGTACAGAATGCTTTTAATTTGTGACCAGCATATATTTATTTTCCTGCATATGGTATATAATGCATCATAATAATTGTCCTGTCAAGCTTACTAGATAACAAAATTCATGCATAACTACGGTAATATATCTATACATAACAGATTGAAAGCTAGCTTTTTATGATCTACTGTAGTAATACTTTTACTTTTTCTCCTGTATTATATTAATTTCCTGTATTATATCAATTGATAATTAACATATAAGTTAACATAATCTATTTGTTAATTATCAATTAACATATCACTATGAGTGTCACCAAAAACTATATTTTTATTATTTATTTGGTTTATCTGTCTTTTTTACATCATATATATATATATATATATATTCTCTTATTTTACCTAATTATTGTGGTGCTGTCTTCTTAAAAATAAAAACTATATATTTTTCTGTTATATTACAAGTTGAGAATTTATAACTTACTCCAACTTAAATGGATATTTTCTGTCATAAGCCGTCCACCTACCGTCATTTTAACTTCCCACAATAATTCAAATAAATCAATTATTCAATTAAATTCACCGTTTTTTGGTTACTTTTTTTTTCCCTTCTAAAAGTTTCATATAATATTCATTTGATTGTTTTGGTTACTTTGATACCTTCAACCTCTGTTCATAATTGAGATTACTTCTTTCATACATGTTCTTTTTTCTTAAAAACCATAACAGATATGCAGATGAGAAGAAGTATTCATATTCTCTATCAAGTCACATGTTAACATTGTTCCTTTGCTCTGTTTATTTTATATAATTTCAAGAGCAAGATGGTGATCAATTAAATGTTTATGAGTACGCAAGTTTACTGTTTGTAAGTGCTTCATATAAATGAACTTTTAGAACAACTCATTCATTTGCCGCTGAGTTTCTTCCCATGTCAAGTAAGTGCCAAAGTAGTTGTAGCTCTCTGATAAGTTGCTTAATTGATTGATATAAATAAATTGAAATTGAATATAAAATCTGTCAGATTTTTTAGTACCAAAAAGAGGTTGGTGATGATGATGTCCATTTAATTATAGCGTTGCACACTTTCCCTGTTCATCTTTTTATTATAATAATAATAATAATTATTATTATTATTATTACTATTATTACTATTACTATTAAATCAAGGATTAAAATTTAAAAATAAAACATACATTTATAATTTCAATATAATGATTTGGAGTTTTATTATTTTTTGGGAATGGGAAGAAATGGCTTTTACTTGTGAACTATGAATTTATTTGGTGGGAAGAATATTATATTATATTATATGTTAACTTTAAAAGTAATGATTTAAATGTCTTATTTTATGCTTTGTTTTGGATAACTAATGGTTGGTTTCTCGGATTTGGTTATTCTTGTGCTCTTTTTATTTTAGATTGGTGCATTGGAGGATAGGAGAAATTAGGTTATGCTAAAGAATAATTCAAGTTCAAAAACGGCTTTGTAGTCATCAAGCCAGCCTATATTTCCATGAACTAAAAAATGTAGTGACAACATTATCAGTATGTAATGATCAAGGCATGCGCTTAAAAAATAGTTATGAGTATTTATAGAAAAAAAATAAGTGATAATAATAATGATTATATATTGTAAAAAGGTTATAAATACTCTTAGGGCCTGTTTGGTAAATGGACAGTTAGAATAAAAATAGAAATAAATAGTAAAAAAGTGATTTTGTAGATAGAAAATATCCATAATGCTTTTATTTTTAATGATTAAATAATTATTATTAGAGAATATTAAATAATGATTATAAGAATAAAATTGTAATTTTCTCTCTCCTTCCTTTCAATTTTTCTTTTCCAGCCTTATTTCCAAGCTAAGCAAACAGGCCCTTATTTTATACCTCACAAATATATATATATATATATATATTTTGTGTTTCATCTTAAAAAGTTTAAATATCTTATACAATGCAAGGGTCTTTCACTTGAACATTGATTATGTTTTTAAGGATAATAGCAAACTCTCTCTTATTTGTTTTTCATCAGACAAAATCAACATATTTGCAAGTCCATCAATATGTCTCATGGTTCAATTACATCTCTGGATGTATGAGGAACTTTTGCAACATTCCAGCTTCACATGAAGATTGTTCACTTTAACTAAATTATTGCTTCACACACACACACACACACACAGTAACTACATATGATATTAAAAATTTACATGTCACTCACTACTATTTTCTATACACATATATAATAAACAATTCTCTACTATGTATGTTGCATTATAAACATTTTATCATTCTCTTTCCTAAACATCATTTTAAAACGAACTCTTCTCATGATACACAAAAAAGAGGGGAAAAAATCCTGTATATCGCAGGGGCCACTTAACTAGCTCTTGTTTAATACGAACTTCCTTCAACTTTCTTTCATATGGGTTAACTAGGTCGAATACAAATAAGAACCCATTTGATTTGTCATTTTTCTATTAATTTCATCTTTAGTGAGTGATATTAAAAAATGAGTTAAGTTGGTTAACCTATTTCTGTGTTCATGGTTTATTTTTGGTCCAAATACTGTTCGCGCCAGAATTTGAGTTGTGGCATGCTTCACAACTTCATTACTTTTCTTTTGCTCTAGTCTACATTTAACATTAAATCCCATTCTTTATCATCTCTCTTGTCATATACTCCAATATTTATTTAAAATTTGAAACACTCTCTCCATTTCCTATCCTAATTTACATCATTAAAAAAATTAGGTTAGATTAATAAGCTGAATTGAAAATTGATAAATTGATATACTATTCAATCCAATCGCATCAAAGAATCAGTGTACTAATAGATTAGTCAAACTTGATCAAGAACTAAATTGTACTGACTGATTATTCACAAAAAATTGGGTAGTGGTTTGGCAATTAATTTGATCATGATAATCCAATATGATTAATTTGGATTTAATTGCAAAACTTTATCAACTAAGTCTATGCTTGATAAACATAAAAAGAGATTGAGGAATGAAAAGAAAAGGAAAAAAATTGGATAGTGGTACGAAAAATGACATGTGTCTTTAGTTTTAAAAAATAAAAAATGCATATATTATTGAATAATAATTATAAAAATATAATAAATATTTCTCAAAAATTTTTTTAGAACTTTCGTTTTTCTGGAATATGCATGCCACGTATCAAACATAACATGAGATTCAAACCTGTGCTACATTAGAAGCGCCGCACCTGCCAAACCAAGATTCACCACAGACTTTTGTATGTATCTTTATTTTTTGCACACCATGAAAGCCTTCTCTCCATCTCAAATTTGTTCTGAAATTGAAGCCCTATCTCCATTGCCTAACTGTTCAGATTTTGTGTATGTATCTTTGTATCTTTATTTTATGCAACGGTTTCAAATATAAACAAGATTCCGTAGTAATTCTTCTTTGTTTTCTCTATGTTAAGGTTGCACTCTACCTCTCATCTCTCCCTCTCTCTCTTCCAACTAAAGTTGTCTGTTTTTCTTTCGTTCTTTAGGCATTTGAAAATTTTGCTGGAAAATAAAAGCAAGAACAATACACACCAAGACATGGTCCTTTTCGATATACTTGTACCAATTCAAATCTCCCGTATTTAGGGAATAACTGCATACGGTGTAGTTAGAGAGAAATAGACTAAAAGGTATAGAACCAAATAGTTGCTAATGTTAGAACTCAGAAAGAGAAACTTCTAACCTTAAAAGCTCTTCAATTTTTTCTTTATAGAATTACATACATTTTCTACTTGTAAAACCATGGATTTAGGCTTTGGTCCAAATAAATCGATGGATAGTCTAGTTACAGAAAGGAGGAGAATGAAAAATGTTGGTGTGAATGCATTTTAATACCAAATTTTTTTAGGTATTTGCGTGGTTCAGAGTTAAACATTTGTCCCAGTGAATTTTTTTCTACTTCGTAAGGAGTAGTAATTACTAAATGTAGTTATGTGTTTAATAGGATTTTTCGGTTTATTCATGTGTAAATAGTTGTTAGCTTTGTGTGAAAATGTCAACAATATATGTATGAAGATTCTTATTATTTCTTTTTTCATCTATTATGTTCCAGTGGTGATGTGGGTTTATAGTGTAAATTTATAGGTTGAGAAGTATGCAATTGATTGCATTATTGCGTATTTTTATAAGAGTAAGCAGACTTGAATACTTAATTTGCATTTTAATTTATTAATTCCAATTAATGCCACTAGACTCTTGCGAATTTGTATTTCATTATCCATACTAATGTTTATAGTTTTTTGGTATTTCATTTGAAAAATAATATATTAATATAGATAAATTAAAAAATTTATATAATTATTTGTATAAGAGTTTGATAAGTTAAATAACTTCCCACTACTTTAAAAATTATTACACTTTTCACTGTTTTATTTATTTGTTTGAAGATATAAAAACAAAAAAATATTTTAAAAAAGCTAAACCATTTGGTTTTATATTAATGAGATATTTGTTCCAAACTGAAAATTTGATTTAAGACCGTATATGTAATTGAACCAAATGACCTGATTTAATCCGACAAACAGTGGTGAGCATTGAATCAGATTGAATTTCTTTTTCTTTAGTGATAAATAATTTTAGAATGCTATTACTTCACATAAATTAATTATCAACTTCTAAAATTTTAATCTTATATATTAATTTATCACAATAAAGCATATAATATTTACTACTTCATAATTATATTACAAGTAAATATGTAAATATGCATAACTGTTGTAAGATAATTATTATCATGATATTTATTCTCACCATAAAATAATGACTATCTATGTATATGTATTCATTAATATCAATTTTTTGAAAATAAATTATACTATGTTTAATTTAAAGTACATATAATTTTTTTTGTTATAAAAACATACTGTTCACCAAGTATAACTAATGACTCAACAGTAGAACTAATGATTTGGTGATTTAATCTCTTCACCAGTTTAATGTCTCGTTCAACTCCAAAAGCTATGATACTTGTTGAATATACTGTTGATTCCACTTGCCCCACAGGAGAATAGAGACGCGTAATCTTAAACAAACTAAAACAAAAATAAAAAGTTTGGAGATAAAGGTGTGTTTCTAAATTAATTAGAAATCGCATATATGGTATCTTGGGTTATATAGGAGGAGAAAACATGATTACACAGCACCAAATTGGTGCACAGAAACGACTTGCAGTTGTGTACAAGAGTTCTCCAGAGAAGAAAAAACCACCTTGTGAAAGTGAAAAAATGGTACTGGGAAAAAAAAAAAAAGGCTAAGGGGTCTTTTCCTACCTTGTGCTTTCTTAGCAAAATGAAAACTGCTATACGTACACATCATCAGAGGTTGTATCACGGTTCCAGCTTCAAGGAAACAACTCGTGACTGTCTGCTGCGTTTTGCAACCTTTATAGATAGGCATGACGGCGCCCACCATGGCCGGCGGACCTTTTGCTCCCCTTTCAGACAAGCCACTAGAGGCATGAATAATTCAATATATGGAAGTTAGGGACACGTAGAAATAGAAAGGAACTAACTTTCCACAACAATTTTAACTTGCTTGTCGTAAAATCTAGTTTTCTCAACTTGGTATTGGTTTAAAAGAGATTTATTCACATTTTCTTAAAGTTGATAGACTGGCAATAAAACAATATAGTAAGAACTAAGAACAACCATTAGTTACAAAACCTGTTCATTCAACATTCTAGCCCATATGGCATGCTGACATAGAGCAAATGAGAGTATTCACATTTATTTGCGTCAATATGACTTTATTATGTGAGAGAGAGAGAGAGAGAGACCTTTGATTTTTCTCAATTCCTTGCACAATGTAATGAAGTCTCCCCACTTCATGTGGCAACGTCTTATGAAACGAAGGATCTGTTCAGTCGTGAACATAGACATTCCTTCTAGATATTCACCATTAACACCATTTTCTTTAAAAGTTTGGCGATAACTACCAAGATTTATCTCCTCCAACCACAAGCCAACATCCTGGAAAAACGGAAAAGAAAGTGTGCAGTAAGCTTGTTAATTCCTAGATCCTCATCTAAATTTTCTGACAGCCGAGGAGATGCATTATAGGTCCTTGTATCAATACTCTCAGAAAGAGGAAAAGATGAAAAAGAAGAAGAAAAATTATATTCAACAAGATTAGATCCGCCTAACACAGCTTTTATGTGATTTGCACCATTCACAATTAGTGCTCCAAAGCTTACTTATGCATTATGTCAGTGATTGACCACAATGCAACAATTCCTTGATAAAGTCTAGGCCAACACCCCCAAGCAAGCTCCAAATATAATATAACATAGTAAGGGAATCCAAGGAGAAAACAAGCAAAATGTAACTACGAAAATAGCAATGAAGGCACAATCTACCAAAGCATCAGAATTGTCCTCACAAACAACAGAGAACCAGCAGAAACTAGATAAATCTCCAGCTATTTGAGAGGCTAGAAATCTTCCCGAAACCTCTCTAGAAGTCACCCATGCCGTCCTTTTCACTGACCCTTCCATAACTAACTTCCTCTAGAAACTCACACAAAGAGCCAACACGTGTCCCCCTATCCTCCAAACCGTTTCCAGCCATGCCTTCCTGTCCATTCCAGATTTTTCCTTCCTAATTTGGGGGCCCATCAATACACAAGCATAGCCAAAAAGCAATATCATTATTGCCATGCTAAGTAGTCAAGCTTTACTCTGCATCAAAAAGATTGTGACCAATAAGTTAATTGGAAGCAACTGCCAGATTTGATTGTGACATAGTTTAACTGAAACCTCAGTGTGTGTCATGCTTTCCCTTACCATACTTAGTCAACAGTTCCTAGCTGCCATACCAATTAGTCAGGAAACTACTACCAACCTGGTCATTTATCACTTGCCACATACATCTCAGTCCTAAGTTTAATGGTTTGATAGATGCATCACTGACAAATACGGCTTCTTTCCCCTCTGATATGCACCTTACAACATTACATCTAAAAGGAGAACAAGGAAAATGCCCCTTAGAAACCTAACTGCATAATTACTGTCAAAGATCACTTAAATTCAAAAGCTTAAGATGTTACATAAATTCCTGTGAATAGTTTTAGGCCAAAATAACATTTTGGTCCCTTAACTATATTTATGGTTACATTTTGATCCCTTACATTTTTTTCCTCGATAACATCCCTTAACTTTTCTATCGTTGTCAAATATGTCCTCCCTCAATCCATTAACTCCTGTTAAATACCTACACGGTCATCTTATGTGGCATTTTTTTGCTGACTCATCCATATTCTTTCTCTTCCTTCTACCTTCTCAGTAACACTCTTTCCCTCTCTCCTTCTCCTTCTTTCTTCTCCTTTTCCCTCTTTCTCTCTTAATTTCTCTTTTTTTTCTCAATTCATGCACGGTGGAAGATGTTGAGCAAATGAAGGAAAAATGGAATTTGATGGTAGACAAATGTGAACTCCATAATGTTCTTTAAACAGTGAAAAACAGAGATAAACGGATTGAAAATGGAATTTGGTGGTAGAGAAAAATAGAAAATAAAAGAGGCAAAGAAAGCCAAACCAAAAGCCATGCCACTCTCCTAAAGTCCTTCCTCTCTTTGTGCTAAGAAAACAACCCTTTTTTCTTTTTTTAACTTTTAATTCTTTTCTTTGTTTTTTTACCTCCAACCCAACCTCGTTTTTCTTCTCCCAGCAAAGGCTGGAGAGACCCAACTAAAAACATGGATTACATTTCATTCCATAATAGCAGACTCAAATTAGACTGTTATATCTTCTAAGAATTAAATTCTTATCCACACTACAGACTTACTCATGACATGTTCTAAATATACTTAAATTACTTCCATATAAAGGAGATTTATCTCACCATTTGCATCATTTGCCATGAGTAAAACCATTGTTTAAAACAAATTTACGTTCATACTAGCACACACTAAAAGCACTATGTTCTTTATATATAAATTTTCATTTACAATAGTGACAGCAAGGGCTCTCTTAATAAAGTACTGATTGGGATAAAGGGAGCTCAAGTGCTCAACAACAAGAAACTACCAGGTATTGAAAGATGAGGTCACTAATACAGCTCAATAAAGAACACCCTTCTGAATATTGTCATAGGGAGAATATTCTTGAATTGCAAGAAAATCATTGAGGTCCCTGGCGTAGCCAAACTCATCATAGTCAATAAATACAAGTTGTAAGATTGGATACAGAAGGGTGTTGGTTACACCCAAGAATGGAACCTAAAGCAGAAACAAGAAGAAAGAAGGGAATTTTATTTAACTTTCATGCTCGTAAACTGTGGAGTTTGACTCCATTCCCATAATTTTTGCCTAAGTACCCATGCCACACAAGCACCCAGAAAGTGTTATTTACCCTCCTCACCATTTTCTGAACCCAATGTCAGAGAGAAAACTCAGTCCCGACTAATATATGAAAAGTTGCTTTCGAAACAATGTATATAGATTACTATCTTCGGTTTCTAATAATTTCCAAGACTCCACGATAATCGAAAGGGAGAGAAAAAAGAGTTGGGTAGATATAAAGGGGAAAAGGGGTTGGTCTGAAACAGTATATTCTTTCTTTTGTTAGTAGAATAAGTACATGACCTTTCAATGGGAAGAAGTAACATTTTGAAAAGAGAACAACGACTCAGTACTGAACTTACTTCCACCCCATATAACTCTCACTCTGTTTTTAACTTCCTTCTACCTCATCATAGAGGAGAACCCAAATGTTCCCTTCATCTTGCGGATGTCAATGGGCATGAGTCAGATTGTTCTAATGATCCCATCTCCTATGGTGTGAATGAAGAGAGGTGGGGGGAGAAGGAGAGAGAGAGTTGCAGAGGGAAGAGAAGAATATGAGAAAGAGAAGAGGAAAGAGGGGAAGAGAGAGAGAAAAAATGCCACATAGGCATTTAATGGAAGGGCCAATGGAGTGAAGAAGGCCCATGAATTGTTCTATTATAAAAAGGAATGTTCAGTAATTTGGCTGCCTGCACAGCCAATGCATAGTTGCCAAAGGTTAAATGTGCAATGGCAAGAAAAAGCATCTGGATGAAGTAAGGTATATCTTCCATGAACATGCAAATTTTTAACAAAACTTTAAATTTGCACCAATCAAACAACAAAACAGCCAGGATCAAATGACAACAACACATGATTTGTCTGTCATTTCCAACACAACAACTTCCCATAATTTGTGTGAAAACCGACGTGATGCATGAAGAAAAAAGACGCTACGTGATGCATGAAGGAGGTTAGACTTTTCAACGCTGGTACAGCTGCCATGCACCAATTGTTCCTCTGCCATTTTACAGATGTACCCCTCCTCTCCTTCTTCCTTCAGCTGGTTTTTCGGTCATTGCCCATCCAGAATTTCTGCAACATATATCCTCCAGCGAAGCACTTACAGAACACTCAAAACTCTGCATCTTCCCTCTGTTCTGCTGGGCGCTGCTTTCCCTGCATCTTCGAGCTACTGAACCGTTGGCTTTGATGCTTCTTAAGCTGTGAAATTTCTTCAGTTGAGTGCTTCCTTCTGTCGCATACTCCTCCCAGCTGAACGAAACTGGTATGGATTAATTCTGCAGCTTATTTCCTCCTCTGTTTAGCGTTTCTTCTGCCCTGTTTCAGCACTGGTTTGGTCCGAATTTCAGCTGCAAGTTGCTCCTTGAATCTGTTCCATTTTTGGCTGCTTCATCCAGACGCAGGAGGCTCTCTGCTGGACGAACTGTACTGCTGCATAAACACTGCAATTTTCTCCTCTGTTCAGCATCTCTTGCTGCCCTGTTCAGCGTGAATTCTGGTTCGAATTTCAGTGGCTGAGTTGCTTCTTGAATTTTGCTAAGTTTTGCTGCTGGTTTTGGGTGAGAGCATGCCAGAAAAAAAATTCCATTTCTTCCCCTCTGTTTGGCGCCATTTTTGGCTAATTCTGTTTTGACTTTCTGCTGCAGAATTTTCCCCTTAAGTTTGCTAGATTTCGGTGCTGGTTACTGATGAAAATCACGCCAAAATGATTCTCTCCCCAAGTTACAAATTCTGTTGTGCGTAATGCTTCTGCTGGACCTTTTTTTCAACGCCTCCTCTCCCCTGTTACCACCTCTTTAATATGTTCTGGTTTGACCTTTGTTGCTGTTTACTCTTTCTTGGTCTTACGCTGAGCTCCATGGTCATTTTGCTGGTGGATTAATGCTGTTCTATGTTTTCCCTAGGACTGGAGTTTTTTTTTGGTGATGTGTATTGCTCCTCCCTTGCGTTTTTGAGTGCTGAACGTCCTTCTGGTGGGTGGCCAGCTGAGGGAAGTCTTGTACAGAAGACAAAAAGTGTGGCAAAAGGATGATTTGGTTGGAACAATCTTACTTCCCTTCCTAATAAATCGTAATGCCACTTTTCTATACGTGTTTTTGCACTGTTTTCCTCCTCTTTGATTTTGAGTCTAGTTGAGGAAATAGTACAAATAATAATAATAATAATAATAATATAGCATGGTTTTGTTTTTGTTTGCCCCCTTGAGCGAAGGTGAGCCTTGGAATGAGAAATCCCAAGACGCCCTACTGTACTATATGAACATATATATATACATATTTCTATTTCCATATATGTATATTATGTATATTGTATACGTATGGAGGGCGTGAAATTGAGTAGAGGAATAAATTTTTGATTAAGATAAATCCTGTCGGAAATTACTCGGAGTGCTTCATCTTCTAAACTCTGGTAAATGGGTCTTGTAGGGTATTCAGGAGACTAAGTTATAGCCGAGGAACGGGTCAGGGAATTTCTGTAGTATCTCGGAAGGTGAGTAAGTAATGCGGACCAAAGACTCAGGAAATTCTTATTTCTGTTCCTAAGTTTCCTTGCAGTGTTTTAAAATTTTGATTCTCTATTTATAGAGATACATATTTCAAAATGTAGTCATATGCATGTTTACCAAAATTTGATTTCAATCGGGAATTTTGCAAGTACGGATGTTGAGTTAATTGGAAATCCTACTGTGAAACTGATCTGAACGATACTTTGTCTGAAATGTTATTTGGAAATTTTATGGAGTTATCTGCTCAGAACCCTGTAGCTAACAGCAGTAGATGTTAGCCCTGGTGCACCATGATCTGAACCTCAGCTAGCAGGGGTGGTGCTAGCCTCGTGTGCAGGCCACCACACGCGGAGTGATTTTGTTTTCGCAAGCTGAAAGCTTTGCGTCTGTAGTGATTTTCCCCGCGAGCTGTGTGCTCTGCGTCTGTTCCAATTGGTTCTGTTTAGATGCGTTCGGTGTATTTTGAAAAAGGAGTTTGTGTAAAGTCTGTTCCATATGATCTATATCTGTATATATATATGTAAACCTATTTGACCTATGTTTATTTTAGAAAGGGTCAGTGTTGCTTATTCATTGAGTATTCGACTCATTCTTTATATATATATATTTTTCAGAGAGCAGTAGGGACTCTAGTCTGCCCCCAGCCGCCTTCTAGTGGCTGACCTCTTGAGACGTCCTTTGACGAGCCTGCGGAGCTTCTGTGGGTGTATTTTGATTGTATATGTATTTTGTTTGAAACTTTGTAAAAACCTTGTAAACTTAGCTCCACTGAATCGTAGTTAGGGCATCCCCACACCCTAGATGTTTTCTTTTGGTCTGATTGCGCCCTATCGGGCTATATTGTACTGGTTGATCATTTGTAAAAATATCGGGAGGTCTACGTTATAGAGGAGACTCTGCCGAAATTTCTACAAATGTCCTCTAAAGAAAAGCTTATATGTTTTATGTTATTCAAATTAATGCCTATAAGTATTATCTCTATGTTTCCGCTTCCGCGTCAGAGTACTCAAATTGTGGGGTGTGACAATTTGCACGTTTAAGAATCCAACAGTTGGTTCCTCATCCAAAGTAGTTAGACATCCATATGTTAAATGCTAAATCATTAAACCAACAATTGCAAAGTTTTCTATCAAAATCTTCCAAGTTATAACAGCCTTAAGATTATGAAAATATACCCTTGACAAAAGCTTTGTTCTTATGAAGGATCATTTGGTACCAGTCCTCATAATTTTGACACACATGCAGCAGGAGAGTAAGAACAACAAGATGATCCACCTCCATAAGACTAGATTTAAGGTTATGGCTTTTACAGCCTACTTAATTGAGCAAATGCTTGCAATATTACTGATAAGAAGGATTAAGTAAATTGTGAAGACAAAGATAACAATGACTGTTTAAAAGGGGAAACCATCAAGTTGAAAATTCCCAAATCTACTTGTGCACATAGGTGTAAGCATATCCTGATGGGGACAAAGTATCTTGTTTTGAGGACAGAACTTTAGATACCTAGAAGTGCTAAAATCCCAAATCCCCCTTCTTTTGTGATATAAGAAATTGCTGGTGTCCAACTTAAGTATTAAACAAAGTGACAATTCATGAATTGGAAGTAAGAGGCTAAGATTCAGAGGTGAGTGCGTTCAAAGGGAGCACATCATTTTCCCGTGTTCAGGACAGAAGATGACAATAATAATATTAACTTTACAACTAACAAAACTACCTTTTATCTTCCTTTTTACTAGTTAAGACTATAAAATAACCGATGCTGATGAGTATCACAATCCAAGCTACCTACCATGAAGGCTAAAGCAGGTCCAATTTCTACTCAAAGGATCCGGCTAAAACCATAGTGTTATACAAAGATCTAATTACACGATTAAACGTCCAAACCAAGTAACTAAAGGGGGGTATATGTCAGAATTATTAAAAATTAATAAAAAGCAAGTGAGGGAGGGATCGAAGAAAGAGGAACAGAAATGATTAACCTCAACTGTCCAGATGAAGAAGTCAAGAGGCTCTGGTGTCTGTCCTTTGGTCATTTCCCAAACCAAGCTTCCCCAGATACGCCGAAACAAAGATAAAATATAATATAAGAACGAAAAAAGAAAAAAAAGATTCTCCAGCAAGTTCAACACAATCTTTTCTCAGATAAGAAAATGATGAAAAGGCGTACTGGAAAGTTTTAAAAATAAATAACAAGCCCTTGAGATGATGGAACACACAATTAAAAGATATCAAGTACTCATTTTCCGCGAAACCAAACTAGAATTTAAAAAAAAAAAAAAGCTCACCGTGCGCGAGTAAAAGTAGAGTTAAAATACCATGAAAATTTTACATTTGAGATTTAACAGGAAGAGGGGGACAGAAAGCGAGAGATTGAAGAAGCCAAATTAGAAGAGACTGAGTGAGAAATGGGAGCAAGTAGTCTCGGGGAGAGAAGGAGAGAGAGACAACGAAAGTGATGCCCACTCCCCTGTGACCCTTTATGGCACCTGCCCTTTCAGCTTAAAATGGCATGCTTTGCGTCATCGTGTGCGCTCAAATCCCCGCGACTCCACTACATCACAAACGCACGCTCCACGGTGCTCCAACCTTGCAATTTTGATCCCTTTTTCCGCAACTTCGTTTTGGGAACCGTTTGTTAGCATACTTTATTTAATAATATTTTATTTTTTATTATTTTTTTAAATAAAAATAAAAATATTATTTCTTATCAAACTTATCCTTTTTTTTTTTCATTCCCTCAATCTTTCAATTTTACAATTTTTATAGTTAAATTTTTTATACTAAAAAATTATAATTTAATTCTTTTCATTAAATTTTGTGAATATATCATTATATTTTATTGATATGATCAACCATATTATTATAAAACTAATAAAAATATAATAAATATAATAAAAGTAAAAAAATTAAAAAAAAGAAGATAATTTTTATTTACTTAAATATTTCATACTTAAAAATAACCTTTATTTATAGGATTTCAACCATAAAGATATATCTATGAGTTACAATAATATAAATAAAAAAATTACTATATATAATTGTATAATATAAAGTATATATCATATGAAAAAATCTATTAAACATTTATATTATCATTCTTTTGAAGATCATAAGTGAAAAGAAGTTAGTGAAATATGTTTCGTTTTATCTTTTTTAATGTATCATCTTTTTAGGTGAGCTATGCATGATGCATTATTTTCATATAATATTGTTATAATATTTTTCTCTAAAAGAAAACCATACATTTCCCAAATATGATGAATCATTAATTTTAGCCAAACATATTATTAACTTATTTCATGCATTGCAAATATTTTTGCATGATTTGAAAAAATAGTAGCTAAAGTTTGTTTTTAGAGCACCTTGAGTAATACTTGGTTGTTCTAAAAGTCCTAAAACTAAAAATTATAAAAGGAAGTTCAATAAATTGAATGGTTAGAAGCCAAACAAAATTAGAACAATAATATAGACATTTAAAAATAAGAATACAAAGCTATAAATGCCCTAAAACTGAAGTCAAAATAGCTAAATAAAATTAGATGAAAAGGTAGTGGCATTTTTTATAATTTTGGCTAAATTTTAGAAAACTTAAAGAAGGGATTTTTAAATAAAAAAATTGAGTTTTTCAAGATTTTTAGAGGCCCTAAAAACTATAAAAATTCCTAGAATCCTTAAAACCCCTCCAATTTACATTTTTGAATGTTAGTTGACCAAAATTTTGATCGAATGGCAAACATGGTTTTAAATTTAATTTGAGTGAAACCAAAAGCATTTATGAATTAAAAGACCTAAATTTTGTGAAAGAAAAAACAATTCTAAAAAAGGAGTTGAAATGAGATTAAATGAAAAGAACCAAGTTGAAAGACTAAATTGAAATTTTAAAAAGTGTTATAACTTAGCCGTGCTTCTTATATATCACGCCCCTGGTGCCTAAATCAACTCTTCTCTAGACTAAAACAAAACCAAAACCCACTTCAAGTGGTGCACTGAAAGGGAGGAAGAATGGAGGAGAAATCAAGTAGAAAAGGTAATATATCAAGGCTTTTCTATGCTTCTTGTTTCATCACACATTTCCTTTTTGTCCTCTCTTTTCCCATAGTTTTGATAATTAATTTGGGACTACTTCATTGCTGAATTAGTAGGAGGAAGAGAGGATTTGAAAGAGAACTTGGAAGCTTTAGAAAACTCCTTTGAAAGGCTTTAAAATAAGGTAAGATATCATGGTCCTTCTTGCTTCTTCTTAATTGCTTCTTCCATGAGCATTTTGTCCAAACCTAGGCCCACCTAGGAGAAGATGAATTCAGGTCATAACAAGGTAGAAACAAAGGTTTTAGAGCATAAGGAGTAAGAATAAGCAATTATAACTAAAAGAAAAGCTTTAGAATTCAAGTTGTGTTACTTAGGGATTATATTGCACCTAGGGAGTTTTGAATCTTTCTAATGGTAATCTAGCTTATATAAGAATATGTATGAGTTCTCAAGACATTTAGGAAGCTTTATAAGTGGCAAATTCTCTAGGAAATTGAATGAAACTCCATGGATTCCTACCTTACCTTATGTTTTGGCCAAGAGAGGGAAATGATACCTAAGGAGAGTTTTCTTTGATTTCCAAGATAGAAATGGTCTAGATATAAATTATAAATATCAAAGGAACTATTGGTTTTAATTTAGAAACCATATTTTACAAGTTGAAAGTTTAGAGTTCTTTTAAACATAAAGAAGCAACTTGGGTTTAGCCTCCTTGAATTGAGTTGGAGATGACTCTAATAAGTTTAAATGGAGTTATATGACTTAAATTAAATGAAAAATTAGAGTCAAGATCATGAATTCTAAATGTTGCTTTATTATGCCCTTATATGGAACCATAACTATGCCATAAGTTACCATAGCCTTGTATAAAGTTTATGTGAGTTTAGAATTGGTTTCAAAACTGATTCATACATCACATTTATAAACTTTTACACATGACTAATAATTTACATCTCATAATCATCATACATTTACATATTTTGACATCAATTTACAACAAAACCTCGTCTTTCATGATCTTTGGCCTTCATCCCTTGCTCTATGAGGCTTACCTAGATATGGTTAGATATAAAATGGGAAAAGGTAAGATTCAAAGAATCCCAATAACTTTTCTATCATTTCAAGCATATATATATATGGCGTATTTTTATGTCAAAGAATATAAGCATGCTCTAAATACTCATAGTAGGCATACATAATCATATTCTTAAGTCATATAAACTCATTCAAATTAAGAATAGACTCTAAGGACTTTTGGTCTAGCCTTACCCAGTTCTTTAGGATTTTTGGATTCGCCTCATATATTTTTGGGGACTTTTGACTTAGCCTCACTCATTTTTAAGACTTTTGGTTTTGTCTTACTCATTCTTAGGGACTTTTGGCTTGTCCTTACCCAATTTAAGAGACTTTCGACACAACTTCATCCATTAAGAGCCATATACATTCAAAATATATTTTAATATCATAATGGTACCAAAGCATTTAATCAATAGCTAGAAGCACATCTCGTGTTTCAAACATACATACAGGCATCTAAAGACAATCAAATATTCAAGAAATGCATATAAGAAAAGGATAAAGAGCTACATTGAATCAATAAACATAAGTTTTTTTCCTTGAAGTCTACTTCTCCTTCTCAGCCTCACACATACACCTAGGAGGAGCTTGATTTGCTTGGCCTAAACACATCAAATAAGACACAATTACATCATTGGAATCAATCCTAACCTCACATAAACTCTATACAAGGCTATTATAGCTTATAGCATGATTATGGTTCCATACAAGGGCATAATAAAGCAACTTCTAGCATTCATGATCTTAGCTCCAATTTCTCATTCAATCTAAGTCATATGACTCTATTTAAACTCATTAGAGTCATCTCCAACTCAATTCAAGGAGTCTAAACTCAAGTTGTTTCTTTATACTTAAAGGAACCCTAAACTTTCAACTTTCATAATATAATTTCTAAATTAAAACTAATAATTTCTTTGGTATCTATAATTCATATCTAGACTATTTCTATCCTTGCAATCAAAGAAAACTCTCCTTATGTACCATTTTCCTCTCTTGGCTAAGACATAGGGTAAGGTAGGAGTCCATAGAGTTTTATTTAATTTCCTAGGAGATTTGCCACTTATGAAGTTTTCTAGATGTCTTAAGAACTCATACATATTTTTATATAAGTTCGATTATCATTAGAAAGCTTCAAAACTTCCTAGGTGCAACATAATCCCTAAGTAACACAACTTGAATTTTAAAACTTTTCTTTTAGTTTCAATTGCTTATTCTTACTCCTTATGCTCTAAAACCCTTCTTCCTACCTTGTTATGGCCTAAATTCATCCTTTCCTAGATAGCCTAGGTCTAGACGAAATGCTCATAGAAGAAGTAACCAAGAAGAAGCAAGAAGGACCATGATATCTTACCTTGTTTTAAAACCTTTCAAAGGAGCTTTCTAAAGCTTCCAAGCTCTCTTTTAAATCCTCTCTTCCTCTTACTGAACTAGTCATGGAACAACCTTATATTAATAATTAAAACTATGGGAAAAGAAAGGAAAAAAAGGAGAAGTGTGATAAATCAGAAGCATGGAAAAGCCTTAATATCTTACCTTTTTCTACTTGGTTTCTCCTTTCTTCTTCCTCTCTTTTGGTGTGCCACTTAAAGTGGGTTTTGGTTTTGTTTTAGTCTAGAGAAGAGTCGATTTAGGCACCAGGGAGAAATGGGGTGTGATATATAAGAAGCAAGGTTAAATTATAACATTTTTAAAAGTTTTAATTTAATCCTTAAACTTTGTTTTTTTTTTCATTTAGTCTCATTTCAACTCTTTTTTTAGACTGTCTTTTTTTATAAAATTTAGGTCCTTTAATTCATAAAATGCCTTTGTTTCATCTAAAGTAGATTTAAAATCCTACCAAACCATTCAGTCAAAATTTTAGTCAACTAACACACAAAAATGTAAACCGGATGGGTTTTAACTATTCTAGGGGTTTCTATGATTTTTATGACCTCTGAAAACCCTAGAAAACTCAAATTATCAATTTAAAGATTTCTTCTTTGAGTTTTCTAAAAGTTAGCCAAAATTACAAAAAATGCCACTATCCTTTCATCTAATTTTATTTAGTTATTCTAACTTTAGTTTTTGGATATCTTTAGCTTTGCATTCTCATTTTTAAATGTCTAAATTGTTGTTCTAATTTTGTTTGGCTTTTAACCATTCAATTTATGGGACTTCCTTTTATAATTCCTTAGTTTTAGGACTTTTAGAATAACTGAGTATTATATTTCTCCCCCTTTAAATAAAATTTCATCCTCGAAATTTAGATACATACCTCATTGAAATAACTCTAGATATTTCTTTTTCATCTCTTCTTCTAACTCTTAGGTAGCTTTCTCAGGAGATAGCCTTTTCTAAACTACTTTTACTAATGGTATTGTCTTGTCTCTTAACTATTTTAGCTTAGCATCCATAATTTGATCTGGTGATACTATATAAGATAGATTATCCTGTAAATGTACATTTTCATATTCTATGACATGCAAGGGGTTGAGTTGGTACTTTTTTGAGTTGGGAAACATGGAAGACATTATGTATTTGGCTTAGGTTTAGGGGAAGAGCAAGTCTAGAGGACACAAGTCTAACTTTATCAAGAATTTGGAATGGATATATGTACTTTGGATTGAGGTTTCTACTTTTAATAGACATACATATCCTTATGACTGGAAACACTCTAATAAATGCATAGTTTTCAATCTCAAAATCTAACAGCCTTCTCCACTTATCTACATAACTCTTTTATCTACTTTGCAATGTTAGAAGTTTCTTTTTGATTTTTTCTATTTGTCTAGAGGTTTAGTCCACTAATCCTGGGCCTATAAGACTTTTCTCTCCAAGCTCAATCCAACATACTAGGAACCTACACTTTCTCTCATATAATGCCTTATACAATACCATTTGAATACTAGATTGATAACTATTATTGTAGGCAAACTCCTCTAAAGGTAAATAGGTATCCCAACTTCCTTTTATCTATAAAACGCAAGCCTTTAACATGTTTTCTAAGGTTTGGATAGTTCTTTCTATTTGATCATCTGTCTAAGGGTGATGGCTATACTGAATCTCAATCTGGTTCCTAAAACATCTTGTAATGATCTCTATAAATTCAAAGTGAATCTAGAATCTCTATATGATATTATGCTCTTAAGTACACTATGTAGTCTTACTATTTCTTTTATGTACAGCTAGTTTAATTTATTTAGGGTGTAAGTAGCTCTAATTGCTAAGAAATGATTTGACTTGGTTAATTTGTCTACTATCAACAATATGGCATCATGCCTTGATGATGTCTTAGGCAATTCCATGACAAAATTCATAGCTATGCTATCTAATTTCTACTCAGGGATATCTAGGGGCTGAAGTAACCCAATTGGCTTTCAATGTTCAATTTTAACTTTCTGACATACTAAACACTGGGAGACATACTCAGTTATGTTAGTTTCCATTCTAGACCACCAAAACATTCTCTTTAAATCATGATACATTTTATTACTATCTGGATGAATGGTGTATTTGCTTTTTGTGTGCCTTTTCTAGTATTCTTTCTTTCAATTTTGAGTTCCTAGGCATGTATAACTTATTTCTATACCTCATTATTCCATCCTCAGACAGATTTAAATATGAAGTGCTACCTTGGGACATTTAAGTTCTAATTTTCCTTACATATTCATCTACTTGCTAGCCTTCTTTTATCTAATCTCTCAAGTTACTTTCTATTTAGGTTTCACTTATTAATAGCTTCATAGAATACATCTGGCACAAGAGATTCATATCCCTAAATCTCTCAATGAGTTCCTACTCTCTTAATATCATGTAGGCCATATGTAGAGATTTCCTACTCAGTGCATATACAACCACATTAGCTTTACTTGGATGGTATTTTAGGGTATAGTCATAATCCTTTAAAAATTCTAGCCATCTCCCCTACCTTATGTTTAACTCTTTTTGCTCATACAAGTACTTAAGGCCCTTATAGTCACTGTATATCTTTATGGTCACATCATACAGGTAATGTCTCTATATTTTGAGAGCAAACACCACTGCTACTAGCTCTAAATTATGAGTGGGATAATTTTTCTCATGTAGTTTCAACTATTTAAAAGCATAAGCTATCACTTTGCCTTTCTACATAAGTACACACCCTAACTCTTTCTTAAATGCATCATTATAGACTACAACAATCTTTTTAAAGTCAAAAATCACTAAACCTGAGGTTATAGTTAACCTATGCTTCAATTTTTAAAAAATTTGCTCACATTTCTCATCCTCCACAAATGGTACATTTTTTTTAGTAAGCCTAGTTAGTGGCATAGCTATTTGAGAAAAATCTTGAATAAACCTCCTATAATATCCTGCTAAACCTAGAAAATTCCTTATCTTTGTCACTATCCTAGGTCTCTCCCATTGAAGTACTGCTTTTACTTTATGGAAATCTATTGCGACCCTTGCCTATGAAATCACATAGCCTAAGAATTTCACTTCAATGAGCCAAAACTCACATTTATTAAGTTTAGCATTTAATTACTTTTCTTTTAGGATTTCCAAGGCTAATCTCAAATGTTACTCATGTTTTTCTTTGCTTTTAGAATAGATAAGGATATCATCTATGAAGACAATTACAAATTTATCTAAGTAAGGTCTAAACACTCTGTTCATGTAATCCATAAATGTGGCAGGTGCATTCATCAATCTAAAGGGTATAACTAAGAACTCATAGTGCCCATACCTTATCCTCAAAGTTGTCTTAGAAATATTCTCAGCTCCAATCCTAAGTTAATGATACCCTAACCTGAGATCAATCTTAGAAAACATCGACAATCCTACCAATTGATCGAGGAGGTCATCTATTATATGAAAGGGATACTTATTCTTAATTGTGCTCTTATTGAGTTTCCTATAATCTATATACAACCTAAGACTCTTATCTTTCTTTTTAACAAATAGGATTGGAGTTCCTCATAATGAGACACTAGATTTATAAAACCTTTTTTTAACAACTTTTTCTATTTCTTTCTTTAACTTTACTTGCTCAGTGGGAGCCATCCTATATAGGCTTTAGACATTGGACCTACCCTAGGTATAACATCTATGGCAAATTCTACTTCTTTGTTAGAGGATACTCTACTAATCTCTTTAGAGAATACCTCTGGGAACTCTCTCACTATAGGTATCTCATTTATACCCACTTCCACTTTAACCTACACTGAAAGAAAATTAGGAACCCTTGGCAACCATGCTCTAGAGATCTCTTAGCCTAGAAGGTGATCATAAAAGTTAGCTCAGTCTTGATACTAGGTACAGTCTCATATTTAGGTAAAGCAATACACTTGTTATGGCAATCAAGTATGGCAATGTTTGCAAACATCTAATTCATTCTATTGATTAAATCAATATTAATCAAAGGCATACAAATTAGATCAAATGTGGTAAAACAATGATTAAACTAAATTACACAATTTAGACATGCATAGGAGGTTATGGCTCGGTTTTTTGTGGGAGTAGATACATGTAAATCATAAGGTAATGTATGTATACTCGGACCCAAGCTTTTAGCACAATTATAGGATATAAAAGAATGACTAGCACTTGAATCAAATAATTCATTTATAGTACAATCATTAATTTTAATCGTACATTAGATCAAGCTAGGGGATTTGTTAGTCCCTTGCTGTGTCAGCGCAAAGACTCTACACTGAGTCTGGGGTCTAGGCACATGAGCTACCTCCTTTTGCTATATGCAATCTCTTGCTATGTGTCCTAGTTTACCACATATGTAATAGACATTCTGGCCTGTATAATATGATCTGTCTCCTTGATTTTTACCACATTGACTATAGGTTACTAAGGTGGAACTGCCTTTGGTAGACTGAGCTAGTTTCTTTCTACCCTTTCCTTTTCGGCTTCACTTTCCTCTACCACCTCTTTTACTATTATTGGTGGCTGGTAACTCATCTTGTGCCTTTTATTCTCAGGGATGAGAGGCCTTGCACTAAGGACTATGTGCATTGTTTTCCAATTTGCTTCTGTAACTCTATAAACCTTCACTAAGGCATTGACGTCCTTGATCCTTTGGGAAACTACCTTGTTTCTGATCTCTAATAATAGCCCCTTCTCTAACTTGTCTGCTATAACATTCGGTCCCTCTATAAACGTGAGAAACGCAATGTTCGATTTCTCCGTAAACGTCAAAATAGAGCTATAAACTAAAGTAGCATCATGTAAAGTGTGTATAATGCCAAGACTTGTTCCCATGAGTAATTCATGTTTCTTTTAGTATGTCTAGGCCAAGAGAAATGGTCTCCACCTTCTTAGATGTGTGAGGTCAAGGGAGATGAGTCAAGGCTTAAGGAAAAAGTGTGTGAATGCAAGCAAGGTAGCTCTCTCCACCTTCTTTCATGCATAGATGTGTGTTTAGCTTGTGTTAAAATGTGTGTATGTGTATTTTCAAGCTATAAAAAGTATGCTAGCATGCCTTTATATATTATGATTCTTGATGCCATGTTATGTTTTCTAATGATTACATAATGTTTGTATGAATTTACTTGAGTGTGGAGAGGCCAAGAACTCTTCCCTTTGGTGAGGATGAGCCAAGAACCTTTAAGCTTGGTTGAGGCAAAGTAAAGAGTCTCCCAAAGGCAAAGTGGGCTCCCAAGAGTATGGTTGAGTCCAAAGCTCTTAAAGAATGGGTGAGACAAATCCAAAATCCATGAGGAGAAGTGTGAGGCCAATCCAAGCACTTGGTGAGCTCTTGAATGTCTTGTATGAGTTGTTCATATGCCAAGCTTGCTTTTTAAATGCCCATGACTTTTATTTTCTCTATGTATGCATTTGTAAGGCTTGCTTTGAACATATTATATATGATTGAATGAGAGATGAGCTATTGGGATTCTTTGAATTTCATTTCCTCCTCTCCAATGATTTAACATGCTAGGTGGACCAAGTGCAAGGTAATGGAAGCCAACCACCTTGAAGATGAGAGTATGACATTTAAGTGCATGATTTTTACTTCTTTAAAGCTATACAAGTGGCAAATGTTGTGATCTAATGTTGTATATAACCTATGACCCCATAAATATGTATAATTATGCTAGTGTATCATGTACAAATGAGAAGTTATGTTATGTGAATGTTGGAATGGAATTTGGGTATGGAATGCCAAGACTAGCCTTATGGAAATGTGTGTATGGTATGGGGTAAGAGTGTAAGTTCCTGAATTTTGGGTTTGTGCACCTTTAAGACAAGTTTAAAATATCATTTTGGTGCAATCTCACATGCTCAAATGGCTACACAATCTTGGGAAGCAAATTTGGACCATTCGATACCATTATGGAGTTAAAAAATGACCAAAATGGAACCCCATAGCAAAAAATGACCAAATGAAAGAATTTGCTCATGAAATTTTGCAAACATGTAGGGCTCATCAAGAGCTTTTTGGAAAGCTAAAGTACAGAAAAATCATAGCTCTATAGAATTAATTATGAATTTTTAAACTTCAGATTTTTCTGCTATCATGAGGCATGTACTGTTCATATGGTCAGATTTGTGTTCTATGTCATCTGATGGGCAAATGATGTCTTGTGAAATGTTACAGGCATAAACTAGAGCTCATAAGCTTTCTGGGCCACCGAGATCACCTCATTTTGAGGCATGAGCAAAGAGTTATACATTTTTGAAGTTGGCTGTCAGTAGCAATAGCACCCCAGGAGTCCAGTCACTGTTCCATATATTTTCAATGGCTAAACATATTTTTTTCATTCTAGAATTATTTTTATAACATTTGTATCTTTTTAGAATGACTGAATTTGTATGATTTCGATTTTTATAGAATTATTTATGAATTTTAGAAGTTTGTATCAGTAATCTGAAATAGCAGCCCAGGCAGCAGCGACCTCAGTGACGTTTCGAATGTTAAATGTCTTCCCCTTAATGGTTCATGAATTGAAATTATTTTTACCAAGGGGTAGATGTCTAGAGATTTCTAGAATGGTAAAGCTTGTTGGATTTTGATTTTTTTGGATTTAGTTATGAATTTCCAAACTTGTGATAGAAAAACTAAAATTCTGACTATGGCAAATCCGTGGGAATTAATGTGTTTCACCCACTTGTATGAGTTCCAAGACACTTTATTGAATGGTTTTGAGTTGTACTAGAGTATTTAAATAGGAAAATATGATACATGAGTTCATATGATCCACGTGATATTGAATGAAATTTTCGTACGCTACGCAACACAAAGAAATATAATTTTTAATCCTCCTTTTTCTTGCCCTTTCATGGAATCTATGAATGTTATGTATGAGAATGTTGTGAAATGAGCTAAAAAAATATGGTGTTCTGCTCTCCATCTCTTATCATCATGCTTTTGTAAATAAGAGGAATATCTGGAGAGCTCTACGAATTTGGCCACATATTAATCAACTAACATTCCTTTTGTCTGCTTTAGGAGGACAAACTTTGATTCTTTCTCATCCCAAATAGAACTAGGGAAGTACTACTCATAAAATGCTTGTAAGGAAACTAATTGAGAGGCTCTTTGACTTCATGATTAGTTCAGTGCTCTTCCACCAATAATCAGCTTCTTTTTCTAGTTGAAAGATTGCCATTATTGCTTTCTGGTCAGACGTGTAATCCATGACTTTGAAAATTTTCTCTAATTGCATAATCTAGATCTTTTCTTTTTCCATATTCAATTCACCATCGAATGATGGTGGCTTGAATTTTTTGAATTGAGCTACGGTTTGCTGTGTAGAAGGTTGCTATTGAGTAGAAGGTGTCTAAGTTGGTAGAGTCTGAGAAGTTTATTAATTCTGTGGTTGTTGGTTGGAGGAAATTGTCTCTGAATTCTCAAAATGACTTGAGTGTTGTGGCTAAGGAAGAGTAAGCCTCTTATTTTCTTTCTGAGCAAGCCTCTCTTGTAGTTGCATAATCACTTTTTGCTGTTGCTACATCATGGCTGCTACTGATCTAGGTGAGCCATAATAGCTTGTAAGGCTCCAGCTGTAAGATCACTAGGCTCTACTCTAGCCACTCTAGGGGGCCTACCTCTCCTAGTGTTCACCTTCTTATTTGAAACAAATTAACATAGTTTAACATAAAACATGAACATATGCCATAAACTAACACTAAATTCACCCGTATAAATCATATATAATTGGCAAATCACATTTTCAAATCACAACCAATACTAAAATATCTAAACTTTTACTCTAATACCAATAAATATAATACCATATCTATATAGCATTTAACTTATAGCACAAATAGCCTAGAGTGTGCATTTTCATTAAATTAACACTTTTACTAGTAGAAAGTGCTGTCATTATACGGTAAATTGACTCATCTTTGGTTAAATAGACCATTTAGGCTTCTTAAAGTCATCTTCCATCCATAACACATTTGTTCAAGTAGAAATATCACAATTTAAACTATAAATTTTGGGTCCAAGACATACATCATAATTTCACATCATACTTGCATTTTTCACATGTTCTATATTCTGATGCAACTTTTGAAAATTCATAACTAATTTTAAAAAATTTTAAATCATGTAAATTATGACTTTTTGGAAAGCTCAGGACGTCATATAACTATTATAAAAATTTTAGATCATAAAAAATATCATTTGGCCCATGAAAATCAATGAAAGAGTAATTGGGTCACATTTTTGGATAACAGCAGACTTGGAACATTCAAAAATTCATATCTCCCTCTATACATATCCAAATTGAATGCTTTCAGTGGCTATAGAAAGATTATGATTATCCCTGCAAAATTTCATGAACATTGGACTTTATGTGATCCCTAAGTGATACCAAAAATCAATCTAACTATATGAACAGTAACAATGACAATTTTTACATAATTTAGCCTATTTTAAAAAATTATAATGAATTCTCTAGAGTTCTTAAAATTTTGCTCTTTGGCTTTGTGAAAAGTTCTAAATGAGATTTAAATGTCAACCAAATTTCATGCAAAAACTCATTCATTTGGTCAAATTATAGTTTAGGGCAAGGTTATGGTCAATTTTTATGTTAAAATGGCATCAAATGGTACTAAATGACTTCCTACATCATCCATAGCCATTTGAGCACGTCCAAAAGTTCAAATGTAATATATAGAAGCATCACAATCAACCTAAATCATCCTCGAACTCATAATCACCTTTTTACTTAATCTTATACACATGCACACTAAGGCTTAAGGGTGTCAAAATCATTCATTCTTATTCATTTGGTTCCAAAACTGATTCATACATCACATTTATAAACTTTTACATGAGTAATAATTTACATCTCATAATCATCATACATTTACATATTTTGACATCAACTTACAATAAAACCTATTCTAATGTCAAGCTATTATCTTTCATGCTTTTAAATGGAAAAATTGCATTTCAAGAGATTCTTAGAAGCCCTAAAAACCATAAGAATCCTTAGAATGATCAAAACCCCTTCAGTTTACATTTTTTATTGTCGATTGACCAAAATTATAAAAATGCCACTGTCATTTCATCTAATTTTATTTAACTATTCTGACTCAGATTTTCGGGCATCTTTAGCTTTGCATTCTTATTTCTAAATGTCTAGATTATTGCTCTAATTTTGTTTGGTCTCTAACCATTTAATTTATGGGACTTCTTTTTATAATTCCTTAGTTTTTGGACTTTTAGAACAACCTAGTATTACACCTTGATAAAGCTAGATCCTCACATGTAAATAAATAACTTATTCGAGATCAACCTTTATGTGGATTGGATAAGTAATTTGCATTTATATAACAAATTAATTGTGATCTAAATTTAGTTAAATGAAATAATCACATATTAATAGTCTATCAGAGATGTTATAATAAATGTTTAATTCTAATCCATTTTTTTTCCTTTTTAGTTAGAAAAGAACTAAATTTTGCTAATAAACTTATAGCAAAAGAAATATCAAGTCATATACTATTAGCAAGATATATTAATTCTCCTATAGTATTAAGATATGGTACTTTAAGACCAAGAAATTCTTCATCACTCTCCCTAGGATGAAAAGAGTCTTTATTTACATTTAACAATATTACAAGTATTAAGGTATTTAGTGGATGTGCTTTATCCATATAAAATTGCTTTAAGATCTTTTTCAATATAAGTTGATTGATGAAGAAGAATTCTATTTGTTAAGTGTTCGATAGGTAACCAAAGACAAAACTTTATTATTATAATATCTTTCATCTCAATTTTTGTTTAAATAATCAACTATTTTTTGAAACTTTTGAAATATAATTTTTCCCAAATATAGGATAACACATTACCCTATGCTTTATCATCACACCATTTGCTTCACTAGATGTTCTCCTTTTTGCCTTTTCCACACGTCTAACACACAGTCCTCCCATTTGACTAGTTAATCATCTAACACTTAGTCCCATGACATCATTATTCCACTTAACCATTTCAAGAAGCAATTGACTAACATCCATTATCACTATTTCCTTCATGTTTTGGTTGAGAGATTGAGCATTAAAGATATCTCTTAACCTTTTTTCCTTTAGTGCTTAAAGACAAAAATGTGTAGAATCCTCTAATCTTCATCTTAATACTGATTGCATATCTTGAATTAGAATTTTGCTAAAGGATTTTAGAGGCTTTGGACAAAAGAAGGAAAGGCTTAAGGAGTGTCTTTTAAGGTATAACTCTACCTAAATTTTTTAGGCTTTAAAAATACATGTGTTAGGTGATTCTGTTAGTTTTTGGTTTGATGTTAGTATGTGAAATTTGGACACTTTTATAGTTGTGAAATAGGTATTGTCTAACTAAAAATGTAGATGCTAAATTAAGGAATTTTGTAGCTTAATAAATGATAACTGTGGTAAGAAGCCTAAGTGAAGGTAAGACCTTTCCATGGAATTGCTTCTCCATTTTGGTTAACATTCACACACATTTCACTATTTCTTTACTTTTATAGTGATGGCTGATTGGAAAAGAGTGAGGTAAAGAAAGATGAAACTTTTTGCATGGACATTTTCTTGAGTAAGATAGTTTAGAAGTGTTTCCATTTGCTTAATTTATTAAATAATTAGGCAACTAATGTGTTGTCTAGGAAAGAATTCTATTAGGCAAACAAGAAGGGACTCCTTGAAGAAGAATAAAACATTGGGCAAATTATTAAAGTAGTTAGTAATTTGGAAAGTATAAGGTAAATGTTTTAATTTTTATTAATGGCAAATCCAAAGTGTTTTATGATATATTTGTTGCTTGTTCGAATTTGGATGTGATTACTTTTAAAATGAGTTGATGATATAAATTGTATTGACTTGCTATGTATGATTGAATTTGGTTTATTATTGTTTGGTATGTTATGTTATGTTATGTTATGAGGAAGGGATGTGACTTAAGGTCTTGCCTTTATAATATGTAACAAGAGTAAAGTCACAGAGTACTCCTCCCAAGTGGATTGGCCATCAATTAGAGAAAGAGATACCTCATTGCAAGTATAGGGTTACAATGGAAAGAAAACTAATTCAAATCCACAAAGTGATTGATACATAGTATGTGTTATTTAATTCAATGCTAGTTGAAAGTTTTAGCATTAGTTTTTAAGGCACTTGCCTAAAAGAGATTTCAATTAATTGAAAAGCCCTAGAAGTACTCTTACTTGTGATTTTATGTTTTTATGAATTGTACTAACTATTGGAATTTTAATCTCACCATGATTTGCCATTATATTTCTTAAAACCTTTTAAGTAATAACAGTGAGGTAATAGGAGACAGAAGGATAATATGATTACTATTAATATGAGAAATAGGTTAATAATCTATTTGGTTTATGTAAATATTTAGTTGGATGTAAATTATGAAGCAACAAGTATGTAAATAATTTGATAAGTTGTTGTTACTTTTGTTTTGCATTAGTTTTGAAAATAACAGATTATGGTTAGGCTATTTATGGTATAAATTAGTGGCTAAAAATTTTATGTTGTAATATTAGAATATGTGATAACATGTATGCCAAATTTTGTAGCAAAATGTAGAGTGTAAAAAGGATAATAAATTTAGCAAATTGAGGAAACAAAACATGGTTACAAAATAAGATAGTTCCAAACGTTATAACACTTTAGGTTTAGTTTGGGTACCAAATGGAATTAATTTGCTCTAAAATTTAGGTGATAACTAGTTAAGACCTTCATAATGATTTTTAGAAAGTTTCATAATTTTTCAAGGTGTTTTGCTAGCCCAATTGTAGCTAAAATAGGGTAAGGTTAGTGCAATAACAAGCTTTTAGAAACTGAATGAAAACTGATGTATTGATGTAGAAACACCCTAAAGCAAAGCAAATTAAGACTTAATGAGAATATGATGTTAATTAGAACATCTAAAAATATGGGTAAGAACTTAAGGATAGCCCGAAAATAATGCCAAAACAATTGAACGAATTAAAGATTAAACATAGGGGCAAAATTGTAATTTCAAGATAAGTTTTTGAAAACTCAAAGGAGAAAGTTTTAAATGGAAAAATTAACCTTCTCAGGGTTCTTAGAGGTCCTAAAAATCATTAGGAATCTTTAGAATAGTTAAATCTCCTTCGGTATACAATTTAGATTATCAGTTGACCAAAACATTGACTAGATCATTCGGGGTTGTTCTGAATCTAATTAATTTGAAACCAAAGGTATTTTATGAATTAAAGGATCTAAATTTTATGATAAAAAATATGATTCTAAAAAAAGAGTTAAAATAAGCTCAAACCATAGAATTAAATAATAAGTGAAAAATTAGAATTTTTTTAAAACCTTAGTTTCTACATATAAAAGGGCCACCCCATCTTCTTCATCTCATTTTGGTCGAACTCCAACAGCTCCAATTAGACCAAGAGAGGCATCCAAGGAAGCTCCAATGTCAAGGGAAGTTGCATCCATCTAGGATAACAAAAACATAAGGAATTTGCCTGTGCTATCCTTATTGCCTGGTTTATACTCTTTCTTCTCTCTTTCTCCATAGTTTTGGCATCTTAAAAGATGGAGTTTTGAATTTGAACTCATGGAGGAAAAGGATTTTATCAAGGAATTAAATACACCAAAATAACCACCATGGAAAACCTTTTCATTTGGTGTATGTTTTAGTCTGAGAGAATTGCTCTTCTTTGTTTCTCCTTCACACCATGAGTTCATCCAGCTTATGGGGGATATGGGAGGAGCTGGTTTTTCATTGAATTATGTGGGAATTAAGGTTTTGGCATGTGGAGATTATGATTTTGCCATTAGAACAAAGTAAGAAGCCATGGAAGGCATAAAGGGAAACCTAGGATTTTGGTTGCATATTAGGGAATATAAAGTTTTTTAATGATAATTTAACTTATATAAGAGCATATTTGAGTTCATAAGAGACCTAAGAAGTTTCATGAGTGCCATTTCCTTAAGAAAAATTTACAAAACTTCATGGGTGGCAATCTTGGTGTATGTCTCGGCCAAGGAGTGTATGTGATACCTAAGAACAGTTTTCTTTGATTTCAAGGATAGAAATGGTTTAAATATGAATTACAAATATAAAAGGAACCATTGATTTGAATTTAGGAACTATATTTTGAAAGTTAAAAGTTTAAGGTTCCATTATACATAAAGAATCAATTTAGTGTTAGACTTCTTGATTTGAGTTTGTGATGACTCTTATAAGTTTAAATGGAGTCATATGACTTAGATTGAGTAAGAAATTAAATCCAAAATGATGAATTGTGTGAGTTGCTTCATTATACTACAATATGGAGCCATATAGAAGCCTAGAACTAGAAGTAGTTTATATAAGGCTTGTGTAAAGCTAAAGATGGTTCCATTGATGTGTTTATGTCTTGTTTAATGTGTCTATGCCAAGCAAGTCAAACTTCTCCCAAGTGTGTGTGTGAGGCCAAGAAAAGGAGTCAGAAACCAAAGAGGAACTTTGTGCATTCTTAAGAAAGGTAGCTTTTTATCCTTTCTTGTATGCTTGTCTTCATTGTTTGATTGTCATTGATTGCTTGCATGTATATTTAAATTATGAAATATGCTTATTGCTATTGAGATGATCATTTGATGTCATTATGTGTCTTAAATTGCCTTGAAAGTGTGAGATGGCTCTTAATGGGTGAGGTTATGCTAAAAGTTTCTTGACTTGGGTGAAGTGAAGCCAAAAGTCCTTAAGTAAGGGTGAGACAAGGCCAAAAGTCTTAAGGAATGAGTAAGATTAAGTCAAAAGTCCCTAAAATGGGTGAGACTAATCTAAAAGTCCCAAATAATTAGGTGAGGTTAGACCAAAAGTTCCTAAACCTTAATTTTAACTTTTATGGATCTATTTGATTTCATAAATATGTTTATATTTGATGTTTGGTTACCATTCTTGCCTTTTTTTCATATGATAACATGCCATATAAGTGTACTTGAAGGATGATTGAGTTAATGGAATTTTTTGAATCTCACCCTCCCCCATTTTATGTGTAATCATGTTTAGGGAATTCTCATGGTGTAAAGAATGGAGCCCAACAAGATTGATTTTTGCTACTTTGACAATGAATTGGATTTTGTGTAATTCAATGTCAAAGTATGGTTGTATAAGTTATTTATGTAATGTAAACTTTCACTAATATACAAAAGTATGGTATTATGATGAATGTATTATATTTAGAGCTATGTGTGCAAGAATATAAATTTTTGGTATGTATGTGCTATAGATAGTGTGTGTATAAAGTCAAGTGAGGGAGTGATTTTGAGTTCCATGATATTTTGAACCTAACATGATGGGCAAATATGCTGTAAAGTATGTGTTAGATGTGCTCAAATGGTCACTTGCACTAAGGAATTCCATCTTGGACCATTTAATACCACTTTGATACCAAATTGAGTCATAATATACCCTTAAACTAAAATCAGACCAAATGAATAAATTTTGGTATAAAATTTAGCATGCATTTAGATCTCATTTATAGCTTTTTATAGAGTTAAAGAACATAATTTTTGAAACTTTATAGAGTTTATTATAATTTTTTAAAATGGGTTAAATTATGCATATTTGCCCTGTCACTGTTCATTTGGTTAGTTCTACTTGTCTATGTATTTGAAAGGCCAAATAATAGGCATATAGTTGGTATTATATGCTTTCCGTAGCCACTGAGATTACTCAATTTGGAGTTTTGTAACTCAAGATATGCATGCTCAAAATTTTAGGTCTACACATATACGAAAATCTGATAGTGCTACTATTTTATTAGATTTTCATGACCTAATGAATTTGTTATGTTCTAAAATGTTTACAGTATGTATTTTATGTCATGAGATTTCTAAAAAGTGCTCATTTGCCCAAATTGAAATTTTCTAACTCAAGTTATGAATTTTTAAAGTTGTGATAGAATTATGGAACCATGGAAAATGATGTTATGATGTTAGTTTATGGTGTATGGCCTAAACCTAAATTTCTTGCTCCTTTCCATGTTGGTTCTGATTGAGCAAATGTGTTTAGGATGAATTTTGAGATTGATAAGTGGAAATGATGCATCTGAAAATGATGCATCTAAGCAAAAATGAAAAATCTTGGCTTTTAATGTCGACATTTTTCGCTGCTAAAAGTGTTGAATATATGAAAAATGATGTTATAAGCATAACATGATATAGAATTTGTGATATCTTATCATGGTATGATAGTTAGATCTTATACCAAAGTAGGGTAGAAATGGAAATTAAGTTTATTAGTTAAGAAGCTAAATGAATGGGTTGTGACTTGAAATTTTCCTATAATGTAAATAATATATGATTTATTAAATTTAAAAAATATGGGAATTTTTGGAGCAAGGGAACTGTAAGTTTTGCCTTTGGCAAAAGGTAGCTAGAATTGGAACTTGAAGTTAACTAAAACTTAAGGGAATACTAATGAGTTATCTTAAATCTAAAGGAAACTTTCATATAATTTACTTTTCAAACTACATTATTCATCTCTTAAGATACATTTGAACTTAATCGCTATAAGCAAAGGTTAAGGTAAGGTCTTATCTAACATAGTTAGGATTTTGATCTCTAGTTGCCACATTAGACATGGCATATTGACTTTAATGCCACATTCCTAGAGAAACACAATAAATGACCTAGGTTTTTACTAGTATCCAAATATCTACCACAATATTGATCACCTTTGTTAAATTCGATGCCTTTAGGACACTTAACAAAATTTTCATCTCAATGGCTATTTTAAATGCCTTAAAGGTATCCAACAAATTTGACTTCTCAAATAGAAAAAAACTATTATTATATCAAGATTGGTTACCATTAAAAGTGAGGAAGTGCACAAATCCTTCCATAGCACTAAAGGTAAAAAGGTTCGTAAACATCTAAACAAATTAGATCCAAATAATCAAGCTCCTACTTGCCTTTTTTTCACCTAGCTTTAGCATGAAGTTACCCTTAATATAATCTATATAAGGATCAAAGCCAAAGAGAACAAATCTGTGCATAAAGTCCTATTTAATTAATCTCACCAACCTCACCTAAGAAATGTGAATAAATTATTTATACCACAACATTGAAGAGCAATTCTATAGATCTACCACAGTTATTTCAATAACATCGACAATGGTGGAGTAATTAAACTTAGGTGACATATTCAAATCCAACATATATTGATCATTACTCAACATAGCAAAACTATCAATAACTAAATTCAAAGTGAATGACAATGACCATTTCCATATCAAAGAGAGTAATCATGCTTGGTCTAAATAGACGTTGAAATTAAATTCCACTATGAAGGGTACAAAAGCTGTTATTTAGTTTCAAAACATGTTCAAAGGACATATTCCAACATGAACTGTACTATTACTAGAATTTAATGACTAATAAGATGAATCTTAATAGTATTGAATTCAAATAAGCAAGAGCTATAAAAGCAAACATAATAATCCATTAAATTGTGAACCAACTTATTACAAAATCATAATTAACCTTATGAAATCCCAAATAGCTAATATAATTGTCAGATGAGTTGTTAACAACTTTCCTAGTCCTTTAGTTAAAATCATGTTAAACTTACACTAGATTCAAATATCAAATACTTCATAGTAAAAGTGAAGATATTACCCTTTTTCCATGAGTTCCTCCTCTTGAGAAATAAAACCAATTAGTTGATTAATGATATGTTCATCTTGCTAGGTGTAACGTGAAGTCTTTAGTATTTAAGATAAAGATATGAGATATTCTAGAATGTGCCAAATGAGAAAGCTATCTTTCAAAACCAAACTAAAAGATCTAAGCTTGTTGTAGTAATACACAAGCTTTAAAATATGTTATTTGAACAATAGACACTTTATTATATTGAGCATTTCTTTAATAGGGAACTTGTTTCATTTGAAAATGTTTTAGCCTTGATTTAAGTGATTTCAATGGCATTTTTTTAATTGAGAACCTAAATTTTATGATGGAAAAGACGGTTCCAAAAAAGGAGCTAAAACAAAACTAAAATGAAAATGCTAAGATGAAAGGGCAAAATGGGAATTTTTGTAATTGTTTGGTTCTTGAAGCTCGTTATAAAAACGTCCCCATCTACCCTCCCCCTTCACTGAATTTCTTCTAAACAAAAAATAGAGAGAAGACCAGAACATTTGGGCACACAAGGGAGGAGGAAGAAGAAGAAGAAAAAAGCCAAGATAAAGGTATGAAATCAATGGAATTTCTTAGCCTTTCCTTTAGCAAAGTTGTTCTCCTCCTTCTCCTCTTTCTTTCTATGTTTTCATTGAAGTTTTGGGTCTATTTTGAGGGCAGAAAAGAAAGGGAAATTTCGAAATTAGAGAGATCAAGCCAAACAAAGGGAGAAACATCCAAGAAAGACTAGGAAATCAAGGTAAATTGTTAAATCCCAAGCTTGTTCTTTCATTGCCCTCCTCTTGAATGTTGTGTCCCACCTCTGGTCAGCCAAGAGGGGTTAGTTTTTTTGATAGAATCAAGAGTGAATCCTAGAAAAAAGAGTGTAGGAATTATGACTATGCAAAGAAGATAATAAAAATCATGAAATTGGAAGATTGAATTTTTAGGAATTCAAGAACACATTGTAAAAACTGATTTGATTCATGCATTTCCTAGCATATGTGAGTGTTTGTTTGAGTTCCTAAGACCCCTAAGAAGCCTCCCAAGTGACTCTCCCATTAAGACAAAATTGGAAACCTCATGGAAGGCCAAATGCTCCCATGTCTTAGCTAAGAGGGGTTCTTGTAGGTGAGGGGAGTTTTAAATTTTTCTAAAACCATTTTTGAGTCATATTTGATGAATAAAAGTGAGCGGAGGCCTTGGAAAAAATTTAGAACCCATGGAAAGTGATTTGGTGCCTTAGGTTCCATATTATGATCTAAAGAAGCAACATGGCGTTAGGCCTCTTGTTTTGATGATGTGATGACTCCAAGAGGTTTAAAAGGAGTTAAGAATCATATTTGAAAGGAAATAATGAGGCCTAGAAGTCATTTGAGGGGTGTTGCTTCATTAGGTGCCTTTATGGACCATAATAGAACTTATAGAGCTATTTAGGGTTTAAGCAATTTGTGTAACCTTAGAATGTGTTTCATGAACCTAATTGGCTCCCATAAATTGTATCTAGGCCAAGAGAAATCATCTCCACCAATTTGTGGGTGTCTGGCCGAAAGAGGAGGCTTGAATCCAAAAAAAAAAAGTGTACAATTGTGTGCAAGGTAGCTCTCTCCACCTTCTCTCATGCATGGATGTGTGTTTAGCTTATTTTAGAATATGTGTATGTGTATTTTTAAGTTATAAAAAGTATGCTAGCATGCTTTTATATACCATGACTCTTGATGCCACATTATGCTTTCAAATGAATATATGCTATGTGATTAAAGTTACTTAAGTGTGGAGAGGCCAAGAACTCTTCCCCATGGTGAGGATGAGCCAAAAACCCTTGAGCTTGGTTGAGACAAAGTAAAGAGTCTCCTAAAAGCAAAATGGACTCCCAAAGAGTATGGTTGAGTCTAAAGATTTTAAAGAATGGGTGAGGCAAGTCCAAATACCATGGAGAGAAGTGTGAGGGTAATCCAAATACTTGGTGAGCTTTTAAATGCCTTGTATGATGTGTTTCTATGCTAAGCTTCATTTTAAATGTTCATGACTTCTATTTTTTCCACACATGCATTCATAGAACTTGCTTGCACATATTATGTGTAATGGAATAGGAGATGAGCTATTGAGATTCTTGAATCTCACTCCTTCCTCTTAAATGTCCTAATATGCTAGGTGGACTAAGTGGACATGGCAATAGGAGCCAACCACATTGAAGAAAGAAGATTGCCACCCTTATGCTTGATTTTTGTCTTTTGATTCATAATGAGGCTTCATGATGTATATTATTATTGTAAATAGTTTATGACCCCTTAGACAAATGTAAAAATGATATTATGTGATAGCTAAATGAATCAGTATGGTGTATGTATTCTAGAACATAAATTGAATATTTATGCCAATGTATGCATTTGAGAAAAGCTTAGTGTAATGTGTATAAGTGAGGGTGA
Source organism: Erythrophleum ivorense (assembly GCA_026724425.1). Lineage (NCBI taxonomy): Eukaryota > Viridiplantae > Streptophyta > Magnoliopsida > Fabales > Fabaceae > Erythrophleum > Erythrophleum ivorense. The sequence continues at coordinate 11,762,418 of JAIUCV010000020.1, forward strand.
AAAGGCCAAAATGAGATGCAAATGGTTTAGGACCATTTGGGCAGCTCCCACAAGTCTTAAACATACTTTTAGACTTGCCCAAAAGGTGCCAAGACCCAAGAGAAGCCAAATGGCAATTTTGATACCCTATATGGAGCCAAAAGTGACTAAAATGAAACTTTATATTACTTTTTGGCTAAATGATTTATTCTTAATTTGAGATTTGGCATGCTATTAGAATATGTTGAGAGATTTTTAAGAAGCTAAAGATCATAATTTTTAGAGATCTATAGAATATTTGATGATTTTTCAAAATTGGCCGAAATTCTTGAAATGGTCTGATGCACTGTTACATTGGGTCCGAAATTATTTTCTATCACATGAGGCACAAATGAATTCCAATTGTCATGAAATTTTATAGGCAGAAACTATAGGTCATAAGTGACTTGTGACAACTTGAACCACCCCATTTGGATGTCTAGAGGGGGAGATATGATTTTTCAAAATTCAGTCCAGTGTTAGGCATCCAACTAGACCTTAGTTACTATTTGATCAAAATTCAGGGTCTGAGCGAGCTTGAACTGGTTTGGAGTGATTTTTTCCTTTTAGCTAACATCCTCAACTTTCCAAATTGATATCATTCACTCTAATTGGAATTTTTTAGAATTAATTGAACATTTTTAAAGTTCATATCAATAAACTGTGATAGCATCATGACCTAGTTCGACCTCTAGACTATTTTGCATGTCAAACACTTCGTGTGTAGGATGTTATGACTTGTACATATTTTTAGCATGAAGTAGACATCCCATGATTTCCAGAATGATCAAGATTACATGATTTCTATTTTTCTAGATTTAGTTATGATTTTTCAAATTTTGGACAGAATGGGGGCAAATTTGGCCGAATTTCAATAAGTTCAATTTATGCTCCATTTCAGTTTCCTTGGCTCATAAGCAAGATTTTGTGATGAAAATGAGTAGTAATGATGTATTTAAATATAAGCATGCATGGTATGAATCCACACGGTCCACGTAACACCAATTGTGAATTTTTAAACATGACGTAACGCGATTAAATCCATTATTGTTAGTTCCTTTTCCATGTGCTCTTATGAACATGATGATATGGAGCTTATGAATGCCAAGAATGGGGTTTGATATATATGGTATTACAGTACATATCAATAAATCAATTTGAAATATTATGGAATTTAGAAAAATCATATTTTAGACAATCAAAAAAAAAAAAGGAAAAGTCACCATTAAATAGAACACAAAAAAGTAAAGGCTAGTGGACCAAGGTTGGGCTAAAGGGACCTAAGGGGCGTGCTCCATGTGCCCCTACAATCTAAGGGGTGTGAGTGGGCTTTGTCAAAAAGCACTTCATCTGCAACTTTGAAAAGAAAGCTTTGTCCAAAATAGCCATGATGGTTACTTTCCATTTCCATGCCAAAGGAAGCTTTAAAAAGCAATGTTTAACATGATCTAGCTTATTCAAAACATAGTAAAAGCATCAATGATGAAAATTCAAGTACCCAAGGCCAAGAAAACTCAAATTTTTAGTCAAGAAATGAAGATATAGAAAATCAAGCCCTAAACTTCTTTCTTTAATTTCATAGGAAATTAGTGTTTTCTTTACAATTAAACTAGCTTAATAGCCTCACATACTTATGAAGAACAATTCTAATGCCAAAAATCAAATTAAAAAAAAGTGTTAAATTTGGCCATTGATCCAAGATTATGAATAGTAGAGTTTAAAACTTTAAGCCCAAATTTCTCCTAATATAGATTGATTTACAAGGCATGTAATACACTAAAACAAAGCTTGTAACAAAAGGAATAAAACCCCTAATCTTTCTCACACAAATTAGGAAAAAGTTTTCATTCCAATGATACATGCAACAAGAGGGCTCTAATACCAATTGATAATATACAAGAGGGAGATTATAAGATGTTATTAATGAAAACATACCTAAAAATTCTCTTGATCCATTGCCTCTTAAAACACTAGCAGAGCAGAAGAAAGAAGGAAGGAGAGGGGAGCTCAAACCTACATTGCCTAATAAGTCACTAAAAGGGTCCTTAAAAAAAAGTACATATAGGATAAACCTTAGCTAAAATAAATAATTAGCTTTATTTAGACTTTAAGTTTGGGCCCATTCCCTAATAAGCTTATGAATAGCCAAACTTATTATAGGCTATTTATAACACGTAACTTAGTTCATTCATATAGTGCCAAATATAAAATTAGTTATTTGATATTATTAAAATATAATACACTAATTAGTATCACAAATAATTAATGCTAGTCCATAAATTAATTAAAATTCTAACACTAAAAAAGATCACTACTTATTAAAGTTTGCCAAATACTAGTTTTTATCAAATTGAAAATATCCAATCTATAAAAAGATAAATAATTTAATCTATCACCTCTATAAATAAAATTTACTTAAAAATTTTTCATTGTGAAACATTTCATCTTTAGCTACTTTTCAATTAGAAGTGAACCCCCTGACTTACTTGTGCTTATCCTGCCTAAATACTCATACTCCTTTTTCTAGTTTGGTTATCCCTAATACAAGCTTTAAGGGTGACTTAGTATAATGGAAGAAGACTCTTCTCTAATGAATCAATACATATGGTGGTAGGATTAGAGGTTGTTCTACATGAACATTTAAGAACAATTTATACAAAAATTCTAGGACCATTTAAGTGATTTATTAATAAATCAATTAAAGCACTTTAAATCAAAATATGATCATATTATATTTATAACATTTGAAGCAATTAGCATTTATTAATAGTTATTGATGTAGAATATAAGGGGACCTTGCATCTCTAAACCTGACTAACACACAAATCCTTATTAAAATTTGATAATGCTCAAGTTGTGACTAACATTTCCAAATCAAAACAATTTCATAAGTCTCCTCCATTTATATCAAGTTCAAAACTTCAAAATTTATTATAATTCAAAGCAAAATCATAATTGGCTTGTTATAGAAAATCTAGTAAAATTTCCTATGAAATTAGAACATTCAGGATTATTTATAACCAATCCAACTAGACAAACACAACAAAGAGAACTTTGCTCTTAACCTTCTAATCAATACTAGAATATAAACAAGGCTAGGCTTTGCTTGTAATTTGTGGATCTAACTCTATCATACAAACATATATATACACAAGGATAATAGACCATTAATAGTAACCATACCAAATGGTGGCTCTTCTATTAACAACATTCCCGAGCTATGCTGGAGGAGCGTTTAGATACAATTTTACTATTTGTAAAAGTAGATAAAGGAATGAGCCACAATACTCAAGGAGTAGAAAATAAAGTACAATAATTGCAAGAATGAGAAACATGAAGTTTTCATATTGAAAATAAGTTTTGTTGAAAGATTTTATAACCTGGATATAAATAAAAAATTTAGGGGAGATTAGGTCAATCAAGAATGAAATTTCAACGTTTAAATTAGGAAGATTCTCAAAACAATGTTATGAAGTTAATTATTGTTAAAGTACACAAACAATTAAAAGAACATATATAAAATTAGAAATTTATGAAAATGAAATTTTAGATGAGTTAACCATTGTAACACCCAGGAAAAAGAGAGAAGAAAGAAAGGAAAGAAAAAGAAAAAGAAAAGAAAAGCTGAAAATTTTTGAAGAGTTGAAAATTTTCTAAGTCTGCTGGCTACAACCTAACTATAGCGAATGTACCTTTTTGCTATAGCGAGAAATGGTCTAGCTATAGCGAGAGTGCCTTCTCGCTATAGCGAAAATGCTTCTAGCTATAGCGAGTGCGGACATCCCATACAAAATCCAGGGAGCTACTCGCTGTAGCGTGTGCCATAGCGAAGGCAGAGGTCTGGGACAGACACGAGCTCGCCGTAGCGATGGTTATGGCTCGCTATAGCGAGGGAAGTCTGGAAAAACGAGAAAAAAGAGAATTTGACTTTTTAAAAGCCTCCCAACCTCTCCTTTCTTCTTCTAACCGACTTAAGCTCCTTCTAAGACAGAGAGAAAGGCAGAGGAGAGAGAGAAAAGCCTAGAGAAGCAAGGAAGAGTAAAAGAAAGGTAAGAGTTACATGATTTCTCTTCTTAGAATATTGTTCTTCTCTCCTTGCCATCTCTTCCTATGGTTTTGATTATGGAAGTAGTTAGGTTTTGAGCTTGGTTCAGAAGAAGGAGAGTGGAAAACCACTCTTGAGAAAGGTTAGAAGTCATGTAGTCTCTTTTTCTTGATTTCCTTTCTTGAGAGCTTGAGAGAGGAAGAATAGTGGTGAAGTTCTAGTGAGAGAAAGAACCCTAGCTCTTATATGCTTAGTAGGGTTTATTAGAAGAAATCCCTAACTTATGAATCAAGTGTTAAGAGAATAATCACATGCTTCTTGTGTGGTTAGGCTCAAGAAAAGCACTCCCCTCTATAGGTGATTGTGAAACCCACAAGGGAGGAGACAAATTGAAGGGGAAAGTTGTGAATAGCCAATAAGGTAGCTCTCTCCCCCTTCTCTCATGCATAATTGTGTGCTTATATTGTCTTACTTGTGTGTATGTATGTTTTGAACCATAAAAAGTATGCTAGCATGATGATGCCTCATGTATTTTCAAGATATTTTATGTGGTTTCTTGAGTTTGCTTGAGTGTGGAAAAGCCAACAACCCTCTAGCCATGGTAAGAATGAGCCAAAAACCCTAAAGTTGGTTGAGACAAAGTAAAGAGTCTCCCAAAAGTGAGGTTGACTCCCAAAGAGTAAGGGTTGAGTCTAAGAACCTCTTAAAGAATGGGTGAGGCAAGTCCAAAATCCACAAGTGAGTGGGTGAGGCTAATCCATTTACTTGGCAAGCTATTATATGTTATGTATGGCCTATTCACATGTTGAAAATGTTTCTCTTATGTATGGCCTACTCATATGTTAAAAATGGTTTCTTATGCTTTCACATGTTCATATGCCCATGCATACCTTGTGAGACTTGTTTGCATGCTTTGTGTGTATGATTGAATGAGAGATGAGCTATTGAGATTCTTTGAATCTCACTCCCCCTCTCCACCATCCAAATATGCTAGGTGGACCAAGTGAGGCAAGAGATGGGAGCCACCAAGCTTGAAGCTAGGGGATTTCGGTGAAGAAAGTGTAAAGAGCCTTTTTGTTACTATCTTGTAGTTAAGTCAAGGAATGTAAGTTAATGATGTATATGATGTAGTACCTATGAATATTTGTAAACCAATGTATTTATCATGTATATATGAGAATGAGACCCATTTTGAATGAGGAAGCAAATTTTGTTATGAAAAACATGATTTTAGCATTGACCACATAAGTGTATAAGTGGGTGTGGGATAGTGAGTTTCTCCAATCTGGGTTGTTAGACACTTGAACAATGTTTGATAGCATATATTAATGCTTTTACATGTGCTCATAGAGTCTTAGAGGTAAGAGAAGCCAAGTTGGGTCCCAATAGCCCTCATCTAACACATGAAAATGGTCATTTTGCACATGATATCTAAGTCTGATCAAATGACCCCTTCTTGCCTTGAAATTTGGCATGTGACTAGATCTTGTCTAGAGCTTTTTGGGAAGCTAAAGATCAAGTCATTTGGAGGTCTGTATAATTTTCTATGATTTTTCAAAGTTGGTATCAGAAATTCAGATTTCCAGAAACACTGTTCATTTGGTCAGTTGGAGAATTGTGTCATCCGAGGGGCAAATGTAGTCCAATGGCTACAAAATTTTATAGGCAGAAACTAGATAGTCACAGTGACTTATAGGAACTGGAAGCACCTCATTTAAGGTATAGAGAGGAAGATATGCAATTTCGAAGTTTTAGCCCAGACTCAGTCATCTCACCAGATCCGAGGTACTATTTCATCTGTTTCCGGGAGTTTGGCTTGATGAACTGATCTGGAAATATTTTTCCTCTCTAGTTAACATCCACATATTTTCATAGTCATATCATTTGTAAGCACTAGATTTTTGTGGAATTAGTTAGACATTTTTGAAGTTCATATCAGTAAACTGTGACAGTATCAGGAACCCCTCTGACCAGTAGATGATTTTGCGTGTCAAACGCATTATATGTGAGATTTTATGACATACATGTATTTTTACCATGAAGTAGACAGTATAAGCTTTCCAGAATGATTAAGAATTTTCAAACTCAGCCCAAAAATGAGGCCTAGTCTGCCGAAAATGAATCTACATGTCTCATACTACTTTTTGGTTCCCATGGGTTTAAAGCTAGTTTTTGAGGTTGAAATGAGTTGTAATGATGCAATGTCATATGAGAAGGAATATAATGAGCTCACTCGATCCACGTGACACTAAAGTGAAATTTTAAACATGCATGTTGCCATGTAGAAGTGTATGAACCCAATGAGGAAGATCTCTTCTTCTTCTTCCTATACTTCATATGAGTATGTAAGGTATAAGGGGTATGAGCTAGAGATGAAGGTGTTACAACCATTATATCTTAATTAATTGATTCTTAAAGTTTTATATCAAGGGGTTAAAAATTGAATATAATGAAATACTTGTATACTTTTATTTACATTAATTTAGGCTCCATACTAAGTAAAAAAATAATAGAAAGGAAATCATGAAGATTTGTTCATATGTTAAACAAAATAATAAACATTAATTAAAAGCCATTAAATATCCTTATAGAAAATAGTTTCATATTATCCTTCTATTAGAAGGTCGATGCATAATTAAATTTTTTAACATGGACATATAACCCTTGAGAGTAAGTAATCAAATCACATATGAGCACTTAGCTCATGATTAGAGTGCTCATGATCAAACATAGAGGAATTCAACCTAGCATTAAGGGATTATAGGATTGCTATTAGAAATTAATGTTCCATACAATCCTACCTTATCAAGAAAATAAAATAAAATGTAATAAAATAAAACAAAACAAATTAACAAAATAAAATAAAGATAGTTCATCCTTATGAATCTTCTAGATATTCTAACCACATTCAAATTATGCATATACTATTATCTCTTTTACATAAATAACTTATCTAAGAATCCTACACATTTGTCATTTTAGAAGTCCATGCATAGTTCATGGGATTAATATCAATTTCCAATACTCAATAATAAAGTGTCCTTATACAATAACGCTTAAACCTTTGCTTCTCATATGGTTAAATAATTGGCATTCCTAAAAACCACATATGTATTCCATAAAAACCTTTTTATCTTTTACTAAATTCAAATTTAGCAAGTTGGGTTCTTTTAAATAAAATTTTCATATCAAATTTATTAACATAATTATTCATAATGTGTGATAATCTAAAACTTTAGCATGATATATTATTTACATATAGGAAGAAACTACCTAATGAAGCTTATCCCAAGAATACACAGAATGTCACAATTAAAAGAGTAGAAGAAAAATAAAAGAAGAAGTTAAAAAATATATTATGCTTTATAATCTACTCAAAGTGTGTAGTCAAATGGTAGTAGTCTCTCTGAATACTACACCATTGCTAACTTCTTCTAGCTAGATAATTCAAAACACACCTAGAATATAGTTACAACAATTCATTTAGTCCTTGCAAATTTCTATTCAATATAGTCATCTTAATCTAAGCTATCTTAATTTCTTTCCCTATAGAGTTTAATAACTCTTTGCAAATTCCCAGTTTATCAACTACTTATGAAGACTCCTAGATTAATTTTCAGTTTGCTTTTGCTTTGGTTAATTCCCTACTTTAATTAATTAGCTCCTTACTTAAGAAAGTCCCACTTAGAAGATCAAGTTTTATGCAATTAAGTTCTACAAATAATCTCCCATGTTCTTGTCGTCTTAGCATAATATTTAATTTATCTTCGTTAACTTATTTCCTACCTTAGTACTTGTTTGTTTTTAGTTACACCATTATTTACTTTAATTCTTACTCAAGTATTAGCATTACTTAATCATGTCAATTCTTTAGCAAAGTATGTAAGTTAAAGTTCACTTCCACATCTCTTATTCTTAATATTAGCTTTAACTAGTAATACTTATTAGTTCAACTCAACCTTCAACATTTTATGGTGTAACACCATACTTCTAAGACTCAATTGTTGCAATTCCCATACCTCATTTCATATAATTTCTATGGAAACAACATACTGGCATAGGGAGTTATGGATCAAGATGTATTTTTTAGCATTTAAAATTTTTCATTCAGCATCCCAGGGACCAAGGGAACTCATTAAACTCGTTCTCCTATTTATTTATACTAATACAATCTAAAACTATCCAAGAAAGTGGCTTGGAACTCATATAAGTGGGTGAAACACACCAATTTCCACAAATTAGCCACGGTCAAATTTTTCAGTTTTTCTATCACAAATTCGAAAATTTATAACTAAATCTAAAAAAATTAAATCTAACAAACTTTACCATTCCAAAAATCTCTAGATGTCTACCCCATGATAAAAATAATTTTAGCTCATGAATCATTAAAGGAAGAACGTTTGACATCTAAAAAGCCACTGAGGTCGCTGCTATCTGGGCTACTGGTTCATATTAATTATATGAACTGTCAAAATTTATAACTAATTTTATAAAAATTGAAATCACACAAATATGGTCATTCAAAAAGATACAAATGTTAAATTTATGATAAAAATAATTACCAAAAGAAATAGATACTTTTACCTATTAGAAATCTATGGAACAATAACTGGACTCAAGGGACACTACTGCTACTACTACTGATAGCAAACTTTAAAAATACATAACTCTCTGCTCAGACCTCCAAATGAGGTGATTTTAGTGGCCACAGAAATCTTATGACCTCTAGTTTATGCTTGTAAAATTTCACAAGCATTGGACACCATTTGCCTATCGGATGACACAGAACTCAAATCTGCTAATGTGAACAGTGCACATACTAGAACCAATTGAAAATCCTAACTTTGAAAATTCATAACTAATTCTGTATAGCTCCATTTTTGCTACACTTTAGCTTCCCAAAAATATTTCAATGAGCTCTACATGTCTGCCAAATTTCATGGAGAAATTCCTTCATTTGGTTAGAATATGCCATAAGGTGCCATTTAGGTCATTTTGATGCATTTTAATGGTGCAAAAGTGTCCAAAATAGTTCTTAAGGCTCTTGTGGCCACTTGGGCACGTGGGAATGGCCCAAAAAGACTATCTAAACTTGTATTAAAGGTGTAGAAACTCAAAATATAAAGTCTCATCCTTCATCCCCAAGCCATAGACTAAGGAACATGTACTTGAAATGGTTATTCAAGACCCAAAATTTGCAACACATTCCATTCATCATCAAATTTCATACATACATTATCTATTAGGATAATTACATATGTTCCATTCATCGTCTATCAATTCTATCAAAAGATTACATCATATGCCACTCCTTTGGCTATAACATAAGCAAAATTAAGAGCTTTAGGGTCAAGGCTTTATCTTCCCACTTGGTGGCTCCCATTTCCTTGTTCATTAGCTCCACTTAACATATTAGGATATTAGAGAGGAGGGAGTGAGATTCAAAGAATCTCAATAGTTCATCTTCTATTCAATTATGCATAAAAAATGTAATATGTAACACCATAATGACTTAACTCCAACTAATCTCCCTCTAGGCTTGATTCCATATGATTTCCAAGAAAAATGACCAAAACTGTGATATTTTACTACTTTAAGTCGGGGTTTAACGAGTCATATTTTGCCCCGTGGGTCCTGTGAACCCATAATTCACATCCTCTACTCAATTACCATTTATAAAACTTATACATAGCCTCAAAAAACTCATAAACCACGGATATGAAGCCAAAAACCAAGAAAATGCAATTTCTCAAATGAGCCCAAAAGTCAGATTTTTAGCTCTAACTTTGAAAAATTATAACTAATTCTAGAAAAATGGGAATCAATCAAACCATAGCTCTCTAGAAATATTTGGATGTTAAATTCACATTAAAAATAACTCTCAACCACAATCTCAGTGTTTGGACCATCATTGACATCGAAAAAGAGACAGAGGTCTGGCTGTCCTTGGTACTAGTGCAGCTTGCTGTCATGAATTTCGAAAATTCTTAATTAATTCCAAAAAAGTCCAATCTGGGAAAACTATATCAATTTAGAAATCTAGAGATGTTAACTAGAGGAGAAAAATAAGTTCAGATCAGTTCAGGAGCTCTTGGACCTCGAAAACTGATGGAACAATAATGAAGGTCGGATAGCTTCCCTGATGCTGATACAAAACTTCAGACAGTCGTTTCTCCCTATACAGACCTCCAATTGAGGTGCTTCCAGTTGTTATAGGTCACTGTGGATATCTAGTTTATGCTCATAAAATTTCATGACAATTGGACACCATTTGGTCTATGAATGACATGGATTCATTTTCAGACTAGTTGCACTATACCATGACCAAAACCATTAAAATTTTCAAACTTCAACAATTCACCAAATATTCCCTAAACCTCTAAATATTACCAACTTTAGCTTCTCAAGAAGCTCTCAATAGACTCTAGAGGTATGCCAAATTCCATATCAAGAAGAGCTCATCTGATCATACTTTGACAGAGCTCACAACTATGACGGTTTTTGGCACCCAAAATGGTTCAAAGTGGGTCCAAATGGCCTCTCACATGTTCTAGCATCTCTTGGGCAAATTTAAAAGTATAAATATAGCATATATGAATTGCCCAAGTGATCTAAGTCATCATACATTTCAAATTCACTATGCTACGGAACAAAATATACTTTTACATGTGAGCTACAAAAGGGCTAAATTTCACATTTTCATTGCTTTGGCTCTCTACATAGTTCATACATCATTTATATATATGTTTACATTTGTTCACATATTTACATCTCAAAAATAATAGGTGCATATTCGTTTTGGCACCTCTTTATAACAAAAGAACTAAAATAACTACACAACTCCCTAAACATGCTCAACTAGGCTCCTTGGTGTGCACTTGGTTCTCCTTGAGCTCCACCTAACATGTTAAGATAGGAGAGGGAAGGGGGTGAGATTCAGGGAATCTCAATAGCTCATACTTATTCAAGAAGCAATCAAGATATATAAACCAGTCAAAGCATGTAAACAAGTCACAATGACACAACATATGTGTTTCATGCCATGATATCATATCAATGCCAAGAATAGGCTCTAGGGACTTTCAGTCTAGCCTCACTCGAGCTTTGGGACTTTTGGATTGGCCTCACCCTTGGTTTAGGGACTTTTGACTCCACCTCACCCGTCTCAAGGACTTTCAACACCACCTCACCCGAGCAATTTCCACAATTCATATCATAAGCATATTGGTACCAATGCATCAAGGCAACATCAAATGGCATGTCTCATCATACAAGTACATACACAAGCATACAATGACTATTACACATCCAAGAATGCAACAAGAAAGAGTGGAGAGCTACCTTATCGGTTAACACAAGCCTTCCCTTTCAATTTTTCTTCTCCCTTCTTGATTTCACACTCACAACTAGATGGAGTTGCTTCCTTTGAGCCTAGGCACAACAAAGAGCATGGAATTATTCTCTCATAACTCAAATAAACACTCACAAAGCTAAAGAGGCTTTTCATCAAAGCAAACCCCCACTACACATGTAAGAAACTAGGGATTCTTTCTCTAGAATTTCGCTCACTCTCTTTCCTCTCTCAAGCTCTCAAAAAGGAAAGCAAAGAAGAAGAAGTGAAGATACATGAGTTCTAGCCTTCTTTAAGAGTGGTTTTCCATTTTTCCTCTTTTGAACTAAACCCAACTTAACTATCAAAACCATAGAAAGAAAGGGCAAAGAGAGAAGAAGAACATGCTAAGAAGAAAAGCTATAGAAATCTCAAGCTTACTTGTAATAACCCAGAAAAAGAAAAGAGAAAAAGAAGTGAGAAAAAGGAAAGAGAAGAGAAAGCTGGAAAATTTTCGAAGAGCTGAGAATTTTCTAAGTCTTCTCGCCACAGCGAGAAATGGAATCGCCATAGCGAGAGTGCTTGCTCGCCATAGCGAATGTGTTTCTAGCTATAGCGAGTGCAGCACTCCATACAAAAACCAGTGAGTTGCTCGCCGTAGCGAAATTGTTCCTAGCTATAGCGAGTATGGCAGTCCATATAGAGACCAGGGAGTTGCTCGCCGTAGCGGCGCTTTAGCGAAGGCAGAGGTCTGGAATAGACCCGATCTCGCCGTAGCGACGCCATAGCGAAGACAAAAGTCTGGAACAGACACGAGCTCGCCGTAGCGAGGTCACTAACTCGCTGTAGCGAGAGCGGTCCAGAAAAGCGAGGAAAAGAGAAATTGACTTTTAAAAGCTTCCAAATTTCTTCTTTCTTCTTCTAACCGACTCTAACTCGTCTTAGGAGAGAGCAAAGGGCGGAGGAGAGAGAGAGAAGCTGAAGAGAAGAGGAAAGCACAAGAAAGGTATGAATCCTCATGGTTTCCTCTTCATATGTGGCCCTCTCCCTTTTTCCCCTCTTTCCTACGGTTCAGATGTTAGGAATGGTTAGGTTTGAGTCTGGTTTAGAGGAGAGAGAGTGGGAAACCATTCTTGAGAGAGATTAGAAGTAGATAGTCTTCTCTTCTTGCTTTTCCCCTTTCTTAGGAGTTGAGAAAGAGAGGGATAGTTCATGGACCCTAGAGTGAGGAAGAAACCTAGAGTGAGAAACTCAGTAGAGCTGCTTAGAAGTGATCCCTAGCTTAAGAATTGAGTAGTAAAGTATTAATTCCATGCTTTTGTGTGGTTAGGCTCAAGAGGGAACTCTCCCATCTAGAAGTTGTTGTGAAATCAACAAGGGAGGAGACAATTGACAGAGCAAATTGAGAATAGCTAGCAAAGGTAGTTCTCTCCGCTTTCTCTCATGCATAATTGTGTGTTTACATTGTCTTGCTTGTGTGTATGAATGATATGAGCTATGAGAAGTGTGTTAGCATGATTATGTGATATGATTGAGATGATGTTTTAAATGACTGTTTGGTTTGCTTGAGGAAATGGAAAAGCCAATAACCCTGAAGCCAAGGTGAGGATGAGCCGAAGCCCTAAGTTGGTTGAGCCATGTCTCCCAAAAGTGAGGTTGACTCCCAAAGAGTAAGGGTGAGTCTAAGTACCTCTAAAAGTATGGGAAGGCAAATCCAAAAGCCATAAGGGAAGGGGTGAGGCCAATCCAAGTACTCAGCGAACTCATGAATGTTATCCATGGCCATTTCACATGTTTAAACGTTTTCTATCATGTTTTACATGCTAACATGCCATACATGCTTAATGAGACTTGTTGCATGCAATATATGTATGTTTGAATGAGATTTGAACTACTGAGATTCCATGAATCTCACCCTCCCTCTCCACCATCCAACCATGCCAGGCGGCCCAAGTGAGATTAGGGATGGGAGCAACCACCACCAAGCATGAAGCTAGAGATAGAAGTTAATGAAGAAGAGTGTAAAGGCTTTTTGCCATATGTGGTATATGAGAATTGTACATGAGAAATGTAAAGCAATGATGTAGCTTATGTACATTTATAGTTTTTGCAAGATAATGTATATATGAATGATGAATGTATGAGAATGAGGTTTATGAAGAATGAGAAAGTAACTTTTGATATGAAATGCTCAAAGTAGTATAGCTTATATGGGTGCATAAGTGGGCATGGAGTAGTGAGTTTCCCCAATCTAAGTTATGAGACACTTGAGGCATGATTGATAGCTCCTAAAGATGCTTTCTCATGTGCTCAAAGAGTCATAGAAGTAGAAAACTTAAGATTGGACCCCATTAGCCACACTTTTGGCCAAGAAATGGCCATTTTGCACATGATGTCATAGAATAGCCATATGACCTCTTCTTGCTATGGGATTTGACATGTAGCTAGATTATGTTGAGAGCTTTCTGGGAAGTTAGAGTTCATGTCATTTAGAGGTCTATAGCATTTTCTATGATCCATCAAAGTTGACATCAGAAATTCGGATTTCAGAAAATCACTGTTCATTTGGTCAGTTTTGAAATCATGTCATCCGAGGGGCAAACGTAGTCCAATGGCTACGAAATTTTATACACAGAAACTAGATGGTCACAGTGACTTGTAGGAACTGGAAGCACCTCATTTAGAGGTCCAGAGAGTGAGTTATGCAATTTCTAAGTTCCTGCCCAGAATCAGACCCCCAACCAGACCCGAAGTACTGTTTCATCGGTTTCCGGGAAATTGGCTAGGTGGACTGATCTGGAGATATTTTTCTCCTCTAGCTAACATCCACATCTTTCTATAGAGATAGAGTTTATGAGCATTGGATTTTTGTGGAATTAGTTAGACATTTTCAAAGTCCATATCAGTAAACTGTGACAGCAAAGAAGCCCCCTCTGACCAGTGAACTATTTCGATGTCAAACGCAGAGTATGTGAGAGATTGAGACTTCTACTTATTTTTAGCATGAAGTAGACGTCTCAACCTTTCTATAATGACCCAGATTAGGCAGATACGATTTTTCTGCATTTAGTTATGTATTTTCAAAGTTAGCCCAGAAAAGAGGCAAAATCTGCCATAGCGAAAATGCATGTCTCCAATCCCTTTTTGCTTTCCATGAGTGATAAGCATATAGTAGGGATTGAAATAAGTCTCAAAAGAGTAATTGAGCAAGAGGAATAAGAGAGAGAGCTCAACCGGTCCATATTACTTCTAAGTGGAGCTCTACCCACACATAGTGCCATGGAGAGAGTAAGCATAAGGTAGAGGAAAGAGTCTCCCTTATGAGTTCCGCACCGCCCATATGGGCTAGAGGGCACGTTGGGTATGAGCTAGAGGTTAAGGTGTCACATTACTTATCTTTTTGCTTGGTCTCCTTCCTTCTCTAGGTCTCTCTCTCTCTCTTCACAGCCCTTTTCTCTCTCTTGGTCGAAGCTTCGGTCGGTTTACAGAGAAAGAATGAATCTAGATACTTTAAGAAGTCAAATTTTCTTTTTTCATGCTTTTTCTGGGCTTACTCTCGCTACAGTGAGCACGTATCAGTTCAAGACCCCTGCTTTTGCTATAGCGCATGCTACGGCGAACAACGCCTTGGTTTTTGCATGGGATGCATGTACTCGCTATAGCTAGAAGTATTTTCGCTATAACTAGACTCTTTCTCGCTATAGCAAACAGGTACATTCGCTATAACTAGACTATAGCTAGCAGACTTAGAAAATTTTCAACCCTTTAAAAATTTTTCAGCTTTTTCTTTTTTTTTTCTTTTCTTTTCTTTTTCTGGTTGTTACATAATATAAGTCTTAAGGATGTATGTATGGCATATTAATATAGAAAATGATGCAATATACATTCTTGGCATTTACACAAAGCACACATAATATACTTAGGCTTGCCAAGTGGATGGATTAGCCTCACCCTCTTTCTTCAAGATTCTTGGACTTGCCTTACCCTTTTTCTCAAAGGCCTTGAACTAAGCCTTACTCTTGGGAGACTTTCTCTTGGTCTCAACCACTTTTATAGGTTCTTGGTTTATCGTCATCGAAGATAGAAGGTTCTTGGCCTCTCTATATTCAAGCAAACTAATGCAAGCATTCTAGGCATCATTTGAACACATAATGCAATACTATGGTTCTATGGAATATAGGCATCATACTAAAACATAATTCATAGCTTAAAATACACATACACACATTCAAAGACAATGTAGACATTCATTCATGCATGAGAGAAAAGAGAGAGAGCTACCTTGTTTGCATTCACACACTTTTTCCTTAAGCCTCGAGTCCTCTCCCTTGACCTCACATACCCAAGAAGGTGGAAATCATTTCTCTTGGCCTAAACACACCAAAAGAAACATAAATTACTCATGGGAATAAGCATTGGCATTATACATACTTTACATGATGCTACTTTAGTTTATGGCTCCATTATGCTTCCATAAGGCACTTAATGAAGTAACTACAAAAATTCATGATCTTGGCTCTCTTCTCTCCTTTAATTTATGATTCTTGACTCCATTTAGATCCCTTGGAATTATCACATAATTATTTTCAGGAGCCTAGCTAGGAGTTGCTTCATTATGCTACATTATGGAGTCTACACCTCCATCTCACTATCTATAGCTTCTAAAATTTTTTCAAGGCTTCCTCTCATACTCTCCTATCATATATCATACAAAACTAAGCTTGGAAGCAACTAAAACACTCTCTAAGTATTACTTCTGCCCTAGGCCAAGGAAAGGCTTTCTTAAGGAGTCCATGGGGTTTCTTTGCTTTCTTGGATGGGAGGTGCATGTAGGAAGCCCTCTAAGGGTCTTAGGAACTCATACAAACATTTACGTAGGCTTGGGAACTCTTAGATAAAATCAAATTTTTGGTTATGTTCACAAACCCCTAACTTTTCTATCTTATAAATTCATGGTTCTTTCTTTGTTCTCTTTGTATATTATTGTTTCTCATGCTTGAATATTCTTATCTCTACCTTTTTTTGGTTTGAATTCCTTCCCCTCTCTAGTTTTTCTCTCTATACTTAATATGGAAGCCATTGGAATTCAAATAAAAATAAGTTTTTCTAGTGCACATCATACCTCATTTGAAAGCTTGCTAAATGGTGATTCTTTTACTCTATTTGGTTGCTCAAAACCTCCACTTTTTCTCATGAGGTCAGCCACCAAATTCCTTCTTTTAAGAATCTAAAACCGTCAAGAGAAGGAGAATGAAGAGAGGAGAAAATTTTACAACTAACTTGTTGCAAAATTCCATGTGTTTTCATACCTTTTTGCCTTAGTTTTCTTTCTCTTTCTTCTCCCAATTTTCATGGCATTTTTGGTCTGATTCTGAGCTCAAGAGATGTTCTTGGAAGGGTGGAGAAGCTGCCTAGTCATTTAAAAAGGTGGAGGATGATTTTTATAACAATTCTCGAAATATTGATATATCCCTCCATTTCCATTGCTTCATTTAGGCTCGTTTTATCTCCTTTTTTAAAATTATCTTTTCCATCATAAAAATTAGGTCTTCTAATTTATAAAATGCCTTTGGAATCACTCAATTTGGATTTAAAATCATTCTGAACCATTCGGTCAAAATTTTGGTCAACTGACATCCGAAATCGCTTACTGGAGGGGTTTTAATCGTTCTAGAGTTTTCCATGGCATTCAAGGCCTCTAAGAACCCCAGAGAATTTAAAAATTTTATTTAAAAATCCCTCCTATGTGCTTTTCCAAAAGTGCTCATATTTACGAAAATGTCACTGGTCTTTCGGCAAATTTTTCGAATAACTCCAACCTTGGTTTTTGGGCAACTCAATGCTCAAATCCTCATTTTTCATTATTTGAAACTTTATCTTAATTTTATTTGGCCTTGAATCCTTCCATTTTAAGGACTTTTTTTATATCTGACCTATTTCTAACGCTTATAGAGAAACCGAACATCGCGTTTCTCACATTTACGGAAGAACTGGATGTTACATATGGCATACTTAATTTATTTGTCTTATCACTTGAATAATCCATTACTTCAATATTAACCCTAACTTAAACCATTAATCAATTTAGCTTGCAACACTTCACATGAGTTTTAAATATCAACCTTAAGGCCAAAGCTATAGCTAGGCAACAAGTGTCCTTCTACAATACCCACCCACTAGTTTATCAATAGCTTAGCTCTATCTCACTTTTCCCAAACTAAAGTTGCATAAGATCACAAACATCAAGGAGGGAAAAAGGGTTCATGGCTGTTGCATCCAAGGCTATTGGAGACCAAGAAGATTGTACACATGTGTTATAAAATAGACATTAATGAGATTAAAATTTACATATAGGTTGCCATGCATTGAGAAAGGATATGCAAATGGCGAAAATAGTGAAATTTGGTGAAGAAGCTTAACAATTAAAAAAGAAGGATTTTTTGAGATTCCACAGCAATGGAAACACCTAAAAATGCTTAGTGAAAAAAATAGGGGAGAGGATGCTTTTTGGTTTCACTCATGCACAAGTTAAACAAAAATTGGTTGACTTAAGGATGTGTTATATGTTTAAAGAAGCAAGATTGGAAAAGGTCAAAGTAGTTAGATGGCAAGAAAGGAAGGAAAGAAATTACTTACTTGCTAAACCATTAAGTAGAAAAAGAATTGAAGAATAGAGGAAAGGAAAAAGGGATTCGATCTTTGATCAAAATTCCAGCCACACAAGAAGAAAGAATTATCTAATAACAAAATCAAGAAGGGATGGGAAACTAATCAGCAAGGCAAGATTGCTACCAAATTAACATGTAAAAGAAGAGATGTGAAACATATTGGGAAAAAATAGGGAAATGTTCGATAAAGGAATTAGGTGCTAAACAAAAATGCTAACTAGTGGATGGAGCTGCTAAAGTAATGAAGTTGCAACAATGATGGAAGAATGGAGGAATTTAAGAGAAATGATAAAAAGTAAGAGTTTAAGGCATTTAGATACTCTTAATTGGGAGGATCCTTAATTTCCCCTTAATTGAATTAATCCCCTTCACTTGTTTCATCATATGGCTTCTAGTGGGACACATTGCACTTCAACACACACTGTTTTGCATTCATAGAAGAGAATGTAGTTTGTTAAAGGTAATTCTAGAGCTTCTCATTCTATATTCAACCACAGAAGGCTATCCCCTTCCTTCACATTTCTAGAGTTTAGAGCCATGACCCAAGTTAATTTTTGAAGCTTAGCCATGAAGGCTTTTTTCTTTGTGGAAAAGATAATGTTGATAGGTTATTTTCTAGTGGCTCTAACATTGAAGGATGAAATCTCTCTCTTACCTTCTCAAAGTGGTATTTCTACTCTTTCCTTTATTTTTATGATTTATTGCTTAAACATGTTTGTAATTCATGCTCATAACACAATTAGTATAATTTGTTTTAAAAAGTCCAACTTAAATCTCATGCACTTGCTATTCTTTTGGGTTTATTAGAGTTATATGTTAATTTTTATATGTTATTTAGTTTTCAATTACCCAAGCATTCATTTACTTATTACTCTTATGAAGAATTAAGGGATCTCACTAAAACTTTACTTTCTATTTTTGCCTCTTTAACTTAATGCTTTCTCTACATCGTATTTTTCTTCTATGTATAGCTTATGCTAAAAATTTCCTAATTAGTAAAATGTAAAGCTTTATGTTTATGGTAAAGGGTTCAATTGGTTCATTTTGTATGCTTTAAAGGATGGTGGATATACAGAGGCTTCCTTATTCATTTATAATCTAAAATCTTTACTTAGTTAGGTGCCAGTGAATGGCTGATATTTCTATTTAAGTTTTTTTGTGTCTTGTTAATATAGACTATAGAGTGTTTAAAACTTCACCATTGTTTTTTTTTTCTATTTACCATTCAATTGTTTTATTTGTTCGGCCATTAGTATTTAACATAGATTGGTATACTACTTATATGCTAATTGTTGACCAGGTTTCTCAGGATTCATAATGCAATTTGGTGCTTCCTATGGGTGCTACTTTATTAATGGTTAAAAATGATACATTGGATGCTTTAGTGTCATTTACAACATTGATTCACAATATAAAAAGTTGTGCTCTTTAGGAAATGCAATAGTGATACAAAATATTTAGGGTGAAAATTATGACATAAGGTTTTTTGTAGAGAAAAGACAATGCAGAACCATGTATGGTTAGTGAACTAAGATTGAATGACAATGAAAAACAATCAATTATAATCTTGAAGACTCATAGCTTTCCATGAAAGCCAGATTTTGGTGTACATTGACATTTAGAACGCCTTATGTATTGTTATGATGCAATGATGTTCTATTGATTCTCTTTGCTGAAAGGTTTAGTTGTTATAGTATAGGACAATTTAGTTGGAATGGGGTATAGTTTAATAGAGGATCAAAAATTTTTCATGAAAATATATGAAAAGGCAGCCACTAACTTGACCACATTGTTAATTAAGATATTTAATAAAGATGAGAGTCTTCAAAAGAGTCCTCAGTACATTGTAGCAGAGTCTTATGGTGGGAAATATGTTATCACTCTTACATTACCTACTCTCAAAGCCATTGAAGTTGGGACATTAAAGTTTTGATTTAAAGTTAATAGATATATCCAAAAATCTTAAAATGCATATTTCATGACAAGATCTTTGCTCAATTATAAGGAAGGATGGAACTAAACCATTTTCAATATAGATATTACATGTTGTTTTAGGAATTATGTACTTATAAAGATATTGGAATTATATACTAAATAGAAGTTAATTTGAATGTTATTTTATTTTCATTATTTTATTATTTCCTATTGGTTCTCTTTCTCCAATTTAGATACAGGTTTACTGTCATACCATAATATTTCTATTTTAAAACTACATGTTCATACATCCGTTTTGATTCATAAGGGGAAAGAACTAAAGATCATTTGCATTTAATTGCACAATGTCAAGTCAAATTTTTCATTTTGCATTATAGGGGCTCTATGTAATTACCAACAATATTTCCTACTCATTTACCATGAATACCAGTCACAACTATTCCAAAACATCACAAAATCCATGGGTTCAAGGCTAAAAATTTTGAAATCAACTCATTGCTCTTGGGTTGCATGGTAGTAGCTTTTAGAGACAACTTTGAAAAATCATAACTAAATGCAAAAAAAATCAAAATCTACTATACCATAGCTTCTTAGAAAGCTCTAAGTGTTAAATTTACACTAAAAATAATTTCAAGTCATGAACATAGCATCTGAACCGTGTTTCACATCGAAAACGGCACAAAGGTCTAACTGGCTACTGGTATTGATACAGATTTATGATATAAATTTTAAAAATGTCCAATTAATTCCACAAAAATCCAATCTATGAAAATGATACCTAGAAAGCTATGGATGTTAGCTAGAGGAAAAAAAATCATTCCAAACCATTCCAAGTTCATTCAGATCACAAAAACTAATCAAACAATGCTTCAAGTCTGACTGTGCACTTAATACTAGATAGCCACTTCGAAAATTAATATCTTCCTCTCTAGACATTCAAATGGGGTGCTTCCAATTGGCACAAGTCACTGAAAAGGTCTAGTTTCTGCCTATAAAATTTCACAATTGGACATCTTTTGCCCCATATTTGACACGGATTCATTTTTAGACTAAAGTTATAGTACAGTGACCAAATCCAGAAAAATTTTTAACTTTAAAAGTTCACCAAATATTCTGTAAATCTTCAAATATTACCTACTTCAGCTTTCCAAAAAGCTCTCAACAAGACCTAGATGGATGCCAAATTTCATGAGCAAACTCATTCATTTGGTTAGATCTTGACATTAGGTTGTAATTTGGTTATTTTTTAGTCTTATAAGGGGTCCAAGAGAGTCACATTTGGTTCCAAGGTTCCTATGGCCACTTGAGCATGTGGGAAAGTACCAAAATGGTCTACTAAACTTATCTCAAAGGTGCCTTGACCCAGAAATTAAAAACTAACTCTCTCATCCCAAGCCATATGCAAGAACATACAAGTTACATGTTGCCATTAACTACCCAAAATGTACATTACTATTCATTTGGCACCACATCTCATACATACATCAAATATTTGGGTAATTACACATGTTCAAATAAGTATGCAACTACTCCATCATATTATTACATCATTTGCCATTCATATGGCTACAAAATGAACAAAACAATACACTTTGTTGTTAATCTTTTATCTCCCCACTTGTTAGCTTTCATTACCTTAGTCATTTGCTCCACCTAGCATATTAAGATATTGGAGAGGAGGGAATGAGATTCAAAGAATCTCAATATCTCATCTTCCTTTCAAACATATATACTTGATGCAAGTTTTAAGTTTAGATGCATGTATGCCAACATGAAATTCTCAATCATACATAAAGCATTCTCTTCATTCATAAGGACATAGATAACACACATAAGCTTGCCAAAGCATTGGTTTGGCTTCACCCATTCTCTTTGGGATGTTTGGACTTGCCTCACCCATTTTTAAGGGACTTTTGACTAAGTCTCACTCTTGCTAGAGACTTTTGGCTTTGTCTCACCCAACCTTAGGGATTTTTGGCTCATCCTCACCCTAACTAATGGACTTTTGGCTCCACCAAGTTCAAGCAAACCAAAGACATTCATCAAGCATCATTTCCATACATAAGCAAAGTAGCAAGATACCATGACATGTGAATGCTTGCTAAAAACATATTTCATGACTTCAAACATTCACACACACATTCAAGACAAGAAAAACACTTAAGCATGCATGAAAGAAGGAGGATGGAGCTACCTTGTTATCTATGCAAGCTGTACTTTGCCTTACTCCTTCCTTTTTTTGGTTTCACAAGAACACTTAGGTGAGGTTAGTTTCCTTGGCCTAAACATCATGAATAACACTCAATTATATTCTTAAAGCAAGCCAAAGCATTCAATTTACTCTTAAGAATATACTTAGTTCCATAAGTCATATAATGGTTCCATAAATGGCCTATTGAAGCAACAATCATGATTGAAATTCTTGGCTACATTCTCTTCTCATTTCTAGGTCTCTTGACCTCATTTAAGGTCTTTGGAACCATTAAATATTCATTTACAAAAGCCTAGATACAAGTTGTTTTATAAGGTCACATTATGGAAGCTATTGCCTCATCTTCTAATCCATTATTTCTAAATTTTTCCCAAAGGTTCCTCCTACCTTCTACCATCATAAGAAGTCCCAAACCAAGGCTAGAATAAATTAAAACACTCCTTAACCCCTCCATTTGTCCTAAGCCAAAATTATGAAAGCATTTGGGGTTCAAAGGGTTTCCAATTTTTTCTTGATAGAAGAGTCACTTGGGAGGCTTTCTAGGGGTCTTAGGAACTCAAACAAACACTCACATATGCTAGAGAATGCATGAATCAAATCAGTTTTTACAATGTGTTTAAGACTTCTTCACTTTCCTAACTTGAATTTTTCTTACTTTTCTTCCCATTTCTTTGCAATTCTTAGGTCCCCACATACTAAATCAATGGATTCTTGCTTGTTTTTGGACAGAAACTTCTCCCCCATAATGGTTCTATTTTTGGCTGTGATGTTCACATACAAGAAGCAAGAAGAAGAAGCAAAGCTACAAGGATATCTACCTTGAATCCAAGCTTCTATCAAAAGTCTTTTCCTTTGGTCTTAGTCCCCTTTTGAAATTCTAATCTTTCCCATCTAGTTCAAGGCCGAAAAAAAAACCATTTTATCCACCAAAACCATGGAATGATAAAGCAAGAAGAGAAGAATAATTTTAAAGAAGAGAAAGCCATGAAATTCCTTGAATTTACCTATCTTTCTTGGCTTTCTTCTCCCTTCTCTTGTGTTTCTCCTTATGTGTCTCTTTTAACTTTGTTTCAGACCAAAAAAATTTGATGGAGAGGTAGGAGAAGGGTTAGACGTGATTTTAAAAGCAAAGGGTAAAGTTAACATACTTTTTTTAACTTTTCATTTTAGTCCCTAATCCATGGTTTGTCCATTTAGTTTCATTTCAACTCCTTTTCAAAATCCATCTTTTCCATTATAAAATTTGGGTATTCTAACTTATAAAATACCTTTGGAGCTACTTAAATTGGATTAAAAACCTTTCTAAACCATTCAATCAAAGTTTCGGTCAATTGACAACCGAAATCGCTCACCAAAAGGGTTTCAACTGTTTTAGGGATTTTCATGATTTTCAGGGTATCTGAAAACCTCAAAAAGCTCAAATTTTTCATTTAAAAAGCCCTCCTATGAGTTTTTCAATTTTTCCAAAAATTACAAAAATGTCCCTCATTTTTTGGTAAATTTTCTGAGCTCTTCTGACTTTGGTTTTTGGTTATCTTAAACCTCAAATCCTCATTTTTCAATATTTAGAATTTTATCTTGATTTTAGTTAGCCACAAATATTTCTATTTTAGGGACTTCCTTTTATATGTGACATATTTATGATGTTTACAAAGAAACCGAACACTGCATTTCTCTCGTTTACGTAGGATCGGATGTTACATTTACTACCACTTGTTAGATTAAAAACATTATATTGTCAATAAGTAAATATGGATTAGATCAGGAATTAAAATAAATGGGGAACTTCATATCAGTTAACATAGCCTAAAAAAATTGTCAAAGATATAAAAACCAAGACAAAGTAAAGACCATAACTCCATTAGTGTATTATAGAATGGGAAATTTGAACTTAGTTACAGTTGGAATTAACACATCTAAAAAGAATTGTCAATTTACAAGTTGTCAAAACTAAGACAAAGCTATTCTAAATTTTCGTGTATAACATCATTGTAATTTAACAATACATAAAGCATTTTCCTTTTCATTATACACTTTCAGTCCTATTCTAAAATTAACTTCAAAGGCACTTTAATCTATCTTCAATTTCTTAGCTTCAAATGTTCACAGCTAACTTGTTATTCAAACATACCAATAATTAATTATTTAAAAAGCTTAAAATTAATAAAGCTTATATTAATCCATATTTGAACCTTAGAATAACCAAAATCACAAATTTTCAAACATAGAACAGGACTGTCATCCAATAAAGTGTTTTCTACTTCAAGTTTCAATGGCAATTTGCTACAAAACAAGGGCAATTATAAAGAAAATGATGCTAGAGAAGAGGAAAAGAAGCAGATTTCCAGACACACTCTTAATGGCACAATCCATTCTTAGAAAAAATGTTCAATTTACTATAGAATGACAATTTAACTCTTGAGATGAGCTAGTAGAAGAAATATCTAGCTTAGAATATGACAAGAAGGAGAAACAAATTAAAATTACTTCCAACATCTAGTTGCTAAAAAGGAAGTAGGGATAAATAAATAATAAGCAATTTTCTACCTTTACCAAGTTGGTAGAAAAAAAGGATGGCTCTCTATAAGGTTAAGGATAAAACCTCAACATTGAATTACTCAAATTTGTTACTTCAATTACTTCAAAACATATTTATGTAAGATGACTTAATAGAAGCCTATCCTCTTAAATAATGCTCTAAGCTAAGTTGGATGTTCAATTAATTAAATAATCTCCACTATGTCAATAAGTGACAAAGTTTGATTTTATTAAGTAGAAAACTCTATTAGGTCTCTAAGAAGTTGGCTTTGGATCCAAATGAATTTAGAAAAGGAAATTTAAGTGTAAGGTGTTATGATTTCAACAAACAATTTTAACTTTTTCATTTTTGGTATTTTAGTTAAGCAATGTGCAGAAAACTTAAATAGTTCATTCTCAATTTCAGTAAATTAGATGTGTTTTCTAGATATTAAAGCATATCTCTTGGGCTTTTGAATCTTCAGAAACCTCACTTCTCTTTGCTCAAAATCAAAAAGGAAAGGCACCTAAAAAAAATTGAACCACTTACATACCATCTCAAAAAGAATCACCCATGGCCAACCTTCGAGAATCATCCATTGCTCCTATGGTTGACTACTTAGACCAGTGGCTAAAGTAAATCCCTCATGGTTGAATACTAAAGTTGCAACATCTGCATTTGGAGTAGTTGGGAGTTGCTACATTTAAACTCCAAATTGGAGAGCTCCCATGGCTAATTTCATGCATTTTCATATAGCAAAGATCCATGCCAAAACTAGTGACATGTGACTCACTGGAGGGTGTTTAATTTGGCCTTTTAAGATAAAACTATGCATTTTAAGGTCATTTGTAACATCTCGCTAGTAGCCATCGAATTGAACGTGCAGATAAATTTTGCACAATTGACGCACAATAGAGGATCCTTTTGATTAAGAAGATCTGTATGCAAGTTTGAGAGATAAGATGAGAGAGTTTGATTAGGTCACTAGCTAAAATGAGTATGCAGAGGAAGCTTAATGATATGTTGACTCAGCTAAAGACATGTGATGTAACACCATACTTCTAGGACTCCATTCATACAATTCCCATGCCTTATCTTATGTTTGTTCTATGGAAACAATATAGTAGCATAGGGAGTTATGAATTAAAATGCATTTCTCTACAGGTAAAATTTTTCTTTTGGAGTCCAATAGATCATATGAAAGCATTTATCATGTTTTCATATTTAAACACATGAATATAACTAATTTCCATCATCAAATTTGGCCTACAACTCGTGGAAAGCAAAGAAGCACATAAAACCCATGTTTGCATTTTTGGCCAGAATGTCCTCTTTTCTGTTACAAACTTTGGAAAATCACTAAATCTAGAAAAATTGAAATCATGAAATCTTGTTCATTATAGAAATCTTAGGATGTCTAATTTACACTAAAAATATGCCCATATCATAAAATGCATCACAAAGGACATTTGACATCCAAAATGGTCCAAAGGCCTGACTGAATTCTGTCACAGAATTCTGTAGAAAACTTTGAAAATGTCCAATTAATTCCACAAACATTCAATCCATGCAAATGATACCAATCTGGAAAGCTGTGGATGTTAGCTAGAGAGAAAAAATATCTTTAGATCAATTTATCAAGCCCAGACTTCGAAATTCAATGGAACAGTACTTCTGGTCGGGCAAAATTACTGATACTAGATAGAAACTTCAAAAATTCATATCTCCCTCTCTAGACCTTCAAATGAGGTGCTTCTAGTTGGTATAAGTCACTGTGATCATATAGTTTCTATATATAAAATTTTATAGCAATTGGACATCATTTGGTTCTTGTGTGACAGAAAATAATTTCAGACCAAATGAATAGTGCAGCAAACCAGAAACCATGAATTTTGCCAACTTTGAAAATTCATCAAATATTCTGTAGACATCCAAAAATTATGATCTTTAGCTTCCCAGAAATCTATCAATGAGACCTAATTACATGTCAAATTTCAGATCAAGACTAGGTCATTTGGCTAAAAAGTGATATAGAGTTCCATTATGGTCAAACTTGACTCCATATGAGGTACCAAATTTGCCAAATGGCCTTTCCTTAGTTGTGGCACCTTTTGGGCAAGTCTAAAAGTATATTTGAGACTTGTATGAGCTGCCCAAATGGTCCCAAATCTCATGCATCTCATTTTGGCCATTCAACCCACATTTATGCACATGCACATCATACTTCCACATTGCGTAATTGGCCATTACAAACTCAAATTGTATTCTAGAGTTCATACATCATATTCATAGTTATAAATATCACATAATAGCATATTTATACATGTCTCAAGGTTCATAATACACTTACAACATCATATACATCATGAACCATCATTATGGTTCCAAAATGGACAAAACAAGACATAAGCTTGTCAATCTTTCCTCTTCATTATTGTTGGCTCCCTTCATCATAGTTACTTGGTCCACCTAGCATGTTAAATCATTAGAGAGGGAGGGATGAGATTCAAAGAATCCCAATAGCTCATCTCCCATTCAATCACACATAATATGTGCAAAGCAAGCTTTACAAGTGCATGCATGGAGAAAATAAAAGCCATGGACATTTTAAAAGCAAACTTGGCATGTGAACAACTCATGCAAATCATTCAAGAGCTCACCAAGTGTTTGGATTGGCCTCACACTTCTCCTCATGGATTTTGGACTTGCCTCACCTATTCTTAAGCACTTTGGACTCAACCATACTCTTGGGAGCCCACATTGCTTTTGGGAGACCCTTTGCTTTATCTCAACTAAGCTCGAGGGGTCTTGGCTCATCCTCATCCAAGGGAAGAGTTCTTGGTCTCTCTACACTCAAGCAAACTCATACAAACATCATGGATTCATTTAAAACATAACATGGCATCAAGAGTCATGACATATGAAGGCATGCTAACATACTTTTCTTAGCTTGAAAATACACATACATACATTCTAAAATAAATTAAACACATATCCATGTATAAAAGAAGGGGAAGAGAGCTACCTTGTATACAAGTACACACTTTTTTCTTAGCTTTCAAACCTCCTCTTTCGGCCACACACCCATAATTTGGTAGAGATAGTTTCTCTTGGCCTAGATACAATTTATGGTAGCCAATTAAGTCCATGAAACATATTCTAAAGCTACATCACTTGATAAAACACTAGATTGCTCTATAGGCTCCATTATGGTCCATATTGGCACCTAATGAAGCAACACTCCTCAAATGACTTCTAGGCCTCATTCTTTCTTTTCACTTATGATTCTTAACTCCATTTAAGCCTCTTGGAGTCATCACATCATTAAGATAAAAGGCCTAGCACCATGTTGTTTCTTTAGGTCATATTATGGAACCTATGGCATCAAATTAATTTCTATGAATTCTAAATTTTTTCCAAAGACTCCTTTCATCTTTATTCATCAAATATGACTCAAGAATGGCCTTAGAAAAATTTAGAACTCCCCCCACCTATATAAACTAGCCTAGGCCGAGACTATGCCTTCCATTAGGCTTCTTGGAGTTGTCTTTGTTTTCTTGAAGGAGAAAGCTTGTGGGGAGCATCTTAGGTGTCTCAAGAACTCATTTAAACTCTTACTTAGACTTAGGAAGAATCATACAAATTCAAAAATTGAAAGGTACACTTAAAACCCTAGGTTTTGCATCTTGATTTCTAATGCCTATTTCTTGGTTTCCTTTGCATATTCTTATTCTTCTCCATCAAATACCTAAGAATCACCCTTGGTTTGGCTAAAAATTGGACTCCCTAGGGCAGAACACATGTGGGACAAAATGGAGAAGAAAGAGGCATCAACATAGCTACCATAGAATGCATTTTTACCTTGTTTCCTTGGTTAGTTTAGCTTGAATCTTGATTTCTCCAAGCTCCTCTCTTCAAATCCAAACTTTCCCTTGAATTTATCCCTTGAATCAAATTTATAAACATCATTTTAATCCAAGGAAAGAAAGGAGAATGGAGGAGAAGAGGTTTGGAAGAGAAAGAGCATGAAAAACTACTAATTTCCATACCTTAAGCCTTTGATTTCTCCTCCTCTTTGCCTTTCTCTTGTGCAAACTCTCCCTAGGGTTTTCCTCTGGTTTTGGGCAGAACTTGGTCGTGCAACATGAGGGGAAAAGAAGGGTGCATCATATGTATAGGTGGGAATAAGTTACACTTTTCAAAAATTCCTATTTTACCCTTTGTTCTTTGCATTTTAATTTCTCCTTCGTTTTAGCTCCTTTTTGAGAACTTTCTTTTTCATTATAAAATTTAGGTTTCCAATTTCGTAAAATACCTTTGGAATCACTCAATTTGGAGCTAAAACCTTACCGAACAAACCAGTCGAAGTTCGAGTCAACTGATATTGAAAAATGTCCATCGGAGGGGTTTTAATTGTCCCAGGACTTTCTATGATTTTTAGGGCCTCTGAGAACTCCGGAGAACTTTCATTTAAAAAGTCTTCCTGTGTGAATTCCAAAAATTGTCCGAAATTATGAAAATGCCATTATATTTCGTAGGCTTTCGTAAGAATTTGTTTCTTCATTTTAGCTCCATTTTTCTTTCCGTCTGAGCCTAGGATTCTTATTTTTAGGAATCTAGAATGCTTCCTAAATTTTTTGGGACCTTAACTACATCATCTTGGGGGACTTCCTTTTGTATCCAGTGAATTTCATTTGTTTACGGAAAAACCGTACATTACGTTTCTCATGTTTTCTCTAGCTTTTAGAGAACTGGATATTACATGTGACACCTCTTTAGAGTTTTGATAAAAGATTTTTCTTTTTCATTGAATTGAAAAAGGACCAAGTAGCAAAATCTATAAGTTGAAGGGTAGATTGCAATTTTATAAAATTGTGAACCTCAAGTGCAAAGAAGGATAAATAAATATGGTAGGGGGTACCTTAGCCTGATTTTTAATTATTTTATACTTATTATTTTAATTTATTCCTTTGATTGAATTGTTAGCACTTTAAATTCTAGTTAATTACATTTTTAAAATTTTTGGACATTACAACTTAATTAGTAGTTTTTTAATTCTTTATTATTTCATATTTTCCATTTACTGGGTTGTTACATAACTACGAGTATTAACGATTAATGAAAGTCTAAATATAAAATTGTTGCAAGAGCATTAAAGTGCCACAAAGAAGTGAATTTATTTATTTGCCAAGTATTAAATTTGTGTTACCACATTGAAGTCCATGACTATTAACTTAGACATGCAATGAAAATGAATTCCTCTCAATTTTTCTCTAAAATTAGTAGTGCTTATTTCAAAAAAAGATAAACAAAAAGTGTTTGGGACCTACTAGTCAAGTGGATTCCACATTTTCAAATGGAACCCACCATTCAAGTGAGTTCCACACATTATATGTTTTTCTCTTTTCAAACATTGAGATAATCAATTCAGAGAGAAATTGAAAGGATCCAAACTTGAAATAGGAGATACAATATTTTTTAAAGAGGTTTAAAGGAATTAAGAAAGTTTATTTGGTAACAGATTCAATAATTTTTTTATATTAATAAAAGAGTTATTTATAATGTGGTCAAAAGCAAAAGATATAATTTTCTTTATATAGCTATAAGTTGATACTTATATAGATGAATATAAATAGAGGGTGAGAGCAGGGATGTAAGTGAACTAAGTTGTTTTTAATTATTTGGATCCAATTTGTTATGAATTTGAATTTAGCTCAACCAATTTATTAAATAAATGCACTTGCTCAACATTTTAAATGAATCAAACTTTAAAATTTAATACTTAGCTCATTAAGCTTACACAATAATATATACATAAACATACATAATAAAAACATATATATACACACATACATACATATAAATACATTTTTACTTCTTTAACTTTACCTTAAGTTTCTTTTTTTTTTCTTAATTTTATTTTGTTTCAATTTGGTTCTTTATGAAAGTCACTCAAATGTTTCCTTCCCTTGAACACCACCAAGATATTTACTAAAAAAGCTTTATATGGTTTCTTGGTGGTTTAGCTCTTCGACCTATCATAATACCCTATCCTATCACCACTTAAACAATGCATTTTATTCATTATAGCTTTCCTATTGAAAAAAATACCATTAATCTAAAACCTCAATATCTTCACTAGAAACTTGATTGATTGGAGGCCTTTCGCTAATTCAAAATAAGTCCATTGATACCTAAAAGCAGTGACCAAGTTTATAATTTAGAAGAAATTGTGTAATCATTAGAAAAAATATGTGCATATTATCATAAGGAAGGTTATTATAATAAATAAATCCTAGGTGACAAGAGGCTATCCAAGTGCAATTGCTAAGGAGTTACATAAAACTTCTTATTAAGCATCTTAACAATAAACAGAGGGAGGAAAACAATTAAGTAGCATTTGGAAATTAAGGGATCAAGTTGGAATTAAATGAAAACAAAGGACGAATGTAAAACTATAAGTAATTAAGGGGCCAAATTGGAGCAAAATGAAATTAGAGATAAAAGTAAAACTTGAGGTAAATTTAAAGCATCAAATTGAAGCAAAACAAAATTAAAAGACAAAAGTAAAACTTAAAGTAAACTTAAGGGACCAAAAGCACATGTTTGCCTATAAACTTGTACAATTTTTTTTATTAGTTTAATTTGTATATGTGCCTACAAATATATATTATATATACTTATAGTATACTTCATGTATTGTTTGAGTTCAACTTGCCTATATATATTACATACACACACATACACACATTAAAGTTCAAGCTTGGTGTCAAATTTAGTCTCTTTTGAATGAATAATTTTAAACATATTGTAATTTAACTTGGTTTTACTTGACTCAATTATAAGTTTTATAAATGCTATAATGTAAGTCTTTCATAAGAGATTTTGTTTGGTATTTTTTAACATTTGTTTCTTTATTTTTACAATAACTTTGATTAAGACTAATAAATTTTCCAATTCCCACAATTTAAAAAATGACTTAAAAATATTTTCAATCTCTCTAATTTTATAACCCAAGACTAGGCAATTGATAAACCCTAATTCTTTATGGTGCCACAGTGTTGTGCCCCTTAAATAAGGGACTATCTTATTTTTGTTTTGTTTTATTTTTTGTTTTTGGCTTTTTTTCTTTTTGTTTTATGTCTCTTATTGCATAGCATTGGTGTTGCACAACAATGGATTGACTCATGTGGATGACATTGTTTGGCTTGGAGTAATTAGAGTTTTAGGGCAATGATAGAAGTGACATTGTTTAGCTTCAAAGACAAGTAGGATTTTGCAAATACCCATGTAGGCAACTCATCCATGCTAGGTTATTTAAGTCTAATCCCACTTTTTCAATAAAAATTATCCCAAATCGCATTCAACAAAATATATTCACCAAGATCCCATACATGTATAGAAAGTGGAATGAATGGATCCAACTTTCAAGTGAGTTCTTTTTTTTTTTACAATTTTTTTTTTCAAAAAAAAGGTAATGATTAATGTAATAATTAAGTAATTATTAGTTAGTTATTAATTAGTTAGATGTAATTATTGGTAGTTATATGTAATGATTAGTTAATAATTTAGTAAGATAATATGTAATAATAATTATTAATAATTTAGTAACAATTAAAGTAGCTATTGATGTATCAACTAAATCAAGATAAAATAATAAAAAAAATTGTATGAAGATGTATTTAAAAATAATATTTTATGCTTTTTTATTGTTTAGAGATATAATACTACATTTGTAATTAACTGAATTAATATTATTGAATCTCTTTTGTATAATATAAAAAAGTTAATTTATCCAATTATATACATAAAAAATAGTGGCTTCTAATGTTACAACAAGCTTTTCACCTTTCACACTGCAATCTCTCTTAACCTATAGATTCTTGATTTGATGGATTGTTAATAGGATCGATCGATGGAGTATTTAAATCAAATGTAAGGGAATAAACTAGATGGATTTGCTATTATAGGGTAACAAAACCTTGATGCGACTATCCCCTAGTTTCAAAAAGTCGATTGCCGTATTGAGTATTAAAGATAGTTGGTGTAACAACCAGAAAAAAAAAAAGAGGAAAGAAAAGAAATGAGAAAAGAGAAAGCTGGGAAATTTTCGAAGGTTGAAAATTTTCTAAGTCTTCTCGCCATAGCGAGAAATAGAGTCGCCAGAGCAAGAATGCCTCCTCGCAATAGCGAAGATGTTCCTAGCTGTAGCGAGTGCGACATTCCATACAGAAACCAGGGAGTTGCTCGCCATAGCGGCGCTATAGCGAAGGCAGAGGTCTGGAACAGGCCGAGCTCGCCGTAGCGACGCCATAGCGAAGGCAAAAGTCTGGAACTTGCACGAGCTCGCCGTAGCGAGGATGATGACTCACTATAGCGAGAGCGGTCCAGAAAAGCGTGAAAAGAGAGATTTTGACTTTTTAAAAGAGTCTAAACTCTTCCTTTCTCTCAGAACCGACTTGAGCTTCGACCAAGGAGAGAGAAAGAGCGGAGGAGAGAGAGAGAGACCTAGAGAAGCAAGGAGATCAAGCAAAGAGGTGAGTAATCTTGAAATTTCCCTAGCTTTTCTCCCTAGCATGTTGTCTCCTCCTTTTGCTTTCTCTTTCTACGGTTTTAGAAGTTGTTTTGGGTTAGGTTTAGAAGAGGGAAGTGGGAAAACTACTCTAGAAGGAGGGTAGAACGCATTTATCTTCGTTTCTTCTCCCATGCTTTCTTCTTTGAGGGCTTGAGAGAGAAAGGAAAATGAGTAGAGTTCTAGAGAGAGAATCCCTAGATCTGTAAGGGTAGTGAGGGTTTAATTTGATGAAGAGCCTCTTTTAGCTTTGAGAGAGTTATTTAAGCTATGAGAGAATGATTTGGTGCTCTTTGTTATGCCTAGGCTCAAAGGAAGAAACTCCACCTTGGTGTGAGTGTGAAATCGAGAAGGGAGAGAAGGAATTGAAAGGGAAGGCTTGTGTAATCTGATAAGGTAGCTCTCTACTCTGTTCTTGTTGCATTCTTGGTTGTGTAATAGTCATTACATGTTGAGTATGTGCTTGTATGATGAGATATGCCCTTGATTTTGCCTTGATGCATTGGTACCAATATGCTTATGATATGATGTGTGGAAATTGCTCGGGTGAGGTGGTGCCGAAAGTCCCTTGAGACGGGTGAGGAGGAGCCAAAAGTCCCTAAACCAAGGGTGAGGCCGATCCAAAAGTCCTAAAGCTCGGGTGAGGCTAGACCGAAAGTCCCTAGAGCCTAGTCTTGGCATTGGTTTGATAGCATGGCATGTGTGGTGTTATTGTGGCTTGTGTGCATGCTTGACTAGTTATATGCCTTGATTGCATCTTGAATGAGTATGAGCTATTGAGATTCTCTCGAATCTCACCCCCTTCCCCTCCCATCTTACTATCCAGGTGGTGTTCAAGGAGAGGCAAGCATACCTCATGGAGCCTAGTAGAGCATAGTTAGGAAGATGTGTAGCTTTTTGGTTCTTTTGATGTATAAGGTGCCAAAATGAAGATGCACCTCTTATTTTTGAGTTGTAACTATATGAGCACATGTAAATGTATGTATAGATGATGTATGAATCATGTAAAGGACCGAAGTAATGAGAATGTATAAATTGGCCTTTTGAGGCACATATGAAACAGTATATTCTCTTCCATAGCATAGTGAATTCGGAATGTATGATGATTTGGTTTACTTAGACATTTCATATATGCTATGTTTGTACTTTTAAACTTGCCCAAAAGAGGTTAGAGCATGTGGGAGGTCATTTAGACCCATCTTGAACCACATGGGGTGCCAAAACTACCAATTGGGTGAGCTCCGTCAAAGTATGACCGGATGAGCTCTTCTTGGTATAGAATTTGGCATGCCTCTAGAGTCTATTGAGAGCTTCTTGAGAAGCTAGAGTGGGTAATATTCGGAGGTCTAGAGAATATTTGCCGAATTGTTGAAGTTGGGAAATTTCAATGGTTTGGTCATGGTACTGTACATTGGGTCCGAAAATGAGACCATGTCATCCATAGACCAAATGATGTCCAAATGTCATGAAACTTTAGGAGCATAAACTAGATATCCACAGTGACCTATACCAACTGGAAGCACCTTAATTGGAGGTCTGTAGAGAGAGAAACGACTTACTGAAGTTTTGTATCAGCATCAGGGAAGTTTCTGACCTTCGTTACTGTTTTATCGG
Organism: Erythrophleum ivorense; assembly: GCA_026724425.1. Classification (NCBI taxonomy): domain Eukaryota; kingdom Viridiplantae; phylum Streptophyta; class Magnoliopsida; order Fabales; family Fabaceae; genus Erythrophleum; species Erythrophleum ivorense. The sequence continues at coordinate 11,797,330 of JAIUCV010000020.1, forward strand.
TTTTCGAGGTCTTAGAACTCCTGAACTGATCTGGACTTATTTTTATCCTCTAGTTCACATCTGTAGCTTTCCAAATTGGTATAGTTTTCCCTGAGTGGATATTTGTGGATTTATTTACGAATTTCCGAAGTTCATGACAGTAAACTGCACCAGCAGCAGGGACAGCCGGACATCTGTTCCTATTTCGATGTCAATGAGGGTCTAAACGTTGAGATTGAGGCTGGGAGTTATTTTTAGTGTGAATTTAACATCCCAAGCTTTCCAGAGAGCTATGATTTGCTTGATTCCCATTCTTCTAGAATTAGTTGTGATTTTCCAAAGTTGGAGCCAGAAATCTGCTTTATGGGCCCGATTGAGAAATTGTATTTTCTGAGTTTTTGGCTTCATATCCGTGGTTTGTGAGATGTTTGAGACTATGTACAAGTCTTGTAATTGGAGTTTGAGTAAATAATATGAATGATGGGTTCACAGGACCCACGGGGCAAAATGTGACCGGTTAAACCCCGACTTTAAGTAGTAAAATACCACGGTTTCGATCATTTTCTGGGAAATCATATGGAATCAAGCCTAGAGGGAGATGAATTAGGGTGTAGTCAGTAAGGTGTTACAGTTGGATCATCAAATAATAACATGAATAACCTAAAGGGGAGGGTCCAGAGATCTAAATTATGACAATGGTAACGATGGCACAAAATAGGAAGGACCTACACTCACAAATTTAGCATGTTGGCTAGTTGGCATAGAAGAAGATCGATTGACCATATAAATGTCTTCTTATGTCATAGAACCTTTCGCTAGCATAGATGATGTTGCTGCTTCGGTGCCATCATGAAATGGTTCATCTTTTGTGATGATGGGCAACTGAGTTGACATATAACCATCACATCGTACTTGCCCTCTAGAATTTCTAACTGTGCCAAATCAGGTCTTGGTGGAGCAGGCTAAGAAATTATTACGAAGGGCTATTCCCTAATAAAAAGTAAGATGTTCATTTAGTCTAGGCTAACCCTCTATCAAAACTCATCATACTCCATCGATAGAGGGTTATGAATACTTAGCCTATAAAGGTCATCACTAATATTAGCCTGGAAAAAAAAGATACATCATTAAATGATGAAATATCATGTACTAAGTAAAGGAAAATAATAATTGCGACAAATATTTAAAGTTTATCATGAAACTAGTGAGGCCACTCATAGGGTGGATCTACTATCATGTACATGTCTAATAACATTATATATAATCAAAAGTGCAATCCAAGGGTGCTATAACAAAAGGCGCCTGAGATAAACAATTTTATCACAAGTTCCAAAACTTAACAAATATTATGTGCTCTTTAACCAATTGGTAGTGATTTTTCCTTGTAGCTACAATGTATGTAAGGCTCTCAAATTGATTAGAGGCCTCAGTATTAGCTATTGTTAACTAAACTAATGTAATATGTAATTTGAGTGGTATCACTATATGATATAAAAGCAAATGAGTGGCACTGAGGCTAGCCAAATGTCTTGACCCTCCAAGCAATATTGTAGGATGAGATCATGAACATTGTCTTAATCATATGATTGCTAAATAATTTGTGCACAACACATCAAAGTGTCACCATAACTATCATATATTTAAAAGGCAACACCTTATTCTTTTGCATTGCATCCAATAGTTTCCAATACTATTGCAAGGCCATCTCCTGCAGATGGGGAGGTTGCTTCATTCTTCCATTTATGATTACAAGCAAGCACATCACAACACATTAGTAAAAGAAGAAGCTATGTTAAATTGAAACCAAATGATTGAACCCATGGCACTATCTACAAATTGTTAACTATCTTACCTAAAACCTAAAGGTGATAGTATTAGATAGATTTTTAATTAGGTATCTAGATGTGGTGGTCTTCTAGGTGTTAACATTGGGAATCTATCTTATGTTTAAAGGTAGAAGAGGGTCAGATATCCACCTATAGCTTGTTTTGTAGGATTAATTACATTGCAAAGTTTTTTTTTTGGTACAATTAAGCTAATAATGCAGATCCCTAACTATATTTACTAACTTGTTCAAAATCTCACAACAATGGTAAATATATCAAGTACACCTTATGGCTAGAGTTACCCAGCATTTTAAAAAAAAAATCACTAATCAATCCCAATATTTATGCATGTGTGAATTATTGCACTTCTTTATTGTTTGTATTGTCTGATAAGTGATTGAAGCACTCGACTAGCTAACTAATGCGATCCTCTGCCCAAAGATTTTATCTTTTGGTGGTCTTATTCCAAGTAGCCATTTACATGTGTATTTTCAAATGAAATTCATGCAAGCAATGATAGGGATCCCTGTGTATGATAGGCCCAACTGTATAACAACTTTCTTTAGAGTGATCACATACTTCCCTTTGGTGGTATGAAAAATATGGGTCTCGAGATACTATCTCTTTATAAGCACCAATATAAATACATGATTATGCTCAAATTACCCTAGTTAGGTTGTCTCATAGAAACCAAACTATTGTAGATAATCAATAATAGTGGGTGAAGGAGGAGATAGACAATTACTATGTATGACTCCTTATAGGTGAAGTAGTCAATTGTTCCCTGCATAAATAGCTTATGAAACATACCTTGTTTAGAAGTGCAGAAGCAAGTCATCCTTTAGCCTGGGCTGGATAACCTATGTTAAGTGTGTCATTGCTATAATGTTCCTATAACCCATTATTTTCCCAAGCTCAACAAGTATTATTTTGTCATGTATAATAAACAAAATAAAGCAAGAATGTAATAGCACATCAAACTAAGGTATAAATCTATCATAATGAATTTAACTAATTTATACATCATATTTAATTAAGGTACAAGTAACATAGCTAGAATCAATATAATAAAGGTATAATAGACATATGTCTCTCCTTATATATATGCAAGGTCATACTATTGGTTAGTAAGGTGACTATGGATAAGTGGAATGATTATGACCTACTTCTCTATATAACCCACACTTGTTAGCTTGATTCTGTTGTCTCAAACCCATCTTGTCGTGTAAGTGCATCAAATGCGCTACACATAATTTTTAATAAGAAAATGAAGTCGACAAACTATAAGTGGTTAAGGTTAACATTGGCTAGGTTGTAGTTACATACTAACATAAGTATTTCTCAACTTAAAACTCATCGCAATCACATTTGCGATTAACTAAGCTAGTGTTGCAACATTAATCAAATTGATAGTTTTAGACATCATATAGCTCCTTAACCTCAAATGACATCACTCTTTTGTCAAACGTGTGAACAACACATGTAGAGGTGCCTTATGTAATTGAGACCAACTTCATGTTAAAAGTTTCACAAAATACCTAACTAGCTACTATTTGTACATACATCAACTGGGCTCATATGACTAAATATCTATTTACCTTATACATAATTGCCTTTACGAGGCTAGTTATGGGTAAATTGCTTAGACCTCTAAGGACATAATTCATTGTCATGGCCAGGTTCATTGTCATGTGACTATAACATTGGCCTTTTTCATTGTTGGCCCATAACCATTGCTCTTTCAAAATGTCAGCTATCCAAGCTATCACAAGACCATGTAAAATTGCTAGCTTAGCCAATTTTACATTAGCAAAATGACGTTCATGTGCGTATCTAAGATTTGTGAATTTATCTTTTAGCCAATTTGTCCTATTTGCTTTGTAGAGATTGTAAACCACATGCCAAAGACAGAAAACACGATGCCTAATGGTGGCTACCACCTAACCCTTGAATCAGATAGGTAGATAAAATTAAAAAATATCTATCTAATAACAAGCAAATCCCCCATCTATTTTCGACAACACCTATTCAGAGATTGTAAAGGAACCATGACCAAGCTCTTTATGTCTCTTCCTTTACTATAATAAATGTAAGGGATATGACTTTCCTATCACCATCTTGTAATATAGCCATTAGTAGTGTGCCTCTGTATTTCTCATATAAGAATATCCTATTGACTTGGATAATCAGATTAAAGTTGGCAAATGCATCATTGCATGGCTTGAATGCTTAAAATACTTGACAAAACATTTCTACAAGCTGCCTATCAATCAAAACTACTTTGTGGACATTGTTTGTTAGAAAATCGTATTACCAAGCTAGGCATGAAATGTTGAGTAGTGGGTAACCACCTCGGCACTAAAGTATGTAAGCTTTCCCTAGTACCAAAAACAATGATAAGTGCTCGATGTTTTACCTTCCACGCCTTTCTATAAAATAATTATAGCGAAACAAGCTTTGCATCCACTTAATGATCTAAGAAACTTTAACCGCTAATTGGTTGGTCAACATTGTCATAATGCATGATGATATAATATCAGAATCCAACTTTGGATGATTTAGGGATAATGCTGTAGAAAGACATATACGTAGTCCCCTATATTTTATAATCTCCTAATGTGTTATATTTTCTTTTTTACAAGCCTTAACCCTTTAGCTGCAACTACAATCATAGTCAATATACCAATATTCCTCGTTCTTCTTTAAAGAGTGGAACATGTGAAACATGTGGTGCACTCAATTGAAGTATAGCTTAATTGCACAACATAGTGCCTTTATATCTTTGTATTACACATCAAATTCAACTCTAAGCTATCACTTAGTTCCATAAGCTTGCCCTTTCCAAGGAACTTATGACCACTCGCGTCCTTTGTATTGACTTGTGAAAAAAAGGTAACGACTAGCTCGTCTTGCAAACTAGGATTTGTCATATCATCCCCACCAATGTTGCTATTGTTATTAGACTCATTCTCATCATCATCACAGTAGTCATAATCGGCATTTATAGAAGAATCATATTCATCATTATCTTGAAATTCATCCATTATGTTTTGTATCGCAACAAGTAGATATTGAGGTCAAGAATTGTCAACCACTTGATAGGATGAGCTTGGTTGGAGTATATGGTGAATGGTAGGAATGTTATATTGTTAAGCATAGCTTGGCTGTGGATCAAATAAGTGAATGTATCCAATATAGAAACTCAATAAAGATGCTTGTTTAACTGGCTTGTGGATATTGTTGGTAGATGAAAATGTGTATGCAATATGTTCTTTTGTTGGTTATGGTTCAAGCTTTAGATATGCTTGATTGGTTGAGATACAATCATACAACTTGACAATTGTCAATTGGGATGGGTACTGCAAGCTCACTTGCCATATCTCTTAGACATTAGAATCATCTTTTATGCTACATGCTCAACATTGCATTGGATTTAAAGAGGTTGAATACCTATATACTAAATTGGATACAAATTGATTCATAGAAATTCATTGCTTTTGTCAAACCACTTGCTTTAACCTCTCCAATGTAATATCTAAATCAACATACATTACTTTTACTTTGGGACACTTAAAGGTCACATTGTCTAGACCATCATACATTTGTCTATTTGTATATATCCACACAATTTCACTCTTTTTGTTCATTCTTTTGTCCTACACTTTGATTTGTAAATAAGAACATGCAAAAGTATATAAATATCTTTTAATTCCATTCACCAACATTTATATACAACATACAAAATAGAATAATATTTACTTTAAGTTAATAATTATTTAGCAACATATTTTTCCCTTCAAATTTGAACAACCTAATTTTTTTCCCTTCGTATTATTTATTTTCCACTTAAATATTATTACATATATAAAAATAGTTTAGCAAAAATACTAATAATAGGTAAAATAAAAAAATAAATATTACAAAAAATTAAATGCTAATAATATAAATACAAGCATATTTACATATTTGCTTTAGTAAAGTAAACATTATAGCAAACAAAAAAATGATAACATATTTAGCAAAATAAATGCAAAGAAAATAAATTTAACAAAAAATTAAAATTTACTTAACAAGCATATGTTTATATATATTCCACAAATTTGAATGGCCTAATTTTTTCCCTCTAATATTACTTCTTTTTCAACTTTAGATATTGTTACATACAAAACATTGTTTAGCAAATATAATAATAATCAATAAAATAAAAAATTAAATATTTTTAAAGTCATACTAGTTATTGAACTGATGATAATTAAATATATACTTTAAATATTATATTAAAATTTTAATATAATAAATAAATACTGATAAATTTAAATATTTAATTACTAATTTTATGTTTCTTAAAATGTTTGAGAAGTCATTTTTAATTAAAAATAAAAATTACTTATAATCAAATTTTAAGAGTATTTAATTTTGAGTTTTTGGGGTTCTCAAATTATATTAAAATTTCACTTATCATTAAAAAATAGAAAAGCAAAGGGTTTAGAAATCATAAATTATGAAAAATAATTTATCAAATGAAAAAAATTTAACCAAATTAAAAATATCGTTATAAATAGTTTATATATTAGTTTATATATATAATTATTTATTACATTATTTGATTGAAATATTTATATATATTAAAAAATATGTAATATAGTCAAAGGAGATTGATAATTTAGATGGTAAAAAGGTTTAACATTTGATGAAAGGTTGTATGTTTAAGTTTTAGTTGTTATTTTTGCAAAATAATTTTTCAAACTAGTTCAACTAGTGATCGAATCAATTTCAATAGTTCTAAACCTATCCAATTCTAAGGGTTGATCAGACCAAACTAGACACAGGTTTTCAGTTGAACTGGTTGATTTGGTTCAATTTTTAAAACAATGATATTTACATATTTGCTTTAGTAAAGTAAACATGATAGCAAATTACAAAATGATAATATATTTTAAAAAATAAATGCAAATAAAATAAATCCCTATATATAATATTCCTAACAAACATATATATTTTTCTCCCACAAATCTAAATGGCCTAAGTTTTTTCATCTATTATTATTTCTTTCATAACTTTAAATATTATTACATAAAAAAATTGTTTAGCAAGTATAACAATAATTAGTAAAATAAAAAAATAAATATTACAATAGACTAAATGCCAACAATATAAATACAAACATATTTACATATCTGTCTTAGTAAAGTAAACATTATAGCAAACTACAAAATGATAATATATTTATAAAATAAATGCAAATAAAATAAATTCAACAAAAAAATAATTTACCTAACAAAAACACATATAAAATAAATAAAAATAATAAATGCAGTATAAAAAATTTTACTTACATAAAAAATAAATATACTAGTAGAAAAAAAATTATTTGTGATATAAATTAATAAGCCAATGAAAGGCGCCAGCTTTTTGTTATGAAAATAAAATAAAGGGAAGGTTGTGAATGAACGGATGCAAAATTGAGAGAGCTGTGGATGAAAAAAAGGGAAAGAGAGGAGCTCTTATATATGGGGACAGACCAATATAAAATGAAAGACACAACTATTGCATCACATGAGGGCTAGACAGCCCTATTGAGGCCTATCATAACAAGCTTGATCAAGGCCTGCGTGGTTCTAACCTTGAGCAAATTTAAATGTGTATATATATATATTTTGGAAGTTGAAGCCATGTGTTGTGACTTCCATTTAAAAAATCAAAAAAATAAAATAACGAAAGTGAGAACCATTAATTATGATTTTTGTATATTCTATGAGATATTGAGAAAATATTTTTGGCCAAAATGGATTTCAATCAAATTTAAACAAAATAACTAGAAATGGCTCAAAATACCTACATGTCATCCTCTTCATCAACAGAGTAACCTTGATAGGGCAAATGATTTTTATAATTTGAGAAAGTTTTTAAATTAAATTAAACGTTTTTTTATCTTTTAAGAACTCAATTAAGAATAAAGTGATCTTTCAAAAATTAAATAAATTAATTAATCTAAAATTAATAAGTATTTTTAAGTAGATTTGGTTTATAGAAAATAAATTAAAATTAATACTAATAAATTTATAATTTTTCCGAACACTTTTTTACTTAAATTTACTAATATTCTATTAAAGTAAAAAATTTTAATTTGATTATGTAAGTTGAAAGAACTACATAATGTCACTTGTAGCACTAAAGTCACAACCAAATGAGATAATCTCAACTATTAATTTGTAAGATTCATTATTTTGTAGGCATGTCTCAATTATTAAATGATTAAGATTTTGCCGCTTAATTGTGTCATGGGTTCTAGGAGTGGTGCTTAAAAAAGATTTAAATACATGGACATAAGAAGTCGCATATAAGAAATATTACTTGGCTTGATTCCACTCTTATATTGGGTAGGAATTGCCCTAATATGGGTGAGTGCTGTAAATTGGCATTAATATACATTTGATGAAATTTTCCAACCTCTTGGTAATTTTGCCTGAGTTGAACAAAATTAAACTTTTTACTTAAATAGGAGAAAAAAGAAGCAAATAAGGAAAAATAAACAAGAAATTAAGATGAAAATATTTTGTATTGTGTGGTTAGAATATTTTACCTTCTATTTGCTTAAGACATAAATATAAATAAGAAATTACTTTCATTTGCATGTAATGCAAATATTAAAAAAGAATCAAAACTCCAAAGAATCAAAATTAAATTTTAGATTAAAATAAATTTTTTTTAAAGCAATGAACTTGACATAAAAGGTTCTGAAAAATTCATTACAAATATATAAGAAAAAAAAATCCAAACTTCAAAATTAAAACAAAATCTTTATCAAATAGCTCTCCTTATAAACTACCATTTTTTTCCAAATTTAGAAAAAATTTCAGGACCAATTGGACAAAAATAAACGCATGAACTCACTAAATTAATTTCAAATTAGTTCACAAGCACTTGAGAATTAGGGTATGCAAAGCCAATGAAGTTACTCTTATTTTATTTTATTTTTTTATTTTTGATTTCAAAACAGTACAAATGAAAAACCAAAATGAGCACAAGGCTAGGAGAGGATATTCTTGGGATGTAAGTTCTGAACGTTGTACAACCTAAGCTGCATTGATTTCTCCAAAATAGAGCCATAGGAAACTTGAATAATTAAGTGCATCAATTAGTTAAAGAGACATATGGAATCACCAATTCAACAAGGTCTTTAGCTTAAGTAATCTCCTTTACGCAGAGTCACAAACTACATGAACATGAAACTTTGGAGCTACATGGAGCAAATTTTGTTTGGCTTTTGGGTGCAATATAGGTACTGGGGTTTTAGGTAACACAAGGTTCAATGAAAAGGTTGGCTTAAGCAACCTGTTTTAATTAGAAGCCAAACACAATGTTGCATTTAGATAAGTCATCTCTGATTCTGGCCATTTCAACTCTCACATTTCTTAATTCTTGAACTAAGGAGCTCTCTTGTGATTCCAAATCACCCAATTGCTTGAGCTTGCTGTTGTCAACTTGCACATCCATCACTCTTCGCTGCATCGATGCCAACCATTCCTTGTCAAACCCAAAAGACTCCAATTCAGCATATAGCTTTCTAAATTCTTCCTTACTTGACTCATCCATTGCCTTTGGTGTCTTGGAATTGAGAAACAGCAACATGTCAATCAAAGACTTGTAACTCCATTTACAATACTTGGGACGCAAGCCCTTTTGCCAGTCCCATAGTTCTGGATATTTTTCAACTGCCTCCTCAAGTAAAGTAGCATGTCTTGCATCAATCTTTAACACTCCACGAAAATCAACCAAGTCTTTTCCTTGGTTGGTTGGCTTTGAAGTAGGCGATGATGATCCTGAAATTAGTAGAATAGTGGCATCAGTTTTACTTGATGTTTTAATTGTTGGAACTTGGAAGAGAAGGAGAAGCAAGAAAAAAAAGAAAAAAGAAAAAAAAACAGAGAAGGATAAAAACAAAGAAAATCAATACTTCAAAGATTATTACTCTTATGTAAAAGGTAGGATAAATTACAATTTACTCCTATTAACCCAAAACTAATTTGTTCTCTTGTGGTTTAAAATGTGTCGTTTAACAAAATTATGGTTTGTTCATTTATCATCTAATCACCCTATGATATTACATACAAATTTTAATTAAAATAATCATGTAAATATAAACAATGATAAATAAGTTCATTCTTAAATGCTGTTACGCTTATATTTTGAGTATTCTCACTGAGCTTCCGGGTCATTGTTGGGATTAAGCGGACAATTTCGAATTTGAAATTTTAATTAATTCCAATATTAACCTTAAAAGATTAAGTTAAAACATATTTTTAATAATGAGATTGTTCATCATTTTAACCTTCACATGATCATTTCAATTAAAATTAAATAGAAAAAAATTATTAGAAGTGGTTAAATGACATAGAAACAAATTGCAAAAGAGTTGAATGAGATACTTTAAATCATAGGAGGACAAACTAATTTTGAACCTAACCACAAAACGGTAAATTGTAATTTATGCTAAAACAAACTTCAACATTAGTATTACCTGGTGCCTCAGTTATGGATGGAAGAGGATGAAAAACTTGTGAGGGAGCAGAAGCTGAGGAAGAGGGCACCTCAGTGGAATGAGAAATTTGGAAAGTGGTTTCAGAACTTGAAGTTCTTGAAATGCTATCTTTTTCAATGGCTATTTCTTGTCCATGTACTTCCCGAGGGCCCATCAAAACTGATTCACTCAGTGTTTCTTTACTGACCAACTGTTCAACAAAATAGGGAACAAGAACAGAGGACTAAGTAAAATATAGCTTTAAGGCCATCGATATATATAGGAAATAGCATAAACTTATAATAAACATACATGTAGAGAAACAATTATAAGTGTAAATTGAAATATAATAAACTTACCGATGGAGATGGATGGGATGGTAAGGTCCCGGCTTCTGAATAAATCAATGAAGTAACTGGTTCATCTTTCATCAATTCAGTGACCTACACATCAACAAAAGACACATAAGTCATAGTTTTCTTTACAGGTAAACCCTCAAAAACACAATCATTTATAGGTTTTTAAATGTTTTATGAAAAGTTAGAGTGTACAACAGGTATCATTTCTCCAAGTGGCCGCTGGAGTGTCATGGTTGTTTCACTTGACTCTTTCTTCGCTAACTCCTATAACAAGTAATGAAATAGAGAAAAGCGTATAAGCTTAAGCCATGCTACTAGCATATTCCTACTGCTATATTAATAAACTAACCAATGGAAGTGCTTCTTGTGGAGCAGTGATTAATTGTCCTTTTGATTAGTTTTTTGGTACTAATTCAGCCAATAGAGTTGCTAGCATAACATCCTCTAATGCAGAATACTCTTGAATTCTTTCTTTTACTATGGCTTCAGTGCTATGTGTAGCACAAAAATAAGAATAATTTTTAATTTGCAATTTTGTTTAAAAGATGTTACTTCCAAAGCACTACTATACTATATATATAATAACGTACATCATCCAATGGTATATTGGTTTTTTGAGGAACTTCGATGGCTATTTTTGTTTCTCCAAGTGCTTGGTGTTGGTCTTGCAAAATTGGTTCACTCATTGACTGTCTGTCCTTCAACTCCTATTTGATGTATTGAATCAGAACTCTGACTATTTCACAAGCACCTTTTATTTGTTGAAAAAAATATAGTCAAATAATTAATACACTTACATGTAGAGCTGGCCTTCTGAGTTCTGATTCAGTTGATGATGGAGTTGATACTGTTCTCTCTATTGTGGGACCTTTTCCTACAATTACCTTTGATCTTCCTTCAACACTCTGTTCAACAACAAAATATAAATACATCTAAACTCTTCAATAAGTTTATCTTTAAGCATAAATGAACGTCATTATTGGTTGTTTAGAACAAAGAATTGACACAATTGGTTCACCCCTTCACACGCACACAAATATATATATATATATTATTAAACTTCGTTGCAAATTTCAGATCTTGTGCTTCTACATCTTATGTTAAACTTTTGTTTAGGTTGTCTTTGTTAGGGATATGAGATCTCTATACTTTTTAGACGGAATGTGATGTATCCAACTGACTTCTAGGTAGTTTTATCAATGTTTTCCATTAATTATGGTCACCGTGTTCTTCTAGTTTGTATTTCTTCCACGGTCTCCTTATAGATCTAGAAATTTTTCTAAATTAAAGTTCAACAAGCTTTGTGGTTTTGACTTCTAAAGTTGATTAAGTTATTATTTTAGCTTTATACAAGATGCAGAAGCTTGTGGAACATTTCCTTCAATAACTCGTATAGCATCAAACACATGATGTTTTGGCCCACCATTCATATTGGATAATGAATAAGGAAAAGCCAAAGCCATCTAGCAAACTCATATCATTTATTGAAAACGACAAAAAACCTACCTCTGACGTAGGACGCTCTTCACGACTTTGTTCGCCTGTTTCTTTAACACTCTGAGTAGCCTAAAAAATATCAAATAGTAGATTAGTTTCCTGATGAATATCAATTTTCATTCTTGCTTCTGTGAATATAGCTATGCATTAGTTGATAACTAGACAACCTATGAATATAGCTATAGAGTGTTCTACATGGGTTTTGAATTTGTGTTTGTAGGTTGAAATGCGAACGTTCAAGAGTGTGAGTGTGAGAAAAACCAAGTGCAAACATGCATAATGTGTGAAATAAAATTAAGAGGATGAAGAAATTAAACTATGTGCAGATTCATATTGAAACATATTGGCTTTCACAGCCCATCACATATGTCCAACAAGTACACTCACAGCTTCATGTAGAGGGATAGCCAAAGGGCTGGAAGAAGCCATTTTGATCCCTTCTAAATCAGGTGACCCTGAAGCAGGAACTACAGAAACATATTGGCTCCCTGTTGCTGCTTGAATGTTAGAGCCTAGATCTTCTTGACCCATTTGAATATGAGAATTGGCCTTTGCAGTGACACTGAGACTTTCATTCTCTTGGACAAATGAATCTCCATGGTACGTAATGAATTTAGCAAATAGTTCGTTAACACCCCTTGTGAGTACATAATGAAATTCACCTACATTAGAAGGATAAAAATTATAGATACATAATGTAAATTCTAGACTATAAACACAAGGAACTCTTAATACTAAATACAGATATTGGGAAAACAAACGTACCTCTATTTACGTACTCCTTCACGGTCACAACATTAACAGTTGAAGTCAAAGTGATGTTGGAGCAATCATGAACAAGGCATTCTACGGACTGCAACTCAATCCCATGGCAGATTTTAGTGAGCTTTGGCAGTTGCATTAGCACAAGATACACATGTCTTGGAAGCACAACTTTTATCCGTTCGTCTTCAATCTCACTCTTACCAAATACTTCCTCTAGTTCAGAGCATTCTGCCATGACCAGAAGCTTTAGCATTGGAAACTCGTAGGATGTAGAATTTGAGAATAAACTTCTCAATTTGTTGCAATTTCTAATGAAAAGTGCATTTAGCTTTGGGAAACACACTTGGAGAGAAATAGGATTTGACCAACTCTCAATTCCATCATTCTCTTCAATAATTTGCTCCAATTCTTCACACTCTTGTATACTTAGAAACTTCAACTCTGGTATGCTTCTCGAGATAGAGGCAGAGAAAATAACTTGTAATTTTGGACATCTCTCAATTATTAAATCACTTAGATTTTGGAGGCTTAGAAAATATTTGGGGCCTTTGCATATATACCTCATCTCAGGTAGATTGGACAACGTCATGGACACTATCCTTGAGCTCACTTGTCGCTGACCAATAATGGCAAGTTCTTCCACATAAAAAATGCCTTCTATTTTGACATTGGTTGCATAGATAGATTTTATAGTGCGCAAATGCTTCACAATCGGTCCTAGATCCTGTTGAAAACATATTATCAAGCGAGTTCAATGAGAGACATTTCATATTTAGGTTTCTTGTTTTTGGAGTGCGCAAGTAAATTAATTTCCACTCAAGTCTTATATGTGCATATTGATGAAGGACTAGTAATCATGATTCTTAGGAGTTTAGATGGAAATATTATACAAGGAGAGGAATATAATTTTTTTTTTGAAATCTCATAAGACCTCATTACAGCTACCGATAATCGAATTTTATGTTAAATTGGTTTTATAATTAATCATATTTTTCAACTAGCTAGAGTAATAAAAATTAGATTATGATAAAATATTAATCTAATAACATTTTATCCTCGAGTAAATCATTTTTATCTTTTAATTTTACCTTGTATTAAATTAATTCTTTAATTTCTAATTCATATCAAGTGAATTATAAATAAGTTTAAGCATCAAGTTAAGAAATTCGTACAATATTATATTAGTATCATCAAACATGTTTGCTAGTGAAATTTATAATTTAAAATATACATGATATTAATAAAAAGTTAAAGAATCAAGATGAAAACTTAAAAACTCAAATTAAAATAACAAATAAATTTAAGGAATTAAAACATTAATTTTATAAAAGTATAAGCTGGAAAAGCATAATACCTTTGGGGCTGTGCCATCTAATTGAGCAGTGTCAAAAGAGGGAGGGCATTCCAAGTTGGACCTTTGTAATTCCTACAGGATGCATGAAATTTATTATAGCAGAACTTAAGAATTAATAATTTGATCTATTTATGGATAATTATTTCACTACATATGAGAACGAAACTTAAAATCTTGTGAGACCTCATTATAGCTATTGATAATTGAATTTTATATTAAAGTTGTTTTTACAATTAATCATATTTTCCAACTAGGTAGAGTAATAAAAAATTAGATTATGATAACTTATTAATTTAATAATAATTTTATCCTCAAGTAAATAATTTCTATCTTTTAATTTCGCTTTGCATTAAATTGATTCTTTAATTTCTAATCATATCATATGAATTACAAATTACTAGCATGAAGTTAAGAATTCATACAATATTATATAGTGTTATCAAACATGTTTGTTAGTGAAATTTATAGTTTAAAATATACATGATACTAATGAAAAGTTAACGAATCAATATAAAAATTTAAAGACTCAAATTAAAATAATAAATAAATTTAAGTAATTAAAAATATTAATTTAACGTTAATTTTATAAAAATATAAGTCAGAAAGAGTAGTACCTTTGGGGTTGTGCCATCCATTTGTGGAGATCCCAAATAAGTCATAAGATAACTCACAGATTTGATGGTAAAAAGGGGACAACCATCCACCAAAAATATCTCCAAAGATTCAAGCATGGCATGACAGTTGTTGGGGCAAATGCTTATGAAATTTGGTAGAAAATAGAGATTAATCACTTTTAAAGAAGGGAGATCTATGCAAATCCCAATATTATGATTTTGATCTTTGGCAAGGTATTGTCCCAACATGTGTTGCAATTCATCACAGCGATGGATAACCAGAATTGTTAATCTTGGAAAGATAGAACTATAATTGCTGCAGTCATAAGTTATTATGTGCTTCAGCCCATTACATTCCTTAACTGTCAATTTTTCCAACATCATTGTTGCAGCATTCGATAGGCTAAACAGTGATTTCATCTTATCACTCCTAAATATTGTCATCTCTCGAACATTGCGCAGCATAAATGATTGTCTTATAACATGCTGAGCAGTGTCAAAAGTGGGCAAGCATTCCAAGTTGGACCTCTGTAATTCCTACATGATGCAAGAAATTTATTGGAAATGAGCTTAAATCTACAATGATGGCAAGTTCTTTTACATAAAAAATGCCTTCTATTTTGCAGTTCAGTGCATCCATAGATTTTAAAGTGTCCAAATTCTTCACAATCAGTTCTAGATCCTGTTGAAAACATACTATCAATCAAATTCAACTAGAGACATTTCATATTCAGCTTTCTTCTTTTTGGAGTGCTCTAGTAAATTAATTTCCACTCAAGTCTTATATTTGCATATTGTTGAAGGCTTAGTAATCATGATTTTTAAGAGTAGCGGGAAATATTACAAAAGCAGAGAAGGGCATGATTTTTCTTTTTTTAAAAAAGCCCTGTACAGCCTCATTACAACTATAAGTAATCGAATTTTATATTAAAGTTGATTTTATAATTAATGATATTTTTCAACTAGGTGGAGTAATAAAAATTAGATTGCAACAAAATATTAATCTAACAACATTTTATCCTCAAGTAAATAATCTTTATCCATAAATTTTACTTTATGTTAAATTGATTCTTTAATTCCTATCATATGAATTACAAATGACCTCAAGTTAAGAAATTCATACAATATTATATTAATGTTGTGAGACATGGTTGCTAGAGAAATTTATAGTTTAAAATATGCATGATATTAATGAAAAGTTAAAGAATCATGATGAAAACTTAACGATTAAAATTAAAATAATAAATAAATTCAAGGGATTAAAATACTAATTTAACATTAAAGTGTAAGCCGAAAAGAATAATACCTCTGGGGCTGTGCCATCCAATTGTGGAGATCTTAAATAAGTCATTAGATGACTCTCAGATTTGATGGTAAGAAGGGGACATTCATTCACAAAAAGCACTTCCAAAGATTGAAGCATGACATGACAGTTGTTAGGGCAAATGCTTAAGAACTCTGGTAGAAAAGTGAGACAAATATCTTTTAAGGTAGGGAGATCTACACAAATCCCAATATTATGAATTTGATCCTTAGAGTGGTATTGTCCCAACATGTGTTGTAATCCATCACAGTATTGGATAGTCAACCTTCTTAATCTTGGAAAGATAGAGCTATAATTGGTGCAGTCATTTGTTATTATGTGCTTCAGCCCATTACAATCCGTAATTGTCAATTTTTCCAACATCATTGTTGCAGCATCCGATAGGCTAAACAGTGATTTCATCTCACCACACTTGGATATTGTCATCTCTTGAACATTGCGCAACATAAATGATTGTCTTATAACATACTGAGCAATGTCAAAAGTGGGCAGACATTCCAAGTTGGACCTCTGTAATTCCTACAAGGTGCATGAAATTTATTAGAAAAGAACATAAATCTATTTATAGATAATTATTTCACCACATATGAGAATAAAACACAATAAAATTGAGTACCGATGAGGTAGTGGGCTCCAATTGTCTTGTAGCACTCCATTCAATGCACACAGGGATTATGAATTCTATTTGCTTGCAATCCTCAATTGTAAGAGTTCTCAATTTAGGAAACACTGATTCAAGTTGTAACATTTTCTCCCCTTTATCTTTCTCAATCTCATATTTCATTATGTATCTCAATTCATGGCAATTAAATATAATCAGCTCTTGCAGGTTCTCAAAAAGGTCAAGAGAAGGTACACCATAACATAATTCCTTCAAATCGGACATGCCACTAAGGTTTAGGTATTCTAACTTGGAGAAAATTTTGACCATGTGTAACATATTGGGGGTATCAATGAGGCGTTCTATCTTGGAGCAATAATGAAGCTCAAGCCTAATTAGGTCATCTAAGTCTCCTCTTATTTCATTGACCCATTGTGAGGTTACACTTGAATAAACTCCTTGAAGATTCCACAAGTGAAGAGCTTGTGCTCTTTGCACCATATTTTTAATTGTTACATTTGAGGTGGAAGGATCAAAATTTTCGATAGACAATGCTCTTGATATGGAATCATCTAGCTCAAAATATTCAGTACCAGAAAGTGATATAATATATCTTTGCAATTGATCTGGGGAAATGCTATCTTTATCATGGAAATAAGCAAACACTTCTTCGTCAATCAACCATTTTGTTTGGTCAGTGGTAGAATTTCCCCAAAAATACAACTCTTGTATTTGTGAAAGTTTGCCAATCACTTTGTAAGGACTCGTTCTAGTTTTACATTTAATCAAACTTAATAATCTTAATTTCTTCAATTCCACAATTCCGTTTGGCAGCTCATCCATTAAACAATCTTCAAACTCAAGAGTATCAAGCATTTCTAGTTTTTCCACAAAAGAAATGTCGCCTAATGTCAAACGTCTCAGGCACAAAGTTTGGATGTTATTTAATGATTTAATGTATGGTTTCATATATAGCACTGGTGTCCAAAAATTCCACATTTCTGAGTCTAGAGTTAAAACTCTGAGGTTTGTTGTTCTTTCAAAACATGCCTCTGGTAGCTTCACATTGACAGCTCCACCTTCTATACCAACTGATATTAGAATCTCCAGTTTGCTGCAATCCAAACCAATAGGAAAATTGTTCATATTGCGGAAGTACAAAAACTTCACTGTACTCCATTGTACTGCTGCCTTCATTTTGGATCCCATCAACACTTGAATCTCATTGTTTGCTATCCAGTGTGCTGCATCACGTGCTAAGTCATGCATTTTCACATGTCCTTGCTTACCTTGCAATAACAAACAACAGTCTAAGAGTTTCCTTTTAGCTCTGAGCATATGAATCCTCGCTTCTTCGTATAAATCAACCTCACCAAATAGGCCTAAACCTTTACCAAATCTGATTAAATCTTCCGATGGAATTTCATAATCTTCAGGAAACATAGAACATAACAAGAAAAGTTTCTTAGCCTTTTCATCCTTCAATTTCTCATAGCTTACCTGAAAACATTTATAAACTTTAAGCTCTTCATCAATATTGTGCAAATGTTTAAATTCTTTCAAGCTCATTAAAGCTGCATTCCAAACTTCTAGAGGCTCATCCTTTAAACTTCTTGCAATAACCGTAATTGCAATAGGTAATCCTTTACATTCACTTGCAATTTGTTGAGCTAGTTTCCTCAAAGCTGTTGAGCAACCATCCTTTAAGCCTATTTTCTTTTCGAATAAAATACTTGCATCCTTCTCAGATAAGAGCTCCAATTCAATCTTCATTTGGCAATTCATTGAATTACATACACTTAACTTTCGTGAAGTTATTAGAACTCTGCAATTGCTATGATTGTCACCAGACGGAATGCCAACATCTTCAAGATTGAGCTCATTCCATACGTCATCAAGTATGACAAGTATCTTCTGTCCATTAGTCAATCTGGAGCATAAGTTTTTGGCTCTCTGCAATTGGTCTCCATCATTGAGATTGAGGCCTAAGGGGTTTGCGATTTCATCTTGAATCTTTCGAATATTTGGATCATAGGACACCGTAGTAAAAACCACTTCATTAAACATCTCTTTCTTGACTTCGTTACCTACCTTTTTCACCAGTGTAGTTTTACCTGCGCCCCCCATGCTATATAATCCAACCATATAGTTTCTTTCATCTTTTAGTGCCTCCAAAAGTATAGTATAGGCCAAATTTCTACTCTCAAATTCAACAAAGTCTTGTGAAGAATGGTATTCCACGCCAGCAAGTTTAGAAGGGCGTCCAATGGATTCAAAGTGAAGTCCCTTGAGTCTTCTAGCCTCCTCTACATTTCCTACTAGCTCCTTGCCTCGACCATATCTCACGATGCAGTTGGGACACCATCCAAAAAAGCAGGTCTTATTTGTTTCAGTGTTTTCGTTAACGAGGTTGCTTGCTTGTTCATGCCATAATGTAACATCTTCCTTAATTATCATACCTCCATTCCTTGCCACTTCAATATCTTTATCCATGGTCTCCCATTTTGCTATTAACTCTTTTTTTTCCTTTTCAAAATCTTTAGCAATGCACTTGAAGCAACACAAGTACCGAGCTTCACCTATTATAAGATCCATTGATTTTTCAAGAATTGGTTTTGCACAATCAGTAAGGAAGCTCACCATCTAAAACAAGATCAACAATGTTAGTTATTTGCAACTCTGTAGTAAACCTCATATATTAATAAGCAAATTTATGGACACTAAAAGAACCCTGTTACGAGTCTTATAGAGTAACACTTGTAACTATGATTTTCTCAAGAACACCGATAAAAAACTTCTACATTAGAAAAATTAGGGATTATTATTGTTCTTTTTAAACCTTCTTAAATGCCAATTAATTTCAGTGTAGTTAAGAGACTAAGATTAAAATGGACAACATATTCTCACAGTTTAATAGATAATGAGAGAAATTAATTATAACAGTTATAGATTTAATTAATTCTTTTATTTGTACACAACATCTTTTTTTTCTTTCTTTCTTTCTTTCTTTGGTTTTAAAGGTATGCAAATCTGGTTTTCTATATATTCCTTCTTATTTGATGGGAAGTGTTATGGGAACTCCACAGGCATATTAATATTATAAGCCCAAAGCTATCTGGCCAAATTCACCAAGGCCCATAGCAAAGGAGACATCACAAAATGTTAGAATAAGGAGAGAGCTAGCACCAATTTCTAAATACATAAGGATACAAACTCTAAAGCACAAGGACAAGCCTTTAATTTTGATTCTTATAAAATGGTCACCCCACCTCAAGCATACATAATATACACCTATGACTATAGACAATCCTTGTTTCTCCCCTCAACTAAGAGAGAAACTCTTTGTATCTCTGAGTTCAGGTTAAGCTTCTTCATTTTTGTTTTTTGGGCCATTAGCCTAATAGGAACTATTAAAGTTTTTTTGTTTGTTTATATTTTGTTTTCCTATCTAATTAATTTACATTATTGTAAGCATAAGAAAGACTTGATAATAAAAATGAGATAAATGGGATTAACTTTAAATGATTCAGTCTAACAACCAAAAGTTCCATACAATAGGAACTATTAAAGTTTTTTGGGCCATTAGCCTAATAGGAACTATTAAAGTTTTTTTGTTTGTTTATATTTTGTTTTCCTATCTAATTAATTTACATTATTGTAAGCATGAGAAAGACTTGATAATAAAAATGAGATAAATGGGATTAACTTTAAATGATTCAGTCTAACAACCAAAAGTTCCATACAATCATAAATTAGATTTAGGGTAATTTAGTTGCAAGAAAATTATCAACATTTATAGTAATTTTGAGACAACAAAATTAAAAAAGAAAATGTGGTCTTTTAGAAAAGGAAATTAATTATAACAGTTACAGATATGATGTAGATTTTAACATAAAATTTATACATCCATTGAGACGGCGTACGTGGTTCATGGCATTGGGTTATTGAGAACATAGATTACTTATAGAGAGGCTCAAGAGAATTTGGCCTGTATAAAGTAAAAAATAAATAGAGCACTACATACGGAAGCATCAATGAGTTTTATCTTGTACAAAAGTATTATTTTAATTAATAATAATTGAGTTAATTAATAGAGACAATATATTTATTCCATTTATAATTTTTATAAAGCCCTTTAAGAAGTATTTGTCAATTTAACTTTCGAAAGAGTTTCTTTATTTTTATTTATCACCATAAAATTTATTTTCAAATATTATTCTATTTTACTTTATCTTTTATTCTTTTTTATATTTGAAGTTTAAGTTTTAGAGTTTAGGATTTGGTTATCAGGAACTAAGGGGTTTTGGTTTTTCAAATTGCGGATTTTATAGTTCAGGCTTTTAGGATTTAGGAATTTAGTGGTTTATAGTTAAGAATTTTAAGGTTTTAAAGATTTTAGGGTGATGATTTTTTTCCTTAACTTTTACGATTTTTAGTGTTTAAGGTTTTAGGCTTAAAACACGGGAAACATTAGCTTCATCATCACAAACAATTTATTAATATTGAACAACAAGCGTCTTATGATGCCGTCATAGGTATTACTTGTATTTTACAACTATCTTAACTTGTGTTCTCTTACATGCAACAAGAAGCTGTAAAGTTACTAGCCATTTATTATCAAATGTAGAATGCAAACGAGTGTAAAAACAAAAATATCAATTGAATCAAAATAAAATACACCGCCAAATCAAACTTTATGAAGAAATACTTGTACAAACTACTCACTCGCATACTATGTTGAATACTTACCTATTTGCATAGATTGATTTTGTAGTATTAGTTGTTCTATAGTGCAAGTGCAAGTGCAAGATGCAAAAAGCATTCCATTTTGTTGTTTTTTTAATTAAATTTCAAATTTCTTATCAATGCATTGCAAAATATGGTGGGAGTATACCTCGTGTAATGAAACGACGTTGGGATCAATGCTCCAGGAGCTTCAAAAGAGCTATCTTTCCTTTTGTCTGCAAATTTTAAAACCTATATCGATTAGACAGATAATGGCTAAAAGCTTTTGCTATAAAAAAAGAATAAAAAGCCTCATAACAAAATGTGTTCAAATCAATATCCATAAGGAGCTAGAAATAGGTTTAACTTTAAAATTCTGGTCCTGAACTAGAAAAATCTGGTTCATAGAAGAAATTTTCTATTTCCGATTGGTGTTGTTAAAGCCTTTAAGAAACCTATATTGAAAGCACTAAAACAGAATTAGAAAATTCAATCTATAAGTTTATCACTTTAACTAGATGATAAACTGGTGATGCTGTTGCAATTTTTAGTTTCAATACATAACAGGTAAAGACCATTGGAAAATTAATCTTGAAAACTTTCAACAAAAATATTGGTACGGCCTGCTTAAAAAGCCAAGTTGTACACCATAGAAATCTAATGCAAAATGTGGCGATGGATAAGAAAATATCCAAAGAAAAAGATTTCACGACAATCATGAAGCAAATAAAATAGTGAATGCTTAGAAAAATCTATAAGTAGATGAGTAAAGTTCCATTTAGCCATGCTTATAGAGGATATTAGAAAATTATGATGAAATTATGCAGAGAATTGTAGAACATTGTAGAAGCCTTGAGCCGGTGTAGAAATCTCAAGCTTGTACGAATATGAAAGCTTTATAAATAGGAGTGGAATGTTGTGTAATGTACAAGCAATTTGAAAAGCCAAAAGCAACAGAAATTATCTTGCTTCTCCATTTTCTATTCTCTCCCATTCCTTCCTCACCAATACCAAATATTGCCATTCTTTACTTTCAAATACTAATAGTGGTATCACAACCTTAGTTATAAACACTTAGCCATATCTTAACCATCCTAACTCCATGCTTTCACAACCCATCCATTAACCCCTATGGCCTTCTCCAACCTAACTACCTTTAATTAAACCGAAGCTTCAATACAAATATATGAAGGAGAAGTCTATAATTTTTGGAGTACAAAAAGGAAATCATTTTTCATTTCACAACACTACAAGAAATTAGGATTTTTCTCACAAAATTTGAGTAGTGAAAAATTCTTACACTATTTCTCACCGACTTTGTCATAATTGACAAATTTTTTATAATTCTCATAGTTTTTCTTTTGTGAGAATTTTTTGAAAAAATTATGAGAGAAATATCATAACAAAAGTGTCGCAATACAATAGTAATAAGAAGTCAACAATTCTCATGAAATTTTTTCCTGAAAACAAAATTAACAAATATTTATTTATTTCTTGTACAAAAATATAGTGAGAATTCTAGAGAAATAAACCTTGATCTTTTTTTAAAAACTATTCTCATGTTATTTTCCCATGAGAATAATGCCTAATAATTCCCATAAAATATTTTTGCCAAAAAAGAATTTAACAAATATTTTTTTAATACTCCTAAAAAATATCATGAGAATTCTAAATAAATAAATCATGATTTTTTTTACTATTTTCACAGTAAAATATCATGGGAAATGAAAGAAAAATTGAAAATTTTTTATTTAATGATATTTTATCTTGAGAATAGTGTGCTTACAATTCTCACAATTTTTTTTATAAGAAAAGGAAATTTAACAATATTTTCTTAATTCTCGTGAAAAAATATCATGAGAACCATATAGAAATTAATTCTGAAGTTTTTTTATTATTCTCATGATAAACATTGTAACAAAAAAATTTGTATAATTTTTTTGAATTCTCACTATATTTTATCATGAAAATTTCAAAAAATTTTGTAAAATTTAAAAGGAAAATGGGTTTAAATTCTCATGAGAATAAAACAATTTTATATATTTTTTATTTTCACAATAATTTATTGTGAGAATTGAGAAAAAATAAAAAAAAATTGCAATTTTTTTTGTTCTTATAGTAATTTATCGTAAGAATTAAAAAATTACATTTTTTTTAATTTTCATGATAAAATATTGTAAGAATTTTAGCAAATGGAGTTATGTGTTAATTCTCAAAATAAAAATAAAAGACCTGTTTAATTTTCCTTCCACTTGCATGATAACACTCTCAAAAGTCAAAACTCCGGCCTCATAAAGTACCAAAAACCCCTCTTTATCTTGAGCAACTAAACGAGCCCCTCGTAGTCCAATACGTCAATGCTGGTGTACTATTGCTACCATGAGCCTTCACTGTTGACAAGCTCTTAGCCTTTTGCAAAGGCGAAGCCCTTTGGCTCTTTATTTGAATTACTCTACAACTATAGATAGAGATGAAGAGGAAGAGTTATTTGCCCTTACATATTGTCCTTAAAGTAAATATTTGTTCCCACAAAGTTGTTGTAGGGTTTAGACAAATCACTTATAAGAGTTATTCAAAGAACTCTAGAAAACTTCACTCAACAATTATGGAATTCTTTCTTTAAGAGTTCAAAGAATTGTATATTAGAGATAAAGTTTCTATTTATACAATTAACAAGGCTTCACCCTAGAAGTTCATTGGCAATTGAGCATTCAAGTTCATGGCATTTACCATATTTACTAATGTCCTATATTTCCTATCAGTTATACCATTTTGTTGTGATTTATATAGAGCTTTGGGTTGATGTATGATACCAAATTCCTCACAATATAATAAAAACTCATTGGAGAAATGTTCTTACCTTTTGAATTCTTAAATTTAGATATATAATTTCAAAACATATCAAAAATTTAAACCCTAGCTTTCATCAAGTATACATAAGTAAACTTAGAATAATCATCAACAAAAATCACGAAGTTTCTATTTCCTCCTTTAGTTAGGATGCCATTGATTTCACATATATCTGAATGTATTAAGTCTAAAATTTCTAATGTGTTTATCAATTGAGAGAAATGTTTTTCTTAATCATTTTTTATTATATACAAATTTCACATTTATTATGATCATGCCACAATATAACCCATGTTTAGACATGCATTAAAAGGATTGTATTTTACATGACCAAGGTATCATGTCACAAAGAAATAGGAAACACAACAATATAGGCAAAAGTACAGATATTATCATTAATATTTAATTTGAATATTTCATCACAAGAATAACCCTTTCCTATAAGCACTCCATTTTTGGAGATTACAATCTTGTCAAATTTTATGACGACCTTTAATCCCTTCTTATATAGCAAATTTGCAAATATTATATTCTTCTTGATGTTTGGAACATGTAGCACAATTAGATATATTATTTTCTTTCCAAAAGTGAATTATAGTTTTACACTCTTTTTTCCAAGCATCTTTGCTATGTTACTGTTGCCCTTAAGGACTTGTCCTTTTTTTTAGCATTTTCATAATTCTTGAATTGATATCATATTAATATATTACTCAAATATCATACATCTTCTTTGGTCTATTTCTTGCTCATTCTTTCTCCAATTGTCTAGTCTTTATTTTCTATTTGTATTTGCTATTTATGTTATGTTAATTTAGGATTTTAGTGTTTATAATGGATTATTGTTGTTATTTGAATTGCTATGATGATGCATCACTAGTTGTTGTTATTATGGTGTAATATAATTGTAATTGTTCATGCCTTTTTACGATTGTTGTTGATTCCAATTATTTTATGGTAATTTAGCTTAATTGTGAGACATGTGGCTATTTTATGGGGGTAATTTAAGATGATATAATAAATGTAGAATTGAGTATAGGTGTAATATAATTCTGAAGTATGTTATTGCATGTAGATGCTTAAGATTAAAATTGTACTATTCCTATTAGATGCCTATAAGATGTTTGATGAAGTGTAGTAATGGTTTGGTGAGGTGCAAGGTAATTGCGAGGCATGTTTGACCAAAAACAAATTTTGAATGGTTTTTTTTTTTAGCAAATTATGAGTTTATACTCAATTCTCAAGTGTTTGAAAATTTGTTCCATAGTAAAGTTTTTAGTAATATGCAATAATTTCTTTTTGTAGTCACTTCAACTTAGAGGCAATTTTGCAATTATAAACCAAATTTGAAATGACCTAGAAATTTCAACCTCTAAATCTTAAAATTTGGAAGCAAGCACTCATAGATCAATGACCTGATCCATTACAGACATGCTATCATTCTTGATATAAGGCAAAATAATTCATAATGAGAAACTTATTTGTCCTTTGTTGTTTAGTGTTGTACTTGAATTCCAATGCTTGCCAAATCTCTCTTGGAAATGATATTAAAGAGAACAAATCATATAAGCTGTTAAACAAAGTGTTCAGAATGTGGTCTCAACACAACAATTCATCTTCACTTGTTTCTTTCAGCCTTGAGTTGACTGTTGTCAATGCCAGAGGGTTTAAGAATGGGTTTCAAATTTGAATCCAAAACATAGGCTATGCCAATGTTCATTGTTGTAAGTAGAAACATTATTTTATCCTTTCACAAATTGAAGTTTATGTCATCAAATTGATTAAGTTTGACAAAATCTTGGTTTATAATTTTGAAAGCAGGCTTATGTGTATACTCCATCAAATATCACTTTAAAATTGTTAGTAAATGGGCTAGAATAAAGTTAGAATCACAAGAGTACACTTTGACAAAATCAATTTTTACAATTAATTTTCAATCAAAACACCTTTTCCTCACAACACCAACATTTTAAATTCAAATTTTTATCATGTTGTTCTATCATCCAAAGTGTATCTAATCATTTCAAAAGTCACTTGAATATTACTCAATGAAGCCATATAATCCTTTGAACTGACAATCATCTTAACTACTAAAATTCTTGAGTTTTCTAATGCACAAAGTCATACCAGTCAACTATTATCTTTGAGTAGTCGACTAGTTGCTTTTAGTGGTAGTTACAGAGTCTAATCATTTAACCGATAGCATTTTACTAGTTGACTCATAGTTTCCAAAGATGAACTAGTCGATTGGTGCTATCTACTAATCTACTAGTTGCATTTGCTACTTTTTAGGATCGATCACTGTTTACCAGTCAACAAGCAAGCATGTTCAAGTCAATTGATACATTGCTTACACTGTTTACAATAGTCTAAAGACATAGCCACTTAAGTTAAAAACATACCACTTAAACTTTTTGAACTATCTCCAATAATAAAAATAATCTTATTATCTTATACAAAGAATTATGTAAAAGAATTCCACAAAATTATTTACAAAGGGATAGATATAAAATCAAGTAGGTGCAATATCATTTGTATTTTTCCTTTCTAACAGTAAAATACTACCCAATCAGGTTTTCCCATTAATAAGCCCCTTCCAGAGACTCATCATTAATTGGTTGCATAATTAATCATATAAATGTTGTAAAAGTAATTTTACATAGTTGACCATACACATAACAAAACGCCCCATTTGGTTGCTAATGCAAAGGTCATTCTCTCAAAATTAATTCAATAGGATTAAACAAGATCACTAGATTCAAATTAAAGCTTCTGCTAATGAATAAAACACAAATCTCCAAACATAAGTTAGGTACAATCTTCAAGCAAGTCTATTACGATACCTTGAATTTTTTTGCAATACATGGCCATGTTACCACTTTTTCCCCATTCTGTTTGGCTTACTCCTATCCATATATACAACATATTTTATTTTATGGAAAAGAAAAAATTATAAAGCTTCTAACTTTATTAGTAGATGGTACTCATGTTCCACTTCCTGTTACTCCCGTTAGACATCAAACAGTTTATTTTCTATGCATAAGGTTTATGATTATATCAAAAAAACGAAGTAGATGGTGCTCATGTGGAATCGACTTTTTGTCTTCAAGGCAAGTCAAGCTCGAGCAACTGGGTGAGCTACAACTTAGATAAATATCCATGAAGCAATTGATTAATTATAGTAGGGTGCCTAGTTAAGCTTCCTCAAGTTTGAAATGAAGCATGATGTCCAAAAATGATTGATAAAGGAAAATCACTTACTTGACACTTAACCTTGGAGATGAAGAGAAGCAATTTGACTCAATCCAAGTTATGTATATTGCAACTGAAAATATCATGAATTCAATTTCCGTTAGCGTAAGCTCCCAAGAGTCCAACTGATAATAGAAATATACCCATTTGAAGGGCCAAGGGGGCTGGGTTTTATTTTGGCTGGCAAGAGAAATAAATACTAAAAAATTTCAAATTGTAAGTAGGTAATGCCACTATACTATGTTTTAATACCTTTCAAAATCTATTTTAGATTTTCAACATTTTTTCCCTTTAATAATTTGAGTGAATTATGCTTATTTCCTTTTAGTTTCATTAAAATAACATAAATCTCCTTTTTCTTCTTTTAAAAATATATTTTAATTTAATTTAAAATTTTTTACTAAAATATTTTTATTAACTTAAATACATAGATTCTTTTTTCACAATTAGAGGCCATGATGTTTATTTATCTAAATATATTTATTTTTGTTGTTGTTTTTTGTCAAATCATATGTGTCAATAAAAATAAAAAAAATGTAACAATATTTTAATCTAAAAATTTAAAATTAAATTAAAATATCTAAAAAAAAATGTGAAATAATGAAAAAATTCCGAGAGGGATACTTTCCCTTCTACTCCTTCAATTTTCTTAATTTTTTATTTTTGGGCCAAACCTTCTACTCCGTTAATCAGCGAAGGATTAACGTGAATAGGCAAACCCCTCGCTGATCTGCTGGAATGTGAAAATAAACACTACCAAATTCTGTGACTGTTGAGGGATGAAAGATCCCTTGGAAATTCAAATCCCTCACGGAAATTCTAGCGAGGGATCCCTCAATGAAATCAACATGCAAAATTCCCTTAATGATCCATCACTAAGAAATCTTAAAATCCCTAATCCAAGACCTCTAAAATCATAATCTTCCAGGTGCGCAGCCATTCTCACCTTTGATTTCCCCTTCTTTTCCACCCTTCTTGTGCACATCTCCATCCATCGACCATGTACGCCCCCATTTGTCCTTTTGTCTCCAAGCTGAGAGGAAAGGAGAAGCCGACAGGTAGATTGAAAACCCGAGAGGGAGGAGAGAACTTGAGTGACTGGAAAGAGTGTATGGGGCAGAGAGCTATTGTGAGGTGATTGAAGAGAAAGACGAGTTCAAACAAGAGAGTAAAGGAGAATCAAGGGAAACTTGAGCTGGGTTTGGAGGTAAACTTTGAATTGCTTGTTTGAATCTGGATGATTTTATATTCTGTGGCATTGCAGACATTAGAGTATTAATTCTCCCCCTTTTCGTCTTTTGGTTCTGATGGGCATAGTTTATTATATCATTCGAATATTGCCCTGAAGCTGGAATGATGAGTGCTTGACTGTTGGTTTAATTTTGTTTATCCCTGTTCTTGTGGTGACTTCACCAAAGGTTCTGTAATTGGAAAATGGGGGCTATTAGTCGCTTTATACTCTTAAAGTGATGAAAGTTCAGTATATTCAATTATGGTTTCTTGAAGAAGGCGGCTTTGAGTGGTTTTGTTGGTCTTTTTGACAGAGGGGAGAGGCCATGAGTGAGTGTTTCTTCAAATTTATATTGTGGCCTAATTTTTTCTCTTTTCATTTAAGCTTCTCAATGCTGACCTGAGAATGGCAACACTGAAAGAATTTTTGCAGTGACTAAATGTCACCACCATATTTTTGTGGCGACTAAACGTGACTCCCACAGACTTTCAATGCCGACATTTTGTAGGTCGCCACAGAAAAAAAATTTCTCACTGAAGATTTTGTTAGGCGGATAGATAAATTTAACGGGGCTTATCTGGCAACATTAAAATGTCGTCACGAAAAGTAGCACCTTTTGGGACGACTTCACAATGCCACCATCCCTGACAACATGCTTTTGGTGGTGACCTAACAATTTTGCCACCAATAACCCCATTCTCAATGGCAAAATTTTTGTTGTCACATAAAACCTATTCTCTTGTGGTATTTGCTGGAAACTAGTTATGGAGGGTAATGTATATATTGTTTCAAAGATTTTGCATTGTATTAATTCTCAAAGGCATGAATATTGTCAATCAAGTTCTATGAATTCTTCTGTTGAATTGGAACGTCAAGTGAGGCCGATCAGGATCATTTCATTTCTAATACTAGACTCTCTTGATGGTCAGACCTGGTATCATGTCTCTCTATTCTAGATAAAAATGGTCAGCATCTCATGTGATTCCTAAGACTTTCTTGAACAACTGTGTTGGCATTCAGTTAAGGTGTTTATTCATGGCATGTAGAAAGGTTTTTTTTGCCCCCTTGCAGTAAGAGAGTTCTCACTGTCTTCCTTCATGCAACGAAATTGGCATCTATGCTTCTCTTTTCCCAGATTATGCTATTTACATTTGCTAAAATCAAGCATTAGCCAGGAACTTTATGCCATTTTAAGGGATGTTAGGTCCTTGCTTAATCCGCATTCATTTTGGACTAGATATCTTAATGGCTTTTTTGTCTCAGATGTGGAAATAGTGTTATGCTTTTAATTCCTACTTATGTATTTAAAATTAAGTCCAGGCATACTCTTTTTCTCTGTATCCATTGCATCAATAGAAAAACCTTAACGAGAATGCTACATCCAGCTACAAAATTCAAGGGTGTACTATTTAAGGTAAAGAAGAGATCAGGACTATCAATTCACGACCACGTTATTTTAAAGCATCTTGGAATCTGGACAAAAATAAACAAAATATCCCCCCCCCCTTACTACATATTACTAGCTAAATATTATCTTTTGCTGCACAACAAGCAACCACATGAGTTCTTTACTTAAATTTCTTATCTAAATCACATGTTTTACATGTTCTTCTTTCAAGTTCAATATGTTATTTGTTCCTTAACTCAAGTCTTTAAATTGCCAAGTTATCTTTTGTTCGATATTTGTGTAAAGTAATTAGGCTATTAAAAAGATTGATATGAGTTTCTTCTCATAATAGATTTAATTTCATTGGCTTCCCATTGAAGGAATGGGAAAGCTGAAGTTTTGATCAACATAAGGAAACCTTTTGTTGGTAGGTTTCTGGGTGCCAAGGTCAATGCTTCAAAAAGTGAAAGTCTTTGCCAAGTTTGAAAAGTTGTAGAATTTTTGCTAAGAATGTGATGTCCATGGGCATGAATTTAGAAGCCTTTCGAGGTTAGGGGGATAAAAGGGAGAGCTCTAACATGAATTTTGGCACTACCATGCGTGTGGCCTTAGTAAGAGCAATTAGTAAATTTCTTGTTCTTCACAGTGGAGAGAGGGAATGAATGTATCAAAGGGAAAGATGACACGTGTAGTTGGTAGGGAGGATCACGGAGACACTACTGGTGGATGATGGCACATAAGGTGTGGTTGGTTCCTTTGTGATGTGGTTACTAAGAAACGATGATTTGGTAAATTGGGTCTTGACCTGTGTTAAAGGAGATATTTTTGCTGGCCCAAAAAGCTTTTAAAAGGACAGAGCACTTCAAGTAATAGCTTTGTTTAGTCACCTTTAGCCCAAATGGTTGACAGCTCACACATGACAGCTCCTAGGATTTTTGTCGAACTACCACTTGAAATGAGGAATATTTTTACCAAAGGTTGTAAGAAAGTCAACTTAAAGATAAGTGCTGAAGCTGAGAATAGCCTAAAAGAGCTAAAGAGAGTGAAGGAAAATCACGTAATGGTTACCATCCCAATACTAGGAACTTCCTAATTTTAAGAGAGGAGTAAGAGGAAGCCCTTCAAAGAAAAATGGTGGAAGATGCAAGAATACGCAGGAGACCATTTACATAATACTTTGGTAGAAGTTCCAAACATCTTGAATAAGAAAAAAGTGCTCGTGGCTAGTCAAAAGCAACCTCCAAGCAGCCATGATTCTCTTATCATGGAACTATTAAGCATTGGGGGTTGCTTAAGAGCTTAATGGTGTTGGATGTGTAGCTCTATGACCCTCTTAAAGGTCAAAATGGAGAAGTTCTTTAGGAGAAGATGGTTTCCCTTTGCCGAGGTGAAAATACTCCATGGTTCTATATGGGTGGCTTGAATGAGTTGGGTAATCTGAATGATCAGCCTGAAGAAAGAACTACTCATGCAGTGAATGTTATACCTTTCTATTCTTTCTTGTGTGATAGCAATTTGATGGACATGGATTACAATGTTTCTAGATTTAAATGGTCGAACAAGCAACTAGGTTTGGACCATATCAACGAGAGATTGTCCTGGGCTTTAAACAATGTTGCAGATAGGGAAAAAGCTCAATTGTTTTCCCTTGAACCGGTTGGTTCAAATCATTGCTCATTAGCTTTGCACTTGGAATATACTAATCAAAGCACCCCCGAGACATTTAAATTCAAACAGATATAGTTGGGCTACCCTTATTTCTTGCACTTAATTAAAGAAGCTTCAAGAATGAGAAAAGAGGATGAAATATTGCATTTCAAATTTTGTAAGAAGGCTTCAATTGCAAGTATTCTTTAATCACCTTGAGCAAAAAAGGAGTTTCCAAGTAACTGCATACTATTGAAAGGAAATTTAGAGATCAAATGTCTACATGTAATTAGGGCATTTTAACTATTGATAATGTTGCAAAGGCAAATGAGATTATTGATAAAGAAGGAGGAAGCTTGGAGAAGGAAGAACAGAATTTGGCCCAAAGAGCTTTAATTAATTGGCTCAAAGCAAGGGATATCAACACTAATTTTTCCACTCCATTACAATTCAAAGGGGATAACATAACAACATTTATAAAGTTATGAATACCCAAGGTGAATGGGAGAAAAGATTCCTTGCCATTTTCATAAGATTTGTTTGGATTTGTTAAAAGGGATCCCTCAAGTGCTTTGGCTTCCATGGAGAAGATAGTTTTTGGTTAAGATAATTTTTTTGTACTATGGAAAATTTATGGGAAGGAGGTTAGACATGTAATTTTTCAATTGGAAGGTAAAGACCCAAAGCCATATGGATTTTCTAGATTATTTTGCCAGCACTCTTGGAATTGTATTGGAGAGTAAAGCTACAAAAATAGTGAACCCTTTTTTTTTGTATAATACAAGGTCGTTTCTTTGGATGCAATAAATTAAACATTGTGTTAATTCCAAAAATTGACGAGATTGAAAGTATTAGCCATTAAGACCCATTAGCTTGTTCAATTTCTCTTACAAGATTATCTCCAAGATTGTTACTAACAAAATGAAGAATCTATTCCCTAGGTTTTGTAACTAAAATTCATAAATTTTTTATGCTTAAAAGATTAATATAAGGCAACAATATTGAATTGTACTTGAAGTTTTCTACCACCTAAAAACAAGACAAAGAGGGGCTAAATATGAGTTGGCCTTGAATTTGGATATGAATAAAGCTTATGACAAGGTATGCAACTACAAATGTAGCATGTATTTCTCTTACTTATGTGGTATATATGATCCCATAGTACTTGTTTGCTAGGACTTAGAGAGTCAAAGGTCAGGCATCATGCCCTGGATCAGTTGAAGTGGTTGATGGACTTCAGCAAATGAGGTGAACCATAGAAACTTTGGTAAGGATAGTAAATCAGCAATGTTTGCCAATTCTTTCTAGTCAACCTTAACAAAAACTAGTGGTTCAAGAATAGGTTCAAGAAGGACAAAGGGTGCAAGGACATTTCCTAGAATTTAGGAAGGTGCAATCCTTAGCTATTTTGTTGTTTACACTTCACAAGACCTAATTGCCTTTATTGAGGAGTGCACTTGTCCTTGTATGCGTTTTAGGTGCCTCTCGTTGTATAGCAAAGTTGATCAGTTTCTATTTTCAAGCTAAAAGGTATAGTTTATGATTGGCACGATTTGTTTACAAAGTAGAGAACAACTAGAGATCTTTGCTTGGCTTTGGCTAGAGTGTAATGAGACATTCTTGTTTCAATTCCTACCCAAAGTGATTGAAATGCTAAGGCTAGAGAATTTGAGCAATTAAAGCAGAAAAAGGATATGTTTTTATCAAAAAGTAATATTCAATTTACTCACTTGTCTCGATACTTTTCATGTGGTATTTGTTGATCATATATGTTTTTATGGATGGTTTAAGGATGATTTGTTCAAGTTGGTATGAGTGACTGAAACCACTACTTTTGCTCAAGTGGAGGATAATGCTTGTCAAATACAATTGACTGATAAAGATGGGTAGCTTATGAAAGGTTCCATAAGAAGGAAAAAATAGATGTACCATTAAGAAGTGGAGGCTAAAAGAATCATCGCCCTCATTATTTTGGAAGCTATCAAGCAAAGGGGTTAGAAAATCCTAATATGGGGGAAGGGAAAGGAGTTAGGTGGCTTTTATTCAATTAAGGCCATAAGCAAGGCCATATGAGCAAGCTAGACACCAAAAGAAAATGACTAAAGTCAGCCGCACAATCACAATGGACAAGTGGTTGGGTGATAAGTCCCAAATTAGTGTGTTTTATAGGTGTTTTTAGTGGGACTTACCATTGTTTTCGATTGATTTTATTCTCTTTTACATCAATTATGGAATTATTTTGAAATTTATTTGTGAATGATGTAATGAGAGTTTTGTTCATTAAAATTCCCAAAGTTAGGATTTAATTGCCATAATTTGTGAAAATTAGCTTTTGCTTGCATTCTTAAGTTTGTGTGGCTTATTTTTGCATTTCATGGAAGCTTTTGTTATATCTTGTAATTAGGTTAATTTTAGATTAGTTTAGTTGCTGGCTTTTAGTATTAATTGTTTGATTTCTTATTTTTAATTTGATTGTCTCTTTTATAGGGACTAAATTGTATATAAATAAAAGGATTTGGGCTAAAGGATTGAAGATCTAAGGAGCCCAAGGATTGAAATGCAATCAACTTATTGGAGGGCAATCACAACAAGGTAGTCGCAGTGAAGGATCCCATTGGTCATGGCAAGTGATAGTGAATTTTCGGAAATCTCAGTCATTTCTCGCTGCAGTGAGATGTTCGTTGGCAACGACGAGTTGAAGCTGTGCAATTCTTTATAAATCACTCTTTCAGCGAACTTTAGAGGGAAGTTTTTAGCATATTTAGTTTTTCTTAGACTTGTGTGATTTCAGAGCTCTACTAGAGTTTAGAGGAAGAGGAAATCTTGAAGGATTAGAGTGTTTTAAGCTTGATTCTTCAAGGTTAGTAAGAGATTGGTGTTGTAATTCCTTAATCCTTTGTTATTCTCTTCCTAATTTTCTTCTACTTATAATTTGTTTTTCTATTTGTATCTTTCACTTTGTTACATTAGTTTCATATTGTTATTTGGTTTAACTATGTTCTCATACTGAATTTTGATGAATAGTTGTTATTGATGGTTGAATTGGTATAATTACATTAATCTTGCTACTTATTCTATTCTAATGGTGAATTTTACTTAAGTTGATTCCTATGCTTTTAAACAAAGCAATAGGATGATCAAATTGGTAGAAAATACTAATTAGAATAGAAGTGGATTAGGCATTAATCTAGACCTTAATAGGCTAGAGAAAACATTAAATGCACAATTTCTAAAAGCTCTAAATTAAGATCTTACCCAATTTGTGAAATAGATATTGAGAAAGGCATATAAGGAAACCAATGAAGTCAACAATCTTGTAGGATGCCATTTTAGCAACAATTGGATTGACAAACTTGACAATTTATGGCACTAATGAGATAAAATAAAAATAAGTGTTATGTAAGCTAGAATAAGTTAAGTTAGTTTCTAAGTTTGTTAGTTTTAGTAGTTTATGGATAGTTAGCTTTAATATGTTGTAGATAAAACGCAAGCATATGATGTAAAGTGTATTCAAGTATTTTTTGATTCAGTGAAAGAAATTATTTTATGACTTACAATAGGTCTTTATGATGACGATTATTTTATGTAGCCAGCTTCACTAAGTGAAAAAAAGTTTTGTTGTTATTGTTGTAGGAGTAATGAAAGAAATCATTTTCATCATTTAGTAGGGGTGTACATGGGTTGGACTAAGCAAGGACTTTGACTGTGCCCAATGTCCAACCCGATTTTAGAAGAGCTTCAAAATTGAAGTCCATTATCTTAGTCCAAGCTCAGCCCTACCCAATCCAATTTAATATAGGGCAAGGCCAGGCTAAATCAGTCAATCTAACTTTTTTTAAAAAAATTTATTATAAAAATTATAAAATGACTTTAAAATTTTTTTTATATAAATCTTTATAAAATAATATTTTATCTTTTAAAAATTAAAATTTTAGTATAATTTTTTATAAAAAATTATATTTTTTATTTTTTTAGATTTGATTAGATTAATATATCACTTAAGAACAACCTAAATTTATTATGAAAATTATAAAATAATACTTGAGAAAGAAAATTTGTATATAAATTTTTATAAAATTATATTTTATTCTTAAAAATTAAAATTTTAATATAAATTTTCATAAAAAAATATTTTTTTAAAAAAATAAATTTATTTTTTTGAGCTAAACTAGGCCTTTATTGCCCTAAAGTTTGGCCTAATGCTCAGCCCTAATTTTTGTTTAAAAAAAATTTTGTGCCAAACCCAACTTATCACAATTTGACTAAGTAGGGCTGAGCACGCCGAACCCGAATCCTTGGGACCAGTGAACATCCCTATCCTATAGTTCTCTCCAATCTCTCAACTCTCATTCTATTTTTGTTCTTCATTCTTATTTCATTACAATAGGAGACTATTTTAGTACACTTTAAATTTAAAAGACTAATTTAAGACTTTTAAGTTAAGGAACTAAAATATTATTACTTTAATCTATGTAATATAAGTTTGAATTATATATTGGAACCACTACATTTCTATGAAGTTAAACTCTTTCATGATTAATGTGTATTCGCAATTCATGATATAACTTTCCTCAATAATTATTTTCAAGTCGGCTACAATTTTGCCTAAATTACATAGATTTGATATTTCTGTTCTACTTCTCTGTATCCTTCCCTTGATCTATTCTCTCTTCTACTCTCTTTTAAACTTTAAGATAAAATTCAGTAATAATCAGAACAAGAATTTCTGGATCTGTAATTATAAGCAGTGTATTCAGAATAAAGAATAGTAGTGAAAGGTGCCAAATTGAAGAAGTAAAAGAGGACAGTAGTTAATGAACTTACCTGATTAAATCGACGATGTCTTCAAGAGTGAAACCGTGTTAAATCAAGTCCCAGCTCCTCTTTCCTTTTTTGTTTTTAATTATTTAAAGAAGATGAACAAACAATCAACTCGAAAGAAGATGGCTTCAAGGGATTTTTTTGTTTTTTCCTTGAACAGATGAATGAACAGAAAACTCGAAAGAACTCAAGCACAAGGAAACCGAAAGCAGAAGTTGCAAATAACAGCAATCTGAGGTGAACGGGAAGAGCGATAAGACATGGGAGCTCAAGCACAAGCAGAAGAAAGTAGAAGCAAATGACAATAACCTCAGGTGTAAGGTAACGCGGCAAGGCTGTCACTATGTATAGGACAAAAGAAATACTGTAAAAAAATTTAACGAAACAGAAATTTTAAGTTGTACCAAAAAAAAACAAAAGCAACAAAAAAAAAAGTGACAACGATACTTTTGATTTTGTTCTAATTTTAATATTTATAAAATAAATATTTTTTAAAATTTTTAAAATTAAAAAATTAATTTAAATTATTATTTTAAAAAATTTTATTTTTTATTTTTTATTCTACGAAATAAAATTTAATAAAATATTTTAATTTTTTCTGAAAATATATTTTTATTTTTATGTTTTTATAAAATATTTATTAAAAATATATTTTAAAATAATTTTTCTATTTTTTATTTTTTAAAATAAAAAATCATTCTTAAAATAAAAAATCAATCAGATGCAATATATTTTTACCGTGCGTGTGAATGAGGTGAAAAATGAGAAGGAGAGAAAAGGTAAGAGAAAATAAAAGAAAAAAGTAATTAGTGCGGACATAAAAGATGTAACAAAGACAAAAGCGAAAAGCGACAATGACTCTTAACTACTCGTTTGGGTCTGTCCTGTCTGCAAATTGCACGTGCCAGCGTCCCAACCATTGTTGTTAAACTCACGAGTTGACTCTCCGATTTTAACGAGTTTAAGTTTTTATTTAAAGAAAACGTGTTAACTCGTTTATAAACTCGAACTCAATATATAATCAGTTTAATTTACCTTTGACTTAAATAAATTCAGTTAATTTAATGTATTTTGAACCAAGTTTGACGAATTCTCATATAATTAAGTTAAACTGAGTTTAAAAAAGATAAAAAAATTTTAAATCCAGTACAATCCATTAAAAAAATTCAAAAATAATATTTATGTTTAAACTTTATTAGAATTTCTATATTGCAAAATATGAATTATATAATATAAATAATTTTTTAAACAAAATTAGTGTAATTTAAAGTGTATTTAAATGAATTTATACTTATAAATTATATTTTATATGTAATTATTAATAAATATAAACTCTTACGAGTTTACGATACGAGTCTACGTTACGAGTTTATTTTTTTTTTATGAATTTACTTAAACTCACAAATTTGACAACCTTAGTCCCAACTTTAATGTGTTCAGGCCTGGATCTGTTGCGCATTCATGGATGTGTACGGTCTGCCTATTTCATCTGAATCGTTTAAGTTTAAATTTAATTCAATTTAATGGTTCAGATTACATATTTTTTTTAAAAAAAATCTGAAAATTTTTTTATTTTATAAAATCTAAAATATAAAATAAAAATAATTTCATAATTGATAACTATAAAAAATATTTTTTTTTGTATCAAAAAATTTAAAAAAATTATGAAATTCGGAGGATGCTCACTGTATGCACATTTTCCCGTACGTACAGGATAATTGGATCCGGTTTCTTGACATATAGGGGATTTGTCGACTTCCAAAATGTAATTTGTCTCATTCAAATTTAATTTAGATAATTTAAATTTTTGAAATTTTTTTATTTTTTTAATTCTTAATCATAATTTTTTAAAAATTAGTAATTAAAAGATTATTTTTATTTTATATTTTATATTTTATATTTTATATTTTTAAAATATTAAATATTAAATCTAAAAATCTAAATTTAATCAGAATGATAAGACACGTTGGATCCAAGTGCAAAATAATTGGTATGAATTTACTTTAACGGGTTACCATTAGAAAGTAATAAAAATCATTTCATACTTTTCCATCCCTTCAGCCACTCACCGTTCATTTTCTCTTTTTTTATAGGAGCAGGGCCAATTTGTAATTTTATTTCTTAAATTTTTACTCGCTTACATATTCAAACTTATTTTCATATCAAATAATAAGTTTCATTTATATGCTACTATGTGATTTTTTTTTTATGAAAAGCGTATAATTTAATTTTAATTTAATGGAGTTGATTATTCAATTTTTACTTTTAAGTAGTAATTGTTTGTTTATTAGAATTATAAATAATGATAGTATTAATTTTTAATATTATCAAACTAAAGTAAATATTTGCCACGTTCTGATCACTCGGGTTGGACCAATGGAGATAGAGATGAGGATGGTCGAGATTGGATAATTTATTAAAAAAATAAAAAAGTATAAATTTTTTCTAATGAGATATGATAATACAGCTGCCCAAACAATCAAATATATTATTCAAATTTTTGTATAATTACATAACACTTCTTTTGGCCAAAAAAAATAATTTTAAGCATTTTAAAATAATTTTCAATTCACCATATCAATTTTCAGAACTGAAATTATTTTTTGCTGGGCACACCTTGAGTGCCAGTATTTTTGGCTTTATTTAATGTTTAACATTTATTTTATAGTAAAAATGTACGGTAGAAAAAGAACCAAGTCAAGGGTTATTTTGTTGTAAAGGAAGATGATATGTTTAGAAAATGGTTGTCTCTTGAGCAGGAAACTAAACTCTTGGATCAGTGGAAGCTTCGTCCAGCGTTTTCTCTTGAGCATTTTCTTCTACTTGAAGCTTGCTTTTGCAACTTTGTATCTTGCAAAGTTGAAATACTATTCATAATTGTATGAAATGATATTTTATATATATATATATATATATATGTATGTATATATATATATATATATATATATGTATTTTGCAATGTTTAAAGCATTTCATTAACAAAGCTTATATTTTGTAAAGTTTAATATTATTTATATCTAAATGATGTAGAAAAGTTATAGTAAATAAATTCAAAGTTTTTGTTTTGCAAAGTTTAAAGCATTTTGTGACGTGCAAATACTGAAAACAATTGTTTCTCCATTTTTGATGTAGTGAATAGATGAAGGCAACAAACTAAATATCATATTAGTGTAATACCAACATTGATAAAAGAATAAATATATATATATATATAAATGAATGCAACACTTTGCATATCTTATTTTAGTATTTATTTTTATTTTAATCCTCGATATAATAATTAATTATTATTATCTTTAATTAAATTATCTTTATTTTTGTACCTTAGTTATCTATTTGTTTCCTTAAGTATATTTATTTAACTATTGTCTTTTTATTGAAATAATATTTATTTTACTATATTGATATTTTTTAAGTAACTTTATCAACCTTTCTTTTTCAAGGATCTTTATATAGAGAATAATTTGATCTTTAAACTAGATTTAGAATTTGACAACTTAGAGGAAGTATAAAAGTTTTAGATTGCTTATGTAGGTTGAATTGGATTTAGACCAAAGAGAGATACTTCTACTAGGAGTAAAAAAGATGGGAAAAGAATAACATATAGAGATGTTTGTTTTAAAAAGGATGTTTGAAAATAAGATAAAAAGAGTTTAAGACAAACCATCCAGAGACTTGGACCAATTGTAGAACAAGAATGTGTGTCACACTAGTTGATGGAAAATATAGAATCAATGCATTGGTTGAAAAGTATAATTACCCATTTCGTCTTCCAAAAACGGTCTACATATTGGCATCCCAACACAAATTAGCAAACATAATCTTTTAAGCTTATGATCACATGCCAAAGGTAGAACTATTCTTGGTTACACCCAATTGGATGCCAAAAATTACTTGAAGGCCAAAAGATAAAGAAACATGGTGTATGAAGAAATTGGATGTTTGTTGCACTACTTATAAGACCAATTAGTAAAAAATTCATCATTTTATCATGTCTATCAAATGGATATGGAAGAGCAAATTACAAATTTCTTCTAGGCTAATACTAGAATGTTGCTTGATTATGCCTATTTTGGTGAAGTGGTATCAATAAATACTACATACAATACAAATTTTAATCACTAACCACTAGCTATGCTTTTTGGTTTTAATCACTATACAAGAGTGATCATTTTTTGGGCAACATTGTTATATGACAAAATGACAAAATCATTTAAGTGATTATTAAAAACTTTCTTGGAGGCTCATAAACAAAAAAAAAGTCTCTTACGGTTTTTATTAATCAAGATCAAGTAATAGCACGAGCATTGCATGAAGTGCTTTTACAGACGAAATATGGTTTATACACGTGACATTGATGCAAAATGGTATTAAGCATATGGGAAATTTGATGAAGGGGGTCAAACTTTCTTAGTAATTTTAAGAATTGCATGTTTTGATATGAAGAGGAAAGTTAGTTTGAGTAAACATGGATCTAGTTGCTTTCTAGTTATGATGTGCATAAAAAAACATTGCTAGCCTCAATTTATAAAATAAAAGAGAAATGAATGTGGTATCATATGAAGAATACTTTCACACTTGGCACATGAAACACATAGTTAAGTGAAAGTTTGAATGCAGATATCAAGAATATGATGAGATCGAACTTAGATATCAATTAATTTTTTAAGCATTTAAAATAGGTTGTAGAGGATAGGAGGTATAATAAGTTGAAGCATAAGTTTGAATCATAGGAAAAAAAAACCCTTATTGGTTATGCAAAGTTCTCTTATGCTGTGATAACTTTCTCAAGTTTATACAACATCTGTCTTTAACTTGTTCCAAGAATAATGAGATTTATGTATAGTTGCTTGTATCAAACACAAGAATGAAATAGATCCATTGTCTAACTACAACATTAATACAGTTAATGAAGAAGGAGAATGGAAAGTTCGATTTGATGCACGTGACAATTTATATTTCATGTAATTTTTTACCTATATGTAACAAAATATACATAAAATTAAAATATTTAATGGCAATGGAAACATATGAGATAGCAAATTCAAGCCTAATTAAGCTCTAATACCAATGAAAGAAAATTAAAATAAA
The DNA here is from genome assembly GCA_026724425.1 of Erythrophleum ivorense. Taxonomy (NCBI): domain Eukaryota; kingdom Viridiplantae; phylum Streptophyta; class Magnoliopsida; order Fabales; family Fabaceae; genus Erythrophleum; species Erythrophleum ivorense. The sequence goes on from JAIUCV010000020.1 coordinate 11,839,171, forward strand.
ATCATACACTTTAAGTTGAATCCAAGTACTTTCTTAAATACAATGAAATCATAATCTTTCTTTAATCTTTTGCTCCATGCAGTTAGGATCAGGAACACGAGTGGATCTCTAATCTTTATTCCATAGCAGATTCACCATAGTCAAAGGAGGAGAAGAAGATTTGTCACTATATTTTGTGTTTCCTTTTTTGTGCTTCAAAGAAAAGATTGATGGAAAGAAAGAAAAAGAGAAAAAGAGGGAGAGGCCAGTATCACACGCTTTTTGCACGATTAGGTTTATGATCTAACCCACTCCCCTTTTATCCTATAACTAATTAATTTGAATTTAATGACAAACTACTTTTTTTAATTTTGAATTTAAAATACAAATTTCAAATTCAAATAATTTAAATTATTAATTAATTAATATCCTTTTTATTTCCTCACATAAAAAATTGGATTAGATTTCTAGTTAGATCAGCTTATCAAGGGCATCCCATTTTTTGATTATGTGTTTTTTAAGTAAAAAGTTAATCTTATGTGTAAGTAAAATGCAAGTGAGTAGAATTTTTTTTTCTTAACATTAGGAATGGATCTTAAGATAGAAAAATTTGTCTTATAACTTGGTGTTATTGTTCCCTTCTCTTTTGAGAAAAAAATGACAATTTTGAAATAAATGTGATATTGAACCAATTTAAATTAGAAAAAGGAAATATTTTGGGTCTCAAAAGTCCAATTTTTTTGTAATAATGTTTGTAAAAAAAGGTATCATCAATGAATGTGTGGATAAAATAAGGGAGTTATATGACATCTTTCGAGTTCAAGAAAAAGTGTTTGCATAAATTATACTCCTCTTAGGAGCTTTTCTAAAATTATACATCTTTTTTTTCTATATTTTTTTAAATATACATTCTTTTAAAACTAAGGGTTATACAACAAGTTGATCTAATTTATTAAAATACCCTCTACAAGTCTTGTTAAAATTATACAGTATTTATTTATATTTTTAATATATATATTCTTTTCTTGTAAAACCAAATATTGTGATACAATTTGGTCAAATTTTAAATTTTTTAACTAAAATATTCTTTATTAAATTTTTTTATTGTAAGAATTAAAAGTCATGCTATTTGGTAACTTAGATGCCCTTACCTTTATTGTTATTTTTCTTTAAATTGTATTCAAATATATATATATATATATATATATATATTTTTTTTTAATTTCATTGGATTTAATAAAATTTTAAATTAATTATCATTTGTCAACTATAATTAATACAACATATGCCTTCTTAGTCTCTATTCTTATATCATAAACACTCATATGTCAGATAAACAAACCCTAAATTATTTGTTGGGTGCTCTGCATTTTGCACGAAACATAACTTGTCAAACTCAAAAGCGCGTCATGCACATTAAACCATTTAATTAACTTTTAAGTCGGCGATATTGGAATTGATATTTTGAATATTATTACCTTTAAAAGTTAAAGGTGTTTTGTCCTAATCACCAATGTCATTTTGAGTATTTTTCTCCTAACATTTTAAATATTAGATTCCTAAATTTTTTAAAATAATTTTAAAAATAATATTTTTTAAAATAAATAATTTTATTTTATAGTCATAAATTGTGATTTTCTCCTCATAATTTGCAGTCGACAGATAAAGATGGGCAATAATGGTGCGCACTGTGAGACTATGTTTCGTATGCGAGAAAAAAAAATTGAAAGAATAGAAAGGGGAAACAAAAAAGTAAGCAGATGGAGTGAGAATTAAGATTCGTATATTTATTTTTTAAAAAAATTAATAAAAATGATAAATAAAAGTATAATAAATATTTTTTTAAAAAAAACTCTCCATTCCCTCAATCTGCAAAATCACGTAACGGACGTGGCGTGAAAGTTTCTGGATGCATCATTCGCTCTTCAGAATGCAATGAACTGAGGTCTCCATTAGAGAGTGATTTTAATTTTTGGTGTTATTTTTTAATAATAGAAGTCATAAATTTTTTATTATGTCGCCATAGTTTGTAATTATTGTCAGACTAAGGTCTCCTTTGGAGAGTGACTTTGATTTTCGTTTTTTTTTTCAAAATAAAAATCCTAAATTTATAATTCCATTAGGCATAATATCTTATATGTGACGATCATTATAAATATTGACCACTTGACAAATTTTCAAAGGTAACCCCCCGGGGGTTTCTTTTAAACTAGATGTTTTTAAGTAAACAAAAAATTAATCTTATGTGTAAGTAAATTACATGTGAGTAAAAAAAAATTCTTAAAATTAGGGATAAAAATGACAATTTTGAGACAAATGTGAGACTGAGCCAATTTAAATTAGAGAGAGGATATATTTCCGATCTCAAAGGTCCAACTTTTTTATATTGAAGTCCATAAAAAGGGTATCACCAATCAGTGTGTGGGTAAAATAGACGAGCTATATGTCATCTCTCATGCTCAAGAAAAAGTTTGAGTAAATTATACTTTTTTTATGAGTTTTTTTTTTAATTATACAACATTTTTTATTTTAAAAATATATATTATTTTAAAATTAAAAATTATATTACATTTTAATCCAAGAAATTAAAATATTTTTTTATAAATTTTGCTAAAATTATACAGTACTCCTCTATATTTTTAAAATATACATTTTCTTCTTATGAAACTAAATATTATCATACAATTTGTTCAAACTTTAAATTTTTTAAACTAAAATACTTTTTATTAACTATTTTTTATTACAAAGTTAGAAGTCATGTTATTTAATAACTTAAATATTATTACTTTTATGGTTATTTTTCTTTAGATTATATCCAAATATACATACATATGAAAGCTATTCTTTTCTTTTTATCTAGTTTACTTGTGTCTTGACTTAATTTGTTTTAGATTGTTCTACAGTAGCTAAATTACTGCAGTTTTTGGAAAAGACCAACAGGTCATCCTTATCTCTATCTCTATCACTTGCCCCACACCAGTAATCATGGTTTAAGAAAAACTGTAATTATGTCTTTCTCCAACAATAATTTAATCACGGAATGACCATAGTATTTTACCACAATTATAATTATGGTTATGATCACTAAAAAATCGTGACTAAATTTATGTTTTTTTTATGTCAATACGCAACAAATATTTATCTTAATCTTATAATATTAAAAATTAATAATATCATAATTTATGTTTTAATAAGTAAATAATTATAATGTAAAATTAAAAATTTAATAATCAACTCCATAATAAAACAAAACTAAACACATTAAAAGTTGGGACACTTGAACTAATAATTTGTAATCGTGGCAGACAAAGATGAGACTTTTTGGACGCATCCTCTGCTTTTCGAATGCATTCAGCGAATAATTGTTGTACTTTGGTCTCCTGTGGAGCGGGACTTTAATTTTTGGTTTTTTTTAATAATAAAAGTCATAAATTTATAATCGTGTTGAGTATAATATCTTAAATGACCTTATCATCATAAGTAAAATAGATCTTAAATGACCTTATCATCATCAGTATAATATCTTAAATAATTTTGTCAATTGCTCAATTGAGGAATCTGAACTATTTAGACTAATTTGGATAGTTTAAATTTAAATTTATTTTTCAATTTTATTTTTTAAAAGAAATAGAATACAAAATGAAATTAACTTTTTAACTATGAACTTAAAAATAATAATAATTTAAATAAAAAAAATTTTAACATATACATTCTCATTCCTTGAAACCAAAAAAAAAAAAAATACAATTCACTTTAGTTTAATTTTAAAATTTTTGGCTGAAATGCTATTCATTAATTTTTTTTTTCCTTTTGGCAATAATTAAAGGCCATGTGGTTTATAACTTAAATACCTTATCCACTTTCATCATTATTATTCCTTGAATTATGTTTGAGATCTACATAAATAAAAATAAAAAAGAATAGATTTTGTTTCTATTACTTTTAATAAAGTGTTAAACTAATTATCATTTACTAATAAAAAAATTAGTCTAATACATGCCTTTGGTGTAAAAAGATAACAATCAAGTTATTTTTTTTTTATATAAATTAACTAGCTCATAATTCATTGTTATAAGTCAAAAATTTTGACTTTACATCATTTTTTGATGCACATGTTCAAATTTGGTTCATTAATGAACAAATTCCTTCATATTAGTATAAGTTTACTTTTGACTTGGAAGGTAATAGACTTACTTGTCACTACATCTATCATTTTGAGTTGATAGATTTGATGGAAAGTATATAATTAAAAAATATATAATTTAATTTAAGTTAATGAAAAATGTTTTAGTCAATTAGACTAAAAAGTAATATAACTTTTAATTAAAAAAATAAATTATATATTTTAAAAATAAAAGAAAAGATTATGTAATTTCAATATAAGTTAGAGATTATATATGTTGATTAATTTTCCTGAATTAATGCATAATAGATAGGTGATTATTTCTAAGAAAATACAAAGAAGAAATAACACAACCGTAGCATTTATAGCCCTATAAAATTATTACTTTTTTCCTTCTTGTAGAAGTTGAAATTCATAAAGTTAATAAATGATAATTGTATTGAACACATGAAGATTAACATTATATTAAACTGTTTACAAAATTATTTTATAAATTTGTTATGCATTGATATAAATTAAAAGTAATTTTTATTGAAAAATCATATACACCAATATGCAGCCGCTAGTAGATAATGGAGATATTGAAAATCAAATGTTATATTTGGGAGTTGGGAGGACAAGTCAAGAGAAGGAATTCAAAGAAAATCAAAGAGAGAAAAAGTGATGGTTAACTAATATGTATTGGCTATGCTTGCCTATACATTATTATGAAACAAAACTAAACAAATTAAAAGTTGGGACACTTGAACTAATCATTTGTACTCGTGACCGACAAAGATGAGACTTTTTGGATGCATCCTTTGCTTTTGTAAATGCATTCAACCAATAATTGTTAGACCGTGTCTCCTTTGGAGCGGGATTTTAATTTTTTTTAATAATAAAAATCATAACTTTATAATTGTGTTGAGTATAATAACTTTAATGTCCTTTTCACTATAACCAAAATGGATCCTTTCAATTAAGCAATTTTGTCAATTGCTCAGTTGAGGAATCTGAACTATCCAGATTAATCTGGATAGTTTAGATTTAAATTTATTTTTTAATATCATTTTTTAAAAGAAATAGAATATAAAATAAAATTAACTTTTTTACTACAAACTTAAAATTTTAAACTTTGATCCGCTTGGATTAGATATAAATGATCCAGATTGTTCAATTAAATAATTGACAAGATCCTTAATTGAGAGGATTTGGATTACTATAATATTGATCTCTTGACCAAAATGCCCTTGAATCAAATTTTCAAACCCTCCGCTAGTTTCTTTTAAACTATAGGTGGATTTTAAGTAAAAAATTTTGATCTTATGTGCAAATAAATTACACACCAGGATGGTCCAGAGATAGAAAAGTTTGTCACACAACTTGGTCTTAATGATAGAGAAAAAAATGACAATCTTGAGATGGATTTGAGATGAACCAATTTAAATTAGAGAGAGAATATATTTTTGGTCTCAAAAGTTTAATTTTCTTGCAATGAGGTTCATTAAAAAAAAAAAAGGTATAATCAATTAGTGTGAGTAAAATAAGGGAGCTATATGGAAGCAAGCATCCCTACCTTGTTCAAGAAAAAGATTTCGAGCAAATCATACTATCTCTTTGAACTTTGCTAAAATTATATAATTTTTTCTTTATTTTTAAATATGCACTTTTTTAAAAAAAATCAAAAGTCTAATCTAGTAAAATATCCTCCTTAAGTTTTGTTAAAATTATACAATACTCACTTGTATTTTCAAAATATACACTCTCATTTCTTGAAACACAAAAATATGCAGTACAATTTGGTTTAATTTTAATTTTTTTTGGCTGAAATACCATTCATTAATTCTTTTCTTTTGGCAATAATTAAAGGCTGTGTTGTTTATAACTTAAATACCCCCAGTTTCATCATTATTAGTCCTTGAATTATATTGAGATATACAAATAAAAATAAAAAGAGTAAATTTTGTTTCTATTAATTTTAAAAAAGTGTTAAACTAATTATCATTTATCAATCAACAATTAGTGTGGTGCATGCCTTTCATGTAAAAAGATATTAATTTGAAAGTTATTCTTTTTTTTAAATACAAATTAACTAGCTCATAGTTAATTGTTACAAGTCAAAATTGTTGACTTTATATAATTTTTATTATATTAGAAATTTGTTTTGCATTGATATGAATTAAAAGTAATTTTTATTCAAAAGTCTTGTACACAGTGATATGCAACCGCTGGTAGATAATGAAGATATTAAAAATCTAATGTTATATTTGAGAGTTGGGAGGAGAAGCCAAGAGAAAATTCAAAGAAAATCAAAGGGAGGAAAAGTGATAGTTAACTAATATGTATTGGCTATGCTTTCCTATACATTATAATAAAGTAGAATTTAAATTACAAATAAAGTAAGACACCACAGTATAAGCCTATCAATCCTGCAAATGTTTATTTTCATAAGAAAAGCATATGTAACACTACTTTTTCACTAGCCATTGCCTTTTTATATATCTCACCTATTAATCAAAGGCAATAAGGTAATTTATGAAGTTTTTCAATAGACTCCTCCTCTATAAATGGGACGTGTTATATTATTGCTTATCTTCAATTTGCTCTTGGTTTTTTGATTGATTATTATGGATTGCTTCACCAAATTATACATTATGCTTCATACCAACATCATGCATATCCATAAACATATCTAAAATGGATGGGAGGTGGAGACAATTGAGTAACTTAAATTTCATACATAAACTCCAACGAGGGAGTCTTGGAAGTCATGGCACAAAGGTAAATTACTTAAAAGCAAACCACGAGGTTATGTTCATGGTTCCTTTACTATTATTATTGTGCTTTTAGCTCAAGTCTTTTTTTTTTTTCACTTTTAGAAATGGCCGTTTTGAAAAATAGGGAGCCAAAAAGAGAGAGAGAGGATGACAAATAAGTCTGACTGATTTTGTATTAAAGTTTGATGAAGTTATTTCTTAATTAGTTACAGATTTCAAACTATAATATAATATAATATAATTTAAGACAAAAAATCAATTATTTATTTACTTTTGCATTCAGATTGTGTTAAGAATTGAAGTGTCTTTTTGTAAGTGTTTTTCTGTCCAGTGTACAAATTTCTATCTACGAAATGAATTCTTTCTTTTTAAAAGTTTAGATATAATAGTAGTGGTGGGGCGCGTGTGGATTCATACAAGTGAATTGTAACATCCGGTCCCACTATATATGTGTGAAACACGATGTTCGATTTCTCCGTAAACTTTAGAAATGGGTCAGATATAAAAGAAAGTCCTCGAAATAGGAAGATTTATGTCCAACTAAAATTAGGATAAAATTTAAATATTAGAAAATGAGGATTTGAAGTTTATAATACCTAAAAACTAGAGTAAGAAGAGCTTAGAAAATTTGTCGAATAAAGTAGAGGCATTTTTGTAATTTCTTGAAAATTTGGAGAACTCACAAGAGGGATTTTTTAATGAAAAATTTGAACCTTTTGGGATTCTCAAAGGCTTTGAAAATCATAGGAACCCTTAGAACAGTTGAAACCCCTCTGATAAGTAATTTTGGCTGTCGGTTGATCAAAACTTTGACCAAACAGTTTAGAATGGTTTCAAATCCTTTTTGAGTGATTCCAAAGCCAATTCTTACAATTAAGAGCCTAAAGAATATGATGGAAAAGATATATTTCAAAAAGGAGTTGATTTGAGTCAAAATGGTAAGAACAAAGAATAAGGACTAAAATACAAAGTGGACTTCTCATCTTCTTAAAGCGTGTTTTCTTTTAGCCTCTGCTTAATGGACCTTCTTGCTGCCCAAAACAGAGCATGAGACCAAGGGAGTGAGACGCACCAAGAGAAGCTCCAAGAAGGAAGAAAGAAGCTAAGAAAAGGTATGAAATTTTAAGATTTTCCATGGTCTTCCTTTTAGAAACCTTGTTCTTCTCTCCTTGCTCTCTCTTTCCATGGTTGTGATGGATGAATTGGGTCTATTTTGGACTGGGTTTAGAGGGAAAAGAGTGGAGTTCCAAAGAGAAGCTCAAACCAAGTGAGAAAACCTTTGAAGGAGACAAGAACCCAAGGTATGAATCTTAGTTTCATGCACTCTTCTTCCTTTGATTGGTTCATGTGAGTCTTAGTCAAGAACATAACATTGAAGGGGCAGGATTTTCTGTCCAAGAGCTAATTGGAATACGTTGATTTAGGCTATGGGAACTTGAGAAATGTAAAAAAATTGCAAGGAAAGCTAATAAAATTCAAGTTAGAAAAGGGTAAAGTTCTTGAAAACTTTGTAAAAACTGTTTTGATTCTCAAATTCCCTTACATGTGTGAGTGTTTATTTGAGCTCCTCAGACTTTAAGAAGCCTCCCAAGTGTCTCTCCCATCAAGGAAAAATCAAGAAGCCCATGGACTCTTCCTCCTTCCATCAATTCGCCCAAGATAGAAGCGTTGGGTTAGGGGCTATTTTAATTTGTTTTACCCTTGGTTTGGGACTTCTTATGATGGTAGAAGGTGGGAGGAACCCTTGGAAAAAATTTAGAAGTCATAGATTAAGAGATGAGGCAATGGCTTCCATAATACAACCTTATGAAGCAACATGTGTCTAGGCCTTTGTAAATGAATACATAATGGCTCCAAGGACCTTAAATGAGGTCAAGAGGGCTAGAAATGAGAAGAGAATGGAGTCAAGAACTTGAATCATGATGTTTGCTTCAATAGGCCATTTATGGAACCATTATGTGACTTATGAAACCAAGTATGTTCTTAAGAGTAAATTGAATGCTTTGGCTTGCTTCAAGAATATAATTAAGTGTTATTCATGATGTTTAGGCCAAGGAAACCAAACCCCACCTAAGTGTTCTTGTGGAACCAAAAAAGGGAAGGGTAAGGCAAAGTAAAGCTTGCATAGATAATAAGGTAGCTTTATCTCTTTTCTCTCATGCATGTGTGGATGTTTCCTTGTTCTTGAATGTGTGTGCATATGTTTAAACCATGAAATATGTTTTTAGTAAGTTTTTAAATGCTATGGTACCATGTTGCTATGTATATGTATTTATAAGATGCTTTATGTATGTTCTTGGCTTGTTTGAGTGTAGTGAGGCCAAAAGCCCTTTAGCAAAGGTGGGGATGAGCCAAAAACCTTTAAAAGTTAGGTGAGACAAGCCAAAAGTCTTTAGAAAGGGTGAGGCCTAGTCAAAAGCCCTTTGAAAGTGAGTGAGGCAAGTTCAAAAGTCCAAAAAAAAAAAAAAATGAGTGAGGCTAAACCATTGTCTTGGCAAGCCGATGAATGTTGTTTGTGACTTATTAAATGGGAGAAATGCTTTATGTATGTTTGAGAAATTATGAATACTATACATGAATTTTAAACATAAGAATTGCATCTATATTGTGTGTTTGAAAGGGAGAAGAGCTGTTGAGATTCTATGAATCTCACCCCTTCCCTTCTTTTATCTCAAATAGCTTAGGTGGAACTTAAGAGCCAAGGAATGGAAGCAATGAAGTATAAATAGCATGGTTTTGACAATGATGTAGCTTATGTAATCTTAAAGTGTATAGGAAAGTCAAAATACTCATGTGCATATTATTTTTGAATTGTAGACCAATGAGCAAATGTAATATTATATATGCATGTTGTATGAACTATATATGGCACAAAATTAATGCAAATGAGGAATTTTGACACTTGATGCCCTATATGCATTAATGTATCATTGGATGTAGAATGAACAAAATAAGATGCATGGTACTTGAGACCACTTGGGCAATTGATACAAGTCATGTTTATACTTTTAAATTTGCCCAAGAGGAGCCAAACATAAGAGAAAGCCATTTGGATCAAGTTGGTGTCTTATAAGAGGCTAAATTGACCATTTTGTGAGGCTATATCACTTTTTGTCCAAATGAACTCTTCTTAGTCTGAAATTTAGCATGCATCTAGAACTTGTTGAAAGCTTTTTAGGAAGCTAAAGTGGGTATTATTTGGAGGCCTGTAGAATATTTTGTAAATTTTTGAAGTTGGGAAAGTTTTTTAGTTTGGTTATTATCACTGTAGCTTTGGTCTGAAATTTGTTTTGTGTCAATTATAGGATAAATGATGTCCAATTATCATAAAATTTTATAGTTAGAAACTAAACTTTCCCAGTGACTTACGACAACTAGAATCACCCCATTTGGATGTCTAGAGAGGAATATATGAATTTTTGAATTTGTTGTCCAGTACTAGGTGTCTAGTCAGACCCGTGTCACTTTTTGATTGTTTTTCATGGTGTGAACGAACTTAGAATAGTCTAGAATGATTTCTACCCTCTAGCTGACATCTATAGCTTTCTAGATTGGTATCATTTGCATGGATTAGATTTTTTTAAAATTAATTGGATATTTTTTTAATTTATATCAAAAATTTGTATCAGTATTAGTAGCCTATCAGACCTTTGTGCATTTTGTGATGTCAAATGTGGTCTAGATGCTATGTTTATAAGTTGAAATTATTTTAGTATAAAATTAAACTTAGAGCTTTCTAGGAAGCTGTAGCATGATAGATTTTGATTTTTCTACATTTAATTATGAACTTTCAAAGTTGCCCTCGAAATTTGTTATATGTTGTCTAAGGTGAATGAAGGAAAATCTGTTGTTCTAAGCTTGAAAACCATGAATTGCTTGATGTTTTAGATTATTTGTGACTTGTACAAGTGATAAATGAGTAGAGAATGATGTTGGAATATCCACAGGGACCATATGATGTGAATTGAAAATTTAACCCTGACATTACATAACAAAAGTGTATTATTTTCATACTTTTTCTTGTAAGTGCATGGGGAAAATGGATATAATAGCCTTGAATAGAAGAGTATGACAATGAAATCTATGTGGTATGACATAAACAATTATGAATCTTCATGTATTGGGGATTGGCTACATCATTGTACATTCTCATCATTCATTTAAATCCTTTGATAAATATTTTTGGCAATAATTCACTAAAATTCTTCTTCCCCCCCCCCCCCCTTTTCTTTGTCTAACTCTTCATTTCTTTTATAGATGATTTCCATTTCTTTCTCTTTATCCCTCCAAAGTATCCATGGCCAAAGTGACAAGTTCTGTGGCACAAAAATGAACTACTTTAAAGCAAGAACCAAGAATTTGATATATGTCTTCTTTGACATATGTTTTCTTAGACAAGCTTCTTTAATTCTTTTACAGATTCTTTTTTCATTGAATGTGATAAAGTTATCTATTAGTGACAGATTATAAAAAATGTTTTTCTATACAGTATGCTTAGGGTCATATATATATATATATATATATATATATAATTTTTAGTTTTTATTAAGACTAGACTTAAATATGGTTCTTTATATCTCCAATAAAAATATGGCATGTGTAAAAAAAATTCTTTAAACAACCAAACATATAATGTTATACTATGAAAATTATATATTTATCATGCTTTTTTATTAAAAAATATAGATAACAAAGGAATAAAAATTGAAAATTTTAGGACAGGCGGTTAAAATGGTACACAAAAAATCCCCACAACCAAACAAATTATTAATAACTTAAGCATTGAACATCACATTCACTCGTTTGATTATTTTTGCGGAGTTGAAAGATGTGTAGGGAACAAAGGAAAAAGGAAATATCAGTTGCGTGAAGGAAGGTGTTGGAATCAATTATAAATGAAGAAATTTCAAAGCCGGTCTCCAAATACATTTCCATTTTTGCCACCTAGAGGCATATAATTTCTCAAGGGGTGGGAAGGAAAGATCCATAGGAGTCAATAATTATATTATTTAATTAATAGAATTAGCCAATTCTATGTTTCTATGATTTACAGTAAATGTATCAATATACAAACATGTAGACGTGTTCATAACGGGAGGATGCATGAGTAAGTCTTTAAAACCTTTTTTTTTTTTTTGGTTTTCTTAATACTTTAATACATACCCACAGAGACTCTCTGAGTGATAGACGCTAATAATGAATTTAACTCCCTACATTGAGAGAAATTGCCCATACTTGATTGTCGTTTGACTCAGAGAAATAGCATGAAAAGACCATAAATTTGTTTCTCCAATATTAATCCAGAGTTTTGTGAATTTCCTCCTTTTCTTCATTTGTGATAGGTATTTGGTTTCTTGAAGGCAGGTGACATATTTTTATTTGTTTCTGTTTTCCAATATATAAGTAGTATGAATTTTTGATAGCAACAGCGCCTACAATTATTACATAGTAGCATTAACTACAAAGGTCTGTATCCCCCCCCCCCCCCCCCAAAAAAATAAAAATCCATAACTACAAAGGTGAATGCAATTTTTTCTGCATTTGATTTAGATTAACGTAAAGCATGCACGACGACTAAGATGTGTCTGTAAGTTGCAAACTCAAAAAGAGATTTGATTGACATAAGCGAATGCAAGACTGTTTTCAAATTGGGTGATCTACAATTATACAGCTATTGTATTGAAAAATTGAAAGGAAAAAAAAAACAGAAAAAGTATCAATAATGGACGTTTATAATGAATTCACCTTGAATGATTTAAAATAAAATTTTGATAAATTAGCATGGCGGGAGAAAAGGATCATTGAGAATTTTAGTGGGTTCCCTCTTTAAACATGTTATTGACCAGGCATTACATAGAAATTCATATTTCTCTAAAGTTTTTAAAATAAACACCAAAATCAAGTATAAAAACTTAAAAATGTAACAGAAATTGCTTACATCCATAAAAATGTGGTCACTTATGTGGATAAAGACGACATGTTCAATGGCAAGTAATTCACATTAGAGATGTGTGGAAGAATAAAATTGACCACATATAAAATTAAAATACGGACATAAATATAGAATATTTTAATATATTTTAATTAATTGATTTAAACTTACAAATCTCTGAACCTGCATTTTCTCTATTTTTTTTCTTTCACTTTCTATCAATTTAAAAAGCAAAAAAGAAAAGAAGAAAAATAGTAAATGAGACTCATTGAATGGGCTCCATACATTCTTTCTCGCTCTCTCTCTCTCTCCAAATTGAAATGGAAAGGATCCCTTTTGAAATATTTCATATCAAGTTATAAATTTTCACAATTGAAATGGTTGAAACTATACAATTCCTTTTCTCAATATTTTACTACCCAGAGAGGCTCTCCAAGCTCAAAAAGGGAGAAATGTCCTAAAATGGAAAAATTTTTACTTAAGCTTGAGAATTTTTTATGTAGAAATTCAAATTCGTATGTAGAAAATCAAAGAAGCAATAGAGCCGAGGACTTCTGCCAGCACCACAGGACCTAATATGAATACTTGAATTGGGTTGTGTTAGTGAATTAATCGATCAACTTGTCTGATTACTGAGCATTTATTTTATATTTCTAAGCGAACATATTATCATATTAGACTTATTAAAAAAAATTTCCCATTTCTTATTACATTAATCGATCAACTTATTGTATTATCGAACATTTACTTTAGATTTCAATGTTCTTCACAAAATCATTAAAAAAGTATATTTTATTATGAGAATAAATTCTACTATTTCTAATCTTGAGGTTTCTACGCTAAAAAAAAAAATTTTTTTTAGCTGCTGAATCTGCCAAATTCCCCATTCATGTATGGTTACCAGATGCGCTATTGGAAGGGCCACTTTACATCCACTCTTATCCATGCTGCTATGAAACTTTAAATGAAAATAAATAAATAAATAAATTGTTGTAATTCAAATTCCATGTATTTAAAAAAACTTATTTGGATAATTTTAGTATATTTGTGAAAAAAAATTAAGCACAATTTTTATGCTTTGTTATTAAGACTTCATCTAAAGAAAAAATTTATATGTAACTTTTTTTATATTTTTTAATTAAATATAATAATTATATAATTTTTTTAATAATAATATAACAAATGTATGACTTTTATAAAGATTTTCTAGTTAAATTATATACTTGTTATATTGTTATTAAAAAACTATATATATATTTGTCATATTTTAATTCAGAAATCAAATAAAAAGAATTTCCCTTAAATATAGTTATCCTCAAAAGACTTTATCTAAATCTATTTTTTTTTGTTTTTTTGGTATTCTTTATTAACAATTTTTAATTAAATTTTAAATTTAGACTTTTAAAGAATTATCAAAATGTTGCAATTTTATCCATGATTAAAAAGATTTTAATTTTATAAATTTTTATTAACTTTACTCGAGTCATTACTTATTATTTCCCAACGTTCAGTATTGCATGATTATTGAATAATTTTCCTATGCCCATAGGCGTTGTATATGCTGCACACTTGAAATAATAATTATTAATTTCTACTAAAAAGAAATAATTTTAAACTTTCCAGCTAGAGGGGGGATTTTTTTTGGAATTGTGTCAATTATGAAATTTTAAATGGAAAAAAAAATTGAATCACTTCAATACAAATTCCTTGCATAAAAATTTTATGTGAATTCAAACATCCCCGAAATTATACTCTGAATTAAAAAAAAAAAATATATATATATATATATATATATATATATATAAAGTGAATTAGATAATAAAAAATATTTAGTTAACAACGACATGAAAACATGTGGAATTTTTCTGAATTTTATCTACAAGAAAAGTGAAAAGATTTGCTAGGAATACAACAAAATTTTATAAAACTAATTAAAGATTTAATAAGAATTATTAAAAATTAATTATCAAATAACAAAGCATTAAAATTCACAAGAAAATTATTAAATAAAGTAATATATATATATCTCTATGGCTTCATTCATATATTGGTTTCATATATATATATATATATCTACACGCTGCCGGGGCACATTAGGGATGATGTTCTGTATATGACACAATGCTTGCAGCGAATGTCTCCCATTTTCCTAACTAAGAAGTATCATCCTCCTCTATTTGGGATATGTAAATTATAATTAAATTATGTGATGTGGTTTATTATTTAATTCATATATTTTATATGTGATTAATTACAATTATTAAAAGGAATTATGTAAATTTGGTGACATGTGATAATCAGTTGAAATTTTAATAAATACAATTATTTGATTTCTGTGTTTTGTTATGCTTAGTTTAAATTTAAATAAATATATTAAATAATGTATTAAATAATAATTTAATCAAATATTAATTATTTATTGAAATTAAATTTAATTTGATGTCTTACTAAATAATAAATAGGTCTTAAAGAAATTTACGTAAGAAAAATATTCTACTTAGAGTTTTAAAAAAATAAATAAATAAAATAATTTTAAAAAAGTATGATGAAAATAATAATAATAATAAAATAATGTGAAATCATAAAAAACGATTGAAGGTGAAGTTTCCGAATCGAGATATATATATAGATATATATATATACACACACACACACAAGCAAATTCCAATTCTGCAGCGGATAAGTCATTGGATTATTAATTCAACCACAAGATGATGCTGTAGATGGCGCCATGCGTCTCTCCCATTTTCTTCCCCCAAATTGATTAGCCAAGGATACTTGCGTCATCCTACTTGTTAATGAAGAAATGATCTTCACCGTCCATCAATTTCCACCTGGCGTGATTAGGGTTCTCCTCAGTGCCTATATAAGGGGTCCTTTTCCCCAACCACGTTGGAAGCGGAGTCCCAAATTGGAACAGTGTAAAAACGAGAAAGGGAAGGAGAATTCTAGAAAAGAAAAAAAAAAAAAAGAGATTTTGAAGTATGGGAAGATAACATTGAAGAAAAATCAAGTAAAATTTAAATATTAGAATACGCTCCAATTTACGCATATTTTAGTTATCTTTTTTATTTTTATATTTTTATTTAAACCACTAGATGATGGAAATTTGAAAATCTATTATTAAATATTGAAACTTATTATTAAATATTGATATAAATAATTTAGGAATCTATTATTAAATGTTGGTATGAATAATTTAAAAATGTATTAAATGTTTGGTATATTTGATTTAAAAATTATTATAATTCTTGGTATATTTAATTTATAAGTTATTGGTTGTTTTTATAAATTTTCTTGAAATCTTTTGAATTTAATTTACTTAATATGTTTTTTAATTTCTGAGCAAAGAGATATTTTAAACCATATATATAGGTAATAAAAAAAATAAATTATTATCATGTAAGGAAGACTAAATTTTAATTTATTCTTATATATAGACAACTTTAACAATTACCTTTATATGGACCTGATATGGACTTGATTAAAACATTTAATACACTAAAGATATAATTAAAAAAAAGGTTTCATTAGAATTAATATAGATAACTGTTGATGGATGTATCCTATACAAAACTTGTATACTTGATTGACTCATTATATTATATGGCTGTCTCAATCATATATATATATATATATAACACAAATTATTTCTATACATGAATGATCAAATTTTAAACTATTATCATGTATAGATGATTTTAGCGGTTAGAGTACCCCTTACATGGATATGATATAGACTTCAGTAAAACACTAAAGACACTAAAGGACATAATAATAAGAAAAAGAGTTCCACCAAAATTGATATAGATAACTCTTGATGGATGTATCCTGTACAAGACTTGTATGCATAATTGATTCATTATACTATACGTGTAATATCTGGTTTTCGTTAAATGACAGAAATGGATGCGTTTTCAAAGCAAGCCTATTGAAATAAGTTATTTAAGACCAACAAAAATTAGAGTAAAATTTTAAATAATAGAAAATGAGGATTTGAACCCCGAGTTGCCCAGAAACAGGGCCGTAGTAATTCAAAAAATTTGTCAAAAGGCTAGTGATATTTTCGTAAATAAGTGCAATTTTGGAAAAACATATAGGAGGGCTTTTTAAATAAAAATTTTGAGTTTTTCAAAGTTCTTAGAGGCCCTGAAAATCATGGAAAGCCCCGAGATAGTTAAAACCCCTCCAGTGTATGTTTTTCAATGTCAGTTGACCCAAAATTTGATCGATTCATTCGGAAAAGTTTTAACTCTAATTTGAGTGATTTCAAAGGCATTTTACTAAATTGGGAATCTAAATTTTACGATGAAAAAACGGTTCTAAAAAAGAAGCTAAAACGAAAATGCCACAATGGAAGGAACAAAATGAGAATTTTTATAATTGTTAACGCTTGAAACTTCTTTTAGAAGCACATTCCATTTTTCTTCCCTCTTAGACCGACTTGTTCTATCTAAAAACTAGAGAAAACTCAAGAGGCTTAGGTGCATAAGATAAAGGAGGAAGAAGGAGAAAATCAAGGCAAGAAAGGTAATAATTTTTAAGAATTTCCATGTTCCTCCTTCTTGAAACTTGTTCCTCTCCTCTCAAGCTTCCTTTCTATAGTTTTAATGGGAAGTTTGGTGCTATTTTGAGGGTAGAACAGAGAGGGAAATTTTGAAATTGGAGAGAGCAAGCCAAACAAAGGAAGAATCCTCTTGAAAGAACTTGATTCAAGGTAATTTTCTTACAAGATGTTGCTTCTTTTTCCTTGGCTTCTTCTCCCATATTTCGGCCTCATGCAGAACCAAGAAAGGGGGGGTTTTGACTTAGAGCAAGTATGAAACACATAAATTAGGCTGTAGGAAAGTAGAATATGCAAAGTAATTGGAAAGAAAATCAATGAAATGCAAGAATGGAAAGTGTGAAGCTCTTGAATGGGATAAAAATATTGATTTAATATATAAACTTCCTTGCATGTGTGAGTGTTTATTTGAGCTTCTAAGACCTCTAAGAAACGTCCTAAGTATGTATCCCATCAAGGAAAAATCAAGAAGTCTATGAACCCTTCCTCCCTCTTATGTTTCGACATAGGCTAGTTAAATAGTTTAGGAAGTGTTTTAATTTGTTCTATCCTTGGTTTGGGACTTTGTATGATGATAGAAAGTTGGAGGAACCCTTGAAAAAAATTTAGAAACTATAGAAAGTGAGTTGGCCATATATGTTCTACAAAATGACCTAAAGAAGCAACATGTAGTTAGACACTTTATTTTAATTATATGATGACTCCAAGAGGCTTAAAATAAGTTAAGAATCATATATGAAAGGAAAGAATGGAGCTTAGAATTTATTTAATGAGTGTTGCTTCATTAGATGCAGTCTTAGAAACATAAAGGGGTTATTAGACAAAGTTAGTGTTCAAGAAAGATGTGTGGCTAGAATTAATTTCATGAACTTGATTATTTCCATAAATTGTGTTTAGGCCAAGAGAAATCATTTCCACACCTTTGTGTGTGTGAGGTCGAGAAAGGGAGAGTAAACTCAAAGAGAAAAGTATGTGATTGCATCCAAGGTAGCTCACTTCTTCTCTCATACATGGATGTATGCTTGACTTGTCTTTGAATGTATGTATGTGTATTTTAAGCCATGAAAAGTATTCTAACATGCTTCATATGCCATGGTACCATGATAATGCATTATATTTCTAAATGATGTTTGTTATGCTTTTTTGGGTTAGCTTGAGTGTGGAGAGACTAAGAACTATTAACCATAATGAGGATGAGACAAGAACCCTTAAGATTGGTTGAAACAAAGTAAAGAGTTTCCCAAGAGTAAGGTTGATTCCCAAGAGCAAGGTTGAGTAAAAAATATCTTAAGAAATGGGTGAGGCAAGTCCAATATCTATAAGTGAAAGGGTGAGAATAATTCATTCATTTGGCAAGCCTATGGATGCCTTGTATGATTTACTTATATGCCAAGCTTACTTCTTAAATGTTCATATCATCAATTATGCCCATGCATACATTTTCAAGACTTGTTTTGTATATATTATGTGTGATTGAAAATGAGTTGAGCTATTAGGATTTTTTGAATCTCATTTTCTCCTTTCCAATGATCTAACATGTTAAATGGACCAAGTGGGCAAGGTAATGGAAGCCAACTACCTTGAAGATAAGAGTATGACATCTAAGTGTATGGTTTTTGCTTCTTTAAGGCCACATAAGTGACAAATATTGTAATCTAATGTTGTATATGACCTATGACCCCTTGAACATGTATAATTATGATAATATATGATATATAAATGAAAGATTATGTTATGTGACTACTTGAATGTAAATTGAGTATGTTATGACAAACTAGCTTTTTGAATGGCTTTGTGCAATTGTGTACAAATAAAAGTGGAATGGTCAAATTGAGATATATGAGGTTTAAAATCATTTGGGTAGTTCATACAAGTCATAATCATACTTTTAAACTTTCCTAAGAGGTGCCAAATATCAAGGAAAGTTATTTGGACACTTTGGTATCTTCAAGAATTGATCATTTTAAAAACCTATACCACTTTTTTGTCCAAATGAACTCTTCTTGATTTAAGATTTGGTATGCATTTAAAACTTTTTGAGAGATTTTTGGAAAAATAAAGAATAGAATTTTTAGAGATCTAGAGAATATTTGATAAATTTTCAAAATGGGAAAAAATTCTAATTTTGGTCATATTACTGTTTATATTGGTCCGAAATTAAATTTTGTCACTCAGGGGCCAAATGATGTCCAATTGTCATAAAAATTTATAGAAATAAACTAAACATTCCCAGTGATTTTTTTAATTAGAAGCACTCCATTTAGATGTCTAAAGAGAGAAATACGAATTTTTAAAAATTATGCCCAGTATCAAGCACCCAAACCGACCTCAGGCAGTGTTTGATTGCGTTTTGAGGTTTGAATGTGCCTGAACTGGTTTGGAGTTATTTTTCTCCTCTAGCTAACATCAATAGCTTTCCAGATTGGTATTATTTGTATGGATTGGAATTTTGTGAAATTAATTAGACGTTTTTGAAGTTTGTAGCAGAAAGCTATAACATTACCAATGACCTACCAGACCTCTACATCTTTTCGAATATCAAACGTCTTCTGTATTGTGTTTCATAGCCTGGAAATATTTTTAGCATAAAATAGACATGTGTAGCTTCCCAGAATGGCAAAAATGCATGATTTTGACTTTTTTAAAATTATTTATGAATTTTCAAAATTTATGACAGAAAAGGAGAATTTCTAGCCGAAAATGTAACCATGTATTTTTATACTTTCCTTTGCTTTCTACGAGTTTTAGGCCACTTTTGATGATGAAAATGAGTTGTATCTTTGTAAATAAATATGAGAATATGATACATGAGCTCATATGATTTGCAGGACATTGAACAAAAAATTTAAATGCGATGCAACACTAAAATATTCATTATTTTAGTCACTTTTTCTTGTTCCCACATTGAAATGCATGATATGAAGTATGAGAACAACTGAGGAATATATGGTGTTACAATATGCATATTTGAATCACACACACACACATATTATTGCAAGCATGATCTATGATATATGTGTACATCTCTCTCTCTCTCTCTTTGTATGTGTATATATATATAATAGATGAGCATGTTAGAGTTTGAGAAATATGACCTGAATAAATTGGAATATAAATTTAATTAAAGAGATATTTATGTGAGGCCTAACTATTATGTAACTATGTCTAGTTGAATATATGTTATGTGTAATTATATGATGATTGTTTGATATTTGTTTGGTTATATGCTTAAGATGAGTCTTTTGTCGGTAAAGGAACTTCAAGTTTTCAAGGAATAAACTCTTGACATGAGAAAGTCTTCGAAGACAAGATTTTATAAATTTTCACTTTTTCTACAAGTCTCCACAAGACAAAGTTCTCAAGAAATGCAATTAGCATAGATAGAATTTTTGCACGAAAGGAAGTATATGTTCATCTAGAATTGACCTGAGGGTTTAAGTTCCTTATTATTTGAAGTCTTGCTCTTCCAAGAATAAAATATTGATAAAAGGGTCATACGAGGGTTGCAAGGCCCTCATGTGACTTTCAAGTTTCAAGTTTTAGATTAAGGTTTGTGAATCTACTATAAAGGATGCCTTAGTATATTTACTCCTATTTATAAAGTGAAGATTCCAGTGATCATAATAACTAAGAAGAATAGTCTACCTTTTTTATGGAACTGAAAACCTAGGTCTCACACTAAGTAATATAAGATACTCGATGCTTACCTTTGATTACAAAAATCCAAGCATGTACAAGTGTATGGGACACTTGATATGTGGCTTATGAAAATGATTTATTAATAACCAGTACTTTCAAAGTAGGATAATCTATATCCCCTTATAAAGATATTAATAAAACGTACTCATTGAAGTACTGTTAAGGTTATATGAATGAAATGACAAGGCATGCTAGTATGTACCAAGTTAAGGGGTACACAGAAATAAGAATTGAGCTTGTTATAATTTGCTTAAAAGATACCTTTGAAAGATCTAGTTGGATGTCAATGTTATTATATTACATATTTATGTTATTCGCATGTAATTACTTACAATATATTAGCCATACCTTAATTTGTGATATGATAAATTTAGCATGCCACTATTATGATTGATATTATTTGAACATGATTTGAGATGATTATACATATATAGGAATATATCTTCTATGCCTATATGTTTATATCCTCATATATGACTATTATCCTATCTACATTTGGTTTGCTATATTGTGCTTGCCAATCTGATATGACAAAAGTAAAGGAATATAATTTCTACACATGTGATAGATGGACCATGATTACACTTGGTGATGTGTTCGAATATATATCAGAATTATGCTAATTGAAGACACTAATAGATTAAAACATCCAAGACACTAATTTGGCCTTGTCCCACCTATTTCTATGGACTTTTAGCTTCACTTCACCTATTTCAAGGGACTTTTGTCACAATCTTACCTATAAAGAGCAATTCATATTACAAAATCAAATAACAAGGCATAATGGTATCATAGCAATAAGACAACATTAAATGGCATGTGTCATTATGCAAATATACACACAAGAATTCAATGACAATCATATAACCAAGAAATACACAAAAGAAAAAGTGGAGAGCTATCTTGGTGCAAGAAGACAATTTTCTTCCTTGCTTCCACATTTCCTTGGCTCGGCCTTACACCCAAACCTAGGAAGAACTTGATTCACTTGGCCTAGACACATCAAACAAGACACAATTCAATCATTGGATCTATCTCTAACCTTACATAAACATTACACAAGCTGTATCTAGCTTATGACACCATTATGGTTCCATTCAAGGTATAATGAAGCAACTCATGAAATTTAAGATTTTGGCTCCAATTTCTTACTCAATCTAGAGGACATGACTCCATTCAAACTTATTAGAGTCATTTGCCATTCAATCCAAGGAGCCTAGCATCAATTTGCCCCTTTATGCACAATGGAACCTAAAATTTTTAACTTCCAAAATATGGTTTTTAAATTTAAACCAATAGTTCTTTTGGTATCTATAATTCATATCTAGACCACTTTAAACCTTGGAATAAAAAAAAAAACTCTCTTAGGTGTGTTCTTCCCTTCATGGTTGAAACACACACACACACACACACACACACACTCTTGCACCCATGGAGTTTTTTTTTTTCATTTTCCTAGGGAAATAGGCATCCATGGAGCTTCTTAGATGTCTTGAGAACTCATTCATACTCTTAGACATCCTAAATTACATTAGAAAGTTTCATGTTTGCCAAGGTGTAACTAAATCCCTAATTATAACAACTTGCTATCTAATGGTTCATTTTAAGTTCTAATTGCTCCATGTGGTTCCTCTTGCCTCAAGACCACATATTCTATCAAGTTTAGATTGGCATTAAGTCCTTAACATACTCCCCTTATTCTGACCATAACCATGAAGGAAGAAGAAATAAAAAAGAAGCAATTATACTTTGAGTTACATACCTTATTAACAAGCCTTTCAAAGATGCTTCCTTATGCTATCAAGAGAACTTCCAAATCCTCTCTTCTCTCCACTGATTTTGTTACTAAACAAGACCAATCAAGGTATTAAAACCATAGAATAAGAGAGAAGAAGGAGTGGAAGTAGATTAGAGAAGGAAAGGGAGTAAAAAGTGTGTATTTTCTTACCTTTTCAAGACTTTTTCTTTCTACCTTAGTTCTCCTTCTTGTACACCACTCTCATCCCTTCTTAGTTTTGTTTCATCATGTGAAAAATTTGGTTAGGAGATTAGACCAGATTGGGATGTTTTTATAAGGCCAAGTGTCCATTTTCATAATTTTTCAACTTTATAATTTAGTCCCTTGTCTTAGTTTTTATTGTTTGGATTCTTTTCAATTTCTTTTCAAAATTCCTCTTTTCTATCGTAAAATTGGGGTCCTCTAATTCATAAAATGACTTTAATTTTGCCCAAATTAGATTAAAAATCATTTTGAATCATTCGGTTAGAGTTTCAGTCAACTGATAGTTGAAATCGCTCACCGAATGGGTTTTAACTATTCTCGAGATTTTCATGGATTTTAGGGCCTCTCAAAATCCTAAAAAACTCAAAATTTTCATTTAAAAAAAATCCTTCTATGAGTTTTTTAAATTTTTCAAAAATTACAAAATTGCCCAACATTGTTTCATAAAGTTTTTTTAACCCTTATGACTTGGTTTTTCGAGTAACTTAAGTCTCAAATCCTCATTTTTAAGGGTTTAGATTATTATTTAAATTTCATTTGGTCTCAATTCTTTCTATTTAGGGGACCTTTTTTAGAAATTCCTTTAGTTTCAGATGTTTTCGAGTAATCGGGTATTACATTAGTCAACCAAATAAGGCTAAATTTGAGAAGATAACTAGACTTTTTCCTCTTTTTCTTTTTTTTTTTAGAAAACCACCTTGATGAAAATTGGAAGATCAAGAAGTTTTAGAATGGTTTGAAACATGAGATTGGAAATGCTGTAGCCATTTTGGAGATTAGAGATTTTTTCACCCTTATAGATAAGTGTAAGGTGGTAGAAAAACATCTAACAAACTTAGAAAGTGAAAACTAAAAGAGAGCTTAATAGGAAAGAAAGAGATCAATAATGAACCATGAACATAGAAAGTGAAAACTACAAGAGAGCTTAATAGGAAAGAAGGATCAATAATGAACCACAAACGAACCTTAGGGAAGAGTATGAAAGGTGCTTGTAATAGGTGTAAGAAACCACATGGGAACATGCCTTGCCTTGCTAGAAAGAATATAAGCTATAAGTGTAAGGAACTAAGGAATCTTTATATGGAATGCCCACAAAATCAAAATAAGGAAATGGACTACAAAAAGAAGATGGTGATTTCAAGTAACTAGAAAGTGAGCCAATCTCCCAACCTAATCATAGGTATTTGAGTAACTAGGAGTGTGTTATCTAATTCTAGAGTAATCTACTTTTATTAGACCAATAACTAAGTAGAGGAAACCTTGATATTAACACTTGATCCAATTATGTTACATAAGATATATTCATTAAAGGAAAATAAATGAACTGAGGAGGAAATGGTAGAAATTATAACTATTTCATTTATAACCTGAACTATGGTCTTACAATTAAGTCATAGTTAACTAAGCTATAATCTAATTAGCACATTTTTTAAAGTCTAATGAACATTCAATTTAGGCTTTTACCTTTGGGATTTCCATCTCCTAAGATAACAACTTTATCTGTTGAGGGATTTGTGGCACCATTCTATAACAAAGTGGGAAGGGAGTAACATGAAAAAAACTTGTTACACACATAGATGTAGGATATCCCTTTAGCTTCAATGACTTGCGAATTCTAGCCTTTGTAGTAAACATAGTTTTTGCAAGATCCATTGCATGAACCTAATCCACATCATTCCCAAACTATGAAGGAATTAACTTATGTATAATCAAAAAAATAATTCTTAGAATTACAACCTAAAAGCATGTCAAGTTGTTACTAACCTTCTATAGTATAATATTACTCATTATCTCTTCCATAAATGAAAAATATTTTATCATTCCTTTAAGATCTCACTTCATACAAAAAAAGTTCAACTTGAGTAAACATATTCCAATAATATCAATGATGCCCATAACTAGAACCCATCATATCATATTTCCAAAATAACATTAAATTCATTTTAGCTGTATTTTATTTTCCTTGGAAATGTCACACAATATCATATGCAATAAATATATGATAAT
This sequence comes from Erythrophleum ivorense, assembly GCA_026724425.1. Classification (NCBI taxonomy): domain Eukaryota; kingdom Viridiplantae; phylum Streptophyta; class Magnoliopsida; order Fabales; family Fabaceae; genus Erythrophleum; species Erythrophleum ivorense. Next base: position 11,864,233 of record JAIUCV010000020.1, read on the forward strand.
GTATGGATGATGATATATGGTATTGTGCTATTGCACAATGGAATGTGTCAAAATTCAAATCTACAAGGAAAAAGAATTGTACTTTAGAAGAAATTCATTTTATTTTGTAAAATAACTCTCAGATTAACAAACAACAAAATCTTATATGCACACTTTATTTTTAAAAATGGTTCTAAGATAACATAAACACAATTAGGCCAACATATGGGATAATGGTGATCATTATATGCTTTATTAACAAAAGACCAATCTAGAGTCACACATATTAACAACCATGTTAACAAAAATCATAAGTTTAGATGTATGGTAAAAAATAGCTCTCCAAAAGTAATCAACAATCTATTGCTTCTTATCATTCTTTTGTATGATTTCTTAATTTCCTTTATGCTTAAATTGCATAAGAAATCATTTGGCTTAAAATAAGCCTATATGTCTCAAATAACTTTATTTTAAGAATAATGTATGGTGCCAATAAAGAAAATGTCATAATAAATACAATGGTCATACTTAAGATAGACATTATATCTTACTCTTAAGATACATATTATATTCAATCTTTGCATAGATAAAGTATCAATAGAACTATGATAATCAATAACCATATCAAATAAATGCAATAATAAATTACACCAATTAGATGTAACAAAAGGTGAGTGATATCCATGGAATCATCCTTTAAATATAAACTAATGCAACAAATAAAAAAACTTTAAAACGTCTATATGTTTAACATGCCGTAAAATATATAGGTCTTGAATCTTTAGTTAGGAATCAACCTCTAATTGGTGAAGTCACAAAATTATTCCAAAATTTTCACTAACTCAATATGTCATAAGGCATAACCATCCCCATAAACAAGCTACAAATAATGAAGTTGTAAAAGCTTTTAGTTAGTGGAGTTGTAAAGATATATCCTATGAAAATAATTCAAAATTAAACAATGTCATATCTCTTTCACAAACACTTACGAGAGAAATATATACTCAGTAACAAAATATTTCTAATATAATCATGTTGAAACATTTTAAATTTCAACTATAAAGCTAAACACAAATGTTCATTAAATATCACATCTTTTGTTAAAAAGCAATTATGAGTGTCACTTTAACAACTTTGACCATCATATTTGAACATCCATAAATGAATTATTTGTAGTCAAGGGAAATAAAGTCTTTATTGAGTTTAATATCTTTAATAATTTACAAGTAGCATAAAGTTTTTACTGTAATTTTAATAGCTCACTTTAAATTGCTCAAATATCCAAACTTGTTGATAGTGTGGATAAAATACCAACATATATACCTACTTAATCACAAAATAAGGTTACTAAAACAATAAAAAAAATGTGATCTATTTTATCCATAATTGAGAACTTTGAACATGTTGGGTCTTTATTTCCTTTTTTAAAAGGACACATATTGGTGTTAGATGTAAGATTGTAATTACATCTAAACAAAGTTGTAAATTGAAAACATGATTTATGAAACAAGTCAAAACATATCGAGTTTAGTTACAATGGATCTTTATATCCCTATTCATAAATAAACTTACCTCCTACTAATCTTAAATAATAAATATTCAATAATATTCATCAAACCGTGTGGATATTCTAAATAAGGTTAATTAGAACTAACATTTTAATAACATCTTACTTCCCCTAGTCTTACAAGTCTTAATATATCTTAATCAATTATTTATGGAGTAGCTACCAAGGGATCATCATCAATATAACAAACAAATAAAACTATACAATTAATATATTATCCAAAATCATATAATAAATAAGAATTACCATGACAACAAAATACGTGCAGTAGTAAAAATCATGGATTCCATATATTTCAAATGAACAATAAAATTCAAGAAAGCTCTTGACACATAATGACTCCTACTGTCTTGTCATGCCCTAAAACAAGAAGGTGTGACCAGCACGAGGGAAACCACATAGGATTTCCAACCTGCAAGCCTAAGTTGCTACAACCTACTAATTCAATGGGCCTTAGAACAATTCTACACAAGTTAGTAGCGCGTCAATTAAAATCCCCATCTTATTAAATATTTAAATAAATGTTCCTAACTTTTTGTAGAAATTTTGGCAGAGTATTCTTTGAAAATAAGACATCTCAAATTTCTACAAATAGACAAAAGACCAATAAATACAATAAGGGAGAGCTTTGCTCTCCATAACTAATCATCAATGTATTAAAAGAATAAAAAAAAATAAGGGAGAGGAATACTAGTTTGAGTCATGTGGAGTCATGTCTAAGGCACATTACAATAATAAACCAAAGTCATTACTACAACACAAACACTCCCCCGTAGTTCATTTAAGAGGCTCACCACTTCAACCTCTAAGCCTAAGATGATGAGGGCGGGTAGGATCTAGCACAAGTATCTTAAATGTTAAAATATAAGGAATGAGTTGTAAACTCAGTGGGCATATAACAACTATAGTAATTAAAGATACAATAGTAATGACTAAATTAAACTAGACAACACATAACACTTATATAAAATGCTCATTATGAAATTTAGTTCCTAACATAGAAGTATTGTATAAATTCCCAATTTAATCTCATTGGTGATGGCTATGCCTCATTAAGAGCCCTTATTCTAATATAGGTTGCTACACCTAACAGGTAGCTCTTTCTCCATTTATTTTTAGCCATTTATGATATAAGTTTCTGGGGGTAGCTTCACCTTGTTTATAAAAGTCCCACATCGGCTGGAAGGGGCTTGTGCTAAGGCCTTATAAGTGGGAGCGAAACTCTCCTCACTAGACACATGTTTTCTTAGCGAACCTACGGGTTGCATGGGAAAATGACAAAACCCACGTGAGCATGGTTCGTGGAACCTGCAAGTGAGGGATCATATGTCTAGAGGCGCTATAGGGCATGGTATCAGAGCAATCTTGGCCCATGTACGACCCAAGGACGGGTCGACCCCTAAATGGGGGTGGATTGTAAAGTCTCACGTCAGCTGGTAGGGGCCTGTGCTAACGCCTTATAAGTGGGAGTGAAACTCTCCCCACTAGATGCGCATTTTCACAACGAACCTATGGGTGAGTGTGGAAAAATGACAAAACCCATGTGAGTGTGGTTCGTGGAACCTGCGAGTGAGGGACAATATGTCTGGAGGCTCTATAGGGTGTAAATGTAATATTCGACTCTGAAAACAAAAGAAAACGTGAGAAACTTAATGTATATTTTCTCCGTTAACGAATAAAACTCACCAGATATAAAAGGAAGTCCCTCAAAATGAGATAGTTAAGGTCATAAAAAATTTCAAAAGCATTCTAGATTCCTAAAAATGAGAATCCTAGGCTCAGATGGAAAGAAAAATAGAGTTAGAATGAAGAAATAATTTCTTACGACAAGCCTATGAAACATAATGGTATTTTCATAATTTTGAGTAAATTTTGAAATTCACACAAGATGGCTTTTTAAATGAAAGTTTTGAGTTCTTCAGGGTTCTCGGAGGCCCTAAAAACCATGGAAAGCCCCGGGATAGTTAAAACCCCTCCGGTGGACGTTTTCTAACGTTAGTTGACCAAACTTTGATTGATTCATTCAGGAAGGTTTTAGCTCCAATTTGAGTGATTCCAAAGGTATTTTACTAAATTGAAAATCTAAATTTCATAATGGAAATACGTTTCTAAAAAAGGAACTAAAACAAAGGAAAAACGAAAATGCCAAGAATAAAAGGCAAAATAGAAATTTTTGAAAAGTGTAACTTATTTCCACCTATATATATGATGCAGCCTTCTTTTCCCTTCATTATGTATGACCATGTTCTGCCCAAAATCAAAAGAAAACTCTAGGGGATGAGGCACATAAGAGGAGGAAGAAAAGGAAGATAAATTCAAGGCAGAAATGTATGGATTTTCATAGTTTTTCATACTCTTTTTCTTCCAAACCTCTTCTTCTTCATTCTTATTTATTCCCTATGATTAAAATGAAGTTTACAAATCAATTTTAAGGGAGAAATTGAGGGAAAAATTCGGATTTGAAGAGAAGAGCTCAAAGAACACAAGATTCAAGTGAGAAAAAGCAAGAAAACAAGGTAATTTTTTTTCCTATGGTTACCATCTTTGGTTCCCTCCTCCTTCATTTTGCCCCACTTGAGAAAACCCTAGGAGGAGATAATTTTTAGGCAGAATCATGCATGAATCTAAGGAAAAAGGGTGTGGAGATTAAGAATATATAAAGAAAACAACAAAATAACTATTAAATTTCAAGATGTAAATTCTAGGGTTTTGTATGCACCTTGCAAAATCTGACCTTATGTGATGATTCTTATGTCTAATTAAGAGTTTAATTGAGCTCTTAAGATCCCTAAGATGCTCCTCACATGCTTCCTCCTTCAAGAAAACAAAGAGAATTCCAAGGAGGCAAAAAAATGGCTATATCTCGGCCAAGCATGGATGGAGTAGTTAGGGAGAGTTTTAAATTTTTTCAAGCTCATTTTTGTGTCATATATGATGAATGAATATGGGGCGAGGCCTTGGAAAAAATTTAGAACTCATAGAAAGTGATTTGGTGCCTTAAGTTTCATATTATAACTTAAAGAAGCAACATGATGTTAGGCCCTTTGTTTTAATGGTGTGAGAACTCTAAGAGGCTTAAAAGGAGTTAAGAATTATATTTGAAAGGAAAGAATGAGGCATAGAAATGGTTTGAGGGGTGTTGCTTCATTAGGTGCAAATATGAACTATAATGGAGCCTGTAGAGCAATCTAGAGTTTAACCAAGTTGTGTGGCCTTAGAATATATTTTATGAACCTAATTGGCTCCCATAAATTGTATCTAAGCCAAGAGAAAAAATCTCCACTGAATTGTGGATGTGTGGTCAAAAGAGGAGGCTTGAATCTAAAGGAAAAAGTGTGTGATTGTATACAAGGTAACTCTTTCCACCTTCTCTCATGCATGGATGTATGTTTAGCTTGTTTTAGAATATGTGTATGTGTATTTTCAAGTTATGAAAAGTATGCTAGCATGCCTTTATATGCTATGATTCTTGATGCCATGTTATGTTTCTAAATGAGTACATGATATTTATTTAAGTTTACTTGAGTGTGGAAAGGCCAAGAACTCTTTCCTTTGGTGAGGATGAGTTAAGAACCCTTGAGCTTAGTTGAGACAAAGTAAAGAATCTCCCAAAAGCAAAGTAGGCTCCCAAGAGTATGGTTGAGTCCAAAGCTCTCAAAGAGTGGGTGAGGCAAGTCCAAAATCCATGAGGAGAAGTGTGAGATTAATCTAAACACTTGGTGAGCTCTTGAATGTCTTGTATGATTTGTTCATATGCCGAGTTTGCTTTTAAAATGTCCATGAATTCCATTTTCTCCATGCATGCATTTGTAAAGCTTGCTTTGCACATATTATGTATAATTGAATACGAGATGAGTTATTGAGATTCTTTGAATCTCATTCTCTCCTTTCCAATAATCTAACATGCTAGGTGGACCAAATAGTTATGGCAATGGGAGCCAACAACAATGAAGAAGGGAGATTGACAAGCATATGCCTTGTTTTATCCAACTTGGAAGCATAATGATGGTTCATAATATATATAATGTTGTAAATGGCCTATGAACCTTGAGACATGTGTAAATATGATATTATGTGATGTTTAGATGTATGAATATAATGTATAACCTTTAGCATATATTTTGAGTATATAATGTCAAAGTATGCAATGTGGAGTATGATGTAAGTGTGCATAAGTGTGGGTTGACTGGCCAAAATGAGAAACATGAGATTTATGACCATTTGGGCAACTCACACAAGTCTCAAATGTACTTTTAGACTTGCCCAAAAGATGCCACAACTAAGGAAAGACTATTTGGCAAGTTTGGTACCCCATATGGAGCCAAATTTGACTATAATGGAACCCTATATCACTTTTTAGCCAAATGAGCTAGTCTTGATCTGAGATTTGGCATGAAATTAGACATCATTGAGAGATTTTTGGAAAGCTAAAGATCATAATTTTTAGAGGTTTACAGAATATTTGATGATTTTTCAAAGTTTTCAATTTTCATGGTTTCTGGTTTGCTGCACTATTCATTTGGTCCAAATTTGTAGTCTGTCACACGAGGCCCAAATAATGTCCAATTGTCATGAAATTTTATACAAAAAAACTAGATAATCATAGTGACATGTGCCAACTAGAAGCACCTCATTTGGAGGTCTAGAAAGGGAGATATGAATTTTTAAAATTTCTGTCCAGTATTAGTAATTTTGCTCGACCAGAAGTACTGTTCCATTGAATTCTGAGGTCTAGACTTATTGAACTAATTTAGAGATATTTTTTCTCTCTATTTAACATCCACAGATTCCCAGATTAGTATCATTTGCATAGATTGGATTTTTTTTGGAATTAATTAGACATTTTCAAAGTTTTCTGCAGAATTCTATGATAGTTCCAAAATTTAGTCAGACCTTTAGACCATTTTAGATGTCAAACATACTCTATGATGAATGTTATGATCTAAAAATATTTTTAGTATAAAGTAGATATCTTAAGCTTTCCAGAATGACTAAGATTGCATAATTTTGATTTTTCTAGATTTATTTATGATTTTTCAAAGTTTGGTTAGAAAATGTAGCAAATCTGGCTGAAATTAAATAAGCTTATTTCATGCTTCATTTTGGTTTCCATGAGTTGTGGGCATGATTTTGTGATACAAATGAGTTGTAATGATATATTTAAATATGAAGATGTGTAGCATGAGCCCATACGGTCCACATGACACCGATTGAAATTTTAAGTATGACGCAATGCAAATAAACCCATTATTTTCATCCCCTCTTCCTTGTGCTCTCATGGAAATGATGGTGTGAGGCTTATGAATGTCATGAAATGAGTTAGATTTTATGGTGTTACATTGTTAGCAGTTCCTTACCCACACACAGGTGGTTACACCTAACGGACAGCTCCTCTTCACCCAAATCCTATTTCATTGTCTAGGTATAACTAGGTCATATACTCAATTAGTTTTTGCAAAATCCATTATGAATCCACATTGTGGTAAAATTTAGACAAAGAATCACAACATATAACTACATATCATATGCTCATACTATTTAAACTAACACATATGCACAAAAAATAACTAAGTAAGTAACTTATTAATGAAATAACCAAATAATTAAACAAGAAAATAGGTCGAGGATTAATTAGTATAGGCGTAATGAAGGAATTATGTAATTAAATAAATAAATAGATACAAGACTAAATAAATAGATAATTAGCCAAAAGTAATAATAACAACAATAATAATAAAGTTCAATTTAATTTTTCTAATAGACACATCAAGAAAATTTGACTTATACAATTATATGTATACATATACAAGTGAAATCAATTTCCAAGGAATAAGAATATGATTAGTTTAATATGAAGAGCATAACTAGCTTGAAACATGCTCCATGAAATCACAATTGTAATTCTCTTTGTACAATATTTCATGCTATCCAACCATATAGTAATCCCTTATATTTAATTCAAGTTCCTTATACTTTCATCAACCCATACAATATATATTTAGGTTTCAATCTAATACCTCGACAACAAAAATAGGAATGAATATCGAAATTAAGTTAACACCTGAATTTACTATTCACTTTAGCTCATTTCATTACAAATTTAATTGGCATACCAACACAAAGTAGATGAAGATATACCTTATTGGAGTTTACACAAATTAATTGGATTAGAATCTAGACCGTTGTCACAATATACTTACAACCATAAAGAAAATCCCATATATCATATCATGGTTATTATGTACTCCTCGATGAGGTCAATGCTAAGATGATACTACCTTTCTTTCATAACTTTCTTTGCCCATCAGTGCTCGCAAGGCTCCCCAACAACACTGAAATTCACCAAATTATAATACTGTCCAACTAACAATTCCTAGCAATCATATGCCTCAACAATAGCTATTAACTAAGGCCCCACTCCATAACCTTATTTTATTTATGTAATTTTTATTATTATTTCTGTTTTTCTTTTCCTTACATATTCACCCATAACCCTAACCTTCCCATTTATTTGCTAATCCATAAATTGAACCTAAGGTTTACTTTAAAAAGCCACAAATTGGAGATTGACGCCTAAAAATCATAATTGGAAACTCACCTTAACAAATTCCTGACTCTAAGAACTTATCTTTGGCCACCTTGAGAGGGAAGAAGAGAACTACAATGGGGTGACCAATTGGGACTAGAGGTAGAACAAAAAATGATGAAGGAAGGTAAATATAAAGGAAATTGGCAACAAAATGGGAGAAAAGAATGGAATCAAGGTGGTACGAACTCACCATCGCTGGTGGACATCTCCAACCTTTATCTTAGACTACTGCGCAATAACCATATGTGGAGAGACTCGCCAGTGTTGTTTGTCACCGGTGGCATTGGATCTCTAACAAATGGTGGCTTGTATGGTTGAAGCTTGCATGTGAGGAGAGTATTAAGCAAAGCATAGAAAAATAGAAGGGGTTGCTGTGAGGATGAGAAGAACAAAAGAAGAAATAAGGAAGGAAAAAAATGATTACAATATTATTTATTTATTTTATTATATATATATTATTCTTTTTTTCTTTGTTATAACAAGTCCAAGAGCATTAAAAGAATTTTAAAAGCCAATTATAACATGCTATAGGCTTATTAAATTTAAACTACTAACATATTTTTTTATGAACCTTAATAAATGAGTTACTTTCATGGTAAAGATTAATATTAATCGAGAATATAATCTTATACAAAAATTGTTATGGTGCCTAAAATTTAATTACTTTGATAATCATTGATCAAATAATAATAATTTATGATTCAAATTGTTAAACCATAACTTATAGTTACACTTAAGTGGCATAAAGTAATCATCTTGCATATGCCATACTACCCAAAAAGTTGTTATTAAAAGTTTTATTTTTAATGGTGATAACTATTGCCACTAATACCTAATTAGTATGTTTTTTTACAAAAAGTCACCACTTAAAAGAGATTTTTAGTGGCAATTTGCTGCTAATAGTAATACTTGGTAGCAACTTTAAGTATTACCACTAAAAAAACTTTTGATTGTGACAATAATTGCTGCTAAAAGTTTTTAATTAAAAAAAAATTTAATAGCGACACATAATTTCTTTTCATTTTCCTAAGTGTAAAATTTTTTTACACTAGTAATTTAGTCTTTTAAGAATTTGCTCTTAATGATTTTGAAAGGATTTTATTTTGGATTAATCTAAGGAGATTTACTTAGTTTTCATTTTCCTTTTTTGTATGTACCAGGCTTATTTTGTTGCCATTAGTAACTCTGTGACAAAAAGTCTTTCAAGGTGATAAAAAAGTTGCTGTTAAAAGTCTTAATTTTAGTGGTGACAATTATTGCCACTAAAACCCAATTAATTTGGATTTTACAAAAAGTCACCATTTAAAAGGAATTTTTAGTGGCAATTTGCCACTAATAAGTAATTTTTAGTAGTAACTTTAAGTGTTACCACTACAAAAACTTTCGATAGTAACAATAGTTACTGCTAAAAGTTTTTAATTTTTTAAAAATTTGATAACGACAAAGAATTTTTTTTAATTTTCCCAAGTGCAAAATTGTTTGCACTAGTAATTTAATTTTTAAGAATATGCTCTTGTTGATTTTGAAAGGAGTCTATTTTGGATTAATTTGTGGTGATTCACTCAGCTTAGTTTTCATTTTCTCTTTTTGTATGTACCAAACTTATCTTATTGCTGCTAAGGGCCAAGCCCACTTTACCATTTGAATTTTTTTGATCCATTGATAAAACCAGTGGCAACAAAGGCAAAAACGCCTACCCTGTTGGGTAGGAACAGGATGGAACAAACTATGATCAAGCTCGTGCATTCGGAAAACACCAAGCAACAACATTTTAGGCAATACCCCTAGAATAAGAGTTTGCATCTTTCTAATTTTTTAAAAAAGATTAATAGTATCAACTTTAGAAAGAAATATATATAAGCAATGTAGAATCTACTTAGAAAATAAATTCTATTCAAATGTGTGGTATTCATTGGAATATTAGATCTTATATATTCTATATTAATTTTTCTCCAATATTCATAATATCAATTTCAAAAAAAGGAAAAATAAAAAAATTCATTTCTAAAATAACAATTCTGAGGTTGTGAAATCGCACTCCCAACTCCAAACCATGTAACACCAATGACTTCTATTTATAGCTAGATTGAGCCTTAGATATTGACCCCAAAAAAGGGAAAAAAAGATTCAGCCATGGATTCAGCCATGGATTAAAATTTATTTTCTCATTACTTATTGAAGTAACCGATTAACTTATTTTGTTATCGAACATTTATTTTAGATTTCAAAGTTGTTTGAAAAATAAAAAGTATTTTATATATGAGAATAAATCCTCCAATTTCTGAGTATTAGGTTTTTGCGCGCTAAAAAAATAAAAAAAAAATGCTTGAGTTGCTAAATCTACCAAACTTCCCCACTCATGTATGGTTACTGGATGCTATTGGAAAGGTTTAGGCTATTTCCACTCTTATTCATGCTACTATTTGTGAAACTTTAATGAAAACAAGAAAATAAATAAATTGTTGTGCAAAAGTACATTTTTAATATTTTAACTTTACATTAGGTTTTGATTTTTTTATTAATTTTTTTATTATTACTTTAGTCCTTTAAATTTTAAAAACTAATAAAAATTTTCTTTGCTTTTAACACGGTTAATTTGAATGATTATTGGTTTGAATTAAGTGCTAAATTTTAATTCTCCTTCAATTATCTATGTGTGCAGTCAAAGTATTTGATAAAATGCATGTAAAAAATTGAGTACTTGAATGTCTAATTTGAGAATTTTCTTAGAGTTTAATTGGTTAATTAAACATCCTAGGGTGATAATTCAAAAGCTAATTGATCAATCAATCAAATTTAAGTGTTCATTGATTCTAATGACAAGAGTTAATGATTTGATGCGAGGTTGAGATTTCAATTATACATTAAATTATTAATCCCTTGAATCTTGGGTGGTAACCCAAGATAACTTGTTGGGAACACAATTAGGGACTTTTAGACTAGAACCATTTACAATTGAATTCGGATAAGGATAATAGATATCAAAGGATGAATCTAAAGCTAGTCACAAGTCCATTATTTGCCTTTTAGTTCATGCATTTAGGTAGTAACTAGTAACTTTATTTCAATTTAATTTTAGCTAATTTAATTAAATCAAACCCTTCTTTAATTAGATTGCTTTAATGATTCTTTTACACTTAGAAAACTCAATTAAATATTGAATTCCATTTCTTAAAGAAACGATCTAGATTACACCTTATATTGCATATATTTTTCAACTTAGTTTATTTAAGAGGTTGCGCGACATAACCTTTCATCCACTTCTTCTCCTTGATAGTGTTTAAGTCTCTATCCATTAACCTTGAATCTCCTATTTGACTCTTTCTCCTTAATCTCTATAGCACCAAATGGAGATACATCCATTACCGTAAAAGGTCTTGACCACTGTGACTTAGGCTTTCCTAGAAAGAGTTTAAGCTTTGAGTTATATAGCAACATTAGTTGACTAGGCTTAAACTTTCTCTACAAAATTTTCTTGTCATGTCATTGCTTTGTCCTTTCTTTATAGAGCTTGGAACTTTCATAGGCATGAAGTCTGAATTCATTAAGCTCGTTAAGTTGTAACAGCCTCTTCCTAACAACTCTTCTCAAGTCAAAATTCAATTCTTCACAGCCTAAAAGATATTATGCTCAAGTTCAATTGGTAGGTGATAGGCTTTACCAAAGACAAGCTTGTAAAGAGATAGACCAATTAGAGTTTTGTATTCTGTACGACGGGCCTACAAGGTATCATCTAGTTTTTCGGCCCAATCCTTTCTTGAAGGACTTATCATTTTCTCCAGAATTCTCTTTATCTCTCACTTAGAAACCTCACATTGGCTATTGGTCTGAGGATGATATGCTAATGCCATCTTGTGTTGTATCCCATATTTTTTTAAGAAATGTGTTAAGCTGGCGATTGTTAAAATGCATCCCTTCATCACTAATGATTGCTTGTAGAGCATTAAATATGGTGAAGATGTTTTTCTTCATAAATCTCAGCACCACCTTAGCATTATTAGTGTGACAAACTACTGTCTTAACCCACTTTGTCACATAGTCAATGAAACAAGAATGTACTAGTTATTTTGAGAAGATGTAAAAAGCCCCATGAAGTTCATCCCCCAAACATTGAATGCTTTTACTTCTAAAATATTATTCAGGGGCATTTCATGACATTTTGATATGTTACCAAATCTTTGGCACTTGTCGCATCTCTCCACAAAAGCATGAGCATCCTTGAACAAAAGGGCTAATAAAAACCTGATTAGAGGATTTTAGCTACAGTTCGTCGCCTATTGAAGTGTCCTTTATATTCAGCTGCATGACAACTTTGCATAATAGACTCTTGCTCTTCATTTGGGACACACCTATGTAATATTTGATTAGCACACATTTTAAATAAGAATCGTTTATCCTAAACATACTGCTTTACATCATGTAAAAATCTTTTCTTCTGGTGGGAGTTCAAATCTAGGGATAGCACATGGTATACAAGATAGTTCACACAATCGGCGTACCATGGTACTCTACTGTGGCCCACATAAAATAAGCTTTCATTAGGAAACTTTTCATTAATATGCTTCTCTTCACATTCCTAAGCTTTAGTACTCAGTTGGGATAAATAATCTGCCATATGATTTTCACTACCCTTTTTATCAACAATTTCCAAATCAAACTCTTGAAAAAGAAGAACCCAATGAATGAGCCTTAGTTTGGAATCCTTCTTCTTAATCAAGTATTTGATAGCCGAATGGTTTATGAAAATAGTAACTTTGGTGCCCACCAAGTAAGCTCAAAATTTCTCAATTGCATACACTATTGCCAACAATTCTTTTTCCGTGGTGATGTAATTTAGTTGCGCATCAAATAGAGTTTTACTAGCATAGCATATTAGATAAAAAAAATCTTCCCTTTTCTCTATCCCAAAACTGCCCCCACAGCATAATCACTGATATCACACATCACCTCAAAAGGAATGGTCTAGTTGGGGCCACAATGATAGGGGCAAATACTAATTTCTTCTTCATTTCTTTAAAAGTTACATGACATTGATGGTCAAAGTTAAATGGAGTGTCTTTCTCAAGCAGTTGATGGAGGGGCTTAACAATTTTTGAGAAGTCCTTGACAAATCTTCTATAAAAGCCTACATGTCCTAAGAAGCTCCAGACTCTTTTTACATTGGTCGGAGGTGGAAGTTGCTCAATTATGGAGATTTTTGCTTTGTCTACTTCAAGGCCTTTACTTGAGACCTGATGACCTAGGACTATGCCCTTTTGTACCATGAAGTGACACTTTTCCCAGTTTAGAACTAAATGGGTCTCCTCACACCTCTTTAGAACTTGCTTTATTAGCAAGGCATTCTTTAAAAGAATCTCCAAAAGCTGAGAAGTCATCCAGAAATATTTCCATAGTTTGCTTAATTATATTAGAGAAAACAGACATTGTGCATCTCTGAAATGTAGTTAGTGTATTGCACAATCCAAATGGCATCCTTTTGAAAACAAATGTGTCATAAAGACATGTAAAAGTTGTTTTCTCTTAGTCTTCCGGGGCCATAGCTATCTAATTATAATTTGAGTACCCATCCAAGAAGTAAAAGTATGCTTTCCCAGCCAATCTATCTAGCATTTGGTCAATGAATGATTAAGGAAAGTGATCCTTTCTTGTGGCATTGTTTAGTTTTTGATAATCCATGCATACCCTCCACCCAGTCACTGTTCTAGTAAAAATAAGCTTATTATGGGTGTTAGCCACTATAGTCATGCCTCCTTTCTTTAGAATGCATTGGACTGAGCTCACCCATGAGCTATCTGAAATAAGATACATAATTCCAACATCAAGCCATTGTAAAATTTCTTTCTTAACCACTTCTTTTATTATAGGGTTAAGCCTTCTTTGATGCTTAATGGATTTATTGTGGTTGTCCTCTAATAGTATCTTATACATATAAATGGAGGGACTTATCCCTTTTATGTCTGCTATTAACCATCCAATAGCTTTCTTAAAACTTTTAAGCACTCGAAGAAACTCTTTCTCTTGTTGTTCAATTAGAGCAGCAAAAATTATCATTAGCAAAGTGCATTTCTCTCTTAGGTAAGCATATTTCAAGTGAGATGGTAATGGCTTCAACTTTAGAGATGGAGGTTTTTCCATTAATGGTTTGAACCGAGTTGTGACTCTAGATGATAAGTCAAGTGGTTCAAACTATTGAGAAGCCTTTGAGTGCTTTTGAGTGGCTTCTAACAACTTGATACATTCTCTAACTCTATTATATCCTTTTTTGGCCATGCCAGCCAATGATGCCTCTAGAGGATCTTTAAAGGTAGATTCAACAAACTCTTCATGTACTATATTAGTAATTAGTCACACTAAGCAACATTCTTTTGGTTCATTCAGGCTCTTCATTGCTTTATACATGTTAAAAGTCACTTCTTGATCATTTACTTTCATAGTTAGCTCCCCTTTTTGTACGTTTATCATTGTTCTTCTTATGGCCAAAAAGGGTCTACCCAAAATGATAGGGATGTCCTTATCCTCTTTATAATCTAGAACTATAAAGTTTGCAGGAAAAATTAGCTTATCAATATTCACCAAAACATCTTCAATGACTCAATTTGTGTAAGCTAAATATCAGTCAGCTAGTTGAAAGGTAATGGTTGTAGGTCTTACCTTCCCTAACCCAAGTTTTTAAAAGTTGATAATGGCATTAAGTTCACACTTGCCCTAAGATCACACAAAGTATTTTTAGTAAAATTTTTCCTAATGTTGCAAAGAATGGTGAAACTTATTGGATCCTTCACCTTAAAAGGCAATTTCTTCTGCAAAATAACATTACATTCTTGGGTTAATGCCACTGGCTCAAATTCTCCAAATCACTTTTTATTTGATAGCACATCTTTCATGAAATTAGCATAGCTCGACATTTGCTCCAAAGCTTTTGCAAATGGAATATTAATGTGGAGTTGCTTGAAGATTTTTAGAAACTTTTGATATTATTTATCTAAGTTTTTCTTCTTGAAGCGTTAGGAGAACAGTAATGGAGGAATAATCTTCTATTGATCTTTCTTCTCCACATTATCTTTCTTCTTTTCAACAACTTCATCTTGTTCTTCAACAAGCTTCTCCTTTTCAAGCTTTTCTCCCAACTTGCCTTGATCTTCACTAGACTCGTTACTTTGCCATGGATGTGACATTTCATGTAACTCTTTGCCACTTTTCAGAGTAATGGCTTTGCATTCTTCTTTTCCATCTCTTTTGGAATTAGGAATAGTGTCACTTGGAAGCACCCCTTAGTCTTGAATTTATAAAAGAGGGCAATTGACTAATTTGCACTTCTATGTTACTAATTACTGACTCATGCTTTGTTATTGTTGCTTCTTGTCAGGCTAGAATAGTATCTTGCTTAGCCATATATTGCATGAGCATTTCCTCCATACTTGACTTCTTTTCTTGCATTGGTGGTCTAGCTTGAGCAGAAAATCCAAGAGGGTGAGAAGGTCTCATACTAGAAGAAGATGATTGGCCCTGATTTTGACCTTGACTCTATGAAAAATTTAGGTGATTCTTCCAGCTTGGGTTGTAGGTGTTTGAGTATAGGTTGTTTGTATTTTTTCCATAGTTGCTCATATAGTTAACTACTTCTACTAATGAAGAACATTGATTGCTAAAGTGTTCTTTCCTATAATGATCACAAGCAATGACAAGAGTTTGAATAGCATTCACACCTATTTGAGCACCAAAACACAGTTTGAGACTACTAAACCTCTTGTTAATTGTAGCCATTTGAGTTGAGAGTGTATCAAAACATCGATTTCATGGACCCTATCCACATTTTTCTTTTGCAGTCTAGATGTAGACCTTTGAAGGGAGTTGGCTATCATATTTTCTAACAAATTATATGCAGCATCAACATTTAGATTACCTGTGATGCTCCCATTAAATGTTGAATCAAGGATGGATTTTATTTTTAGTAGTAATCTATTGTAGAAGGTTTGCACTTGCACTTATTTAGGGAATCCATGGTTATGGCACTTTTTTTAAAACTCCTTGAATTTCACCCACGCTCCATACAATGGCTCATCATCTTGTTGCATGAAAGAGATGATATCATTTCTCAACTCTACTAATCTATTTGGTGGGAAGAACCTAGCTTTGAATTTTGTGACTAGGTCATCCCAAGTGGCGATAGACCCATTCAGTAATGAATTAAGCCATACCTTGGCTTTATCCCTTAGCAAAAGTGGGAAAAGCCTTAACCGAATTGCATCATCAGATACACTATTCTACTTAAAAGAGTCACACACCTCCAAGAAGTTAGAGAGATGAGTGTTCAAGTCTTCCATAAGAGAGCCACCAAATTGCCTAGCCATTTGAAGCATATGTAGTACCACTTGCTTCATTTCAAAGTTGTTGGCTTGAATAACTAGTCTTCTTATGCTTGAGTGGCATCCTTGCAAGTTTAAAGTGGCAAAATTATTTACTGTTCATACACGATTTTCATCCTCATGTGCCATGTTTCTAGTTAAGTCAAAATTTTTAGTTTCGCCTCTTTGAGTTTGATTAAACACTTCTTTAGATTCTTCTTGAAATAATAGCACTTCTAAACTTTCAATTTCTTGCATAAGAGGTTGTGCACACAAGGAGGGTAGCCACTACAAAATAGAACGAGAAAGGAAATGAAAATATCAAGGTAAAACTATGCATAATGCTTAAGTTCAAACTATGTATCCTAGTATTAGTATTGATAGAAAATATTTTGGCATGCAAATCCCCAGCAACGATGCCAAAAAATTATTGCTTACTTGAAGCATAAACGTAAGTATACGTATTTCGAAAGCAATATAGTGATAAGAAAAAATTGTTCCCTTAAAGATTTGTCGTCAAAACATTGTCAAGTACCAAAATTCTCACCCTATCTTAAATTAAGTGAATCAAATTTAAGTGTGGGTATTAATAAGAAATGATTGTAGACTATATGTTATACAAAGTTCAGGGTCAATATTTGGATTTCTAGGTGAATATTAGCATCTAGGATTATTAGTCTCTTTTGTATTTCACAGCAAGTTGCTTCAACACTTAATATCCTTACCCTTAATGATGATACATGCTAGTCTAAGATTCGTTTATTTCTATAAGTATATTCCAAATTTCATATAGGCTTATCTGATTAACTTTATGATTCCTTATAAAATTAAACAAGAGTAAATGGACAACATAATACTTAATTGACCATGTGAGGTCAATGAATATTCCTACTTCATTAACTAAATCATCCACTTTTCCAAACAAGCTTCAAGCACTTACACTACTCAACTCTTGGCCTACTACACTTTCCCTTTTCCAAGTTTAAGTATAAGTAACAAATCATTCTACTTGTTGGCCAAGCAATCAGAAAGCAATAAACATGGAGTAAAAAAAAAAACACATAATCATCAGTAGCATCAAGTTTAGAGCGAAGAAAAATTCATTTTTCAAAAAGAAATGTCGATTTTCAAAGAAAGCAAAAACCGAAATCAAAATAGTAAAAGTAAAAGGTTATAATTTGCAGGAGTCGTTACCAAAATTTTAATTTTTGAAAGGCAAAATTTTGGAAAAATCTTTTATGAGAAAAATAGTCTGTGAACTAAAAAATGAATTCGGGAGTCGATTGTGAGTAGGGAAGGTGTTAGGCACCCCACTACACCCGTTACTAAGAACGGTTACCCTAAGTCAATCGTGCAAAATTAAAATTGCCTTAATTCTATATTAATTCTCCTTAACAAATCACATGCAAAATAAAAAATAAAAAATTTAAAGGAAATAAAGTTAAAATTAAAAAATGTTAATTTACAAGGGCGGATTTGACCTAGAATGAAAACCTAGGGCCTACATACTTTCTAAAAGTGATCAAAGTCCACGTAATTTTACTGGAGGTTGTATTTGGTTGATATTTTGTTTTGTTTTTCTTTGTTTTATGTTTTTATTTTTAAAATTTTTTTATATTTAATTTTTTTGGTTAAATTACTTTTTCCTTTAACAAATAAAACAAGTTTTGAAATTGGTTGATGTGTTTTAATTTACTGAAGGAAAATTTAATTTTACTTTTCTTGTATTTTCAGTTTTTTTCTCTCTTTTTCTTATCATTTTTTTTGCTTTTCATTCATTTTCATTTCATTTTTTGTTTTTGTTTTTATTACCCTTTTTTTGTTTTTTGTTTTTGTTTTTGTTTTATTCTTGTTTTTTTTCTTTCTTTTGGTTTTTTGGTTTTTGTTGTTATTTTTTGTTTTTGTTTTATTCTTGTTTTATTCTTTCTTTTTGTTTTTTGTTTTGCTGTTATTTTTTTTTCTATTTTTTTTATTTTTATTTCTTTTTCATTTTTTTCATTATTGTTTTTGTTTTTTTATTTTGTTTTTAATTTTTTTTGTGATTAAAAAGGATTTTTTTTATTTTCTTTTATTTCTATTTGATTTTATCTTATTTTTTATTTTTTTTGGTTTTGACTTTTTTTTTCATAGTTGATCTTTTCTTCTTTTGTCTTACTTTTTTTTTATAAAATTCTTTTATTAGATTTGATTTTTGTTCTTGATTTTTTTTATTTCTTTTGTCTTGATTTTTGATTTTTTGTTCCACTTTTCTCTAATTTCTTTGGTGGTTTTTTGTTGTTTTGTTGTTATTGTTTTTTTTTTTGGGTTTTAATTTTTGATTCATTTTGTGTTATTGATCTTTTTTATTTTGTTGATATATATATATATATATATATAGATTTCAATACTTTGTTTTGTTATTATTATTTTTGTTTTCTTTTTCTTTTTGATTTTTTTTCTAATTTTTGATTTTTTTTTTCTGTTTTGAAACACCTTTTTTTAAAATTTTTGCAAAGCATATATTAATTTCTAATTTTATTGAATGAAAGTTGGAGAAAAGCTCTAAAATTTACAAAAGAATTTAATTAATTTTTGCTTATCATTTTTGTTTTTGAAATGAGAAGTTATAAAAACTTAGTTTTTTCAAAATTAGTTTTAGATTTGACAAGTTTATTTATTTATTATTTTTTATCCCTTTTTGTTTTCTTTTTTTTTTTAAGTCTTTCTTTAAAGAGAACCAATTTGACTTTGACAATTAAAACACAAAATTTATTAAAATATGAATTTGAAATACTAATAAGTACCAAGGAGGTTTTGTTGTCACACATGACCTATAAGTGTATTTTTATGTGCTTGAGGGGATACAAGATCCCACACGACTATTCTAAAAATAAAATAAAATTTAAGTAACACAAAAATATCTACAAGCTTGCAGCATATTTTTTTTAAGTGTGCTTGTGTGCATCCAATCATATGTAATATAATATTTACAATTGAGAATAACAAGTAACTTCCCTCGGTCTTCTGTTTTTGAATACACTACTATCCTCTCCTTCTATGCAAACGTCCAAGGGTGATTTGCATGATCTCGAAGCACAAGACAACATAATGAGAACTGCATTTAGAAACTATGCTTTCTCGTACATGCAATGCAAACAGAGTCATGATATACAAATCACTCTCACCACCTCCACAAAATAAGGTGTCCAATTCACAAATACAGAACCAAGCTTTGAGTGAATTCCCCAGTGCAATTCCAATGTAGTCTCCAGGTGCTCCCTACCATGTCAATAAGTTAAAGAAAAAAATGCATTAGTTTCTAGCCAAACAATAACATTCAAGTTAATTCCATAACTTTCAAACATGATATCCATCCTTAAAATTTGATCTACTTGAGACCCCATAAATCAATGCATTGATAGGAACTTCAATACCAACCCATTTCAAGAACCACGACACCATGTGAGAATTGAATAAATGGTTCAAAAACAAACTACATCTATCAGTCACATGAAATCTCGAAGCTAGAAACCCTAAGCCATTTACCAGTTCATCCAAGGCAAAGAAAAACTTCACAGGATTAAAAATGGAATGCTTTGGCCTAAAGTCCCTATCCATAGTATATCAAACCAGACATAAGCATATTAGACATTTAGAATTTTGCTTCAGAAATTCAGAGAACAAGAATCATTGCCTCACCAAGATTTTCCTCATTTTATATGGAGATATGAAAGATAGTAAGGAACATGATTGTCCAATTTGCCCAGCGTGTTAACAGATCCATATTGCAATAATGACATGCTATTATAAAATACAACACACGGGTCTGTAAACTCATCGGCGTTTATTGATCCAAATAGGGATTTGGCCTATTCAAAAGCATCATTCTAAACACAAAGCTCCATTCATATAACAAAATCAAGGAGAAATAATAAGAAATTGTAAGCAAAAATTTTCCCAAATTCCATCATCCAGTACTACCATACATCAATCTCATATAAAATCATATAAAACGTCATCCCTTAAGACTCAACGGTAATCGAAACTATTAGACTCAAAACTTCAGCATCTAGATCATACCCAATCTATAATTTCATGTTTTTATAATTGGAGAAGATGAGAGACAAGAAGCGATACCTATCGGGAAAGCCGTAACCACGCTAAAGATGGCCCTTCTTGTTTTCTTCCTCTATTCTCGAATTTTCTCCCACTTTTTTATTCTTCTCCTTCAGACTCTCTCCACTCACTGATGTATCCTTGGATTTTTCTCACTGAGCCCCAAATTAGAAGGAGAAAAGTGGCTCTGAACCTCTCTTTCTCTCTTCAATCTATTCTTTCTCCATTCCCTCTCTCTCAGTTTCTAATCTGAATCCCCTTTCTGTTTCTCCGTTTTGAATCTTCCCTTCTTTTCCCCAGAAACCCTTCTCTGTTTCTCTTTTACTCTCAGTCCCTATTCTCTTTCTCAGCCTTGAGTTCCCTCTCTTCAATCCGAAAATCCCAAACTTCTCGCCTGTTCTCCTCAGTTCATCTCCATCGCCTCTTGCTGCTTCTCTTCTACTCCTGCTAAATCCCCCTCAACCTCCATTCTCCTCCTTTCTTTTATGGTTCTTGGTCTCTAAAACCTAGCCCCAAAATGTTCTCTCTTTCCCTTTCCCCTCTCCTTCCTCTGACGCCTCTGTCTTCCTTTTTGTGTTTGTGTGTCCTTGCTTTATGCATGCATGAGTGAGTGGTCCCCCAGCATCGTGCTTCTGCCAGTATTATGTGCTTGAGTGTGTCCTTCAGAAGCGTGCAGGGGAGAAAAGAAATGGTTAGGGTTTTTTGAAGAGAGACGGGTTTGAGTGTGGGCTTGGGTTGTTGGGCTGAAAAGGGGCAACAAATTTTAGATAAAAAGGCCTATACTCTCTCCTTTTTTTTTTTTTTGTTTCTGGTCCTTTTTTTTTTAATTATTATGTTTTGAGTAGGTGGGCTTCAAGATTTGGGCTGTTCTTGGGTAGGTTGAAGGTTTGGCTCTAGAATTTGGGTCCCGTATCTTCTTCTTCTTTTTTGGTTTGGGCTATCCTAGATTAGGTTCCAGAATCTTAATCTTTTTTTTTTTTTTTGGTTTTGAGCTTCCTCCTTTTTAATATGTATTATTTTTTTTATTTTCTCTTTTTTGTAGTACCCTTTTAATGTTTTTTTTATTTCTTTTTTTAATTATCATTCTTTTATTTATTTTTTGATAATTTTTAAATTAACTTGATTTTAGTCTTTTCTCTCTCTTTCTTTGTGGATTTTTATTTTATTTTTTTTAAATTCATTTTTTTCTTTCTTTTTCTAGTCTCTTTTTTATTTTTGTATTTTATTTTTTGGATTTCTGTTATTTCCTCTTTGATTTTCCTTTTTGTTCTAATTTTGGATTAATGGGTTGTTACCTTTTTTATTGTATTTTTAATTTTATTTTTGGGTTCTTTCTCTTTTGATTTTTTCTGAGTTTATTGAGCTAAAAAGACCTATTTGATTTTTGTCTTTCTTTTTTTTTTCTATTTATTTTGTTAGTTTAATTTTATCATTATTCTTGGAGCATGCCCGAACAAAATACGGTATTCACAATCAGTAGCAGTAAGTTTAGAGTGAAGAATGCCCATTAATCCATACAAAAGCTTCTAATAATCTTAGAGTAAGGAGTTTAGCTATACATGTTCATGAAAACTAGCACCAAATTCAAGGCAAAACTTAGATACATCAGAGAAAATGCAAAGAAAAGAAGAAGGAAAGAAGAAACTTAGAAATGAATCTTATTTTTGCTTCAATCTTTAATCCCTAGCATCCCTTGCCTCAAATGCCTTTCTTAGCTCATCCCCCTAGCTTCTATACACTCAAAATAGACCAAAGAAGACCCAGAATGATGACTCCCTGCACAACAAAGTCCATATGAAATAAGAAATCCTCAAAATTTTGGCTAAGAAAATGCAGAGTTTTGATAAAATGAGTTACACTGCGGCTCAGTATATAGCACCATGGCGAAGTTTGGTCCTAGGTGAATACGCGTCGTGGTGAGATAGGCTACTGGATGGAATGGGAAAGTTTCACGCTGTGGCGAGCTTCACTTCTGTGTGACAGTGTGCCATGGCTTAACTTTTCCTCGTCGTGGATTTAGCTACTCTCGATCTGTGCCACAGCTTAGCACATCTTTACTATGGTGAAGTTAGCTTCTGAGTAGAGATTTGCCGTGGTGCAATTAGGATGCGCTGCGGCACAGGTTGGCTTGCAAACTTGCCCTCATTTTCTTCCTTTTTAGCCGCTATGAGATTCTAAAAATTGTAGCTACAAGCATTCTGAAACCTCTTTTGCATAAGAAGTTTCAATCCTCTTTAAATCATGCATTCTACAATAAGGGCAAAGTATGATTAATTCTCATTATACTCAAAATTAAAACAAAACTTATCATTTACAATGTAAAAGTTGAGTATAGAACTATTCTTCCTAAGTGTATTTATTTTATCTATAGAAAGTATTATTTACCATGTAGTTGAGGCTAAATTCATCCTAAGTAACAAAAAATATATACAATAACATGAATAATAGGGAATTATCACTTTGATAATCATTGGTCAAATAATAATATATGATTCAAATTGTTGAACCATAACTTATATTTACACTTAAGTGGCATAAAGTAATCATCTTGTATATGCCATACTACCAAAAAAAATTATTTTTGTCATCATTAAAAGTCCAAAATCACTACTAAATGCTTTTATTGGCAACTTTCTGTTATTGTTAGTATCTCTGTGGCAAAAAAATTTATTCAAGGTGGTAAAAAAATTGCTGTTAAAAGTCTTATTTTTAATGGTGACGACTATTGTTACTAAAACCCAATTAATTTGGTTTTTTTTTTAATAAAAAGTTATTGCTTAAAAGGGATTTTTAGTGGCAATTTGCCACTAATAGTAATCTTGGTAGCAACTTTAAGTGTTGCTACTAAAAAAACTTTTAGCAGTGACAATAGTTGTTGCTAAAAGTTTTTAATTTTAAAAAATTTTAATAATGATGAAGATTTTTTTTTTTAATTTTCCTAAGTGCAAAACTTTTTTGCACTAGTAATTTTGTCTTCTAAGAATTTGCTCTTGTTGATTTTGAAAGGATTCTATTTTGGATTAATCTATGGAGATTTACTAAGCTTAGTTTTCATTTTCTTTTTTCTTATGTACCAAACTTATCCCATTGCAACTTCTTGTTGTTGTTAGTATTTTTGTGGCAAAAAGTATTTTCAAGGTAACAAAAAAGTTGTTGTTAAAAGTCTTATTTTAGTGCTGACAACTATCACCACTAAAACCCAAATAATTTGGTTTTTTTACAAAAGGTCACCATTTAAAAGGGATTTTTAGGGGCAATTTGCTGCTAATAGTAATCCTTGGTAACAACTTTATGTATTACAGCTAAAAAAACTTTTGGTAATGACAATAGTTGCTGTTAAAAGTTTTTAATTTAAAAAAATTTAATAGCAACAAAGATTTTTTTTTTCCTAAGTGCAAAATTTTTTGCACTAGTAATTTAATCGTTTAAGAATTTGCTCTTGTTTATTTTGAAAGGATTCTATTTTAGATTAATCTATGGAGATTTACTAAGCTTAATTTTCATTTTCCCTTTTTGTATGTACCAAACTTATCCTGTTTCTGCTACGGCCCCGAGCCCACATTATCATTTGAAGTTTTTGGGTCCATTGATAAAACTACTCGCATCAAGGGCAAAAAAGCCTACCTTGCAGGGCAGGAACAGGATGGAACAAACTATGACCAAGCCCACGCATCCGGAAAACCCCAAGCAACAACATTTTAGGCAAAACCCCTAGAATATGAGTTTGCATCTTTCTTTTTTTTTTTTTTTAAATTAATAATAACAACTTCAGAAAGCAATATATATAAGAAATGTAGAATCTAGTTAAAAAATAAATTCTATTTAAATGTGTGGTATCCGCTGGAATAATAGATCTTATACATTCTATATTAATTTTTCTCCGATATTCATAATATCAATTTCAAAAAAAATAAAAAAAATTCATTTCTGGAACGACAATTCCAAGGTTGTGAAACCCCACTCCCAACTCCACAGCATGTAACACCAATGACTTCTATTTATAGCTAGATTGAGCCTTAGATATTGACCCCAAAAAAGGAAAAAAAAAAAGATTCAGCCGTGGATTAATATATATCAAGATATTGACATCTACCCCATGTTAAAAATTTTATAAAAACAAAAAAAGTTATTATTTCACAGTTTAAGACGACAAAGATCAAATTATTATGTAGAAAATCAACGAAGCAATGATATCGAAAACTTCTGCCAGCACCATAGGATCTGACATGAATACTTAAAATGGTTTGTGTTTGTCTCCATTAGAGGGATTTATTGCAATGAATATTTGACCGATAATCCTACAGGAAAATAAAATTATTTTTCCGTCTTATTTTATTGAATTAACCAATCAACTTATTTTATTATTGAACATTTATTTTGGATTTCTGAGCGAAAAGAACATCATAATAGCATTACCCAAAAAAATTTATTTTCTCATTACTTATTGAAGTAACCAATCAACTTATTTTATTATCTAACATTTATTTTAGATTTCAAAGTTGTTTGCAAAATAAAAAAAATATTTTATATATGAGAATAAATCCTGCAATTTCTGAGCATGAGGTTTTTGCGCACTGAAAAGGAAAAAAAAAAAAAAAACGTTGAGTTGCTAAATCTGCCCTACTCCCCCACTCATGTATGGTTACTGGATGCTATTGGAACGGCTTAGGCTATTTCCACTCTTATCCATGCTACTATTTATGAAACTTTAATGAAAACAAAAAAATAAATAAATTGTTGTGCAAAAGTACATTTTTAATATTTTAACTTTGCATTAGGTTTCAATTTTGTCATTATTTTTTTATTTTTACTTTAGTCCTTTAAATTTTAAAAACTAATAAATAATATCTTTGCTCCTAACACAGTTAATTTACTTAACAAAAAATGCTAAGCAAGATTTGATGCACTTAACATATAAGAAAATTCTTGCCAAGTCACTGTCATTACTAATCAAATGTGTTATTTAAAAAAAAAAGAAAAGAAAAAAACTGAAACAAAGAAACGTCCAATTCCTGCGAAAAGGATGCTGAAGTATACCCCGGGGGGACTTTTTTTAAGCATTAGATTCGTAACCTATCGTGTCTACCTACGATGGGCATGAGATCCATTATGTACAGCGTAATGCGTTGATCACTTGGAAAGGAATTGGGCAATTGTCCATGTACAGGGAGAGAAAGATCTAATAATGGATACAATCACATCATATTGTGATTCTTGAAGGTCTTGTGAAGGTCTCAATTCTAGAACTACTATAGTGGACAGAATTATGATTGACCTACTTGGAGCATTGATCAAAGCGCAAGGCCTTCATAAATAAAATTTACGCATAATTGACTCAAAAGAATTTTACAAATTGATAAATAAGTCTTGAGGCTAGTGATTTAGCATAACAATTTATATGTCAGCATTTTTTGTTAAGTTAACAATGTTAGGAGTGAGAGAATTTTTTATTAGTTTTATTAATAAATTAAAGGACTAAAGTGAAACTAAACAAATTTAAGGGACAAAACTGACGCCTAATGCAAAATTAAGGGACTAAAAATACACTCTTCGTAAATTGTTGTGATTCAAATTTCATGTATTTAAAATTTCTTATTTATCAAGTTTAGGCCCATTTTTCCTTTAAAAAAAAGAATTATTTGGATAATTTGAATATATTTGTCAAACGAAAAAAATTTAAGTACAATTTTTATGTCTTTATTTTAAATTATCCAATGAAAAATACTATAAATGTTTTTAATAGTTTAGCACTACATGATTATGTTTTTCAACAAAAAGATTCACATGTTATATATTTATTAGGAAGTCTAATAGTAAAGATATAAAGAATTTTATTTTTAAAAAAATTATATATAATTTCTTATTTTTTACTATCAGGTCTTTTGATTCAAACATGACAATTGTATGATTTTTTAATCCCTACTTAAACTACATACTTCTCATGTTATTGTAGAAAAATTATATATACATTGTTATATTTTAAGTGAGAAACTTAATAACAAAGATATAAGTAACTATACTTAAATCTAAATTTCAAATGAATTTATCTAAATATAATCTTTTGTAATTTTTATTAACTTTTTCTGTTAAATTCAAATTTAAAATGTTAAAAAGTAATAAGATCAAAATGTTACAACTTTATCCATGATTAAAAATATTTTAATTTTATGAGCCTTTATTAATTATATTCGGGTCATTACTTATTGCTTCCCGGCGTTCAGTAACGCAATTTTGAATAATTTTCCTGTGCTCATAGGCATTGTAAATGCACACGTTAAATAAAATATAGTCTCCTTATTTTGTTTAGCGGCATTAGTAATATTTCCATGTATGTATGCGAACTTGACGAGGAATGGCAACATCTACTTTCTTGCAACATGAATGCTAGCATTTGTTTTCTTGCAAAATGAGTTCCATGTTTGTTGATAGTATCAATAGATTTATAGTTATAACTTTACTGCTAAAGAAAGAGGAACATTGTTGTATTTCATTAGAATTATTGTAGTCTCTGAAACCGTCAACCATTATAAAAATAGTAAACAACAAAAAAGATACAAAATACATTTTTTCGAATTTAAATTCGAAAAGTGGGAGATTGTGCAAAAATACCAATAACATTTTACTTTTAGTATTGATTTTACATGTGGTTAAGGAGAAAATAAATTAAATAAGATCGGAATAAGAAAAAAGGACAGAAGAAAAATAAAGAAAGAAAATCAAAATGAAATGGAGGGATATTTACTATAAAATAAAATTTAAAATATGAAATAATCTGCATGACCTTTTATAAGATTTGGTAAAATTACATCTGATTTTTTTTGTTTAAAAAATATCATCCGGAACTTCCCTTATATTCAATATATATTACAAAAACATCTTCTCTAATTTACTTTTTGTACATCAAGTTAATTTCTTTTAAAAAAATAATATGAGACTATGATTCTATTCTTAATATGATAGTCAAGATAGTTAAATTAATATTAGACTCTAATATAAAGCTGTGATATATTCTTAATAGGCTACAATGTAAAGAAGATTCTCTCAATTTAGAGAGTTGTATAATTTATCCTTGTCAATTTTAAAAGTTACTTATAGACCTTTGCAATAAAATTGTGCTGTGAGGATTCATGCTTCATAGTTTTTATTTTTGCCTGTACTTAGTGATTTGATTTGGTAGGATGGCATATATAGAAAGAAAAATCTGTTTCTCTTCTTTGTTTATTGTGATTTTGCCAGGCAACAGAAAAAAGAATACCGTACGGTGCTGTGCTTGTTTTAACGTGTTTCAGGTGGAGGGGTGGTTTTATGGTTCTTGAGCTACTAGTTTTGTTTTTATCTACATGGTTCTGTCTGGAGGTGAAAACCAATGTTGAAATTTGGTTCGCTACAACAGAAATCTATTTTGCTGTAGTGGAATCAAAAGTGATGGTTAATTCATTGGTTTGGGCTAGTTTTTTGGGTTTACTTTGTTGGTTGGGTTCTTCTTGATGGCGGCCTTGACTCTCTAAACAGAAACCAATTCTGTTGTGATAAGGTCGGGATGATACCTCAATGGTAGGCACTATTTGATTTGATGCATGCTGAAATATGGTGAAATCAAGAGGATAGGGTGCATTTTGGTGGGTTTATTTGATGTTCATTGAATGTTGAATGTGCTGATTTTTTATTTCATTTCAGCTAGTTGAAACCAAGAGGATAGGGTGCGCTTTGGCGGGGACTATTTGACAGTCTTTCTCTAGGTCGATGGTCTAATTTGAATCATCTGTGGCCATATGCATATCAATCTCTATCATGTAATTGTTATGAATTCTCGAACCCTTGCTTGATTTCTGCGCTCTCTATCGATTGTGGCGGTGAAAAATAGATTAGGTTCTCTCTTTTCTTTATAACTATAAGAGGACACATTTGTTTTATGTGTTGTCATTTTTTATAATTTATAAAATATTTTTAAATATTTAGTTTTTACTAAGCGATTGGATATTGCAATAAATAGATCTGCAAGTGCCAATTCCATGTGGATCATAACTACTGCAAATTGTTTATTGTTCTTTTAATTAATATTTAGCTTTTGAAAGGTTTAACGTATCATTTTCTCCCCAGTTGCTTCCAACGTGTCTTCCTCTTTACTGGTACTTGTCCATCTGCCCTCAAGCCAACTTACGAATTAAAAATTCATAGGAGCAAAATTAAAGAATTTCATCATGCAAATTCCATCAAACTCCCAACTAGCTGGTTTCCCTAAAATAATAATCATATATAAATCTGTAAAATAAGATGTTTATGTTAATCCCTCTAAATGCATGATTTGTAACAAGTATTTAAAGTGAATGTTTACTGAGCATACAAATCAAGGCCTTCCATGAAATAGGCTAATTACAACCTTTTTTCTGTCCAAATACAAAATCAAAATAGTACGTAGATCCCACTTATAAGAAATATTTCAACCTTATACTAATTCTACCATGGGGCTTCGTTATATCTTCAGCAGCAAACCTGATGTAGGAGTAATTAAGAGCATCGAATATATCTAATCTATAAAAGATAAGTAATTTAATCTACATTAATCTTTGATAAATCGAATATGCTTAAAATTTGGTCATAGCAAAAAATTCCATATTTAGCTATTTTTCAATCACTTACCAGTGCTTGGGCGGCTAGATATTCCTACTGC
Source organism: Erythrophleum ivorense (assembly GCA_026724425.1). NCBI lineage: Eukaryota > Viridiplantae > Streptophyta > Magnoliopsida > Fabales > Fabaceae > Erythrophleum > Erythrophleum ivorense. The sequence continues at coordinate 11,893,479 of JAIUCV010000020.1, forward strand.
CAGTTCACTTATCCTTGAGACGACAATACATAATGGAGGAAGACTCTTCTGTAAAGAATAAATACATATGGTGCTGGGGATGAGAGGCTGCTCTACATGATCATTTGAGACCAATGTACAAGAAAGAAATATCTAGACTTTGAGATCAAACGAGGTCTCTATCATAAGACTTCCCTAATAAGCTACCACTCTTCTAAGACTTAAAAAAGATTTTGAGGTGAAACGAACATAACATAAACAAATGAATTTGGAATTCATGGCTCACTAAGTTAATTTCGAGGACCTCAGATACTTATGATAACCAATTATAATATAGTAAGAAACATGATAAGTGGAGTTACATGGCGAAGTAAGAACTAGTAGCTTTAAGTGAGGTCCATGCAGGTACATGTGCTTCTCAACAAGTTTTGTACAAAGAAATAATTAACTAGAAACGATTTATAAATGATATGACTAGACTAATAATGCATTAATCATACTTTCTTATTAAAAAAAATTACAACTTTTACATATATATTCATAATTCTACTTCTTATTTTTATACTTCTAGTCTACCAAAAAAAAAATTCTCTTTCTATGAATTTTAGTTCTATGGCACCGGAGGAGCACAGAGGCTCAACGCATCAGTTCTCACGAATAGGTAAGATATACAAGGCATTACTCAAATTTGAGCCAAGGGAAACATAATTGTCACACCCCAAAATTAAGGATACACTGGTAAAGAATACAAGATAAATTTCTATTTGTGAGCCTAACTAATATAAACCTACTCATATATCGATTTCCATTCATATATATAATTTCATAATAGTATTTTATTTCTAATAAGTTTACAAAAAATTCAATAGAGTATCATCTGTAAATAACATCTCACATTGTCTACAACAATCAATCAATCAAAAGTAACAAAAGAGAGCTCCACTCTTAATTTCTATTCAACTAAAAAACATAACTAATAGGGCAAGGATTTGTGAAGCCAACTTTTTAGTTCTGTCCTAGCTTTTAACTCATGTACATATCAATTATGTGTATTAAATATAAAGTGTGCAACCATTATCATGCATTTCAAGATAAAATTGGTCAATTTACAAGCCAATTGAAGCTATAGAGGTCAAATTTCATATTTTTCTTTTCCTTCATTCATTTCATCATAAACAAACTTGTTTAACCTATTAAATTAAAAAGTATATATTCAAAGCCTAAGGAGCAACTCTAGTCCAAATTGGTACCATAAACAATATTATATATCAAACTTCAAAAAATCATACTTTGAGCTATTTAACTTTGATTTGTGCAAACTTGATGGCTACGAAACGGTTAGGATGTAAACTTTATACTTGTAAGATTTCATGAGCAACTGAATTCATCTAACCACTCAAATATACAGAAAAAAAAAACCAGAACTAGACAATGTAAACAGTACTAGGGACCATTTTGTATAATTTTTCTAAATCTTGAAAATTCATAAAATATTCTATAAAAATTTAAAAATTCACATTCTTAACTTGTTAGAAAGCTCTATTCAAGGTCTAATTGCATGTCAAATTTCAACTCCAAACTAAGTCTTTGGGCCATTTGTGGTAGAGGTGCAATTTAGGACTTTTTGGAACCTATTTTAGATTCAAAAGTGACTTAAATAGAATACAAATTGCACTTATCCACTTGAACAAATTTTAATCATTCTAGGCATGCAATCCATGTTGTCTAACACATAAAATGGAGCTTGTATAAAAATATGACCCTTTTGCACCCAAGATTACATATATACAATCTAGCTCCACATATGCAAGATTATGCACCAATGGTCATATTCCACCACAAAATGTCATACATTCATACAGTCATACTCATACATGTATTCTCATTACAAACATCATTAAATACATTAAGATTCATCATACATACATCAAATTTTCATCTATATAAGAACACTTTGTACAAATATCATTCTTTCCATTACAAAGCATTGTTACATAGTCTCCTAAGGTCTAATTCTTCTCTATCTCCTTTTCTTTGTTTGAATAGCTTGAAATGGTTAGTGGAAATATATAGGTGAGAATTTGAAAAGAATCTCAGTAGCTAATATTAACCAATCTATGCATACATGAACACCATGAGGAAATGTAATGCAGATGGTGCTAGATTGCCATTCAAATGTTTCATGTAACTCAAATACAACTTTTAACATGAAAACTTATTCATCATCAAACCATGTCATCAAAACAAACTAATTAGGTTCAACTAAACTTAACCCAGGGTCAAGGAAGAGCTATTATGCTTAATTCTATGCCATAGGGAGTTAAGAGTCGAAAAGCATGTCAAACTCATACATAAAACTCATAAGGGAAAACGTACTAAGGCATAGCTCATGGATATATCAAGGAACAACACATGCAATCATCTCAACTCAATCAAGTATTCAAATGCATGTAAGATAAGGAGATAGAGCTACATTAAGACTTGTGAGGCTTGAAGACACCATTAACCCACTTGCTCTTAGCTTTTCTCTTATCTTTCTTTCACTTAGCACCCACACTTTGGTGAGTTTGGGCTAGCTTATCCTATGCATAGCAATTACAAGGAAAATGAATCCATTTAAATTCATTCTATGTCTCATTATTTTCATTTAATCCTATTAAAAGCCTAATATGGAATTTAAGGCTAGTTTAGGTTCAATAGGAAGCAACCCTTGGTCTTCACTTTCTAAACCTCACACTCTCACTTGACAAATTTCATATCTCTAAGAAAACTCATTTGAATTATCATATACTTAGTTAGAAGGGTTTAAGACTAACTTGTTTCTTTAACCTAGTTTAGGCCTTAAAGAATTCAACTTTCAATTTAGGGCTCTTAAATTCAATTCAATGGTTTCATAATTATTTATTCATCACATTTATGCCTCTCAAATCCTTAGAATCCATCAAAACACTCCCTAGGTACCTAACCTTAGCTTGGCTTAAGCATGATGCAAGAAGGGCCTAATTGGAGTTTAGCTCATTTCTATTGGGATTTTGATGTATGTGGAGGATTTCTTAGCTTCTTTATAGTTTAATTATGACCTAATATGACTTGAAATGTCCTCCTATAATTCCATAACTCTTAAGGTACAATAAAAGCCCTAATTGCCATAAGTTGCATTCTATAAAACTTTTAATGAATATCATTAGTTCTATCTAGTTCTCCTCACTCCCAAACCTCTAGTTCTACCATGTTTAGTTCAAAACAACTTCCCTCTATGAAGCTCTAAGTCTGGCTGAATTGGTGAGGGGAAGAAAAATCAAAGAGCAGCAACATTTTCTAATTCAAAGCATACCTTACTTGAATCCTTGTTAAATGGAGAATTTGATGCTACAATCTATTTCTTTAATTCCTTTCCTTCTTTAAAGAAACCAGTCACAAAAGTGCTTCTTTCAAGAAGTCAAAACCACTTAGAAAGAGGGCTTAAAGAGAAAAGAAAAAAAGATTAATGAAGGCAAGACCATGAAAAAGAGCATGTTTCCTTACCTGAGATGGCTCCCCTTTTTCCTTCTTCTTCCTTCTTCTTGGTGTGTTTTGGAGGCTGAAGCAAAAGCATGAAGTTAGTTTAGAGGAGCTGGAAATGTGGTTGGCCTAATCTAAGAAGGAAAGGAGGTGTTTTATAATAAATTCAAAAAATTCTTATTATTGCCCTTCAACTTCAATTCCTCCATTGACGCTTGTTTTAGCTCTTTTTTTAGAACATTTTTTTCCACATGAAAAGCCCTCTAGTTTATTAAAAACATTTACTTCCAATTTTATGAGGTTCAGAATCATCCCAAATTATTTGATCAAAGTTCGGGTCAATTGATGGCCTAAAACACACGCCAGAAGAGTTTTAGTCAATTTGATAGTCCCTACCATTTTTAAGGCCTCTAAGAATCCTGGGAAACTTAATTTTATCATTTAAAATATTCTTTGAATTTCTAAAAAATTACGTAAAATTATAGTTTTGCCATTACTTTTTCAGTTTATTTTGTTTAACTATTTTAACTCTGATTTCGGGCTACTTTTAGTTTCTTATCCTCATTTCTAGATACCCAAATTATCATTCTATCTTTATTTATCCTTATTCATCTTGCTTAAGGTCCTCTCTCATTAATCTCTCGATCCTATTTCAATCTTTAAACGACCAATTGTTACAAGTTCAAATATATACATAATTATAGAGGACAATAACTAGTAATACCAAATGAACTAATTGTTGGCCTAACATTAGCCATAATCCTCGACTAGATTGGAAAATGTTCAAACACAGCCCTATTATCTTCAATGATAAATAACGGAATGAGCCTCAGTACTCAGTGAGTAGAAAATAAAGTATAATAACTAAAGGAACAAATGAGCACTAAGTTTTTCTAAATGAAAATAGGTTTTTGTTTAAATCTAAGGTAGCAAGAAAATAATAATAATAATAATCATCATCATCATCAATGGATAAACATACATTACGTTGATATGGTATATCTTAACATTTATTTATGATACAAAAATATGGGGATTAAAGAATAAGTGAATTTAACAAAATAGTAATAAAAGGTAAAAATTATAAAATGCATACAATGTTAAATTGAACTGAACTATGAAATTAAGTTTGATGAAAAATTTGCTTGTTTCATTAACAACTTAATAAAGTATAGAAAACATATAGTCATCGATAGTTAAATTAAAGTATAATTTAAAGAAGCAAAAAATATGAAATAAATAATAAATAAAATTTAAATATTAAGAAATAAAAAATGTTATTAGAAAATGATTTAATACAAACAACACAATATGAAGGTCCTTGTAGAACTTTAAGGTCTAATATATATACTAATGTGGGCACGTAGCTGATGAGGATAAATAATCATATATTAAGTCTTAGAGTACTGTAGGCGAGAATCATAAACAACACTACTACCACTGTCTCTATTTACTATCATCCTTGTTTACCACCATCCCTACAACCTTTTAATATATAACCCTTAACATTCAAAGAGCATTTAGCTTATTACCCTTCAAGTACTTAGTCATAAAAATCATGTGATAATATTTAGGATGTATCGAGGGCTAGCAAGACTACTGTTAACAACAACATTCTATACAATCTTACAATATATGTATATTTATATCATATAATATGTATAATTCATATCTAAAAAGATTTTAAAGTAAATGGTATAGAAAGCAAATTTCACAATTAATAGTATGGTATTTCATAGTTGAATACTTAAACATTACCATAAAAGCATATTGAGACAAATTTATCATTTTTTTTAATTCTCGAAAATAACATTTCAAGCCTATATGTCATTTCATAACTATTTCAATGACATAACACATAATGCATATCATAGTCTGAAAGATTTAATATAATAATATACACACACATTAAGACATTACCTAAAATGCTTATCCCAACAAGCACATAAAATGCAAACAAAAATAGGAGAAAAGTTAAAAACATATCATACTTTATAATCTATTTAATGCGATTGACAAATAGTTTCCAATCCATTGGATACTAAACTACCGTTAATTCTTTCTAATGAGAAAGTTCAAAGACGTTCCTAGACATACTTACGATAATACTTATAAATTCAGGAAATAAGTATATACTACTTACACCCCACATTACCTGGCCAACTTATACTAGATTAATTCCTATCCTTACATTGGCTACCATCAAATCTCGTACATTACCTCGCTCAATTCTCTTGCTATTAGGCCAACTTAGATAAATAACTAACTTTGTTCTAAATTATTATTATTATTATTTGCTTGTAGACGTTAAGAATATAGAATTAAGTCAATAGGCACGTCATTCTAGTTTACTATCCCATTTAATTTAATTGTATTACTTTCTCGTAAATTTCCTAACCCTTGTTTTTGTCTTGGTTTGTTTTAATTATTTTATTACTTTCTATGATTCCTAGTTCTAATACTACTTCACTTAATTGAATTCTACTTCATTTGCCTTTTATTACTAACTCAAATTTAACACTCACCTACTTTAATTGCTTGTCTCCTATTTTATTTCTATCACTAGTTTTACTTATGTCAATTCATTCTTTGTAGTAACTCACAAGAAGGTATAGCTCATTTTAGAATTTACCATAAGAGTTATTAAACAAAAAAGGAAATAATCTTACCAAGTTTATTAATGTTCAATACTTTCCACACCTAATAAGTGTCCCACCTGAGGACCTTAGTCATTCCCACAATTTAGAGGAAAAATGGGGAAGCTAAACATAAATGTGGAAAAATAAGCTTGAGTTGCCACAAAAAAATAAGTAATTCTCATAACTCTAACAAAATAGTTTAGCAATGAAGAAGATAGAGAAAGTAAGAAATGAAGGTGCCTACCTAAAGAGATTTGATAGCAATTTCTTAAGGGTAGCAGTCGAGAGGAACAAGGTTAGATTACTTATCTTTATATAGAGTAGGAACTTGCCAAGAGTTGAGAGAGTTACAACCTAGAGGGACAAAACAGAAAATTAAAGGGAAGATGATGTATAAACATGTGGAGGAAGGGTGCTACACTAAGGAAAAATTACATGCTAAAATTCTTAAACAACAACAATGAAAATTTGGGTCAAAGGTTCAAGATAAAAAATAAAGCAACTTTAGCAACCAAAGCATGAGAATTACCTCATGAAGAAATGAATCAAGAGATGGGCCAGCCTATAAACCCAGAGCTACATGAATAGAAATTACCTCACAAGACATGAATAGATAGAGAGGTGGATAAAGGTGCAGAAATTAAAGGAAGATGATGTAAAAGTTCTAAGCAAGAATGGCAAAAATCCTAACAACAATGAAACATCTTACATCAGAAAGCAAAGCTAGCCGCTGGGATGTCAAGAATCTTTAAGTTGGATGAAGACCTAATTGAACAGAAGGGTCAAAAAGCTCATGTAACAAGGCAAAGTGAGGATAAGAAAAGTAAGGAAGGGAAAGTCACTCGCAATTCTCTCTTATAGGGGTTTAAATGAATAAGGCAAAGATTGAAGCTACAACAACATGCATTACAAAATATGCTAAAAGAGGGTGGAGGTTTTGGAGAGTAAGGCAGCATGGTGGGAACAAAGCAAAAACATTTGAGTAAACATACAAAAGAAGCTTCAAGATATTATAGCAATTGTAGCATTTGTGGCCTTATGAGAGTTTGAACTTAGGTCCTTAGGTTTAGTACAAGAGTGCAGCAACTAAAGCTATTGCAAGCTTAAATTTTATTCCCACTTTCTTAAATTTTATCTTAGAATTCAATTAGATTTATTTTAATTAAATTATTATTATCAACCCTAATTATTTAAATTATTTATTTATTTTTAGGCATTACAACTTGATTATCTATTTTAGTTAATTTCCCCATTATTTTGAGTTCCACAATTTATTAGGTTATTACAGGAATGTTCAATAGTTAAGAATCTCTAAAAGAATAAACTTAATAATACAATTCCCAACAAAATGAACCAAAAGATGATGTATATCTCTTTGCATTTTGAATCTATTTTTAACTCTTCATACATTTGTAAAACTCATTAACCCAATTGTTGTTCTAAATAAAGAAAGGAACATCCTCATAGTAAGAAGCTTTAAGTAGATCTACAATGCCAATTTCATGTGGATCATAACTAGTACAACCTGTTTATTGTTCTTTTAATTAATAATTATCATTTGAAAAGTTTAATGTATCATTTTATCCCAAATTACTTCCAACTGGTCTTTTTCTTTACTAGTACTTGTTCATTTGCACTTGAGCCAAGTGAATGATTATGCTTATCCCCCTAAATGCATGATTTGTAACAAGTATTTAAAAGTGAATGTTTACTGAGCATGCAAACCAAAGCCTTCCATGAAATAGGCTAAATTGGAATCAAGGAGTTAAAGAGGAGTATTTGTGTGAATTAACCTAAAAAATCAGCTTAAGTCAAAGTTGAGTACAACTAAAGTTGAGCAAACTTAAGTTAAGTTAAGGAGAGTTGAGCACACTTGAGAGAGTCAAACAAATTATAAGTGAAGTTAAAGACCTTGAATAAGACCAAAGTTGAGGGCAGTTAAACTATAGGTGAAGTTGAAGACCCTAAATAAGACCAAAATTGAAAGCTCTACATTGAATTGAGTTAAACACACAAAGTTGAGTTGAGCATCTCAAGTGTAGTTGAGTGCATCTTTTTAATAGGTTAATTGCAAACCTTTTATATATTTTTTCCATTTTTACTTTTTATAGTAGAACTTGTTACTTTTAGCTAATAAAAAGTTAAATGTTAATAGTATCTATTTTTAAGAAATGTCAATTTGTTATTTTTTTTCACTTTAGGATCATGATTTCTAGTGTTTAAAAGAATGGTTAAACATTTAGTGTTACTAATCAAGTTGTAAAATTTTTAATTAAAAATTAGTGAATAAAGTAAAGCAAATTAAGTTCTACTCCTCAAATTCTTGTGTTTCATTTAATTTCATAGCTTATTATTCAATAGTTAATTACAACCTTTTTTTGTCCAAATACAAAATCAAAATAGTACATAGATCCCACTTGTAAGAAATATTTCAACCTTATACTAATTCTACAATAGAGCTTTGGCGTATCTTCAATAGCAAACCTAATGTAGGAGTAATTAAGAGTATCGATTAGATCCAATCTATAAAAGATAAATAATTTAATCTACATTAATATTTGATAAATCGAATATTCTTGAAAATTGTTCATTGTAAAAAATTCCATATTTAGCTACTTTTTAGTCACTTACCAATGCTTGTGCTGCTAGATATTCATATTACTTTTCCCACTTCTCTTACCCTTAACACAACAATATGTAATGGAAGAAGACTATTTTCTAAAGAATCAATGCATATGTTGGTGGGGATGATACGTTGCTCTACATGAACATTTGAGACCAATATACAAGAAAGAAACGTCTATACTTTGAGATCACATGAGACCTCTATCATATAACGTCCCTAATAATCTACCATTTTTCTAAGACTTATTAAATTTTAAAGTGAAATGAACATAACATCAACACATGAATTTGGAATTTATGGCTCACTGAGTTAATTTCAAGCACCTTAAATACTTATAATAATGAATTATAATCTAGTTTCTACTCTAACTACTAACAAAACATTAGGGTCATTATACATACAAACTCTCTTCCATTCTCTTGTAATAATAGTATTACTGTAACACCATAAATTCTAGCTCATCTAATCATGTACACATGCCTTACATCATTCTATTCATGGAAGTATAAGGAAAAAGGGGAATAAATATTGACATTCTTTGCGTTACATCGTACTTAAAAATTTCAATCGGTGTCACGTGGACCATGTGAGCTCATACTATACCTTCTCATATTCAATTACATCAAAACAACTCATTTACATCACAAAATCATGCTTACAACCCATGGAAACTGAAATGGAGCATGGAATATGGAGGTTCATTCTCGGCCAGATTTGACATCTTTTCTGGTCAAATTTTGAAAAATCATAACTAAATTTAGAAAAATTGAAATCATACAATCTTGGTCATTCTGAGAAGCTATGGATGTCTAATTCACAGTAAAAATATTCCCAGACTATAACATTCATCACAGAGGACATTTGACATCCAAAATTATCCAGAGGTCAAACTGCATTCTGGAACTGTCATAGAATTCTGCAGAAAACTTTGAAAATATCCAATTAATTCCAAAAAATCTAATCCATGTAAAATGATACTAATCTAGAAATTTGTAGATGTTAACTAGAGAGAAAAAATATCGCCAGACCAGTTCATCAAGCCCAAACTTCAAAATTTAATAGAACAGTACTTCAGGTCGGGCAAAATTTCTGATACTAGATAGAAAATTCAAAAATTCAAATCTCCCTCTATAGACCTTCAAATGAGTTGCTTCTAATTGGTACATGTCACTATAATTGTCTAGTTTCTTTGTATTAAATTTCATGGCAATTGGACATCATTTAGGCCTCGTGTGATAGAATTCAATTTTGGACCAAATGAATAATGCAGCAGACCAAAACCATAAAAATTGTCAACTTTGAAAAATCATCAAATATTTTGTAAACCTCTGAAAATTATGATCTTTAGCTTTCCAAAAAGCTCTCAATGATAACTAATTTCATGACAAATCTCAAATCAAGACTAATTCATTTGGCTAAAAAGTGACATAGAGTTCCATTATGGTCAATTTTGACTCCATATATGATACCAAAGTTACCAAGTGGATTTCCTTTGGTCTTGGCACCTTTTGGGCAAGTCTAAAAGCATATTTAAGACTTGTTTGAACTGTCCAAATGGTCACAAACCTCATGTATCTTATTTTAGTCATTCAACCCACACTTATGCACATTTCCATCAAGCTTTCAAGTTGTATACTTTGACATTACATACTCAAAATATATGCTAGAGGTCATACAACATATCTTTACATTTAAACATCACATAATATCATATTTACACATGTCTCAAGGGTCATAGACCATTTACAACATCATATACTTCATGAAGCATCATTATGGTTCCAAAAAAAGAAAAGTTAGGCCTATGGTTGTCAATCTTCCTTCTTTATTGTTGTTGGCTCCCATTGCCATAACTATTTGATCCACCTAGCATGTTAGATCATTGGAGAGGAAAGGATGAGATTCAAAGAATCCCAATAGCTCATCTCCCATTCAATCATACATAATATGTGTAAAGCAAGCTTTACAATGCATGCATGGAGAAAATGGAAGTCATGGATATTTAAAAAGCAAGATTGGCATATGAACAAATCATACAAGACATTCAAGAGCTCGCCAAGTGTTTGGATTGGTCTCACACTTTTTCTCATGGATTTTGGCCTTGCCTCACCTATTCTTTAAGAGCTTTGGACTCAACCATACTCTTGGGAGCTCACTTTGCTTTTGGGAGACTCTTTACTTTATCTCAATCAAGATAAAGGATTTTTGGCTCATTCTCACCATGGTGAAGAGTTTTTGGCCTTTCCACACTCAAGCAAACTCAAACAAATATCATGTATTCATTTGGAAGCATAACATGACATCATGAGATCATGGCATATAATATCATGCTAGCATACTTTTCATGGCTTGAAAATATACATACATACATTCTAAGACAAGCTAAATACATATCCATGTATGAGAGAAGGTGGAGAGAGCTACCTTGTATACAATCACACACTTTTTTCTTTGGATTTAAGCCTCCTCTTTCGGCCACACACCCACAATTGATGGAGATGGTTTCTCTTGACCTAGATACAATTTATAGGAGCCAATTAGGTTCATGAAACATATGCTAAGGCTACACAATTTGCTTAAACCCTAGATTGCTCTATAACCCCCATTATGGTCCATATTTGCACCTAATGAAGCAACACCCCTCAAACCATTCCTAGGCCTTATTCTTTCCTTTCAAATATGATTCTTGACTCCTTTTAAACCTTTTGGAGTCATCACACCATTAAAACAAAGGGCCTAACATCATGTTGCTTCTTTAGGTCATAATATGGAACCTAAGGTACCAAATTAATTTTTATGAGTTTTAAATTTTTTCCAAGGCCTCCCCTCATTTTCATTCATCAAATATGACTCAAGAATGGCCTTAGAAAAATTTAAAACTCTGCCCCACTACAAGAACCCTCTTTGGCCGAGATATAGGCATCATTTGGGCTACATGGAGATTTCTTTGTTTTCTTGAAGGAGGAAGCATGTGGGGAGCATCTTAGGGATCTTAGGAACTCATTTAAACTCTTAATTAGACCTAGGAATCATCATATAAGGTCAAATTTTATAAGGTGCATACAAAACCCTAGAATTTGCATCTTGAAATATAATAGTTATTTTGTTGTCTTCTTTGCATATTCTTAATCTCCACACCCTTTTTCCTTAGATTCATGCTTGGTTATATCTAAAAATCATCTCCTCCTAGGGTTTTCTCAAGTGGGGCGAAATGGAGGAGGAGGGAACCAAAGATGATAACCATAAGAAGAGAAATTACCTTATTTTCTTGCTTTTTCTTACTTGAATCTTGTGTTCTTTGAGCTCCTCTCTTCAAATATGAAATTTCCCCTTAATTTCTCCTTTAAAACAGATCCATATACTTCATTATACTCATAGGAAATAAAGGAGAATGAAGGAGAAGAGGTTTGGAAGAGAAAGAGCATGAAAAACCATGAAAATCCATACCTTTCTACCTTGAATTTCTCTTCCTTTTCTTCCTCTTCTTGTGTGCCTCATCCCCTAGGGTTTTCTTCTAGTTTTGGGCAGAACATGGTCATGCATAATGAAGGGAAAAGAGGAGTGCATCCTATGTATAGGTGGGAATAAGTTACACTTTTCAAAAATCTCCATTTTACCCTTCATTCTTAGCAATTTTGTTTCTTTTTCGTTTTAGCTCTTTTTTTAGAACCGTATTTTTCATTATGAAATTTAGGTTCCCAATTTAGTAAAATAAATTTGGAATCACTCAAATTAGAGCTAAAACCTTCATGAACGAATCAGTCAAAGTTCGAGTCAATTAACCTTAGAAAACGTCCACCAGAGGGGTTTATACTATCCCGGGGTTTTCTATGGTTTTCAAGGCCTCTGAGAACCTTAGAGAACTCAAAATTTTCATTTAAAAAGCCCTCCTATATGAATTCTAAAATTTGCTCAAAATTACGAAAATGTCATTATGTTTCATAAGCTTTTCATAAGAAATTATCTCTTCATTCTAGCTCCATTTTTCTTTCCATCTGAGCCTAGGATTCTCATTTTTAGGAGTCTAGATACTTCCTAAATTTTTTGAGACCTTAACTACATCATTTCTGAGGACTTCCTTTTGTATCTGGTGAGTTTCGTTCGTTAACGGAGAAACTGTATGTTACATTTCTCATATTTTCTTTGGTTTTCGGTGAACTGGATATGACAATTACCCTTCTAATCACTTTCATTCTAAGGCCAACAAACTAGCGGAATGAAATTTTAACAAAACATTCTATGCTAAAAGAACAAGCTCAAATTAGTTCACAATATTATAAAAATTAGAGTATGTAAAGCTAATGGAAATACTCTCTTTTCTTTTTCCTTTTAAAACAATACAAAGAAATAACCAAAATGAGCACAAGGCTAGGAGAGGATATTACTCAGTCAGTTTTTAACCTTTTACAATGTGAGCTCTGTTGATTTCTCCCAAACAAAGCCATAGGAAGCTTGAATAATTGAGCACATTAATTAGTTAAAGAGAAATAAATGAAATTATTAATTTAAAATGGTCTTTAATAAAAGTGATCTCCTTTACATAAAGTTAGAAATTACATGAACTTGAAACTTTATAGTTGCATGGAGCAAATATTGTTTTACTTTTAGATAAAAAATAGGTTCTGGAATTTTAAGGGACAAAAATTTCAATGAAAAGGTTGGCTTAAATAACATGTTTTAATTAGAAGTCAAACACAATGTCATATATAGATGAATCATCTCTAATTCTGGCCATTTCAACCTTGGCATTTCATAGTTCTTGAACTAATGAGCTTTCTTGAGATTCCAAATCACCCAATTACTTGAACTTGTGATATTAACTTGCACATCGATCACTCTTTGGTACATAGATGCCAACCATCCCTTATCAAACCCAAAAGATTCCAATTCAGCATATAGCTTTCCAAGTTCTTCCTTACTTGACTCATCCATTGCCTTTGGTGTCTTGGACTTGATAAACAACAACATATCAACCAAAGACTCATATCCCCATTTACAATACTTGGGATGCAAGCCCTTTTGCTAGTTCCATAGTTATGGATATTTTCCAATTGCCTTTTTGGGTAAAGAAGCATATCTTGCATCAATATTTAATAGCCCATGAAAATCAACCAAGTTTTTTTCCAAAGTGGGTTGGCTTTAAAGTAAGCAAAGATGTTGATCCTGAAATTAAGAGAATAGTTCATCAATATTACTTGATGTTTTAATTGTTCGAACTTGAAAGAGAAGGAGAAAAAAGAAAAACAAAGAAAATGAATACTTCACAAGTTATTGCTCTTATGTAAAAAGAAGGATAAATTATGGGTTAATGAGGTTGCTTACTTGTTCATACCATAATGTAATATCTTCCTTAATTATCATGCCTCCATTCCTTGCCACTTCAATCTCTTTATCCATAGTTTCCCTGTAACACCATAACTTCTAGCTCATTTGATGCCATTTATAAGCTTTGTATTATCAATCCCACAAGATCATATGAAAAGGGAATGAAAATAATAAATTTTTTTCGCGTTGCGCTATGTCAAAAAAATGTAATTCGGTGTCACGTGGACTGTGTGAGCTCATACTATACTTCCTCATATTTAATTTCATTATTACAACTTATTTGTATCATAAAAACATGCCTATAACCCATGGAAACCGAAATGGAGCTCAAAATAAACAAGCACATTTTCGGCTAGATTTGCTCCATTTTCTGACCCAACTTTGGAAAATCATAACTAAATCTAGAAAATTCAAAATCATGCAATCTCATCATTATGGAAACCTTAGGATGTCTACTTCATACTAAAAATATGCCCAGGTCATAAAATTGATCACACAGGACGTTTGACATCCAAAAATCTACAGAGTCGCTGACTGCCTGGGCTGTTGTTCAGTTTACTAATACAAATTTCTGAAATTCATAACTAATTCTATAAAAATGTAAATCATACAAATTTGGTCATTCTGAAAAGCTACAAATGTTAAATTGATAGTAAAAATAATTCTAGAATGAAACAGATACGTTTAGTCAGCTGGACCCTATGGAATAGTAACTGGACTCACGGGGCGCTACTGATACTGACAGTTAACTTCAAACATGCATAACTCACTGCTCAGACCTCCAAATGAGGTGATCTTAGTGTCCATAGAAATCTTATGACTTCTAGTTTATTTATGTAAAATTTCATAAGCATTGGACACCATTTGACTATTGAGTGACACAGAATTCAAAACTGCCAGTATGAATAGTACCCATACCAGAATCCATGAAAAATCTCAACTTTGAAAATTGATCAAATATTCTCTAGGTCTCTGAAAATTATCATGTTGAGCTTTCCAAAAATCTCTTAATGAGACTTAATTGCAAGCCAAGTTTCAGGGTAATACTAACTCATTTGGCCAAAAAATGGTATAGGGTTCCATTATGGTCAATTTTGGCTCCATATTAGGTACCAAAATTGCCAAATGGATTTCCCTTGGTCTTGACACCTTTTGGGCAAGTTTAAAAGTATATTTAAGACTTGTGTGAGTTGCCCAAATGGCCCCAAACTTCATGCATCTCATTTTGGCCATTCAACCCACATTTATACACATTTGCATCAAACTTCCAATTTGCATAACTTGGCATTACATACCCAAATTCATTTCTAAAGTTCATACATCATATCCATACATGTATGCATCACATAATATCATATTTACATGTGTCTCAAGGGTCATGTGCCATTTACAATAATCATATACATCATTGAACATCATTATGGTTCAAAAAGAGTAAAAGCTAGACATATGAATGTCAATCTCTCTTCTTCAATGTTGTTGGCTCTCATTAGCATATCCACTTAGTTCACCTAGCATTTTAGAGCATTGGAAAGGAGGGGATGAGATTCAAAGAATCCCAATAGCTCATCTTCCATTCAATCACACATAATATGTACAAAGCAGCTTTTCAAATGCATGTATGGAAAAATAGAAGCTATGGACATTTTAAAAGCAAACTTGGCATATGAACAATTCATACAAGACATCCAAGAGTGCACCAAGTGCTTGGATTGGCCTCACACTTCTCCTCATGGATTTTGGACTTGCCTCACCTATTCTTTGAGCACTTTGGACTCAACCATATTCTTGGGAGCCTACTTGGCTTTTGGGAGACTTTTCACTTTGTCTCAACCAAGCTCAAGGGTTCTTAGCTCATCCTCACCAAAGGGAAGAGTCCTTGGCCTCTCCATACTCAAGCAAACTCATACAAATATCATGTGCTCATTTGAAATATAAATGGCATCAAATGAGCTAGAAGTTATGGTGTTACATTCCCATTTTGCTCTCCACTCTTTTTGTCTTTTTCAAAGTCTTCAGCAATGCACTTAAAGCAACACAAATATTGAGCTTTATCTGTTATAAGATCCATTGATTTATCCATCATCATTTTTGCACAATCAATAAGGAAGTTCGCCATCTAAAACAAGATCAACAATAATAGTCATTTACAACTCTATAATCACATATTAAAAAACAATTTACGGACACTAAAAGTTTTACTTGAAGTGGAACATCATTTAGCCAAAAGCCCATGGAGCAACATTTATATCTTCAGTTTTCTCAAGAACACAATGAAGAACTTCTACATTAGTATAATGGCCATCAAAACAATATTAAATTGAAATGATAATTAGGGATTTTTTATTATTCTTTTTAACCTTCTTAAATGCTAATTAATTTAAGCATGGGTAAGAAATGCGGATTTAAATGAACATATTGAAAAAAATCAACCATAAATTTGTAAACAACATTCAATCATTCCATTTATTTGGCCTTTAGTATTTAGCATAGATTGGTATACTACTTATGTACTAGTTATTGATTAGGTTTCTGAGGATTCATGACATAATTTGGTGCTTCCTATATTTGCTGCTTTATTTACAGTTAAAAATGATACATTGGATGCTTTGGTGTCATTTACAACATTGATTCATAGTATAAAAAGTTGTGCTCTTCAAGAAATGCAGTAGTGATGTAACCTATTTAAGGAGAAAATTATGACATAAGGTCTCTTATGGAGAAAGGACAATGTAGAACCATGTATGTTGGCAGACCATGATTGAACAACAATGCATAATCATTAGTTATAATCTTGAATACTCACAACCTTACATGAAAGCCAGATTTTGGCATACATTCAAATTTAGATTGCCTTATGTATTGTTATGATGTAAAATGTTGTATATTGATTCTCTTTGCTTAAAGCTCTAGTTGTTATAATATAGGGCAATCTAGTTGGAATAGGGTAAAGTTTTATGGAGGATTTGAAATTGTTCATCAAAATAGATGAGAAAGCAGCCACTAACTTGACCACATTGTTAATTAAGATATTCAATAAGGATGAAAGAACTCAAACGAGTCTTTAGTACTTTGTAACAAAGTCATATGCTGGGAAATACATTGTTACTCTTGCATTATCTACTCTTAAAGCCATTAAAGTTAGGACATTAAAGTTTTGATTTAAAGTTAATAGATGTATCTAGATAGCTTGAAACACATATTTCAAGGTAGGATCTCAGTTTAGTTATGACCAAGGATGGAGGTGAACCATCACCAATATAGATATTAAGTGTTGTAGGAATTATGTGCTTATAAAAGATATTGAAATTCTGTACCAAATTGAAGTAATTTGAATGCTATTTTATTCTCATTAATTTATTATTACCTATTGGTCCTCTTTCTCTAATTTATATATTGGTTTACTACCACTTATTAAATTAAAAACATCCATATTGTTAGCTAGTAAATATGGCTTAGATAGGAAACTTAGATAAATAGGGACCTTGAACTTAGTTAACATAGCCAAAAGAAAATTGTCAATTTATAAGATGTCAAAACTAAGTCAAAGCTAAGACCATAACTCCATAAGTGTCACTACAAGAAAACAAGCTATTTCTCGCAGTGTTTTTCTGTGAGAAAAATAAAAAATTCCCTTGAAAAAAGCTATTCTCACAAAAATTCTCATGCAATATGAAGCATGAAAAAAAAAAGGCATAGGAAATCCAATTTCTCATGGAAATTTTTCGTGAGAAATATTTCTCGCAAATTAATATTCTGGAGAAATGTCAGAGAGAAAAGGTGATGTAAAAGTTATAAATTATGTGGTTTTGTCACAAACTTTCTCTCCAAAAAATGAGAGACAAAATTCCGCAAGAATTTCTCACAACATTTGTCACAGTAAAAATCCATGAGAAAAGTTTCCCACAAAAAAATTCTGCGAGAAAAATAAGAAGAAGTTTTTCTCACAAAAAAATACTATGAGAAATATGGAAATTTCCAGCTTTCTCAAGGAAAAATTCGCAAGAAATATTCATAAGAATGGTTCTCACGATATTTTTCCGTGAGAAACATGAAAAAATTTCATATTTCCACCTTTGTGACAAAAAAATTTCATGAGAAATATTCGTAAGAATGTGTTTCTCACAGTATTTTTTCATGAGAAAAATAAAAAATTTTGTATTTCCAACTTTCTCAAGGAAAAATTTCGCGAGAAAATTGGAAAAATTGGTCATAAACACTATTTTTATACATTTACTTTTGTTTGAAAAGTGCAACTTATTCAAATAGTCAAAAATCACAATACTTAAGTCCAACTAACCAATAACAAAACTTTAATAATAACAAGACCACAAGTTTGTAATTTTTGTGTTAGAAATATCCAAAAATACATTAAAATTAAGACAAATATGTATTCAACATTACAAAGTTGCATATCATAATTCTATAATGTGACATAATTAAAAATTCTAAGATCACTATTCATCATCCTTATCTCCATCATCAACACTACCACTGTCACCATTATCATCATCATCATCATCATGAGAAGTGCCACCTCTTTTAGTTCCTATACTCATGTGAGCCATAATTTGTTTCATGAAAGCTTCCATCTTGTCTTCGTGGGCCCTCTGCATCTTGGCAAGACTTGCCTCATAAATTTGGGCTTGTTTTGATAGTTTCTCCTTTAATTTCTTCTCAAATGAGGCCTTAAAGTGCACTCTCATATGTGAGAGCTCACTAGGGCCATATCCAAAATGCTATGTGCCATTAAAAGTAAGAAGACTAGCCTTTGATCCAAACCCATATGCACGACCTCTTTTGTTCTTTCCACCGACAACTTTGAGTCATATAAAAGAATCAGTGTCATCTAACCCTGACTCTTGAATTTGATTCATCTGCTCATACTAGCTTTGTAATAACAAAGAACAAATAAATATTAAGTACATAAAAAAATTATAATTATAATCTTATTAATAGACTAGTTAAATGACTTACATAAATGTCAAAGGTTTTTTTACTAACCCAACCTCCTTTCTTCTCATTGCGTTAGATTCTCTTGAATACTTCTGGGATCTAAACCTCTCTACCCAACTTTATTTCCTACAACACTTAATTAAAATGCATAAGAATTACAATATTTAAAAGGAAATAATAATCCAGAAAAACTATCACAAATGAATAATACTTACCACCCTTCTTTTATGCTCTGAAAGTGGAACGCGCCTTCCTCTATGTAGGCATCCTCTAGCATCTGTAACCCTGTTTGCCTTATTATGTGTAGATTTGTCCTTGAACTCTTCACTTTGCCAATACTCATCTAACTTAGCTTGAGCTACTGTAGATAACCAATCACTTTTGGTTTTTCCAATGCGAATGTCTCTAAAGGATGCATGCATGATAGTGCTACTCTTCTTACTCCATAACTTGTAAATTTGTTGCTCAATAAATGGATCCCAAGCACGCAATTTCTGTATTAGAAATAAGCAAAGCTAATATTATAAATAATAAGAGTAACACATTAACTATAGGTATTGTAACACCAAAAAAGTTATAAAATTAGCTCACTTTAAACTCTGTAAACCATAAGTTCTTCACAATATCAGGCACTTTAGTAAATGCTAGCAAACCATGCTCAAACTTACTATGGATAATCTAAGACAATATGGTGACAGGTGGGGTATGTGGATAAAACCTACAAAATATAAAGAATGATGCAATAAAAGTAAAAATAATGGAACAACTACAATACAAAAAAAGTTATGTTTAAAGGATTCTTACTCATCAACTCTATAAGGTCTAATAACTAGTTGTCCATTACTTAAACTCGTCCTGACTCATATCTAATAGGATGAAAAGATGAACCAGCCACATCTGTATTCAAAATATGTATGGAAAGTATCTTTGAACCAATGAAAGTTAAGAAATCAGGTGGTGTTTGAATGTGTGGAGACGGAAAAGAAGATGATGTAAATGTTGATCTAGGAGGGGTCCAAGCATGTGGAGATAAGTGCAGAGGCGATGACTGTGCAGCAGCTAATGGTATGTGAATTAGTTCAAACTGAAGTACAAACTTCTCTTTTCCTATTTTGGATGCAGCAGATCCTCCACCCCTGTTAAGACCTCAATATGACATTTGAAGGAGAAAATGAAAAAACATTATCATCACTAACATTAGAGAATAAATTATCTAAGTTAAATAAATATTAAGTAATAACAACAACTTAGTACCAAACACTATCAATCACTTGTTATATGATAATCAGTTGGAGGATCCTCTTGAGTATCGAATGAGTCGGTATCTAATAGTTCATCCTCTAAGACTTCATCATTTTCTTCTTTAGTTTCACCAATTTCATCAATAAAAGAGCCAACATGTACACTATCTACTTCTTCACTTTGACCCATGTTATTTCTTATATCTTTGCTCATAAATGTTAGCATCAACTAACTAAGGTGAACCATTGCTTTCATCCTAAAATGGTGCATCTATATTATCATCACCAGGGGCTTCAATCTTATTTCTTGCTTTCATTCTAATCATAACAAGCCAACCATTTTTGTTGGATAACGATTTTGGATATGGTGTAAAGTATAAATACCACATTTTTTTATTAGGAACCTTCTTCAATCTCCATTTTCTAACTCTTACCTTCTTAAATCTAGCTTCACCCCAAAATTGACATTCTCTACCATTGGCTACATTACCATAGTACAACATACAACCGTTACTATAGCAATCAATCTTTTGATAACTACAGTCAAGTTTTGAAACTAATTTTTTAGTTTGGTACAAGTTAGCAGGCATTCGGTGATTAGCAAGTAAAATTTCATACATCAGTGTGATAATCTTATCAGTACATGCCTCCAAAATGTTATAATCAGATTTGATGCTCAACAATCTCGCAGCCACTGACAACACTATATGATTTTGACACCCATCCCACAATGGAGCTTATGTAGCTCTTAGCATGTCATAAAATATCACAAAACTTGGATTTGGGTCTTTAAGCATATCATATCTCTCAAATGATGCTTCAGCCACATGCCTAACCATTTGCTCATATGGATGAAAATCCATATGAAAGTTAGTCTCAATCGGAGCTGATGGTGGACATTCTTCTCTATGATTACGCCAATAGTAATAATTAGACATAAATTCTTTTTTATACAAGTGCATCCTAATTTCATTTAGCTTATGATACCTCATACATTTGCATTTGACATAAGAACATCTAAACTTCCATTCTTATTTAAATACATCTAAATGACTTGCAAATTAAACAAAGTCCTCTATACCTGCAAAGAACTCTTGTGTAATCCTTTGACAATTACCCTTTGTTTTATTACACATCCAATGCCAATATTCAAGTCGATCCATAAGACTTAAATGAAACAAAAAAAATAATTTTATAAATTAAAACAATGATATTAGCTAGTGTTATATTGTCTTTCATTTAAATGCTGCCTTAGTATTCCAAAAATGACATCAAACCTTCATGAAGTCTTATATCTTCTTCAAATAAGTCATTTTAAAGAATAATGAATTCTTATATTATTGATTTATGGATTTTCCAATTAAATGTAAATTAAAATATCTAAAAAAAATAAGATAATAATGAAATTTTAAAAAAATTGTTTTATTTAAATTAGATTATATAGACATATTTTATAAGTTAAATTATGTGTAAATTTTAAATAAATTAAATTGAAATTAAAATTTCAAATATAGAAAATAAAAGTTTAATTCATAAACCCGGAAAAAAAAAAAGACTAAGACTTACTCAATCTTCATAGACATAATCATCCCAAAAATAATTGCATATAAGAAGGTAACATTATAATTATCAAAAAACTATCACATCATTCCACATTAAAAAAATTATAGTTACAAAATTTTAAATTAAATATATTTATAATAAAAAATTTTAAATTATTTTAAATAATTCAAAACCTAACAATTTAAACTGTATAAAAAATTATAATTTAAAAGTTTAAAGTAAAAAATTTTAATACTTATATCTTTTGAAATAATTTTACAATTTAAAATAATTAAATATAAATATTTTTAACTTATCATTATCAAATATGATTTCTCCACAAAAGAAATTTCATTTTAAGTAAGGGATTTTATCATTTTACTATACCCATTAGGATAAATTATGCCATTTATATATGAGAGGAAAATTTGGTATTGTTTTTTATATTTTTGTTATTTAGGTTTTTTAAATAATAATACAATAAACTTAATAACAAAAATAAAATAAAATAAGGACAAACATAACAAAAACATACATTTTATGCATATATTTCAATATATCCAATTTTTAAACACAGTAAAAACAAACACAACAAAAATAAAAATAATAAAATAAAAAAAATAATAATAATAAATAAGGACAAACACAGTAAAAAAAACCCATATTTGCGCAAGGCGAAGAAGTTGCAACGTTGTGTGAATAGTTTTCATTTTGGAAAATGGAAATGAAGCTAAGGAAGCTGAGGGTTTATGATTGCTGCCTTCTCACAGAATTTTCTCACGGTAATTTTTGTGAGAAATAAGTGACACTCTTCCTTAAAAATCCAGCTATTTTAGTTAGATTCTTCTCAGGGAACATTTTGTGAGAGAAATTCTCATGGAATATTCTATGAGAATTTCTCATGGAATATTTCATGAGAGAATTTCTCACGGAATATTCCGTGAGAATGCATTCCAAACTTGTGAGATGTGAAAAAAACGAAGGCAAGTGGATTTCTCTCGATTTTTTCCCACAAAAAATTACCATAAGAATAGTTTCTTGTCTTTTTGTGCTCACATTCTTACGGTATTTCTCACGGAATTCTCTCCATTTTTTCTCTTGGATTTTTTTCTGCAAGAAAATTCTATGAAAAAGTTTCTTCCATGATAAATTGTGTAAGAATATCTGTGAGAAGTTGTGATGGAAATTATTCCATGAGAATTTTCCATGATAAATTCTTAGTTTTCTTGTAGTGTGTACTATGGAATGGGGAACTTGAACTTTGTTGCAACTGGAATTAGCACATCCAAAAAGAATTGTCAAATTAAAGTTGTCAAAACTAGGATAAAGCTATTCTAAATTTCCATGTACAACATCATTGCAAGTTAACAATACAAAAAGCATTTTCCTTTTGACTATACACTTTCATTCTTATTCTATACTTACCTTCATTTGCACTTTAATCCATCTTCAATTTCTTGGCTTCAAATGTTTGTGGCCAACTTGCTATTCAAACATACCAACAATTAATTATTTAAAATGCTTAAAATTGATAATGCTCATATTAATCCATAATTGAATGTTAGAATAACCAAAATCACAAATTTCATACATAAAGCAGGGCTACCATCCAATAAGGTGTTCTCTAGCTTTAAGTCTTGATGGCACATTTGCTACAAAACAAGGAAAATTACAAAGAAGGTGACAAAAGAAAAGAGGAAAAGAAGAAGATTTCTAGACACAAGTCTTGATGGCACAATCCATTCTTAGGAAAAATGTTCAATTTACCATGGAATGATAGTAGTTAACTCCTAAGATGAGTTGCTAGAAGAAACACCTTACTTGGATTACAACAAGAATGAGAAACAAATTAAAATTTCTTCCAACAACTAGCTGCTAAAATGGAAGTGGGGATAAATAAATAATAAGCAACTTTCTACCTTTACCAAGTTGACATAAGAAAAGAAAAAAAAAGGATATGGCTCTTTATATGATTAAAGTACTAATAAAGCCTCAGCATTTAACCACTCAAATTTGTTACTTTAGTTGCTTTAAAACATATTTCTCAAAAGGACTTAATATTAGTTTTTCCTTTTAGATAATGTTATAAGCTAAGTTGGATGTTCAATTGATTAAATAATCTCCACTATGTCAATGAGTGACAAAGTTTGATTTCATTAAGTAGAAAACTCTACTAGGTGTTTAGTAAACTAGAAATTATGACAACTTTGGATCCAAATGAATTTAGAAAAGGAAAATTAATTGTGAGGTGTTATGATTTCAACAAACAATTTTAACTTTTTTTGGTTTTTGGCATTTTGGTTAAGTGGTAAGTAGGCCAGCGCAAATAGTTCATTCTCAATTTCAATATATTAGCTATATTTTCTAAATATTAAAGCATATTTACAAGGCCTTTGAATTTTTAGAAACCTCACTTCTCTTTGCTTAAAAACAAAAAAGAAAGAAACCAAAGAAAAAAAAATTAAGCCACAAACATACCATTTTAGAAAGAATCACATATGTTTGATGTTCAAGAATCATCCATTGCTCTCATGGTCAACTACTTAGACTAGTGGCGGAAGCAAATCCCCTATGGCCAAACATTGAAGCTACAACATTTGCATCTAGAGGCATTGAGAGCTGTTGCACCTAAACACATATATGGAGAGCTCGCATGGCCGATTTCATGTGTTTTTGTGAAGCAAAACTTGAGACACGTGGCTTACTAGAGGGTGTCTGATTTGGCCTTTTAGGGTTAAATGGTGTTTTGAGGTCATTTGCTATATGTCCCACTAGTAGTCATCGAATTGAGTGGACAGATAGGTTTTGCACAATAAATATGCAATGGAGGATCCTCTCAATTCAATTCAGAGGATTTAGATGTGAGTTTGAGAGATGAAATGACAGAGTTTAATCAGGTCACTAGTTGAAGATGAGTGTGCAAAGAAGGCTTAATGATATATGGACTTAGCTAAAGACATGTGGAACCTCCTTGGAATTTTGATAAGAGATATTTTTTTTCATTGAATTAGAGAGGGACCAAGTAGCAAAATGTATAAGGTGGAGGGTGGATTACAATTTTATAAAATTTGAACCTCAAGGGCAAAGAAGGAAGAATAAAAATAAATATGGCAAGGGTGGCTTAACCATATTTTTAGTTGTTTTAAAAATTTAAACTTATTACTTTAATTTATTCTTGATTAAATTGTTAGCACTTTAAATCCTAGTTAATTAGTTTTTTTATTTTTTGGGCATTACAACCTAATTACCAATTTTAATTAATTTCTTTGCTATTTCATATTTTCTCATTTATTAGGTTGTGACATGATTGATGAGTATTAATGATTAATGAAATTCTAAATATAAAATTGTTGCAAGAGCATTAAAGTGCCACAAAGTGAATTTATTTATTTGCCAAATATTAAATTTGTGTTTGCACATTGAAGTCCATGACTATTACCTTAAAAATGCAATGAAATTGGATTCTCTCAATTTTCCTCTAAAATTGATAATGCTCATTTCCAAAAGAGATAATCATAGAGTGTGTAGGACTTATTACTCAGGTGGGTCCACTTCCTAATGGAATCCATCATTCAAGTAAGTCCCACATATTATATGTTTATCTCTCTCAAACATTGACATGATCAATTTTGGAGAGAAATTGAAAGGATCCATACTTGAAATGTAAGATACCATAGTTTTGTTAAGAGGTTTAAAGGAATTAATTTTTTTTTTTCGATAACAGATTCAAAAACTTTTTTTTATATTAATAAAAGAGTTATTTATAATGTAGGCAAAAGTAAAAGATATAATTTTCTTAGGACAACTATAAGTTAATACTTATATAGATGAATATAAATAAAAGGTGAGAGAGTAGGGATGTAAGTGAATTAAGTTGTTTTTGAATTATTTGGATTCAATTTGTTGAGAATTTGAATTCAGCTTAACTCATTTATTAAATAAATGCACTTGATCAACATTTTAGATGAATCAAACTTACAAATTTAATGCTTAACTTACACAATAATATATACATAAGCATATCTATACATACATGAAAATACTATTAACTTGGCAAAGATTTTTTTTTTTGGGCTTCCTTTAACTTTACCTCGAGTTTCACTTTTCTTTCTTAATTATATTTAGTTCTAATTTAGGCCTTTAACTTTACTTGAACTTTCACTTTTATCCTCAATTTCATTTGATTCCAATTTAGTCTCTCAGCTTTATCTCAAATTTTACTTTTATCCTTTAATTTTATTTTTTCTAATTTAGTTCCTTAACTTTACTTCAAGTATCATTTTAGTCCCTTAATTTAATTTTATTCCAATTTTGGCACCTTAACTTAAAAATCAGTCAAATGTTTCTTTCCCTTTAATATCACCAAGATGTTTAATAGAAAAGTTTATGGGGTTTCTTCGTGGTTTAACTCTCCTATCTATCATATTACCCTACCCTATCCCCACCTAAATAATGCATTTTATTCATTATGGTTTTTTTACTGAAAAAGTACCATTAATCTCAAAGCTCAATATCTTTACTAGAAACTACATTGATTAGAGGCATTTTACTAATTCAACAAAAGTCCATTGATACCTAAAAGTATTAGTTAGGTTTACAATTTAGAAGGGATTGTGTAATCAATCAAAAAAAATATGCGCGCACATTATCTTAGATTTACAAAGCGCAACATTTAGACATTGATAAGGAAGGTTAGTATTGTAAAAAAATCCTAAGTGATAAGAGGCTATCAAAGTGCAACTGCTAAGGAGTTACATAGGACTTTCTATTAAGCATCTTGACGATATATAGATAGAAGAAAACAATTAAGTAACTTTTAGAAGTTAAGGGGCTAAGTTGAAATAAAATGAAACCAAGGGACGAATGTAAAGCCAAAAGTAATTAAGGGGCTAAATTGGAATAAAATAAAACTAAAGGATGAAAGTAAAATTTGAAGTAAATTTAAAGCACTAAATTAAAACAAAATAAATTAAAAGACAAAAATAAAACTTAAAATAAAATTAAGGGACCAAAGCACATTTTTGCCCATAAACTTTTTATTAGCTTATTTTGTATATGTGCATACAAATATATATTATGTATACTTATAGTATAATTCACGGATTGTCTAAGTTCAAGTCACTTACTAAAAAAGTTGAAAATGATCATATTATATATATCTATTAATATAAAAGTTTCAGCTTAGTGTCAAATTTGGTATATTTTAAATGGACATTTTTAAACATATTATAATTTAACTTGGTTTGACTTGACTCAATCATAGTAAATTTTATACACACTATAACTTAATTTTTTAAAAGTGATTTTGTTTGGTATTTTTTTATCTTTTATTTCTTTATTTTTGCAATAACTTTCATTGAGACTTTAATGTCAACTCAACCAAAATTTGAAAAATGACATAAAAAGATCTGAGAGAATTATAAATAAGAACTTAGAGTTAGAAAAAATTATTTTAGAGGACTTATTACTATTTTTTTAAAATTAAATTACTATTAACTTTAACTAAAACTAGTGATATTTAATAGTAATAAGTCCTTCAAAATATTTTTTTTTACTCTAAGTTTTTATTTGTAATTTTCTTAAAATATTTTTAATCTCTCTAATTTCATAACCAAATTGACGAACCTTGATTCTCTTCAGTACCATGGTATTGTGTCTCCAAAGGTCGTCTAATTTTTGTTTTTTTTTTGTTTTAGGTTTTGATTTTTTAACTTTTTGTCTTTTCCTTTATATCTCTTGCTGCATAGTATTGGTGTTGCGCTGCAATAGATTGACTCGTGGATTGCTTGAAAAGTTGGAGTTTTGGGGCAATGATGGAAATAACATTGTCTGGTTTCAAAGGCAAGTGTGATTTTGCAGATACCCATGTAGGCAGCTCATACATGTCATCCTCTTCATCTACGTAGACTGACATTGACAAAGCAAAAGACTTTTATAATTTGAGATTTTTTTTAAAATTAAATTAATTTTTTTTACTTTTTAAGAACTCAGTTAAGAATAAAGTGACCTTTTAATCTAAAATTAATAAATATTTTTAAGTGGATTTAATTTATAAAAATTAAATTAAAATTAATGCTAATAAATTTACAATTTTGCTGAACACTTTTTACTAAAATTTACAAATATTATATTGGTGTAAAAATTTTTTGTTTGATTATTTAAGTTGAAAGAACTACATAGTGTCACTTGTAGTGCTAAAGTCACAACCAAATGAGACAATCTCAAGCATTAATTTGTAAGATTCAATATTTTATAGACATGTCTCAATTATTTAATGATTAAGATTTTGCCACTTAGTTGTGTCATGAGTTCTAGAAGTGTTACTTAAAAAAGACTTAAATACATGGACACAAGAAGTCGCATGGAAGAAATATTACTTGGCTTTTGATTCCACATTTATAATGGGTACAAATCGCCTAAATATGGGTGAGTGCAGTAAATTGGCATTAATATACGTTTGATGAAAACTTTCAACCTCTTGGTAATTTAGCTTGAGTTGAACAAAATTAAACTTTTTACTTAAATAGGAGAAGAAAAAAGCAAATAAGGAAAGACGAACAAGAAATTAATATGAAAATATTTTGTATTGTGTGGTTAGAGTATTTTGCTTTCTATTTACTTAAAACATAAATATAACTAAGAAAATATTTTCATTTGCATGTAATAAAAATATTTTTTAAAAAAGATCAAAACTCTAAAGAATCAAAATTAATATTCTCATTTTTTTAAAAGCAATGAACTTGGCATAAAAGGTTTTGAAAAATTTAGTAATAAGCATATTATAAATATATGAGAAAGAAATACCCAAACTTCAAAATTAAAACAAGATCTTTATTAAATAGCTCTCTTTATAAACTATCAATCTTTCCAAATTTAAAAAAGCTTTTTAGGACTAATCGAGCAAAAATAAACACATGAATTTGAAATCCATGAGTGACTAAATTAATTTCAAACACATCAAGTACTTATAATAACTAATTATCTTTTAATTTCTACTATAATTATTATCAAAAATTGGAGCTATTGCATAAACTCTTTTCTACACTCTTGTCACAATAATATTGCCCTTCTAATCACTTTCAGTTCCCAACAACCCAGTAGAATGCAAGTATCTAGAAACATTTTATGCCAAAAGAACAAGCTCAAATTAGTCCACAAATGAGAATTATAGATATGTAAAGCTAATGAATTTACTCTTTTTTCCTTTTTTTTTTTGGGTTTCAAAATAATACAAAGAAATAACAAAAATGACCACAACGTAAGCTGCATTGATATCTCCAAAACAGAGCCATAGGAAACTTGAATAATTGAGTGCATCAATTAGTTAAAGAAAAACATATGAAATCATCAGTAAAACAAGGTCTTCAACTTAAGTAATCCCCTTTACACAGAGTCACAAACTTTATGAACATAAAACTTCACAGCTACACAGAGCAAATTTTGTTTTGCTTTTGGATGCAATAAAGGTGCAAGGGTTTTAGGTAACAAAAGGTTCAATGAAAAGGTTGGATTAAGTGACTTGTTTTCATTAGAAGTCAAACACAGTGTCATATTTAGATAAATCACCTCTCATTCTATCCATTTCAACTCTCACGTTTCTTAGTTCTTGAACTAAGGAGCTCTCTAGAGATTCCAAATCACCCCATTGCTTGAGCTTGTTGTTGTCAACTTGCACATCCATCACTCTTTGGTAAATAGATGCCAACCATCCCTTGTCAAACCCAAAAGATTCCAATTCAGCATATAGCTTTCCAAATTCTTCCTTACTTGACTCATCCATTGCCTTTGGTGTCTTCGACTTGAGAAATAGCAACATGTCAACCAAAGACTCATAACCCCATTTATAGTACTTGGGACGCAAGCCCTTTTGCCAGTCACTTAGATGTGGATATTTTTCAATTGCCTCTCCAAGCAAAGAAGCATGTCTTGCATCAATCTTTAACACCCCATGAAAATCAACCAGGTCTTTTCCTAGGTGGGTTGGCTTTGAAGTAAGTGAAGATGATGATCCTAAAATTAGGAGAATAGTGGCATCAATGTCAATTGATGTTTTAATTACTGGAACTTGAAAGAGAAGGAGAAGAAAAAGACACTGATAGAAGAGAAAAAAACAAATAATATGGGTACTTTATGGAAGGTGACTATTGCTCTTACATAGACAAAAGGGTAAATTACATATTACCCTTATGGTTTGGTCCAAAATTAGTTTGTCACCTTGTGGTTTAAAATGTGACATTCAACACCATTATGGTTTGCTCAACCACCATTTAACTACCCTATGGTGGTATCATACATTCAAATTTTAATAAAAATAATCATGTGAATGTTATACAATGAACATTTTTATTCTTAAATGCTTTTACACTTATTTTTAATATTTTCACACTATTTTGAGGTTATCACTAGGATTAAAGGGACACTTTCAAATTCAAAATGACATTAATTCCAATAATTTACCTTGAAAGATTAAGTTAAAATATATTTTTAATAATAGGATTATTCATTAATCACTTTAACCTTTAGACGATTATCTCAGTTAAAATTAAAAATAAAAGTACCACAAGTAGTTAAGTGATATAGAAACAAATCACAAGAATTAAAGGAGATACTTCAAATAGCAAGAGGGCAGACTAGTTTCCAGCCAAAACCATAGGAGGTTAATCTGTAATTTATGCTAAAAACAACCTTAAACATTGGTATTACCTAGTGCCTCAGTTGGGGATGGAAGAGGTTGAAAATCTCGTGAGGGAGCAGGAATTGAGGAAGAGGGCACGTCAGTGGAATGAGAAAGTTGGAAAGGCGTTTTAGAAATTGAACTTTTTGACATGCTATCTTTTTCAATGGCTACTTCTTGTCCCTGTACTTTCTGGTGGCCCATCAATGCTTCTTTACCGACCAGCTGTTCAACAAAAAAAGGAACAACAATAAAGAAGTAAAGTATGGCTTTAAACCCAGCTACATGTATAGGAAATAGCAATAATTTATAGTAAACGTACATGTAGAGAAACAATTATAAGTGTAAATTGAAATATAGTACACTTACCGATGGAGAGGGATGTGGTGTTGAGCCCCTTGATTCTGAATGAATCATTGAAGTAACTGGCTTATCTTTCATTGACTCAGTGGCCTACACAACACCAAGAGACATGTCAGTTATAGTTTTCTTTACATCTAAAGCCTAAAAAAATACAATCATTTATAGGTCCTCCAATATTTTGTGAAAAGTTTGAGTGTACAACAGAAATCGTTTCTCCTAATGGCTGCTGGTGTGTCATGGTTGTTTCACTTCCGGACTCTTTCTTCATCAACTCCTATAAAAGCAATGAAATGGAGAAAAGAGTATAAGCTTAAGCCAGGCAACTACTGCTATATTAATTTTCGTTTTAATGTGTTTTTTTGTGCTAAATTAGCCAACAGAGCTGCTCGCATAGCATCCTTTTATGTAGGAGCCTATTGAATTCTCTCTTTTACTCTGGCTTCAATACTTTGTGCAGCACAAAAATAAGAATAATTTGCAAAGTTGTTTAAATATTGTTACTTCCAAAAGGCATTATAACGTACATCATCCAACGGTATATTGGCTTTTTGAGGAGCTTCAATGGCTATTTTTGTTTCTCCAAGTGCCTGATGTTCGTTTAGCACAATTGGTTCACTCATTGGCTGTCTGTCCTTCAACTCCTATTTGATGTATTGAATGACCACTAAGGTGTTAAACTATGACTATTTTACAAGCACCTTTATTTATTGGAGAGATATACTCAAATAATTAATAAATTTACATGGAGAGATGGCCTTTTGAGTTCTGATTCAGTTGAAGTAGCCGATACTGGTCTCTCTAATGTGGGACCTTTTCCTACATTTACCTGTGATCTTTCTTCAATACCCTGTGCAACATCAAAATATACATATAAGCTCTCTAATAAATTTATCTTTATTCCGAATGAACTCAATTATTTGTTGATTAAAACAAAGAATTGCCAACTGGTTCATTGACATGATTGGTTAACCCATTCACATACAAATATATATATATATATATATATATATATAAAGCTTCGGATCAAATTTCAGATCTTGTGCTTGTACGTCTTATGTTAAACTTTTGTTTAGGATGTCTTTGTTGAGGATATGAGATCTCCATACTTTTTGGATGGAATGAGATGTCAACCAAAATGGTGTATTGATCCCATGCAAAGATGGCAGTGTACCCAATGCCCCCCTTGGTTCTAACTTCCAGGTAGTATTTATCGATGCTTTCCATTAATTATGCTCACTGGGTTCTGACTTCTAACATGAGTTGATTAAGTTATTGTTTTAGCTTTATACCCGATGTAGGAAATTATGGAACATTTCCTTTAATAACTTGTATAGCATCAAATATGATATTTTGCCGACCATCTAGCAAAAGCCAAAGCCATCTAGCAAACTTATATTATTTATTGAAAAGGACCAAAAATTTACCTTTGCAGATGCTTTCCGTACTGATGTAGGACACTCTTCAAGACTTTGTTCCCCTGTTTCTCTGACACTCTGAATAGCCCAAAACAACAAAAATAATATCAAATAATACATTAACTTCCTAATGAATATCAATTTTCTTTCTTGCTTCTGTGAGTATAGATATGCATTAGTTGACAACAAGACAACCTATGATTATAACTACAGTGTTCAACGTGGCTTATGAATTTGTGTTTGTAAGTTGAAATGCGAGTGTTCTAGAGTGTGAGTGGGAGAAAAACCAAGTGTAAACATGCATAATGTGTGAAATAAAATTGAGAGGCTGAAGAAATTAAAATATGTGCAGATTCAAATTGAAACATATTAGCTTTCACCCCCCATCACTAATGTCCAACGAGTACACTCACAGCTTCATGTAGAGGGATAGCCGAAGGGCTGGTAGATGCCGTTTTGATCACTTCTAAATCAGGTAACCCTGAAGTAGGAACTACAGAAACATATTGGCTCCCTGTTGCTGCTTGAATGTTGGAGTCTAGATCTTCTTGACCCATTTGAATATGAGAACTGGTTTTTCCAGTGACACTGAGACTTTCATTCTCCTGGACAATAGAATCTCTATGGTATGTAATGAATTTAGTAAGTAGTTCTTCAACTCTCCAACCGAGTGCATAATCAAATTCACCTACATTAGAAAGATACAAATTTTAGATGTATAGTGTATATTCTAGACTATAAGCACGAAAAATTGTCAATACTAAATACAGATATTGGGAGAACAAATGTACCTTTATTTACGTACTCCTTCACGGACTCGACATTAGCAGTTGAAGTCAAAGTGATGTTGGGACATTCATGAACAAGGCATTCTACGGAATGCAACTCAATCCCATGGCAGATTTTAGTAAGCTTTGGCAGCTGCATAAGCACGAGATACATATATCTTGGAAGCACAACTTTTATATGTTCATCTTCAATCTCACTCTTACCAAATACTTCCTCTACTTCAGAGCATTCTGCTATGACCAGGATCTTTAGCATTGGAAACTCGTAGGATGTAGAATTTGAGAATAAACGTTTCAATTTGTCGCAATTTCTAATGAAGAGTGCATTTAACTTTGGGAAACACACTTGTAGAGAAGTAGGATTTGAGGAATTCTCAATTCCATCATTCTCTTCGATAATTTGCTCCAATTCTTCACATTCTTGTATGATTAGAAACTTCAACTCTGGTATGCTTCTCGAGATAGAGGCAGAGAAAATAACTTGCAATTTTGGACACCTCTCAATTGTTAATTCACTTAGATTTTGGAGTTTTAAAAAATATTTAGGGCCTTTGCATATGCACCTCATCTCAGGTAGTTTGTAAAGTAGCATGGACCCAATCCTTGAGCTTACTTGTTGCTGACCAATGATGGCAAGTTCTTCTACGTAAAAAATGCCTTCTATTTTGCAGTTCAGTGCATTCATGGATTTTAAAGTGTCCAAATGTTTCACAGTCAGTTCTAGATCCTGTTGAAAACATACTATCAATCAAATTCAACTAAAGACATTTCATATTTAGCTTTCTTCTTTTTGGAGTGCTCAAGTAAATTAATTTCCATCAAGTCTTATATTTGCATATTGTTGAAGGGTTAGTAATCATGATTCTTAAGAGTGTTGGGGGAAATATTACAAAAGCACGAGAAGGGTATGATTTAAAAAGAAAAAAAGAAAAGCCTTGTACAACCTCATTACTACTATAGATAATCGAATTTGATATTAAAGTTGATTTTATAATTAATCATAGTTTTAAGTAGGTGGAGTAATAAAAATTAGATTACAATAAAATATTAATCTAATAACATTTTATCCTCAAGTAAATACTTTTTATTCTTAAATTTTACTTTGTATTAAATTGATTCTTTAATTCCTAATTCATATCATATGAATTACAAATGACCTCAAGTTAAGAAATTCATACAATATTATATTAATGTTGTGAGACATGGGTGCTAGAGAAATTTATAGTTTAAAACACCCATGATATTAATGAAAAGTTAAATAATCATGATGAAAACTTAAATACTCATATTAAAATAATAAATAAATTCAAGAGATTAAAATGCTAATTTAACATTAAAGTGTAAGTCGAAAAGAATAATACCTTTGGAGTTGTGCCATCCAATTGTGGAGATCCCAAATAAGTTATTAGATGACTCACAGATTTGATGGTAAGAAGGGGACATTCATTCACAGAAAGCACTTCCAAAGATTGAAGCATAACATGACAGTTTTTAGGGCAAATGCTTAAGAACTCTGGTAGAAAAGTGAGATAAATATCTTTTAAGGCAGGGAGATCTACGCAAATCCCAATATTATGATTTTGATCTTTAGAGTGGTATTGTCCCAACATGTGTTGTAATCCATCACAGTATTGGATAGTCAGCCTTGTTAATCTTGGAAAGATAGAGCTATAATTGGTGTAGTCATTTGTTATTATGTGCTTCAGCCCATTACAATCCGTAATTGTCAATTTTTCTAACATCATTGTTGCAGCATCCGATAGGCTAAACAGTGATTTCATCTCACCACACCTGAATATTGTCATCTCTCGAACATTGCGCAGCATAAATGATTGTCTTATAACATACTGAGCAGTGTCAAAAGTGGGCAGGCATTCCAAGTTAGACCTCTGTAATTCCTACAGGGTGCATGAAGTTTATTAGAAAAGAACTTAAATCTATTTGTAGATAATTATTTCACAACGTATGAGAATGAAGCACAAAATAAAATTCAGTACCGATGAGGTAGTGGGTTCCAATTGTCTTGTGGCACTCCATTCAATGCACACAGGGATTATGAATTCTATTTGCTTGCAATCTTCAATTGTAAGAGTTCTCAATTTGGGGAACACTGATTGGAGCTGTAATATTTCCTCCCCTTTATCTTTCTCAATCTCATATTTCATTATGTATCTCAATTCATTGCAATTAAATATAATCAGCTCTTGCAGGTTCTCAAAAAGGTCAAGAGAAGGTACACCATAACATAATTCCTTCAAATCAGACATGCCACTAAGGTTTAGGTATTCTAACTTGGAGAAAATTTTGACCATGGGTAACATATTGGTGGCATCAATGAGGCATTCTATCTTGGAACAATAATGAAGCTCAAGCCTGATTAGGTCATTTAAGTCTCCTCTTATTTCATTGACCAATTGTGAGGTTACACTTGAATAAACTCCCTGAAGATTCCATAAGTGAAGAGCCTGTGCTCTTTGCACCATATTTTTAATTGATACATTTGAGGTTGAAGGATCAAAATTTTCAATAGACAATGCTCTTGATATGGAATCATCCAGCTCAAAATATTCAGTACCACAGAGTGATATAATATATCTTTGCAATTGATCTGGGGAAATGCTATCTTTATCATGGAAGTAAGCAAACACTTCTTCGTCAATCATCCATTTTATTTGATCAGTAGGAGAATTTCCCCAAAAATACAACTCTTGTATTTGTGAAAGTTTGCCAATCACTTTGTAAGGACTCTTTCTGGTTTTACATTTTATCAAACTTAATAATCTTAATTTCTTCAATTCCACAATTCCGTTTGGCAACTCATCCATTAAACAGTCTTCAAACTCAAGAGTATCAAGCATTTCCATTTTTTCCACAATAGAAATGTCACCTAATGTCAAACGTCTTAGGCACAAAGTTTGGATGTTATTTAACAATTTAATGTAAGGTTTCATATCTAGCATTGGTGTCCAATAATTCCAAATTTCTGAGTCCAGAGTTAAAACTTTGAGATTTGTTGTTCTTTCAAAAAATGCCTCTGGTAGCTTCACATCGACAGCTCCATCTTCTATGCCAACTGATATTAGAATCTCCAATTTGGTGCAATCCAAACCAATAGGAAACTTGTTCATATTACAGAAGTACAAATACTTCACTGTACTCCGTTTTACTGCTGCCTTCATTTTGGATCCCATAATCACCTGAATCTCATTGTTTGCTATCCAATGTGCTGCATCACGTGCTAAGTCATGCATTTTCACACGTCCTTTCTCACCTTGCAATAACAAACAACAGTCTAGGAGTTTCCTTTTGGCTTTAAGCATATGAATCCTCGCTTCTTCATATAAGTCCACCTCGCCAAACATGCCCAATCCTTTACCAAATCTGATTAAATCTTCTGATGGAATTTCATAATCTTCAGGAAACATAGAACATAACAAGAAAAGTTTCTTAGCCTTTTCATCCTTCAATTTCTCATAGCTTACCTGAAAACATTTATAAACTTCAAGCTCTTCGTCAATATTATACAAATGCTTAAATTCTTTCAAGCTCATTAAAGCTGCATTCCAAACTTCTAAAGGCTCATCCTTTAAACTTCTTGCAATAACCGTAATTGCAACAGGTAATCCTTTACATTCACTTGCAATTTGATGTGCTAATTTCCTCAAAGCTTTTGAGGAACCATCCTTTAAGCCTATTTTCTTTTCGAATAAAATACTTGCATCCTTCTCAGATAAGAGCTCTAATTCAATCTTCATTTGGCAATTCATTGAATTGCATACACTTAACTTTCGTGAAGTTACTAGAACTCTGCAATTGCTATGATTGTCGCAAGACGGAATGCCAACATCTTCAAGATTGAGCTCATTCCATACGTCATCAAGTATAACAAGTATCTTTTGTCCATTAGTTAATCTGGAGCGTAGCTTTTTGGCTCTTTGCAATTGGTCTCCACCATCAAGATTCAGGCCTAAGGGGTTTGCAATTTCATCTTGAATCTTTCGAATATTTGGATCATAGGACACCGTAGTAAAAACCACTTCATTAAACAGCTCTTCTTTCTTGACTTCGTTACCCACCTTTTTCACTAGTGTAGTTTTGCCTGAGCCCCCCATGCCATACAATCCAACCATATAGTTTCTTTCATCTTTTAGTGCCTCTAAAAGTTTGGTATAGGCGAAATTTCTACTCTCAAATTCAACAAAGTCTTGTGAAGAATGGTATTCCACACCAGCAAGTTTAGAAGGGCGTCCAATGGATTCAAAGTGAAGTCCCTTCAGTCTTCTAGCCTCCTCTGCATTTCCTGCTAGCTCCTTGCCTCGACCATATCGCCAGATGCAGTTGGGACACCATCCAAAAAAGCAGGTCTTATTTGTTTCAATGTTTTCTTTAATGAGGTTGCTTGCTTGTTCATGCCAGAATGTAACATCTTCCTTAATTATCATACCTCCATTCTTTGCCTCTTCAATATCTTTATCCATGGTCTCCCATTTTGCTTTCAACTCTTTTTTCTCCTTTTCAAAATCTTCAGCAATGCACTTAAAGCAACACAAGTACCGAGCTTCACCTATTATAAGATCCATCGATTTGTCCACAATAGTTTTTGCACAATCAATAAGGAAGCTCGCCATCTAAAACAAGATCAACAATAATAGTTATTTACAACTTTGTAGTAAACATCATATATTAAAAAGCAATTTATAGACATTAAAAATATTACTTGAAGTGGAACATCAATTAGCCAAAAGTCCCATGGAGTAATGTTTATATCTTTAATTTTCTCAAGAACACCAATAAACAACTTCTACATTAGTACAATGGCCATCAAGACAAGATTTATAAGATCCATCGATTTTTCTAGAATAGTTTTTGCACAATCAGTATGGAAGCTCATCAGCTAAAACAAGATCAACAATATTAGTTATTTGCAACCCCATAGTAAATATCAAGTATTAATAAACAATGTGTAGACTCTAAATGTCATAAAATTGGGACCCTATTAAAAGTCCCATGGAGTAACACTTGTAACTTCAATTTATTCAAGAACACTGATAAACAACTTCTACATTAGTACAATGGCCAGTAAAACAACATTAAAGTGAAATGACCTTTATAATTAGGGATTATTATTCTTATTTATTAACCTCTTAAATGCCAATTAAAATGAATAATATCAAAAATATATTCTCACAGTTTAAAAGATAATATGAGAGAAATTAATTATAATAGTTATAGATTAGATTAATTCTTTTATTTATACACAACATCTTCCCTCCTTTTCTTTTTTTGGTTTCAAAGGTGTATAAATCTGGTTTTATGTATTCCTTCTTATTAGATGAGAAGTGCATATTAATCTTGTAAGCCCAAAGCTATTTGACCAAATTCGCCATGGCCTATAATAAAGGAGATATCACAAAACCTTCAAGCCGAGATATAGCCAGCCCCAATTCCTAAATATATAAGGATATAAACCTTATAGTATAGAGACAAGATCTTACTTTTGGTGGTTGTCCCTAGATAAAAAATAGTAATCCCACCTCAAGCATACACAAAATATATTGGTCACTACAGTTAGTCTATATTTCTTCTCTTAGTTGAGAGAGAGAATCTTTGTATCTCATTTTAAGTAAGTTTTGCCATAAGCCATAAGCCACCTCTTTTTTAATCTTTTATTATTATTATTTTTTGGCCATAAGCCAATAAAAACTATAAAAATTTTCTTTTAAATTTTGCTTTCTTGTCTAATTAATTTACACTATTGTAAGCATGACAAAACACTTGACAAAAAAAATGAGATAAATGGAATTAACTTTAAATAATTCACTTTGACAACAAAAAGTTCCATATAATAATATTTAATAAATTAGATTGAGGGTCATTTAGTTGCAAGAAAATTATCAACATTTATCGTAGTTTTGAGACAACAAAATTGAAAACGAAAATGAGGCCTTTTAGAAAAGAAAATTAATTATAACAATTACAAATATGATGTAGATTTTAAACTAAAATTTATACACCCATTGGGACAGCATACGCGGATCATGACATTGGGTTATCGAGAACATGGATTACTTATGGAAAGGCTCAAGAGAATTTTGCCTGTACACTGTGAAAAATAAATAGAGCACTCCTCACGGAAGCATTAACGGGCTTTATTTTGTACAAAAGTGATATTTTAATTAATAATAATAGAATTAATTAATAGAGACAATATATTTACTTCACTTATAATTTTTAAAATCAAAATTTAGCCCTTTAAGAAGCATTGGTCAATCTAACTTGTAAAAGAGTTTCTTTATTTTGTATTTATCATCATAATTTTTTTTTCAAAGTTTAC
The DNA here is from genome assembly GCA_026724425.1 of Erythrophleum ivorense. Lineage (NCBI taxonomy): Eukaryota > Viridiplantae > Streptophyta > Magnoliopsida > Fabales > Fabaceae > Erythrophleum > Erythrophleum ivorense. The sequence continues at coordinate 11,932,862 of JAIUCV010000020.1, forward strand.
TCTATTTTACCTTATCTTTTATTCTTTTTTATATTTGAAGTTTAAGTTTTAGAGTTTACAGTTTAGGATTTTTAGGGTTTAGGACTTTAGGGGCTCGTTTGGTATATCACATATAGTCTGACAAAATAAACTAATAAAATACATTATAAACTTATTAATTATTTGGTACAAATAATATATTATATAAACTTATACATCAAATCCCTCTTAACCATTAAAATAATATATAATATAATCAAACTTTAGGAGATGGGATCAGGCTTGATGAAGTTTTGATGTATAAGATTTTATCAACACTTTTTAATTCTAACCCTCATCTATAAGGGTGTTCATTAACCATATTGGGTCGAGTTTTGCCCTAACCCGATTGGGGTGATCATGGGCTAAATATTGGTATAATCCTGTATCTGGCCTAATTTTGCCCTAAACTTATTTATCTAGGCTTGATGTTTAGACTTGGCTTAGTTCAATTAGTATTGATTGGGTTGTTTTTTAATTTTTGGTAAAATTTATAAAATGACCCATAAAAAATAAAAATTTTATATAAGTCTCTATAAAATTATAGTTTACCACTAAAAATTTTTTATATAAGTCTTTATAAAATAATTTTTTTAAAAAACTAATAAGAATGAGATGGGTCACATCAAAACTAGTTTAGTATTGGATTTGGCTTAATTGATTTAATATCAAGCTAGGCTAAATTAGTTTCCCAAGCTAGCCAAGCCATTTTTTTTAATGTTTGGTAAAAATTATAAATTGACTTTTTAAAAAACAAAAACTTTTATATAAGTCCTTATAACATTATATTTTTCCTTTAAAAAAATAAAATTTTTGTATAAGTCCCTATAAAAGGAATATTTTTTTAAAAAATTCATAGGATCAATTCAAGGCTGGCCAAAACTAACTAACATGGCTAACCCAACTAGATATGTCCAAATTATTTTTATGCCTACTCAGGCTTATGTGACCGGGTGAGATCAAATTGCCCAAGCTGTCATATACTATATGTAGCCTTACTCACTTGTATTTTTTCTTTAAAAATTAATATAACATAATAAATTTAGATAAATATAATATATTTTTTTAAGTAAAAGGTATTTTTATTAAAAGAGTTAATTTTAATCCTATTCATGTTATATAGTATATCATCAAATAAATAATAACATTATCTTACATGATATATTATCTTATACAATGTCACATTAAATAATCCATAGCTTTAAAATTTTATTAGACTTTATTTTATCAGATATTATCCTATCAGATCTTATATTATCAGGCCTTATCCTAGACAAAGTACCAAATGGGTCCTAGGCTTTGGTTGTTAGGAACTTCAACGTTTTGGTTTTTTAAATTGTGAATTTTACAGTTTATAGTTTAGGATTTATTAGTTTATAGTTAAAAATTTTAAGATTTCAACTTTAGGGTTTTTTCCTTCAACTTTTATGATTTTAGCGCTTGAGGTTTTAGGCTTGAAACTCGGGAAACATTAGCTTCATCATCACAAATAGTTTATTAATATTGAACAACAAGCATCTTTTGACGCCGTCATAGGTATTACTTTTACAGCCATCTTAACTTGTGTTCTCTTACATGCAACAAGAAGCTATAAAGTTACCAGCCATTTATCATCAAATGTAGAATGCAAACGAGTGTAGAAACAAAAATATCAATTGAATCAAAATACAATGCAACGCTAAATCAAATTTTATGAAAAAATACTCGTGCAAACTACTCACTCGCATACTATGTTGAATACTTACCTATTTACATAGATTGATTTTACAGTATTAGTTGTTTCAGAGAGGTCAAAAACAACTCTTATGAAATATAGTACAAGTGCAAGATGCAAAAAGCATTCAATTTTGTTGTTTTTTCAATTAAATTTCAAATTTCTTATCAATGCTTTGTAAAATATGGTGGGAGTATAGGATAATACCTCGTGTAATTAAATGACGTTGTGATCAATGCTTTAAGAGCTTGAAAATAGCTATCTCCCTTTTTGTCTGCAAATTTTAAGACCTATATTGATTAGAAAGATAATAGATAAAAGCTTTTGCCATGAAAAAAGAATAAAAGCCTCAAAGCAAAATGTGTTCAAATCAATATCCATAAGGAGCTAGGAATAGGTTTAACTTTAAAATTTTGGTTCTAAACTAGGAAAAGCTGGTTCATAGAAGAAATGTTCTATTTCCGATTGGTGTTCTTAAAGTCCTTAAAAAACCTATATTGAAAGCACTAAAATAGAATTAGAAAATTCAATCTATGAGTTTATCACATATCTTTATCTAGATGATAAATTGATGATGCTGTTGCAATTTTTAGTTTCAATATATAATAAGGAAAGGCTATTGGAAAAATAATCTTAAATACTTTCAACAAAAATATGGGTACAGCCTGCTCAAAAAGTCAAGTTGTACCCCATAGAAATATAATGCATATGAAAATATCCAAAGAAAAAGATTTCATGACAATCATGAAGCAAATAAAATAATGAATGTTTAGAAAAATCTACAGGCAGATAAGTAAAGTTCCATTTAGCCATGCCTCCATAAGATATTAGAAAATAATGACAAAATAATGCAGAGAATTGTAGAACTTCATAGAAGCCTTAAGCCGGGGAAGAAATCTCAAGCTTGTATGAACATGAAAGCTTTATAAATAGATGTTGAATGTTGTGTAATGTGCAAGCAATTTGAAAAGCCAAAAGCAACAAAAATTATCTTGCTTCTTCATTTTCTATTCCCTCCCATTCCTTCCTAATCATTATCAAATATTGCCATTCTTTACTTTCAAATATCAACCAATAGTGGTATAATAGCCTTGTTTATAAACACTTAGCTATATCTTAGCCTCCCAAACCCCATACTTTTACAACCCATCCATTAATCCCTATGGCCTTCTCCAACCTAACTACCTTTAATTAAACCAAAGCTTTAATACAAATATTTGAATGAAAAACCTATGATTTTTGGAGTATGAAAATAAAAACATTTTTCATCTCACAGCACTACAAGAAATTAGGAATTTTTTCATTGAAAATTCTCACGAAATTTGGGTAGTAAAAAATTCTTGTGGGATTTCTTATAGATTTTGTCATGATTTACAAGTTTTTTATAATTCTCACAATAAATTCTTATAGTTTTTTCTTCTATGAGAATTTTTTAAGAGAATTACAAAAGAAATATTGTGACAAAAGTGCTATGATATGACAAGAATGAGACATCAATGATTCTCGCATAATTTTATGAGAAAAGCATTTAATAAATATATTTTTTAATTCTCATAAAAAAATACTATGAGAATTCTAGAGATATAAATCCTAGGCATTTTTTAACTACTCTACAATAAAATATCATGAGAATAGAAAAAAAATAAAATTTTTTTAATCTCATGATATTTTATCATGAGAATAGTACCAAACAATTCCAAAAAAAAATTTTGGAGAAAAAATAAAAAAAAATTTGGTTCTCACAAAAAATTGATAGAGAAATAAACTCAAAATCTTTTTATTATTCTCATAGTAAAATACCATGAGAAAAGAACAAAAGTTTGAACTTTTTTTCAACTCTCACAATATTTTATCGTGAAAAGAGTTTGCCAATAAATCTTATAGAATTCTTTCGTAAAAAAATTAACAAATATTTTATTTATTTTTGCAAAAAAAAGTACCTTAAGAACTAGAGGGAAATAAACCTTGAAATTTCTTTTTTATTACGATCACTATAAAATACTGTGAGAAAAAATTTTCTATAATTTTTTTTTGACATTCCCACCTTATTTTACCATGAGAATTTAAAAGATTTTGTGAAATTTAAACTAAAAAGTATGTTTGAATTCTCATAATAATTTATCGTGAGAATAAAAAATTTTATAATTTTTTCACTCTGATGGTAAAATATGGTAAAATACCATGAGAATTTCAACAAATGGAATTTCATGTAATTCTCAAAATAAAAAAAAACACTTGTCTAATTTTTCCTTCCACTTGCATAATAACACTCTCAAAAGCCAAAACCTCTCCCCTATGAAGAACCAAAAACCGCTCTCTACCTCAAGCAACTAAGCAAGCCACTCAAAGTCCACCGCGTTGACATTGGCGTATTACTGCCACCATGAGCCTTCACTACTGACAAGCTTTTAGTTTTTTGCGAAGGCAAAGCCCTTTCAACCCTTATTGGAATTGCTTTGTGGTGATAAAGAGAGAAGAAGAGAAAGAAGAATTGATTAGTGAAATGCATTCTGAAAGAAAATGGTGGCAACAAACATGAAGGAGGAAATGATGTCTCTGAGGGACAAGCAGGGTGAGATAGAGGCTAATACGAATGCAATCATCAAGGGCCTTAGTCAACCTAGTAGTTCTAGGCTTTTCAACAGTCTTGTTGATTCTAAGGTTTTTTTCTTCCAATGATTTAATTTCTTCATTTACCTTCCATTTGGTTTTCAATAAATGACAATTGCAATTATGCACAATGATAGTCCTAATTCAATTTCTTCTGATGATTTGATTTCTTTATGTGCCTTTCAAGTTTGTTTTTCTTCCCTTCCATGTGTTGCCTAATTGTACAATGGTAAGCTCAAGTTTTGAGCTTCCATTTTTGGCCTAACCTTGTTAAAAAAAAGGTCCAATTAAGTAACTTGAAGCTAATCCACGCCTTTCCTTTGTCAAAATAGCCGTTGGTTGCATGCTTTGTGTATTGTAGCGTGAACAATACTTAAGGGTTATTATGACTATAGTTTTGTGTGGTTTTGGAGCTCTAAGACCTCACATATTTTGGTAAATTCACATTTCTTTCCTTTTTTTAGTTCTTCAATGTTAGGTTAACCATTTTTTGTCTCTTTATTATGTTGTTACGAGCTTAAAATTTAGGAATTTTTGGTTATGTAGAAAAGGTGTATAAATGATTTTTAAGTGAACTACCCATTAACTAAGGTTCAATATTGAACCTCACTAATGTAAGTTTTCAACCTATTTGATGTTTTAGAAATTAAGTTGAAATGAGTTGAATTAGGATTAGTTTAAAAAGCATGAGTAAGGCCTTATGTTAGATAATTCAGCTTACTTGATGCATTAGAATTAAATTAGGAATTTATAAGAATTGGAATTAGAATGAACATAAGAGTTAGACCATTTAATATGTTGAAAAAGTTAATTTGATATTTGCTTAAGTCACTAAATAATTAATGGGCTAAATTGGATCATATCATACTTTGGTTTTTCACTATTTGTAGTTCTCTTGGACTTCTATTCACATCTAAACTTAAGGTTTACTTTATTCAAATATATTTTGCTAAATGTTTTCTCCTATATATATATATATATATATATATACATATTGGTTTCAAATGCAACCATAAGGCATAATGGTAGGAAGAATTTGATGATTGAGTAAAAAGGTGTGTTCAAATTCTTGAATTTCATAATTTTCATTTGAAAAGATGTTTTAGTGACTTTTTCTATTGTTAATGAAAGATATCATCAAATGACCTAACAGAATAGCAAATTAATGATGTATCGATGCATAATTTAGTAAGAAATTTTTAGAAATTGTTTGCTATAAAAGAGCCAAGAGAAGAAAATCTGGTTTTATATCTAGCAACATACATGATGTTATGGTGACTTTTAAGGTTATGAGGTTAGTCGCTCAACTAACAACTCCAAATTTATTTTGTTATACCTTTGATAAATTTTTTGCAATTGTACTATTAGGTTATTCCTTTACTACTCTATGCACCTAATTCTGTCTAGATTATTTCTTCACTACTTTGGTAATTAGGTTAATAGTTAATTAGTTGACTATTTTATATAGTTAAAAAAATTTAATAATCCAATTAAGATGGAACCCTCTGAATTTAGTATTATTTATGTATGAAAATCCTCCTTTACAATGAGATTGAGTGAGGAAAAATGACAAAACTCATATTTTAGCAACTAGTAGGAATAGGAAAAAAAGATATAGAAGAAAAGAAAATATAACTCCACTAGCTTTTAAAAGGCCAACAACTCTCCCACCTAAAGTCCATTTGGCCATGAAGGACAAATATTGAAAAGAAAGACTAAAGAAAGGCAAATGTATCATTTAAGTTCCATTTTCAACCATATATACTATGAATTCATAATGCACCACTTTATGCAACTTTGTACCAAGATTAGTTTCTTCAATATATGTATGGGCAGATTTGGCAAGTTACGAGATTAAAATTTTCAAGTTAGAGCATATAAGCCTAAATATGGGATTTAAGGAGAGACGCTATTGTCACCATGGCCACTTAAGTGGTTCATAAGGAATTTTGACCTTGACCAAGTTTAATTTAGCAAATTTGAGTGAGTAAAAGTGGTTTAGGTTCTCTTGGATGTGAATCATGGAAATCTAAGCATGTTGTGATGACTCTTCCCAAAAGGACAACATAAAGGAGGTTTACAGAGTATCTAAAATCTTTTAGAATAGGTTAGAGTATTCTTGAAGAGGTTAGATATCTCTTGAATTTTGTAGGGAGTCCTAGAGAATTCTAGAAAGTTCTATGTAAATATCTCTTGCATCCATTGTAAATATCTTGTAAAATATTCTAGAAAACAATATAGATCATTAGATGTAATTAATATTCACTATCCATTAAGGAGGTAGGAATAGTCTAAAACTTAGGGGAGGCCTATAAATACCTCTACTCTCCTTATTTGTAAAGCATCCAAGGATTTGAGCAATACAAGTTCCTTTCTAAGATCTCTCTTCTAGCTTTTCTTAGCTCTCATCTTACATACTTTTGAGGGTTCGGATAACTTAGTAAGGATCAAGAGGGTTGATCAAGTTAAGGCCAGCACACTAAAAGGTCAAGGAGTACCAACACCATGACAATGTGTAACCTAGATAGTAGGAAAAATAAGAAATTTTACTTGTAAATGAGGTATGAGGTAGTCATATGTTGCTATAGAGTTTTTTAGGTAGATTTCGATGCTCGAACAAATTTCTTTAGGTAAATAAAACTTGCTCAAGGAGTTTAAGAGTAATTGAAAGGGTATAGCTCATTTTGGTTGTCACTTGTTGCATATATGAGCCATTTTGTTGTTAAGGGCATTTTCTATCATGGGGATTACCTTATGTTAAAAGCCACAAAATTCATATGTTTTAAAGAGTTATTAGTCTAAACTAATTATTTTAGGTTCATATGGTTTGTAGGAAAAAGTTTGGGTGCTATTAGATATGAAAGGATGTTGATTGAGTGACAAATTGGACAATTGAAATTCTTTTGCTATCAAATTCATTGCTACTATCTTGGTGAAGTTTGAGGTTGTCTTAAGGTTTTAAGGAGCTTTTGTGATCTAAGGTGATTATTAATAGTCAAGAAAGTGGGGAAAAATTTTAGCCTGAAAGCATGATATGATATGGTAAGGCTTAAGTTCACAAATAAAGTTTATAAATACACTTTTTGGACTATCATGTGCAAAATTTTGGTATTCTTTGCTTTGCTTTGGGTTAAGGGCTATTAAGGTTGGAATTTAGAGGTAATTTGAAGTTCAAAATTGTTCCTAAGTGATAAAAGTTAAGGGGGAAGTTTAGGCTAGAATTTTGATCAATTATAAATGGTTAAGGTTTTAATTTTGAGTTTTGGGTAAGATCAATGGTATGAGACTATGCAAATTTTCTCCTAGCTTTTGGTGGCTATCCTAGTGCCTTTATTAAGTCTAAATTATGCATTGCAAATAGTTAAGATAAAAGTTAAAGATAATTGACATTAGTAGCTTTTAGTGGTACTCTCTTTACACCTCTAATGGCTTAAGAATTTTCTTTTTAGAGTAAATTTGTGCAAAATTTTTTACTCTTGTTGATTTTGAAAGGGCATGAGAATATTAGTCTTAGGTCATACCTTTGGGTAAAGGATGTTTGATAAGAAGGCAGCATTTTTAGGGAGTTAGAAGATAAATTAACTCCATATCTCTAGACAAATTTTTAGAGTAAAGCATATCATCCAAGTTAGGAGGATAATAAACATCACATATCATACGTAAAGCAATTATTTGTATATATCAATATTTTTATTAGTTTTATGTCACTATTTTTTGTATCTATAGCCAAGAAAAGGACTTATTTGTGAAAGTAATTATCTGGATTTGTGGATTTCTACATTATAGACATGGCAGAATGGATAAGCATGAATCTTAGCAAAATCATGAAGATGCTTTTAAAGATCTAAACTATTTTTGTGTCTTCCCACTATCATCTCATTGTTGTTTGAAAATACCCCTTTAGATTGCTTCTTTGATATGAGACATGGATGAAGGACTATTCTGTAAAATGGACGATGGAATAAAAATTTGATGAAAACAAATATCATTTGAAGTTGAATTTTCTTTTTAACATGAAAATATCCTTGCCACTTATTATATGGAAACATGTTCTCTCCTTCATTTGGTTTCATTTAATTCTAAAATAAAGAAAAGGAAATTTTTTTTTTCATGTAAGAGCCTCCTCTATTTATTAATTAATGTTAAGTGAATAAGTTGTATTCTAAATTAGTTTCTTTTTTAAGTTTAAAATGTAGCAGAAACTTTTAATCTTGATATGTGATAATATATTATATGCTAAATTATTTATAATATATATATATATATATATATGATAATTGCAAGTATTATCTATCTAGTTGCTTACATGGAAAGGAGCCCAAAGAAATTCTAAGGTGCACAATGCCATTTCTCCTTTTTATGAAGTAGGAAGGTTATGCTTTGATATAAAAAATTAGTTTGGTAGAAGGTAAATGCATAAATCTTAACTCTTGATTTAATATATGTTTTGTGCACTTTGGATGAATTTGATTTAAGTTCAGTTGCATGTCTTTCTTTTTTTAATTCTTCTTTCATGTTATATGTAACGTCTGATTTTTTATAAAACACCGAAATGAGTCATTTTTCAAAGCAAATCCCTTGAGATAAGTTATTTAAGGCCAATAAAAATTAAAATAAAATTTTAAATAATAGAAAATGAGGATCTAAGATCTAAGATACTAGAAAACTCGAGCCAAATGAGCTAGGGAAATTTATAAAAGAAAGTTAGGGCATTTTCATAATTTTTGGAAAATTTGAAAAACTCATAGAATGACTTTTTAAATGAAAAATTTAAGTTTTTCGAGGTTCTCAGAGGCCCTAAAAGCCATGGAAACCCCTAGAACAGTTGAAACCCCTCTGGTAAGTGATTTCAACGGTTAGTTGACCAAAATTTTGACCAAATGGTTCGAAATAGTTTTAAATCCAATTTGAGTGGTTCCAAAGGTATTTTATAAGTTAGAGAGCCTAAATATTATGATAGAAAAGATGAATTTTAAAAAGGAGTTGAAATGGGCCTAAAATGAAAAAGCTAAGAAAAGGAACTAAAATGCAAAAGGAAAATGTTGTTAAAGTGACTCCTCCTCTCCATATAGCACATGACCCCTTTCCTAATCTGATTAACTAGCTATTTTTCTATCCCAAAATAGAGCAGAGACCAGAAGCCATTCACGCACAAGAAGAAGCTTCAAGGGATAAGAGAAACAAGGCAAATAGGTATAAAAATTTAAGGAAACTTAGGCTTCTTCCTTCTTTAAAGTTGCTCACCTCCTCCTTGCCTTTCTTCCTATGGTTTTTGTGTGTGATATGGTGATGTTTAGGATCTACAGAGGAGAAAGATAAGAGTTTGGAAAAGAGGAGTTCACCACTTGGAAGAGCACTTGAGAGAAGTTAGAAACTAAGGTAACTTTGTTATCTTTCATGCTTCTTCCTTCTTGCTTCTTTTAGTGTGAGGTTTAGCCAAGGAGAGAACAGCCATGAGGGATTGAATTTTGAGCAGAACCAATAATGAATCATGTGGATTAAGGTATAGGAATCAAGATTATGCAAAGAGAACAAACAACCATCCATGATTTTGCAAGAGTGAAATGTTAGGGTTCCAAGAACATAACCAAAAATATGAGTTTATACAAGAGTCCCTAGGCTAATGTAAGTGTTTATATGAGCTCCTAAGACCCCTAGAGACCTCCCCACATGCATCTCCCATCAAGGAAACAAAGGAAGCTCATTGATTCTCATTCTTGAAGCTTGTTTCGGCCTAGGGCAGAACTAATACCTAAGGATAGTTTTAAATTCATCCAAGCTTGGTTTTGTGTCATATATGATGGTAGAATATGAGAGACATCCTTGAAAAAAATTTAAAAGCCTTAGAATGGGAGATGAGGCCATAGGTTCCATAATATGGACTATGGAAGCAATATGGTCCTAGTCTCTTGAAATTGAGTGTATGATGACTTCAAGGAGTCTCATTGCAACCAAGAGACCTAGATATAAGATAAAAATGGAGCCAAGACCTTAGATGCTAATGGTTGCTCCTTTGGATGCCTTATGGATCCATTATGGAACATTAGAAGTAGTTAATTTTTCTTGAGTGTGTGCAACCTTGTTGAATGATCCAAGAGTATAATTGGATCCCATTTCATGTATCTAGGCTAAAGGAATCAAGCTCTACCTCTTTATGGGTGTTTGGCTAAGGTAGAAGAAGAACTTTTAAGGGAAAAGTGTGCCATTTCAAGCAAGGTAGCTCTCTCCACTTTCTTTCATGCGTGCTTGAGTGTCTTTCTTGTCTTGAATGTGTGTGTGGATGTTTTAAGCCATGAAATATGTTTTTAGTGAATGATTACATGCCTTGGTACCATGTTGCTATGTTATATACTTGAAAAATGTTTTCATGAATGTTTTTGGTTTGCTTAAACTTGGTGAAGCCAAAAGTCCCTTATCTAAGGTAAGGATAAGCCAAAAGTCCCTAAGATTAAGTGAGACAAAGCCAAAAGTCTCTAAAAAGAGTGAAGCTTAATCAAAAGTCCCTTAAAAATGGGTGAAGTAAGTCCAAAAGTCCTAAAGAGGATAGGTGAGGCTAAATCCTTGTTTTGACAATCCTAGGTATGTTATTTATATCTTATTGAATGAAGGAAATGCTTTATGTATGATTGAGAACTCCATGTTTGACTCATATGCATTTTAGACTTGAAATTTGGATCAAGTTTGTGTGTTTGAAAGGGAGGTAAGCTATTGAGATTCCTAAAATCTCATTCTTCTTTCCCCATTGCCTAATATGTCTAGGTGAACCAAGTGAACAAAGAAATGGGAGCCATCAAGCTTGAAGATAGGGAAATTGGCAAAGAACTTGTGAAATAATCATTTTGTTACCATTTTGTTGTCAAGAAATGTAATCTAATGATGTACATGGTGTATGCACTTATGAATACTTGTAAATGGATGAACATATTGTATATGTATGAAAATTAGAACTATATTGAATGATGTAGCAAGTTTTTGGTATGAATAGCAAGATTTTATCATTATGTACATGGTGTATGTTTTGGTGTGGGAGAGTGAGTTTTTCAAATATGGGTTGCTAGACCTTTGAGCCATGTTTGATAGCCTATGTTGATACTTTCCCACGTGCTCATAGAGCCTTAGGAGTAAGAGAAGCAAATTTGAACCCTTGGAGCCCTCTTTTAATACAAAAAAAATGTCACTTTGCCCCCTTATATCAAAGTCTGACCAAATGACCTCTTCTTGATTTGAAATTTTGTATGCAATTAGATCTTACCTAAAGCTAAAGATCAGGTCATTTGGAGGTTTGTGGAATTTTCTATGATTTTTTAAAGTTGGTATCAGAAATTCATATTTGCACCAGTACTGTTCATTTGGTCAGTTGTGTGATTGTGTCATCCAAGGGACAAACATGGTCCAATGGCTACGAAATTTTATAGGTAGAAACTAGACATTCATAGTGACTTGTAACAATTAGAAGTACCTCATTTGGAGATCTGAGCTAAGAGTTATGACTTTTGAAAGTTCATATCAGTAATCTGACCCAGTAGCCCAGACAATAGCGACCTCAGTGGCTTTTCGAATGTCAAACGTTCTACCCTTAATGATTCATGAGTTGAAATTATTTTTTCCATGGGTTAGACATCTAGATCTTTCTAGAATGGTAAAGTTTGTTAGATTTTGATTTTTTTGAGTTTAATTATGAATTTTTGAATTTGTGACAGAAAAATTAAAAATCTGGTTGAAAATACGTATAAGTATTTTATGCTCCCCCTTGGTTTCCACGAGATGTAGGCCACTTTTGATTATGCAAATGAGTTGTATTCATGTAATTACATATATAAATGTGATGTATGAGCTCACATGATCCACGTGACACCGAATGAAATTTTAATGCACAACACAACGCAAATAAATTGTACTATTTTTAATCCCTTTTCCTTACTCCTTCATGGAATTGATGATGTAAAACATGGAAATGGTATGAAATAAGTTAGAATATATGGTGCTACATTATACATAAACTTTCACATACGTATATAAGTTTGTATGATTTCATTTTCTCATTTTATTTTTAACTATTGCCAATAAAAGAATTTGACACTTTTCTTTAGGACAATCACAAGGGTTGCATTCTTAGGTTGAAAGAGTGTGTGTTCTGGTTCTTTTTTTCTTTTCCATCATTGAGCTTGTATGTGTTTCATTGTCCATCCCTAGGATTCTTCCAACTTAACTTAATAAAGATTAAGTAAATAAAGAGTTGTTTTTTTTTTTTGGGAGCTTAAGATTTGGAAGTTGGTTTAGGTATTTCAAGTAAAATTAACATTACTCATGTAGTCCTGGTGTAGGTATTTATAGTTTCTAAATGTTAACTTAGGATTATAAAATAAATTAAAAAAAAAACCTTGTTGCCACTAAAATTTTTTAAATAAAAAGAACCTTTAGCAATGATTATTATTACTATTGAAAGTCTTTTTATAGTGGTTTTTATAGTAAATTACCAATACCATTAGATTTTGCAAAATTTTCATTTATAATAACACAAAAAAATTAAAACTTTTTTGTTCTTATGATAAATTGTAGTAAGAATTCTATGAGAAAGTTACAAATTTCATCAAAGATTTTTAAAAGTCATTTTTATTGAACTTTTTTGATATTCACATAAAAATTTTTCATGAAAACATTTTTCTCATGGGAAAATTCTATGAGAATTGTGAATTCCTACGTTTATTTTTTTCATAACCCAAAATCCATGAGAATTTTTGTGAAAATAGCTATTCTTATAGAATTTTGGGGTTTTTCTTATAGAAGAATTTTGTGACAATTTTGTTGTTTTCTTGTAATGTAGGACTTGTGGGAATTGATATTAGAGGCATTTCAATAACCCATCTAATAAGTCCTAATTATAACTATATTTTCATATCTATTTTAGGGACTTATCATTGGTTTTTAATAGATTTTCCTTTTCCTTTTTGTGTTTTTCTTCATTTGTATATCTTGAGTAAACAATTATTTAATTATTAAATAAATAAGTTTAGTTAGGGATGTAATTATCTATATAAGGAAAATGCTGGTTGCAACCGACTAGAGGATATTCATAGCTATAAAGAATAGACATTTTGCAGCTGCCATGCAAAAAAGTTCAAAACCCTAAAAAGATGTCTTGTGTAGCAATGATTCAAGCAAGAAAAACCTTAATCAAGATGCCTTCACAACTACATTAAAAAGATTTTCATAATTGTAGTTTGAAGGACCCTAAAAACCTTAAACACTTAGGGACTTGCATAACAACAAAAGTTACGTTCTCCATAACTACTATACATGCCAAAATCATGTTAACACTAGCTAGGATCCTATTCTCTCTTATAAGCCTATAAATACCCCTATTTAAGATGTGAAAAAAGGAAGAGAGATGTTAATGGGTTGTTGTTATGTTGCCTGATGATAAGTCCTTAAAGTATCAAATTTTAATAGTGTTTAAAGGGATTTATTAAAGGTTTTCCAATGGTTTTTCACTTTTTTGTATGTAATTTCTATTAATTTTGTAATTATTTTTAATTTAGTGCATTGTAGAGTTTTATTGCAAAAAGCCTCCAAAAATGAATAAAATAAAATAATCTTAAAATTAGCTTTTACTTTTAAATAAATTTTATGGCAATTATTAATTGTCCATGGAGATCATTGGCATATTCTTATAAATAATTAGTTTAATTTTGATTTTATAGCTTATTTTCTTATATTTTTTTTTAATTTGTTTTGTAAGGACTTTATTGTAAATCAAAAAATTCACACATTTTGGATGCGATTTGAAAGAGCTTAAGGGGTTGGAGTGCAATTGTTTTCAAAAAATCCTTCCTACAATTGATAACATTCTCAACTGGTAGCCCCCAAAAGCTATTCTAAATAGAACACTATATGAAACCTAGTCCCAAAGAAAGCCAAGGGTTAACCAATCTTTGGTTTCATTTCCTATGGGCACTTTCTATAAGGAAATAAAGCTAAATTAAACAAAGAAATGAAAATGTATATCTTCATTAGCTACAATGATGAGTCTTAGGGCTATTGTCCCCATAACCCAGATTCAAGATAATTTATTATTTCAAGGGATTTATTGTAACAAACGGTTTTGTTTGTAAGACGTTAGAATTGAGTCGTATAAAAGCAAATCTCCTTAGATGAGTGATTTAAGGTCAAATAAAAATTTGATAAAATTTTAAATAATAAATAATGAGGATTTGAGTCTCGAGTTGCTCAAAAACCAGGGCCGGAGTAGTTCAAAAAATTTACCGAAAATCTAATGGTATTTTCATAAATATGGTCACTTTTTAGAAAACTCATAGGAGGGTTTTCTAAACAAAAAATTTGAGTTCTCTGGGCTTTTCAGAGGCCTTTCAAACCATGGAAAGCCCCAAAATAGTTAAAACCTCTCTAGTGTATATTTTTGAATGACAGTTGACCTGAATTTTGATCGTTTTGTTCGAAAAGGTTTTAGCTTCAATTTGAGTGATTCTAAAGGCATTTTATAAGATTAGGAATCTAAATTTTATAATGAAAAAGATGACTCTTAAAAAGGAGTTAAAATAAAGCTAAAACAAAATGCCACATACACGGGACATAAATGTCATTTTTAATAAACAATTTTATTCTTTTTGGCTTTATATTAGGCGTCTAAGTTCTAGCCTCTTCTAATTGACATATTGCTTCATCCAAAACAGAAAAGAAGGCTGGAGAGAGAGAGACGCACCAAGAGGAGCCAAGGAAGAAGAGAAAAAAATTAAGGAAATAGGGTAAGAAAAATTCAAGAATCCATGGTTTTCCTTCTTGAAACTTCACTCTCCTCTCTTTGCTTCATCTTTTCATGATTTTAGTGGGTGATATGGTTCTATTTTGGCCTTGAACGAAAGGGGAAAAGTTAGAAATTCAAAGAGGAAGCTAAGGCAAGAAGAAACACTCTTGAAAAAAGCTTGAATTCAAGGTAGGTTCCATCTCTTCTTACTTTCCTCTTCTCCCCTCATTTATTGTATGTTTCTACCAAGAGCAGAACCATGAGAGGGGGCAAGTTTCTGACTTAGAGCAAGCATGAAACCATTGAGTTAGGCTATGGGAACTTGGAATATACAAAGAAATTGGAAGAAAAACTAATGAAAATTAAGATAGGAAAGTGTGAAGCTCTTGAACATAATGCAAAAACTGATTTGATTCTTGAATTTCCTTGCATGTGTGAATGTTTATTTAAGTTTCTAAGACCTCTAGGAAGCCTCCCAAGTGTGTCTCCCATCAAGGAAAAATCAAGAAATCCATAGGCTCTTCCTCCCTCTATAGTTTCGACCAAGGCAGAAGCAATAAGTTAGGGGATGTTTTAATTTATTCTAACTTTGGTTTGGGACTTCATATGATGGTAGAAGGTGGGAGGAACCCTTGAAAAAAATTTAGAAGTCATAGATTGGGAGATGAGATAATGGCTTCTGTAACACCTTAACCTCTAGCTCATACCCAACATGCCCGCTTACTCATATGCACATGCGGAACTCACAAGGGAGATAATTTCTCTACCTTATGCTTCCTTCTCTATGGCACTATGTGTGGGTAGAGATCCACTTAGAAGTAACATGGACCGGTTGAGCTCTCTCTATGCTTCCTCATGCTCAATTACACTATTGAGACTTATTTCAATCCCCACAACATGCTTTAAACTCTTGGAAAGCAAAAAGGGATTGGAGACATGCATTTTCGCTATTGGCAGATTTTGCTTCATTTCTGGGCTAAGTTTGAAAATCCATAACTAAATGTAGAAAAATCGTAACTACATGATCTGGGTCATTCTAGAAAGCTTGAGACGTCTACTTCATATAAAAATAAGTAGAAGTCTCAATATCTCACATACTCTACCTTTGACATCGAAATCATTCACTGGTCAGAGGGGGCTTCTTTGCTGTCACAGTTTACTGATATGGACTTTGAAAATGTCTAACTAATTCCACAAAAATCCAATGCTTAAACTATATCTCTATGGAAAGATGTGGATGTTAGCTAGAGGAGAAAAATATCTCCAGATCAGTTCACCAAGCCAATTTCCCGGAAACCGATGAAACAGTATTTCGGGTCTGGTTGGGTGTCTGATTCTGGGCAGGAATTTTGAAATTGCATAACTTCCTCACTAGACCTCTAAATGAGGTGCTTCCAGTTCCTACAAATCACTGTGACCATCTAGTTTCTGTATATAAAATTTCGTAGCCATTGGACTACGTTTGCCCCTCGGATGACACGTTTCTCAAACTGACCAAGTGAACAGTAATTTTCCCAAATCCGAATTTCTGATGTCAACTTTGAACAATCATAGAGAATGCTATAGACCTCTAAATGACATGAACTCTAGCTTCCCAGAAAGCTCTAAACATGATCTAGCTACATGTCAAATCTCATAACAAGAAGAGGTCATATGGCTAGTTTATGACATCATGTGCAAGAAGGCCCTTTCTTGGCCAAGAGTGGGGCTCATAGGGTCCAATCTTGGTTCTTCTACTTTCATGACTCTTTGAGCACATGAGAAAGTATCTATAGGAGCTATCAATCATGCCTCAAGTGTCTAATAACTTAGATTGGAGAAACTCACTACCCCATGCCCACTTATGCACCCATATATTCTAGGCTATCATTGATCATTTCACATCAAAACATACCTTTTCATTCATCATAAACCTCATTCTCATACATACATCATTCATACATACATTGTCTTACTAACTATTAGGAGTTACATCATATACATCATTGCTTTACATTTACAAGTCTCATGTACAATGTATTACAAAAAGCCTTTACACTCTTCTTCATTTCTATCCCTAGCTTCATGCTTGGTGGTGGTTGTTTCCATCTCTAATCTCACTTGGTCCACCTGGCATGGTTGGATGGTGGAGAGGGAGGGTGAGATTCATGGAATCTCAGTAGTTCAACTCTCATTCAAACATACATATATTGCATGCAATAAGTCTCATTATGCATGTATGGCATGTTAGCATATAAAAACCATGATGAAAACATTTAAAACATATGATTGGCCATGTATAACATTTAAGAGCTTGCTGAGTACTTGGATCAGCCTCACCCATTCCCTTGTGGCTTTTGGATTTGCCTTCCCATACTTTAGAGGTCCTTAGACTCAACCCTTACTCTTTGGGAGTCAACCTCACTTTTTGGGAGACCTTTTTCTCTTGTCTCAACCAACTTAGGGCTTCGGCTCATCCTCACCTTGGCTATAGGGTTATTGGCTTTTCCATTTCCTTAAGCAACACCCAAAACAATCATTTAAATCATCATTTCAATCATAACACATCATCATGCTAACACACTTCTCATAGCTCATATCATTCATACACACAAGCAAGACAATGTAAACACACAATTATGCATGAGAGAAAGTGGAGAGAACTACCTTGCTAGCTATTCACTACTTGCTCTTTCAATTGTCTCCTCCCTTGTTGGTTTCACAACAACTTCTAAATGGGAGAGCTTCTCTTGAGCCTAACCACACAAAAGTATGAAATTAATACCTTAATACTTGATTCTTAAGCTAGGGATTACTTCTAATCAGCTCCTCTGAGCTTCTCAACCTAGGTTTCATCCTCTCACTAGAGTCTATTAGCTATCCTCTCTCTTTTCTCAACTCTTAAGCTCTTAAGAAAGGGGAAAAGCAAGAAAGAGAAGACTATATACTTTTAATCTCTCTCAAGAATGGTTTCCCACTCTCTCTCCTCTGAACCAGACTCAAGACCTAACCATTTTTACTATCTAAACTGTAGGAAAGAGGGGAAAAGGGGAGAAGGGCAACTTACTAAGAGGAAGCCATGAGAATCTTACCTTTCTTGTGCTTTCCTCTTCTCTTCAGCTTCTCTCTCTCTCCTCCACCCTTTTCTCTCTCCTAAGACGAGTTTAAGTCGGTTAGAAGAAGAAAGAAGAGATTCAGAAGCTTTTGAAAAGTCAAATTCTCTTTTTCTCGCTTTTCTGGACCGCTCTCGCTATAGCGAGTCATTACCCTCGCTACGGCGAGCTCGTGTTTGTTCCAGACCTCTGCCTTCGCTATGGCGTCGCTACAGCGAGCTCGTGTCTATTCTAGACCTTCGCTATGGCGTCGCTATGGCGAGATCGTGTCTGTTCCAGACCTCTGCCTTCGTTATAGCGCCGCTACGGCGAGCAACTCCCTGGTCTTTGTATGGAATGCCGCACTCGCTATAGCTAGGAACATATTCGCTACGGCGAGGAGGCATTCTCGCTATGGCGATTGCATTTCTCGCTATGGCGAGAAGACTTAGAAAATTCTCAGCTCTTCGAAAATTTTCCAGCTTCTCTTTTCCTTTCCTTTTCTCATTTCTTTTCTATTTTCTTTTCTCGGCTGTTACAGCTTCCATAATGTATCCCTATGAAGCAACATGTATCTAGGCTTTTGAAAGTAAGTGTGTGATGGCTCCAAGGAGCTTAAATGAAGTCAAGAAGCCTAGATATAGGAAGAAAATAGAGCCAAGAGCTTGAATTATGGTAGTTTCTTCATTAGGACATTAATGGAACTAATATGAGACCAATGGAACAAAATGTATTCTTAAGAGTAAATTTAATGCTTTGGCTTATTGCAAGAGTATAATTGAGTGTTGCTCATTTTGTTTAGGCCAAGAAAGGTAAGCCCCATCTAGTTGTAGTTATGGAACTGAGAAAGGGAAGGAATAATTAAAGTAAAGCTTGGATTTCTATCAAGGTAGCTTTCCACCCTATTCTTGTTTGCATTCTTGGGTGTGTATGTGTCATTGTGTATTTATGTGTGCCTTTATATCTTGAAACATGCCACTTGATGTTATGTTGTTGCATTGGTGCTGATATACTTTCTTGAATGTTATTGGTTTGTGAACATTGCTTACAAGGGTGAGGTGATGTCAAAAATCCCTTGATATAAGTGAGGTGATGCCAAAAGTCTCATGGATTGGCAAAACCAAGTCAAAAGTCCCTAAGGCAAAGGTGAAGCAAATTCAAAAGCCCTAAAAATAGGATGAGGCTAAACCAAAAGTCCCTAAAGCTCATTTTTGACTTTGTTGTGACTTTGTGGCATGGAAATATTATTTGAATATTTTTTGATTGTTTTAGAAAGCATACTTGCACTTTTTGACATGTTGCATACCTTGCTTGAATGGGTGTATGAGCTATTGAGATTCTATGAATCTCACGCCCTTCTCTCTCCAATCTTATATTATCTAGGTGGAGCTCAAGAGACAAAGGATGGAGGTCATGAAACATAAATGGCCATCTCTTGGCACTTTTGCATGATTATGTATAGTTTAGATATATAAGAATGCCAAAGTGCTTATGTATATATTATTTTTGAGTTGTAACCATTTGAACAAATGTAAAAGCATGTATGGATGATGTGAAATGGCCAAATTGAGATACATGAATGGTGGCACCATTTGGACAGTTCATATATGATGTAATTATGCTTTCAAACTTGCCCAAGAGGTGCTAGAACACAAAGAAGACCATTTAGACCAAAATGAACCCTTAGATGACACTAAAGTGACCATAATTGTGAGCTATAGCAAAATCTGTCCAAATGAGCTCTTCTTGGTCTGAAATTTGGCTATCATATAGGTCTTGTTTAGAGCTTTTTTGGAAGCTAAAATGTATGTTATTTGGAGTTATATAGAATTTTTGGGAAATTTCCAAAGTTGGCCAAAATTTCACAATTTGACAGTGTGCACTGTTCATATGGTCTAAAATTTTGCCTCTAGCATTCATAGGCAAACGATGTCTAATGGCAATGAAATTTTACAAGCATAAACTAGACATTCACAATGGCTTATATTAACTAGAAGCACCTCAATTGGATGTCTATAGAGAAAGATATAAATTTTTGAAATTTTATATCAATGATAGTAGTTGAGACCGACCTTAGTTACTATTCTATCAATTTTCAAGGTCTAAATGCATCTAAACTAATTTTTCTCCACTAGTTAATATCTGTAACTTTCCAAATTAGTATATTTTGCCTAGATTATATTTTTGTGGAATTAATTATAATTTTTTAAAATTTATATCAGTAACTTGTATCAAAAACGCTAGATAGTCTGACCTTTACCAATTTTTTGTTGTCAAACGTGGTCCATATGAGGTTTTTGTGGCTTGAAATTATTTTTAGTATAAAGTTAACATCTAGGGATTTCCAGAAAACTATGGGTTGATTGATTTCAATTTTCCTAGAATTAGTTATTATTTTCCAAAGTTGTTAGCAGAAAACTAAAATTCTAACCGAGGCTAAAACGTGGATTTTCCTGCTTTTGGTCTTTAGTCCGTGGTTTGTGGATTGTTTTGAAATGTTTATGATATGTATGGATGTGATATGACCAAAGAATTTTGTTGGTGAATTCATAAGGCCCATGAGACATGGAATGAAATTCTTAACTCGATGTAATGCTAATAAACACAATATTTTGTTACTTTTCCTTTAGAATTGGAAGAGATAATGCTTGAGTAGGTGACATTAAGATTGAAGTATTATGGTCTGAAATTTATCTTCAATGAAGGTGCAAGCTTAAAATGAAGCTATAAAGCACCTAAAGGAACTTAATATCTTAAAGTTGAAGAGAATGTGAAAGATGATGTAGGCCTAAGCATGAATCAACTTCCAGGGAAAATGTTTTTCCAAGACATTTATCAAATGTGTGGCGTCTCATTCTCTTCTTGCAATTTGAAGAAATTTCAAGAAGCAACAAAAGAAGAACTAAGAAAGTTATAGACAAGAAGATCAAGATGATTGAGAAGAATCAATCATAGAAGCTTGTGGAGAAGCCAAAAGAAAAAGAAATCATTGGGTTGAAATAGGTATAAAAGATTAAGTACAATGAAGACAAGTCAATCCAAAAGTACAAGTCACAATCATGGCAAAAGGATCAATATTTTTAACAACCTAGCATTGATTACAATGAGAACTTTGCTTTTGTGGTAGACATGGAGACAATATGAACGTTACCTTCTTTGGTTACACAAGTAAAACAAGTGTATCAAGTAAATATGAAGTCTTTATTCCTAAATATAGAGATTAAAAAATATATACCTAAAAAAATCATAATGATACATGATTCAAGGTAAAAAGAACAAATTTCATTACTTGCAAAAAGCTATCTATGGACTAAAGCAAACATTGAGGGCATGTAATATTAAAATAAATAAGTATATTCTAGATTGTAGTTGCATAAAAGCCCAAATAAGCCATCATTATATATGAGGACACAAGAAGACCATTTTCTCATCCTACTTTTATACTTGAATGATTCAATATATTCAAGTAAGAATACAAGTATGATTGAAGACTTCAAGTAGGCTTAATGAAGGAGTATGTGAGACAACTGATTATGGTCTTATGAGATATTTTCTCAATATGAAATTTAAACAAAAGTCCAAAAACATATTCGTTTCTAAACAAAAATATGCAAATAATTTGCTGAAGAAAATTAAGATGAAAAAGATAACAAGCTAGCATTTACTTTGATGTGTTCCAACTAAAAGCTATCAAAGGAAGATGGAAAGGGGAAAAAGGATGAAACAATATTGATAAGTCCCTAAATTGTATGATTTAACTATGGATTTTCTAGGTACTTATCATGATTTTTAAGTACTTTTAAGCTCTTTTACACTAATTTACATTATACTTCAAGGTTAAAGGCTCAATGTTGTAATTAAAGGTTTTAAGTATAATTTCCCCAATTTTAGGAATAAATTGTAATGATTGTTCAATCTTCAATTTTAACCTTAATTCTCAAGTTTTAGGTGGTTTATTTCTTGGTTCATGGAATGTATTTGAAGCATTTGTTCTGTCTTGTAAATAGGTTAAGTGTATATTAGTCTAAGTGTTTAGTTACAATTTAATTACTTGTTTATTCAGATTAGTTTGTGTTTCTTGCATGTGGGGACATAGTTGTAGAAAGGATGAAGAATTTGGGTTGAAGAGAAAATCTAAAGAAGCTAAAGATCATATTGTAAATCAAAAATTAGTAGAGCTAGCACTACACCATTCACGATCAGTAGATGCATGCACCATACAAAATCCAAGGAGAAACGTGACATGGTAATAATCTTTATTGGCCACAAAGAACATTGTTAGCATCGTTTTTTATATAGCCGTTTGGACATGAATTTACAGAGTTTTTATCCAGTTTCATGCTTTTAAATCTTTTTCTTAGAGTATAGAGTTTAAGGAAGAAAGCTTGAAGAAGATTTAAGATCTAATTAATCAAGTTTCTTCATCATGTTTGGATTAGGATAGATTTAATTTTTTTAAAACCAAGGCATGGATCCTAATTATCTCATCTCTTCTTACATATATTTTCATTTTTATTTTTATTTTTGAATTTCTAATCTTAGTTTCTAGATTTGATATTAGGATTTATTGTTTTTCTTGAATAATTTAATGAGTATTTATTGTTTTGTGAAATTGATTAGTGTAATTATAATAAATCTTGACCTTTCTTTTCTTAATTGGGAATTGTGATTGATTAATTGATCTTAGACATCTGAAAGGGGTATTTAGAGAAACTAATCAATTAGATTTCTTAATTAGGGTGATTTAAGTGGAACTTGCAATTGTTTTAATCTAATTAGACAAGATAGATATGAGATAAAAACTAATTACTTCGCAATTTTTTATTATTAAGCACTTTAAATGTTTGATAATATGTCATATAGGGATTTTATCAAATGTATTTGAAAGAAACTAACCTCCATAATTTTCAAGAAGTTTTGGTGAGATGCATTCAAAAAGAGCTAACTGTAATGATCAACTTGGTTCTAATCCAATTATCGTGTTTAGAATATGTCTAGTATTTGTATCATAGAGAAATATCTAGTAAGATGCACTTGAAAGGGGCTAATTAATAACTATGCATATCCTAAGTTCAATTAAGGTTAATTCATCAATTGAATAGTTTAATCTAAGGAATCTAAAAGGCTGAACAAGTTAAAGCTAAAATGTAGGTAGTTTGGGGTATTTGAAAGGAACACCGATAAATAAAGGAATGATTGACTTGATTAACCATAATATCAACTATGAGTTAATGTAATTAATCACAATACTAAGTTATATCCTAATTTTGGTGTCTAGATATCTAGAATGATGCTACCCTAGTCTTGAGTCTTTCTATAAAATAGGTTAGAATAAATCTTTAATTCTTTCTTTTGATTACTAATGACTAAGATATATATATATATATATATATATAACCTAGGGCATTTTTATAGTTTAACTTTGCCTGACAAATAAACAAAAAATATTCCATCATGGTAGAGTCACCATTATCACGAAAAAGACTTCTTTTCATGGGATCCACACCTTTACTCAAGGTTCATTATATTATTTAAAGGGCTAATGCACTTGCTAGGCGTATACATACCAAATATACCAAAGCTTTGTTGGCTTATTGATTTATCTCACAAACACAAGGTTAGGTATAGTGCACACTTTAAGCATCATGTTAAGATTTATGGGTGAGCCTAGCAAATCCCACTTCACCACCGCAAAGAGAATTTTGAGATGTGTGAAAGGCTTAAAGAATTAAGACATATTGTATGAAACAAAGAACAATTACAATCTAATTGGCCACACAGTCAACAACTAAGTAGGCAACATTAATCATTAGAAGAGCATAGCTAGATATATTTTTCTTCTTGGTTCGAAGGTAATTTCATCAAAAAAGCAAAAAAGACAATAGTGCTTTCATCTGTAGAAGTATAGTATATATGGAAGTTTGACTTAGAAAAGCCTTAGAGTAGTTATGTCAAAGTGTTAATAATCTACAAAAATAAATTATGACATGTCCACCATTGTAATGAAACATTTAGTATTTCACAATCACACCAAGCATATTGAAATTTGACATCATTTCATTCAAGAGCTTATGAAAACAAAGAGAAATTTAATTAGAGTTTTGTTTGATAATGATCAACTTGCAAAATTTTTTGCAAAGCTAGTTGATAAGTCCTATTTTGATGCATTTTTCTAGGGGGTTTTCTTAGGCCTTATCATTCTTTTTTCATTAATTTTAGGCTTAATTTCATTCAAAATTGCATACTTTGGGAATTTTTTTGATTGGATGTGATTAGAGCTTAATTACACTCTTTCTCCTAAAATAAGGACTAAATTACTAGAATGTCATACAATTGGGTTTTACTTGTTAAATCCCTAATTTTGTGGCCAATTTGTCAATATAGTAAGCTATAGAGTTTTATAATTAGGATTTATTTGTGTGTTTAATTGTATTTTGTTTGGTATTTTTCTCATCTAGTTGTTGCTCTTTTGTTTTGTAAGACTTGGTGCAAAGAAATAAGGAAATCAAGCCTTGGGAGTGAAAAGATCAAAGTTCAAGGACTAAAGTGCAAGAAAATCATATTTTAGATGTTGATGTTCATTAGTTGTGATGAGCTCCACTCTTGTCACAATGAGTCAAAAAGCAGCATTTGGCACATTTCTCTTAATGTTGCAATGACCTACAAGTTAGTTGAGATTGAGACAAGGAAGCAATCCACTTGGATACGCCACCTCATTTATCATAACAGACTCTAAGCTAGCTGTGACAATTGATAATCTGAGAAACTCTGTTAATAGCTCTCTTAGGCATGATTTTCAAATGTTTTAGATTCATTTTAGTCATTTTTCATAGGTTAGAGAAAGCAGAGACTTATGTTTATATATATATATATATATATATAGAGAGAGAGAAAGAGGAAGATCCTTGAAATTGTGGAAAAACTCTTGCATTCCAAGGTTAGTATGATGAATTCTTGGATTAATTATGTATTTTTTGTTAAATCTAATACTATGTATCTTTATCTTTCTCTATTTCCTTTTTCTATTTCTATCTTACTCTCTTTTTACATTAATTTTAGATTGTTTTTACTTTACATATCTTTATGTATGAATTCTTGATAATGATACATTATGTTAATGATGGTTTAAAATAACTGTTAATTGTATTAATGTTTAATTATGATTTAATCAGTAGATTCTTGAGATCTTTATTCCTAAGCACTATCTGTAGTGTTTAGATGACTATTTAGGTGAATTTAATTAATTGAAAGTGATTATTTAGGTTGATAATTCATTTAGACTACATAGGTTAGTTGAATCTATCAACTAATTATAAAATTGTAGTTATCGTTAATTAAAATGTTAGGTGTTCAATGAAATTAGCCAAATGTATATTTATAAAGATGCTCTGGAGATAGGCTAACTCAAAAATATAGCTTAAGGAAGTTAAAAAAGATGCTTCAGAGATAGGCTAACCCAATGAAGTAGCTTGGCACATATGGAACATCATACCTAACTGAGGTTGTGGTATAGATTGCTAGAGAGATATATTTGAAAGAAGCTATCCTTTAATAATCATATGGTCAATAATATATTCATCAAGGAGTTAGTGAGGCTATGTAAGTCCATCAGGAGTGTATATGTAGGTAAATTGATGAGTCTGAAAGAAGCATTGACACTAGAAGACTATCAACTAAACATAAGACAACATTAATGAGAAATTAAAAGTATTAGTACACTAGGATGGTTTGAGCCTAGGTCTTTTTTTTTGGCTTTCCTCTCTTAGGATAATTTCCTTTCCTAGGTCACTCACCTTGTCGTTCCATACAACATTTTGTGTTTTATGGAAAAGAAAAAAATTATAATGATACTAACCTTATTAGTTGACGGTACTCATGTAAAATCAACTTTTTGTCTTTAAGGCAAGTCAAGCTCGAGCAACTGACTGAGCTACAACATCAATCAACATCCATTAAGCAATTGGTAATCATGGTAGGATGCCTAATTAAACTTACTGGAGTTTGAAATGAAGCATGAAGTCAAAAAATGATTGAGAAAGGAAAATCACTTACTTGACGTTGAACCTTGGAGATGAAGAGAAGTGATTTGACTCAACCTAAGTTAATGTATATTGCCACTGAAAACATCATAGATTTCATTTCCATTAGCATAAACTCCCAAGAGTCCAACCAAGTGAACTAATAATAAAAACAAACCCATTTGAAAGGCCAAAGGGACTAGGTTTTATTTTGGCACGCAAGAGGGATAAATATTAAAAATTTAATGCCACTATAATATGTTTTAATTTCTTTCAAAATCTATTATTTATTTTCAACATTCTTCCCCTTTGATAATTGGAGTGAACTACACTTATTCTTTTTAATTTTATTGAAATAATATGAACCTCTTCCTTATTTTTAAAATATATCATTAACCTAAATATATATTAATTTTTTTAAAAAATTACAAGATATAATGTTTATTAATATAATTTTTATTGTTATTATTTTTGTCAAATCATATATAAATATGTATAACTAAAAATAAAAATTATGTATCGATATTTTAACCTAAAAATTAAAAATTAAATTAAATTGTAAAAATAAAATTATGAAATAGTGAGAAAAGTCCATCTAGGTTCTCTTCTGCTTCTTTTTCTTTTTGTCTTTTTTCTAATAAATCAACAAAGAATTAGCAAGAATAAGCAAACCCATCACTGATTTGCTGGAATGTGAAAATAAACACACAAATACACCAAAATTTTTGATTATTTAGTGAAAGGGGATCCATTAGTACTTTAAATTCCCTTGCTGAAATTTTAGCAAGAGATAGATGCAGATTCTTTGTGTATTCTCTGTGATGAATACATTATATGCATCCTAATCTAGACCATCTAGATTTAATCTAGATAGTCTGAATTTCATAAAATAATTTTTTTTATACAAAACATCATTTTTTTGTAGTTTCCAGTTATAAAACTATTTTCATTCTACATTCTGTATCTATAAAATTAAAAAAATTTTAAAATTTAATATATATATATATATAATTTGGACCATTCAAATCAAATTCCAATGATCTAGATGGACGTGCATCCAAATGCAAATGAGGGATTCCTTATTAAGAATTAAATGAAATTAACAAGGAAAATTTCCCTCAATGATCCATCACTAAGAAATCTTAAAATCCCTAATCCTAGATGCCTAAAATCATAATCTTCCTCGTGCGATGTTGTTCTCACCATCAATTTCCCTTTTTTTCCACCCTTCTTATGCTCATCTCCATCCATTGTAACATCCAAGATTTTAGAAATTTTTCTAAGTCTGTCAGCTATAGCCAAAACCCTTGTTAGCTATAGCAAATATACCAATTCGCTATAGCAAGTTTCCAATTCGCTACAACGAAAGTACCAGTTAGCCATAGTGAGGATGTAGTTTGCTATAGCGAGTTCATGTGTCCCATACAAAATCCAAGGAGTTTTTCACCATAACACGTTGTAGCGAGAACAAGGGACCTAGGACTGATAAGTGCTCACCGTAGTGAGGGGTATTTTTTGCTATAACAAGAATTATTCTGGAAGAAGCGTGAAAAAGTGAAATTTTGCTTCTTAAAGAGCCCAAAAGCCTCTCCTCTCTTCTAACCGATGTTTCCTCTACTTAAGACCAAAGGAGAGCTCATCTAAGAAGGGCACACAAAGGAGGAGGAGGGGAGAAGGAAGGAAACCAATGAAAATGTGAGAGACACTTGAGATTTTCATGGCTTTCTTTCTTGAAATCTTATTCTTCTCTCTTTGCTCTCTCTTTCTAAGGTTTTGATTATTGAATTGGTTTTGTTTTAAGCTTGGTTCAGAGGAGGGAGAGTAGAAATTTAATGGGAAGGTTAAGGCAAAGGGAAACACTCTTGAAGAAGGCTTGAATTGTAACAACCAGGAAAAAGAAAGAAGAAGAAAAGAAAAAAAAAAGAAAAAAAAAAGAGAGAAGAGAAAAGCTGAAAATTTTCAAAGGGCTGAAAATTTTCTAAGTCTGCTAGCTACAACCCGGTTATAGCGAATGTACCTGTTTGCTATAGCGAGAAATAGTCTAGCTATAGCGAGAATGCTTCTAGCTATAGCGAGTTCGGGCACTCCATACAAAAACTAGAGCGTTACTCGCCGTAGCGCATGCTATAGCGAAGGCAGAGGTCTGGGACTGATATGAGCTCGCCGTAGCGATGGTTATGGCTCGCTATAGCGAGGGTTAGTCTGGAAAAATATGAAAAAAGAGGATTTAACCTATTAAACCATCCCAACTCCTTCTTTCACTCTGTAACCGACTTAAGTTCACTTTAAGAGAGAGAAAAGGGCAGAGGAGAGAGAGAGAAGCCTAGAGGAGGAAGGAAGAACAAGAAAAGATAAGGATTTCTATGACTTTTCTCTTAACATGTTGTTCTTCTCTCCTTATCCTCCCTTCCCACGGTTTTGGTAGTTAAAGTAGCCATGTCCTGAGCTTGGTTCAAAGGAGGGAGAGTAGAAAACTCCTCTTGAAGAAGACCAAGACTCTCATATCTTTACTTCTCCCTTGCTTCCTTTGTGAGAGCTTGAGAGAGGAAGGAGAGTGGATGAGTTTCTAGTGAGAGAGAGAACCCTAGCTCTTACATGCTTAGTAGGGTTGCTAGAAAGAAATCCCTAACTTATGAATAAGTATTCAGAAAATAATTCTATGCTTCTTGTGTGGCTAGGCTCAAGAGAAGCACTCCCATCTAGAGTTGATTGTGAAAACCACAAGGGAGGAGACAAGTTGAAAGGAAAAGTTGTGATTAGCTAAAAAGGTAGCTCTCTCCATCTTCTTTCATGCATAAGATGTATGCTTACATTGTCTTGCTTGTGTGTATGTATGTTTTGAACCATGAAAAGTATGCTAGCATGAGGATGCTTCATGTATTGCAATGATGTTTTATGTGGTTCTTGAGTTTGCTTGAGTGTGGAAAAGCCAATAACCCTCTAGCCATGGTGAGGATGAGCCAAGAACCCTAAAATTGGTTGAGACAAAGTAAAGAGTCTCCCAAAAGTGAGGTTGACTCTCAAAGAGTAAGGGTTGAGTCTAAGAACCTCTTAGAGAATGGGTGAGGCAAGTCCAAAATCCACAAGTGAGTGGGTGAGGCTAATCCATTTACTTGGCAAGCTTTTATATGTTATGTATGGCCTACTCACATGTTGAAAATGTTTCTATCATATGGATGGCCAACTCAAATGTTGTAAATGCTTTTCTTATGATTCCATATGCTAACATGCCCATGCATACATTGTGAGACTTGTTTGCATGCTTTGTGTGTATGATTGAATGAGAGATGAGTTATTGAGATTCTTTGAATCTCACTCCCCCTCTCCACCATCCAAACATGCTAGGTGGACCAAGTGAGACAAGAGATGGGAGCCACCAAGCTTGAAGCTCAAGAGATTAATGAAGAATTGTAAAAAGAGCCTTTTTGTTACTATCTTGTAGTTAAGTTAAGGAATGTAAATTAATGATGTATATGATGTAGCACCTATGAATGTTTGTAAACCAATGTATTTATCATGTATATATGAGAATGAGACCATTTGGAATGAAGAAGCAAGTTTTGTTATGAAAAGTATGATTTTAGTATTGGCCACATGAGTGTATAAGTGGGTGTGGGATAGTGAGTTTCTCCGATCTGGGTTGTTAGACACTTGAGTCATGTTTAATAGCCTATGTGGATGCATTCCCACGTGCTTATAGAGCTTTAGAGGTAGAAGAGGCAAATTTGAACCCTTGAAGCCTTATTTAACACATGAAAATGGTTTTTTTTGCCCATGATGTCCAAGTTTGACCAAATGACCTCTCCTTGCCTTGAAATTTGGCATGTGACTAGATCTTGTATAGAAATTTTTTGGAAGCTAAATATCAAGTCATTTGGAGGCCTATATAATTTTTTATGATTTTTCAAAATTGGTATCAGAAATTCGGATTTCCAGAAACATTGTTCATTTGGTCAGTTGGAGAATTGTGTCATCCGAGGGGCAAACGTGATCCAATAGCTACAAAATTTTATAGACAGAAACTAGATAGTCACAGTGACTTGTAGCAACTAGAAGCACCTCATTTGGAGGTCTAAAGAGGAAGATATGCAATTTCGAAGTTCCATCCTAGAATCAGTCATCTTACCAGACCCGAGGTACTGTTTCATCGGTTTCTAGGAGTTTGGCTTGATGAACTGATCTGGAGACATTTTTCCCCCCTAGTTAATATCCACATATTTCCATAGTGGTATCATTTTCATGCATTGGATTTTTGTGGAATTAGTTAGACATTTTTGAAGTCCATATCAGTAAACTGTGACAGTAGCAGAGCCCCTCCGACCAGTAGATGATTTTGCATGTCAAACGCATTATATGTGAGATTTTATGACTTGCATGTATTTTTCCCATGAAGTAGACAGTCTAAGCTTTCTAGAATGACCGAAAACGAATTTGCATGTCTCACATCCCTTTTTGCTTTCCATGAGTTCCAAGCATATTTTTGGGATTGAAATGAGTCTTAATAGTGCAATTAAACATGAGAATGCATAGAAAAAGCTCACCCGGTCCATGTGACACTAAAGTGAATGTCTACCCATGCATGATGTCATGTGAGAAAGAATGTGAACCTAAAGAAAATGATCTCCCTTTTATGCTTCCCATATGTATATGAGCATGTAAGGCATGATGGGTATGAGCTAGAGATAAAGGTGTTACATGAATTCAATGTAGTTATCTATGTATCCTTGCTTCTTCTTCTTTACTTCTTATGTTTGTTAGTTCTACCAACTTGAGAGCTAGTAAAAGGAAGGAAGCTTTAACCTATAACAAGTAAGAAACCATTGAAGTAGAGTGTGAGAAGCTAGGAAATGCAAACCAAGTAGAAGAAAAGCAAGTGAACTTCAAGATAGGAACCATAAGGGTTCTTGAGCATTTTGTAAAATCTGATTTACTGTCTAAGAATTCTCTAGCCTATGTAAGTGTTTGTTTGGGTTCCCAAAACTCCTAGGAAGCTTCCCCAAATACCTTTCCTTTCAAGAAAAATTTAGATGTTTCATTAGACCTTTAATGGAGCTATTATGGAACCAATATACTAAATATGCTTCTTAAGTGTGAGTATAATGCTTGGGCTTATTCCAAGAGAGTAATTACATACCATTTGTTGTGTCTAGGCCAAAGCTTCATCTAGTTGTGGTTGTGAGACCGAGAAGGGAAAAGAGAAATTAAAATGGAAGAATCATGGTTGAGTGCCAAGGTAGCTCTTCACTCTTTCTTGTTGCATTCTTGGATGTATGACAGTCATTGTATGCTTGTATGTACACTTGTATTGTGAGACATGCCATATGATATTGCCTTATTGCATTGGCACCAATATGCTTATATTTTGGGTTATGAAAATTACTCTTAAAGGGTAAGGTGGTGCCAAAAGTCTCTTGTGATAGATAAGGTAGAGCCAAAAGTACCTAGGAATAGGTGAGACAAAGCTAAAAGTCTCATGAATGAGTGAGGCCAAGTCAAAAATCCCTAAATCAAGGGTGAAGCTAATCCAAAATTCTCAAAGATAGGGTGAAGCTAGACCAAAAGTCCCTATAACTTATTATTGGCTTAAATATAATATTCATAGCATGTAAATTATGGGTTGAATGAGTCTTAATAGTTTTGGATGACTACTTGCATGCCTTGACATATTTATATGCCTTGATTGCTTCCTTGAATGAGTGTATAAGCTATTGAGATTCCTTGAATCTCACTCTCTTCCCTTTCCCATCTTAAACATGTTAGATGAAGCTTAAAGAGACCAAAGTGCAAGCCAAGGAGCATAGTTAATTATACTTAGTCCATTATATAGCTGGTATAGGTTCTTTTGATGTAAAGAGATGTCAAGTGTATATGTACATGATATTTTTTTAGATGTAAACATATAAGCAAGTATAAAAGTATGTATATGTGATGCATGAACCAAAGTGGTGATAAAATCAATGAGAATGTATGATTTCCCTACTTGATAGCTCATTCCTAGTTGTGTATCCTTGCTTGTAGCATAGGGAGATTTTGATTATAGTAGTTTGGACCAATTGGGAAGATTGTACAAGCTATGTTTATGCTTTAAAATTTTCCCAAAAGGTAGTAAAGTATTTAAGAAGCCATTTGAACTACCTTTGACTCATAGAAGGTGTTGAAATTACCATATTTGTGGGTTGTATCAAGATCTGACCTAATGAGCTCTTCTTGACCCAAAACTTGGCATGGGTATAGACCTTACTTAGAGTTTTTTGAGAAGCTAAAGTGCATAATATTTGGAGTTCTAAAATTTTTTTGGTGAATTTCCAAATTTGACAATGGCACTGTTTATAAGGTCAAAAACTTTGCATCTATCACTCATGGGTCAAACGGTGTCCAATGGCCATGAAATTTTATAGTGAGAAACTAGACATTCATAATGATCTCTACGCATAAGAAGCACCTCAACTAGAAGTCTATGGAAGGAGAAATAATTTTCTGAAGTTATATGTTAGTATCAAAGACACTAGCAGACTTGGCTACTGAGGTCTAAAGGCTTTTGAACTAGTTTGGACTTATTTTTTTCTTCTAGTTAATATTTGTAGCTTTCTAAATTGGTATATTTTGTCTAGATTGGATTTTTTTAGAATTACTTATAAATTTTTGAAATTCATATTAGTAAGTTGTATCAGAAATGCTAAGCAATCTGACCTTTCAAGCGTTAAATGTGGTCCAAATGATGTTATTGTAGTTTGTAATTATTTTTAGTATAAATTTAACACTCAGAGATTTCCAGAAAGCTATTACTTGATTAATTACTATTTTTCTAGAATTAATTATGATTTTTCAAAATTGGTGCTAGAAATATAAATTCTGGACCCGCGATAGAAATGAAAATTTTCTGATCTTTTGGCTTTAAATCCATAGTTTATGGATTGTTTTATGCTATGTATAAGAAGTATGAGTGGAGTTTGGATAGAGAATGTGATTGATGGGTTCATGGGACCCACAGGATAAAGTATGAACGTTTGGACCCTGACATAACCCATTAAAATGCCATAATTTTAGCTCTTTTCTTTGGAAATTATATGGAATCAAACTTAAATGAAGAATAATTGAAGTTAATACATTATGGTGTAACATCCATCGACCATGTGCACCCTTATTTGTTTGTTTGTCTCCAAGCTTAAAAACTGAATCAAAAGGAAGAGCCAAAAGGGAGGAAAGAACTTGAGTGACGGGAAAGAGTGCTTAGGGTGGAAAGCTATAGTGAGTGATTAAAGAGAAAGACAAGTTCAAACAGAAGAGTAAAGGAAAATCAAGGGAAACTTGAGCTGGCTTCGGAGGTAAACTTTGAGTTGCTTGTTTGAATCTAGATGATTTTATATTCTGTGACATTGATGGAAACAGTATCTCAATTAAAGGATAACTCCAAGAAAATGAGAACAAAGGTAGTAAAATATATCCTCCTTACTTTACTTTGAACTTGAAATCCCTATCTATCTCCATTATTTCACTTCTAACAATCATTATTCTTTGACCTCTCTATACCTAACTCATTTTATGTGACTTTTATTGGTATTTTTCCATATTACCCTTTATAATGTAGTCTTTAGCTTAATGAAATAGTTAGCTTACCCTTTTGATTTTGTCAACCACTTGGCCCACAATCTCTTTTTCCTTTTGGTATTACTCCACTTAAGTCTGCTCTTGGCCAAGGCCACTATCAGACATTACTGACATTAGAGTATTAATTCACCTCGTTTTCATCTTTTGGTTTTGATGGGCATAGTTTATTTTATTGTTTGAACATGGTCCTGAAGTTGGAATGATGAATGCTTAATTGTTGGTTTAATTTTATTTATCTTTGTTGCTGTGGTGACTTAGTCAAGGTTCTGTAATTGGGAATATGGAAATTATCAATCACTTTCTACTATTAAAGTAATCAAAGTTCATTATATTCAATTATGGTTTCTTGATGAAGGGGAGAGGCCAAAGACTTAGATGAAAAAGGCTGCTTTGAGTGGTTTTGTTGGTCTTTTGAAAAAGTAGAAAGGCCAAGAGTGAGTGTTTCTTTAAATTTATATTATGGCCTAATTTTTTCCCCTTATCCTTTAAGCCTCTCAATGTTAACCTAAGAATGGCACCAGTAAAAGAATTTTTGCAGTAACTAAATGTCACCACCATATTTTTGTGGCGATGAAATGTGACTACCACAGACTTTCAATGCCAACATTTTGTAGGCTGTCACAGAAAAAAAAAAATTCTCACCAAAGATTTTGTTAGGCAAATAGACAAATTTAACAAGGCTTATCTGGCAATGTTTAAAAGTTGTCACAAAAGTAGTACCTTTTAGGATGACTTCACAATGCCACCATCTCTGACAACATGCTTTTGGTGATGACCTAAGGATTTTGCCACCAATGATTGCATTTTTAGTGGCAAAATTTTTGCTCTCACATAAAACCTATTTTCTTGTAATATTTGCTAGAAACTAGTTATGGAGGGTGGTGTATAAATTGTTTCAAACATTTTGCATTGTATTAATTCTCAAAGGCATGAATATTGTCAATCAATTTCTATAAATTCTTCTGTTGAATTGGAATGTCAAGTAAGGCTTACCAATATCATTTCATTTCTAAAACTAGGCTCTCATGATGGTTAGACATGTTATCATGTCTTCCTATTCTAGATAAAAAAGGTCAGCATCTTATGTGATTCCTACGACTTTCTTAAACAACTATGTTGGCATTCAGTTAAGGTGTTTATTCAAGGTTTGTAGAAGTATTTTTTTTCTTTTTCTTTTTCTCTTGCAATAAGAGAAATCTCAGCTATCTTCCTTCATGCAACAAAATTGGCATCCATGCTACTCTTTTTCTAGATTATGTTATTTACATTTGCTGACATCAAGTATTGCCTCCAGCTAGGAACTTTATACCATTTTAAGGGATGTTTGGTCCTTCCTTAATTTGCATTCATTTTGGACTACATATCTTAATGGCTTTTTTGCTTCAAATGTAAAAAATAGTGTTATGCTTTTAATTCCTACTTATGTATTTAAAAAACAAGTCCAGGTACATACTCTTTTTCTCTGTAATTTCTATTGCATCAATAGAAAAAACTAAACTAGAATGCTACATCTAGCTACAAAATTCAAGGATATATTACCTAAGGCAAAGAAGAGATCAAGACTATAAATTCACAACCAAGTTGTTTGAAAGCATCTTGGAATTTACACAAAAATAAACAAAATATTCTACATTTTAATACATATTGCTAGCTAAATATTATTTTTCCTACATAGTATAGCAACCACATGTGTTCATTACTCAAATTTCTTTTCTAAATCACATGTTTTACATGTTCTTCTTTCAAGTTCAATATGTTATTTGTTTCCTAATTCACTCAAGTCTTTTAATTGCCAAGTTATCTTTTGTTCTATATTTGTGGGAAGTAATTAAGCTATTAAGAAAACTGATATGAGTTTCTTCTCGCAATGGATTTAATTTCATTGGCTCCCATTAAAGGAATGGGAAAGCCCAAGTTCTAATTGACATAAAGAGACCTATTATTAGTGGATTTCTAGGAGTTGAGGCCAATGCTTCAAAAAGTGAAAGTCTTAGCCAAGTTTTAAAAGTTGCAAGATTTCTGCTTAGAATGTGGATTCCATGGGCATGATTTTAGAAGCCGTAAAAGGTTAAGAGGGATAAAAGGAAAGCTCTAACATGAATTTTGGCACTACATAGGTCTGGCCTTATGACATGTAGAAACTAAGTAAGAAAGTTGTCTTGCCAACAAGGCCGATCACAAGATCTAAATCCAAGTTGTTGGAGGAGGTATTACAAGCCTTATTGTATCAAGAGCTATAAGGGGCTATGTGGGCCAAGAATGGCTTGTCAAATAAAGGTCTAAAGCTAGTCAATATGTGGATGGCATGTGAAGACAAAATTTAGACCTAAATCTAGTTATTTCTAATTTATTATTTAGCCTATTATGTAAATAAGCATGTCATGTGTAGTGTATATTATTTCATTAATGAGGTGGCATATTTATAAGAGTTTTGGTTTTATTTAGTTAGTTGGTCTTTATTTTGTTAGACTAAACATGTTATTTTCATTTTTAATAGGCCCCATTAGGGTATTAAGGTTTTCTAATGTTTTAACCTATTTAAAAACAACTCAAGAAAGTTGGAGGGAGACTTTTCTTTCAAAGAACAAGAAACAAATTCTAGATTTTATTTTTGCCTTCTTTGTGGTTTCTTCATGGATTGCATGAACTTATCAAAGGTAAGTCCTTTGTGGAGTTCAATTTTTATGTCATATTCTAAGCTCAGAAGTTTCATATCTCATTAAGTTTAGAATTCTACATCTAAATTTGATTAAGAGTTCAAAGTTCTTGATTTACTTGATTTGGAGGTTTTAGTTTGATATATTTAGGGTTTTTGCCTCACCTTAATAAGAACAATTAGTAAACCTTTTGTTCTTCATAGTGGAAAGAGGGAGTGAATGTATCAAAGGGAAAGCTAACACGTAGTTGGTAAGGAGGATCATGGGGACACTATCAATGGATGATGGCACATGAAGTGTAGTTGGTTCCTTAGTGATGTGGTTACTAAGAAATGATGATATGGTTAATTGGGTCTTGAACTACTATGTTAGAGGAGGTGTTTGTGCTAGCCCAAAAAGCTTTTATAAGGAGAGAGCACTTCAAGTGATAGTTTTGTTTGGTCACATTTAGCCCAAATGGTTGAAAGCACAAACATGACAACTCCTAACTTTTTTTGTTGAACTACCACTTGAAATGAGGAATTGTTTACCAAAAGGTTATAGGAAAGTTAACTTAATGGTAAGTGTTGAAGCTAAGAATAGCCTAAAGGAGCTAAAGAAAGTTAAGGCAAATCATGTAGTGACTATCATCTCTATACTAAGAACTTTCTGATTTTGAAATGTGTATAAGGAAGCCCTTCAAAGAAAAATGGTAGAAGATGTAAGAATATGTGTGGGACCATTTACATAATACTTTGGTAAAAGTTCCAAACATCTTGAATAAGAAAAAATTCTCATGGCTGGCCCAAACCAAGGTCCAAGGAGCTATAATTCTCTTATCATGAAACTATTAAGCATTAAGGATTGCCTAAGAGCTTAACGGTGTTAGGTGTATATTTTATGACTCTCCTAAATGTTAGAATGGAGTTCTTTAAGAGATGATAGTTTCCTTGGCTGAGGTGAAATACTCCATGGCTTGATATGGGTGGCTTCAAAGAGTTAGGTGATTTGAATAATTAGCTCGAAGAAAGAGCTACTCATGCAGTGAATTTTATACCTCTATATACTTTCTTCTGTGATAACGATTTGATGTACATGGATTACAATGTTTCTAGATTTAAAGGTCAAATAGGCAATTAGGTTTGGACCATATGAAGGAGAGACATTTTTCGGCTTTAAGTAATGTTGCAGATAGGGAATAATTTTAAAAACCCAATTGTTTCACCTTGAACCAATTAGTTCAAATCATTGCTCATTAGCTTTGTATTTGGAATATACTAATCAAAGGATCCCCAAGATATTTAGATTCAAACAAACATATTTGGGTTGCCCTTGCACTTAATCAAAAAAGCTTTAAGAGTGAGAGAAGTGGACAAAATATATTGCATTTCAAATTTTGTAAGAAGGTTTTGATGGCAACTATTCTTTAATCACTTACAACAAAAAAAGAGTTTCCAAGTAACTATGTTCTATTGAAAAGAAATTTAAAGATCAAATATCTACATGTAATAAGGCCATTTTAACCATTGAAAATGTTCCAAAGGCAAACGAGAATATTAATAATAAAGGAGGAAGTTTGGAAAAGGAATAAAAAAATTTGGCACAAAGCGCTCTTATTAATTAGCTCAAAGCAAGAGATATCAACACTAATTCTTCCACTCCATTACAATTCAAAGGAGATAACATAATAAAATTTTAAAAGTTATAAAAACCTAAGGTGAATGGGCGGAAGACGAATCTAAGATTTCCAGGTACTTTCATAAGATTTGTTTGGATTTGTTCTCATCTTCTTATTAAAAAGATTCCTTGAATGCTTTGGTTTTCATGGATAAGATAGTCATCATTTAAGATAATTTTATTCTACTAAGGGAAATTTATGCGAAGGAGGTTAGGCATGTAATGCTTCAATTGGAAGATAAAGATCCAAAGCTGTATAGATTTTTTGGACTATTTTGCTAGCACTCTTAGAATTGCATTGGAAAGTAAAGTTACAAAAATGGTGAATCTTTTTTTTTTGTTTAATATATAAGTTGGTTTCTTTAGATGCAAAAATTTAAACATTGTGTTAATTCTAGAATTTGACAAGGTTAAAAGTGTTAGCCATTTAAGATCCATTAGCTTGTTCAATTCTTCTTACAAGATTATCTCTAAGATTGTTACTAACAAAATGAAGGATCTTTTCCCTGGGTTTATAATTATAATTCATAGATCTTTTATGCTTAAAAGATTGATATAAGACAACAATATCGAATTGTACTTGAAGCTTTCTACCACCAAAAACAAGACAAAAAGGGGCTAAATATAGGTTGGTCTTGAATTTAGATATGAATAAAGCTTATGATAAGATATGCAACTATAAATGTAGCATGTATTTGTCTTACTTATGTGGTATATGTGATCCCATAGTACTTCTTTACTTAGACTTAGAGTCAAAGGTGTAAATGTCGTTTATGATGGGGCATCATGTTGTGGATCAGCTAAAGTGGTTGTTAGACTTCAACAAATGAGGTGAACTATCAGAACTTTTGGTAGGAATAGTAAATTAATAATGTTAGCCAATTTCTTCTATTCAATCTCAACAAAAACTAGCGATTCAAGAATAGGTTCAATAAGGACAAAGGGTGCAAGGACATTTCTTAGATTTAGGAAAATGCAATCCTTAACTATTTTGTTATTGACCCTTCACAAGACCTAATTACCTTTATTGAGGATTGCACTATCCTTGTGTGGGTTTTAGGTTCCTTCAGTTGTATAGCAGAGTTAGTTAGCTTCTACCAAGTTAAGAGGTGTACGTTATGATTGGCATGATTTATTTACAAAGTAGACTATAACTAGAGATCCTTGCTTAGCTTTGGCTAAAGTCTAGTGAGACATTCTTGTTTCAATTCTTGCCCAAAGTGATTGAAAGGTTAGGGCTAGATAATTTGAATAGTTAAAGCAAAGAAAGGATATGTTTTTATCAAAATGTAATATTCAACTCGCTTGTCTCAATACTTTTCATGTGGTATTTGTTGAACATATACGTTTTTATGGAAAGGTTTAAGGATGATTTGTTCAAGTTGGTATGAGTGACTGAAACCTCTATTTTTGCTTAAATGGCGGATAATGCTCTTTAGATACAACTGACTAATAAAGATGGGGCAGCTTATGAAAGGCTCCATAAGAAGGAAAGAATAGATTTTCCATCAAGAAGTGGAGGCTAAAAGAATCATCACCCTCATTATTTTGGATGTTATCAAGCAAAGGGATTAGAAAATCCTAATATGGGAGAAGGGAAAAGAATAAGGCAGCTTCTATTCAATTAAGGCCACAAGCAAGGTTATAAGAGCAAGCTAGCCACTAAAAGGGAATGACTAAAGTTTGCTGCACAATCAAAATCAACAAGTGGTTGGGTGATAAGTCCCAAATTAGTGTGTTTTATAGGTATTTTTAGTGGCACTTATCATTATTTTCAATTGATTTTATTCTCTTTTACGTCAATTATGGAATTATTTTGAAATTTATTTATGAATGACATAATGAGAGTTTGTTCATTAAAATTCCCAAAGTAAGGATTTGATTGTCATAATTCGTGAAAATTAGCTTTTGCTTGCATTCTTAAGTTTATGTGGCTTAATTTTGTATTTCATGGAAGCTTTTGTTATATCTTGTAATTAGGTTAATTTTATATTAGTTTAGTTGCTAGTTTTTAGCATTAATTGTTTAATTTCTTATTTTTGGTTTGATTGTCTCTTTTATAGGGACTAAATTGTATATAGACAAAAATATTTGGGCTAAAGGAGTGAAGATCTAAGGAGCCCACAGACTAAAATGCAAACAACTTATAAGAGTGTAATCATAGCAAGCTTGTCATGGCGAAGGATCCCACTAGCTCTGGCAAGTGAAAGTGAGTTTTTAGAAATCTTAGTTATTTCTCCCCATAGTGAGATGTTTGTTAGCCGCAATAAGCAAAAGTTGTGCAATTTTTTTTAATAAATAATTCATTTAGCATGAATTAGAGAGAAGCTTTTACCATTTTTCAGATTTTCTTAGACTAGTGTAAGATCATAAAGCTCTGCTAGGGTTCAGAGAAAGAGGAAATCTTAAAGGATTAAAGTGTTTTTAAGCTTGATTCTTCAAGGTTAGTAAGAGATTTGTATCGTAATTTATTAATCCTTTGTTAACCTCTTCCTAATTTTCTTTTACTTATAAATTGTTTTTCTATGTGTATCTTTCACTTTGTTACATTAATTTCATACTGTGATTTGGTTTAGTTATGTTATCATAGTGAATATTGATGGTGAATAGTTGTTATTCATGGTTGAATTAGTGTAATTGCATTAATCTTGATACTTATACTATTCTAATAGTGAATTTACTCAAGTTGATTCCTAGATTTTTTTAAACAAAGTAATAGGATGATCTAATGGGTAGAAAATACTAATTAGAATAGAAGTAGATCAGGGATTGATTTAAACCTTACTAGGCTAGAGAAAACATTAAATTGCACAATTTCTAAAAACTCTAGATTAAGATCTAACCCAATTAGGGAAAAAGTTATAAAGAAAGGCATATAAGGCAACCAATAGAGTTAATAATCACATAAGACGCCGTTTTAATAATTAGGTTGACTAACTTATGACACTTATGAAACAAGACAAAAGATAAGTGTTAAGTGCTGTAAGTTAGAATAAATTTAGTTAGTTTCTAGAGTTGTTAGTTATTAATGGTTTGTTGATAGTTAGTTAGCTTTAATATGTTGTATATAAAAAGCAAACTTTTGATGTAAAGTGTATGCGAATATTATTCTGACTCAATGAAAGAAATTACTTTCATCCTCTAGTTCTCTTAAGGGTTATTTGGTTGCAAGTAAGGGCAAGGCATTCTCTTTTCATAATTTATATAATGTTTATTATATCTTTATAAGCATTATTTATTATTACTCAATAATATTTATCCCATTTCAAATTCAAATTAAAGGAAAGATACAAAAAAAAATTCCTATTCATAAATTACTTTTTTCTTTTTCATTCTTTTTTACATTCTGCATACCAAACAACATCTCAGTTCTGTCAACTCTCATTCTATTCCTGTTATTTATTTTTATTACATTTTAATAAGAGACTATTTTGGCACCTTCAACTTTAAGGGACTAATTTAAGATTTTAAATAAGGTGAAGAGACAACAATATTAATTTAATCTATTTAATATAAGTTTGAGTTATGTATTAGAAGCACTATATTTTTATGAAGTTAAACATTTTCATGATAAATGTATATTCACAATTCATGAAATAACTTTCTTTCATAGTTATTTTCAAGTTCGTAACAGTTTTGCCTAAATTACATAGATGTGATATTTCTGTTCGACTTCTCCATATCCTTCCCTTGATCTACTCTCTTTTAAACTTCTGCTATAAAATTCAGTAATAATCAGAACTAGAATTTCTGGATCCGTAATTATAAGCAGTGTATTCAGAATAAAGAATAGTAACGAAAGGTGCCGACTTGAAGAAGTAAAAGAGGACAGTAGTTAATGGCCTTACCTGATTAAATCGACGATGTCTTCAAGAGTGAAACCTTGTTAAATCAAGTCCCAGCTCCTCTTTTTTTTTTTTTTGAAAGAAGATGAACAAATAATCAAGAGAAATCTTCGGACAAAAGAAAAGTCAAGAGAAATTCAAAAAGAAAATTTAAGTATGAGTAGCACAATGATGCACAAGCACGCTTAAAAGGTAAAAGCAAGTTTTTTTTTTTCTTGAACAGAGGAATGAACAGAAAACTTGAAAGAACTCAAGCACAAGGGAAGCGAAAGCAGAAGTTGCCAATAACAGCAATCTGAGAACTCAAACACGAGCAGAAGAGAGTAGAAGTGGCAAATGACAATAACCTCAGGTGAAGGTGAAAGGTAATGCAGCGAGAATATCACTTTATATAGGACAAAAGAAGTAATATAAAAACATTTTTAACAAAACATAAATTTGTGATTTGTACCATAG
The DNA here is from genome assembly GCA_026724425.1 of Erythrophleum ivorense. Lineage (NCBI taxonomy): Eukaryota > Viridiplantae > Streptophyta > Magnoliopsida > Fabales > Fabaceae > Erythrophleum > Erythrophleum ivorense. Next base: position 11,975,277 of record JAIUCV010000020.1, read on the forward strand.
AAAAACAAAAGCAACAAAAACAAAAGTGACAAGGATTCTTAACGTGGACATAAAAAGGAAGTAACAAAACCAAAAGCGAAAAGCGACAACGATTCTTAACGTGATCCATTATTAGTTCAATGCATGCTGGAAAGCAAAGGACGCACTGTAAAAGTCTCGTCGTCTGCACTTTTAACTGCCCATTTGTGTCTGCCCTAACCACAAATTATTCGTGCCAGCATCCAACTTTTATGTGTTTAGGCCTACCACAAACTGTTCTCATAGAAAGTAATCCCAACTTTAACACGTTTAGGCCTACCAAGTGCAAAACAATTGATGTGAGTTCACTTTAACGGGCTATCAATAGAAAGTAATAAAAATCATTACATCCATTTCCATCCCTTCAGCCACTCACTGTTATTTTTTTTTTTAAAGGAGTAGGAGCAATTTGTAATTTTTCTGTTTCTAAATTTTTACTCACTCACACATTCAAACTTATTTTCAGATCACATAATAAGTTTCATTTACATGCTGTTACGCAACTTCTTTTCTTGATAAAAATATAGAATTTAATTTTAATTTAATGGAGTTAATTATTCAATTTTTACTTTTAAGTAGTAATTATTTGTTTATTAAAATTATAAATAATGATAGTATTAATTTTTAATGTTATAAAACTAAAATAAATATTTGCCGCATTCTGATCACTCGGATTGGGCATAGTGCCTTTTTTCCGCTTGTATGTGAGAGATAGAGATAGAGATAGAGATGAGGACGGTGAAGAATGAATAATTTATTAAAGAAAAAGAAAAAAAGTATAAATTCATTCTAATGAGATATAATAATAGAGCAGTCAAAACAATCAAATATATTATTCAAATTTTTGAATAATTACATAACACTTCTTTTGGCCCCAAAAAAATATACAATAATTTTAAGTATTTTAAAATAATTTGTATTCACTATATCATTTTTCAGAACTGAAATAATATTTTGTTGGGCACACCTTGAGTGCCAGTATTTTGGGCTTTATTTAATGTTTACAATTTATTTTATAGTAAAAACATACGGCAGAAAAAGAACCAAGTCAAGGGTTATTTTGTTTTAAAGGAAAAAGATATGTTGAGCAAATGTTTTCTATTTTAAATATTTAGCATGAACAAATAATTTTGACAAGAGAAAATAATATTTCAAAAAAGAAAAGCTGTCCGGTTAAAAAATAATTAAAGCAACCTAAATTTTTTTAAAAAAATGTAAGAAAAGATAAAGGGAAAATTTCCCTCTCATTTAGGTATCAATTATTAAACCAAGGGCAACAAAGTACAAATAAAAGTAAAACTATATATGTCATCATCAACTATAAAATGACTTCTTTTAATATGTTAAAAGTTTTCAAAATTATTATATGGTGCTATTATAAAAAAAATTATTGGGAGTTAATATCTAAAATTTTGTTTGATCAATATGCATGAGTCCAACTTTAATGTGTCGGGAATCAACTTTCTAAAAAGAAAATAGTTCACTCCTTCCTTCACTATAGTTATATCCTTCGACATACACATATGCCATTATCATGTTGCAGCGTTTCATCTTCCCCTTCCTCTTCTGTTTGGGTATATATATCATCTTTTACTTTTGTAAGGGGAGGCAGATAGATAGGCGTATCTCAAAGATAATGAGATGTGTCTTTAGTTGTACCCAAATGAGGGGTCAGATGTGAAAATGACTAAAGGGAAAATTCTCCAATTCGAAAGCATAAGCGGAAATTTTTCAGATATGAATCGAGTTAGGTTCCAGCGTTGTTCATTTGATAAAATAATGTAATTCACTTTATTGTTCTCTGGACTAATAATTAGATTAACCTTATTAAATTTGAATGGTTACAAACAACTTTTTCTTATCTAGTTCATATATTTTAAATTTTCTACTAGATTAAGAACTAGATAACTATCTTGAGCTTCAAAGTATCCGTTTTTATGGTAAATGTTACCCTAGCTAACCTATAAATAGGGATTCCTAAGCTCAAAAACACAACAACATCTAGAGTAGAGCTTAGAAATGCCTCCCCTTCCTAATGAAACTAGTTTTGAAGCTCAATACCTAGAGGTTTTATCCCCTTAATTTGGATTACTTTCTGGCTTGTGTTTTTGTGGTAAATGTATTCTAGATGCTTGGTTTAGCTTACATATGATATCAAAACCCTTAAAACCTCTACTTTAATGCTACTTTCAAACATTGAAAATTTTTCCAAATTGCTCTTAAATCTACGTATTTTATTGAGCTCTTTTTTATTGTTTGACATAGGAAACTTGAGCAAATTTTGTTTCTAATCATTTTGGCATTGACAGCATAAAAAATGGAATCTTCGAATGTGAGACATCGTTTAATTAAATAAAAAAAAAGGATCTGACTCGAACCCACTTGACCTGTCTAGAGGTAGGAGATAACCGAAGCAACACATCGTTTTGTCATCTCATCATTTCACGTTTTTAACCTAATATGAATGATGGCTTGTTTCATCAAATCTTTTGGGCATCTCTGGGTCATTGTTTTTAAGATTTTGGGCCAATTAATTTCTCGTTGTGTTTTTTTATTTTTTTAAAGTAGACCACTTGCTTTTCTGTTCATTTGAAAAGACACTAGGCCATTTATCTACTGGAGCTAAATTTTGACCTAGACAAATTTTGTGTTCCCAATCATAAATATAAGTTCTTTTTAAAAAAAAACATATTGTGTTTAGTGAAAAGTAATGCATGTTAAAAAAAAATTTTAAAAATTTTTTGTCAACTATGCGAATTAATCATTTTCAATCCATCTTCATAAATTATTAAAAAAATAAAAGCTAAAAACACTTAATGCATGGTGACCATATCATTCACTCATCCACCTCACACCAAATGAGATCTGTCACACCCGAAAATGCGACCGCGCGGCGCCGAATCGAAATCAAAATTTAAGAATAAAGGAGAAAGAGTGAAAAAAAAGTGGAAAGAGTAGTAGAGTCGCCACCAAATTTTTATTTTTTGAAAAGGCAAAATTTTGGAAAAACCTTTTTAATTTGGAATGTCACAAAAAATATAGTCTGCGAACTAGAAAATAGATTCGGGAGTCGGTTGTGAGTGGGGAAGGTGTTAGGCACCCCACAACACCCGTTACTAAGAACGGTTACCCTAAGTTAGTTGTGCAAAATCAATATGGCCTTTGGTTTGTTCTTTTATTATTATTTTTTTTTCTTAATTTTGATCCTTTTTTTTCATGGTTTATGATATTGCAAGAATCTTTTTTGGCACTGTCAAGAAAGAAAAGGAAAAAACAAAATTATCTTTTGAATCTTGGAAAATTTATTTATTTATTTTTTTACCATTATTACTTTTTTCTTTTGATAGTTGCTCTTTTTGTTATTGTTTTCATCTTTCTTTTGAAAATATTCTTTCTTTTTTTTAGAAAAGAAAATCAACTTAATGTAGTTATTCCAATTCAAAACTTATTATAATGCAAACTTAGAATCTCAATAAGTGCCAAGGGGGCTTATTGTCCCACGTGGCTTTGGATTTGCTTCCTTGTATTCGAGGGGATCAAAACAAATCCCACACGATTATTAACGAACGATTATTAAGGGTAAGGGCGAAGTATATAAAATCAGAGCCGGATTATTTCAATGGTGTAATCTTAAGCATTTTATTTTTAATTCAATGTTGCATAGCTACGTTCGTATTATAGGGAGCCCACAAATTAAAAAAAATTCCAAGTTATACGTCCTGCGTTTCTAACTTATGCTAACCCATTCACATAACAGGAGGCTCTGAAATTTACCGGAAATCGCTACTGAATCAAAGTGTGACCGGGAAATGAATTAAGCCAATAGGAACAGAAATTGGAAATGCAATTTGAACATGCAACTTTTCATACAATTTCGCATCAAGGCTGTATACAGGATTAAGACTACACAGGCGTATATCTCTCCCTAACCAATCCCTTGGTCCTGCGAACCACCCCCTAGAACACGTTCAAGACAAAGCTTGCTCTGAAACATGCACACATCTATCACAAACTGCAGCTTAAAGGGGAAAACCAAACAGGTCCAGCAATTATTATCGAACACAGAGCTTAAGCCAAATTTCTTTCAGGCAATCTGTCGAACACCTAGTGTGCATGTCTCTAAATACACAATGAACATGGTATTTCAAGTTCCATTTTTCCATTCCGATTCTACATTATCAGCGACCCCAAACAGAGTATACAATACTGGTGGTTTACCTGAAGGGATGGTGACAGAAGGCGGATTATTCAGTCTCCCGTTGCTTCTCCAGTCGTCGGTGTTCCTCGGCTGCTCCTTCTGCATTCGATTTTGGGTCCCCGTCTTCGCTGTTCCTTCTTCCTTTTCTGCTTCTTCCAGTCTCGGCTCTCTCTCCCTCTCGCCTTCTCCCTCTCGCTCGCACTCTCTCTCGCTTTCTCCCTCTCGCTCACACTCTCTCTCGCTTTCTCCCTCTCGCTCACGCTCTCTCTATCTCTTCTTCCTCTCTCCCCGATTTTTCAGCCCTGTGTTTCTCTCCTGTCTCGCCTTTTTGAATCCGAAAATCCCCCAAAGTCCTTCAATTCCCCCCTCGATTTTCTTCCGGTCCTCTTCTCCCTTTTTCTGTCTTAGCTCTGCTCCTTTCCTCTTTTTTGCTTCTTCTCCCCGTCTGGTCTCTGCAAAGCTGGACGTTCTGCTGCCTCCCATTCTTTTCTTCTGCTCTGTGCCCCGTCCTGTTCTTCGATTGTAGCAGAGAGCCAAAAACGTGAAAGGAGGAGGGATGGACTTTGGTCAATTCTGACGCAGCACCCCCCTGTGTTGTATTATTTTTTTTTTTTAAAGCTTTTAATATATATTTATTTACTTTTGTTTTTTTTCTGATTTTAATTTAATTATTTTTGCTTTTTTTTTGCTAATTTAAATTTTTCCATTTTTTCATTTTCGCCTAATTTTTATTTTTCCTAAAGCTTTAATTTAAAGTTTTTCATTCATTTTTTTTTTGCCTAATTTTCATCATCATTTTTTGGCTTTGGGTTTTTTTTCCTTTTTTTTTTGTTTACGACTTTGATTTTTTTTTCTCTATTTTGTTTTCTTGTAACTTTTTTTGTTTTCTAAAGCTTCTAATTTTGTTTTTAATCTTCTCCAATTTCTCTATTTTCTTTCTTTTATTATTATTTTTTTTTATATTTTTGTTAATCTGATTTTATTATTATTTGTGTAGTTGGTCCGGACAAAATACGGTATTCACAAGATCTATAACCTTGAATTTGGCCCTTGGTTAACAATGATCATTGTGCACACTTCACCCAACAACTTGGCCTATTGGTCCAACAATTAATAGCATGAAGTCCAATCTCATAATCATAATTATAACATCAAGTAAATATTTATCCTTAAGTTTTCAACCAAAAGATTCCTTCTCAAAGACAACAAAATGAACATATATTTGAAAACATCACAACAATTTCAAAACTATTTCATTTCAAGAATCAAGTGCAATATTAATCATTTTCCATAAATTCCTTCAATAACATTTCATCTATAGTCAATATCATTTTGAGTAACAATTTCCAATAACAAATTTGAACAATAATTTTTAACAACATTTTCAACAATTCTTAGAATATAAGACATGTTTCATAAAAAACCATAATTTTAAAAAATCGGATCGAACTGGTTGGTTTAACTTGAAACTGGCCCCAAGTGTGGTTCAATTGTCCCAAAACTAGTCAGCTAGAAAACTGACCAAATTGGTCAAAAATTAGTTGAACAAATCAAAACTAGTTTTGATTTGCAACATTTTTTTAAAATTTTTTTCTTTATATAATATAATAATTCATCCTAAATAAATTTGACAAATTAAAAATAGAATATATTAAAAAAATATGGAGTTGAAATATATAGAAGTTTTTTTAAAATAAAAAAGAAAAAATATAAGAGGAATAAAATGTGCATACTTGGCTATTTTTTATACTTGCTTTCCATTATATCTAATTTTCTAGTAACATTTCTCTCAAATGTCAAGGTGTTTATCTAAAATTGTCATTTAATTTTTTTTATTTTTTAATGATAAGTGGAATCTTAATATAATTTGGAAACTCTAAAAATTTGTAGTTTTTACTTTTCAATTACAAAATAATTTCTCTAATATTTCAAGAAATATTGAATTAATAATTAAATTTTAAAATTTACTACTATTTATATATTATATTAAAATTTTAATATTATTAAATTTTAAATATATATATTTAATTATTACCAATTCAACTAATGAATCATAAACTGGTGCCTCTACTAGTTTAATAATTGGTTTGGTTTTAAAAATATTATAAAAAAACTCATTTTAATAAATATGAGAAAACACTAGAATTACATTTATAGACACTACCTACCTCAATATGAAATCAAATACACACTTGCCAAGCCATCAACACTATATAATAGTCAATAATCCACAAGCATCGAACAAGTCTAATGTAATACCTTAATTCCCTAGCCTTTACTCTATAATCCATAGGCTTATTGTTACACATTTTCAATAAAATAGTACATTTAACGGCATTAAATTGCATAACGGAAAGTCCAATTAATTCATTTTATGTTTCATGGACCATATGAGCTCATCAATATCATTTTCCATCTATAACATATCCATACAAGTCAAAAATATCGCATTTTATCTCATGCATCTCAGACTTGGAACCATGCATCACAAAAACCAGAACTTGCTCTCGGGTTTGTTGTCACAGGTTTTTAATATGAATCTTGAAAATTCATAACTAATTTAAAAAAAATTGAAATCATGCATATGATAGCTTTCTGGAAAGCTTTGAATATTAACTAATGACTACAAATAGTTCCAAATCAAGATAATAGCATTTAGCCTATGAAAAATAATGGAATAGTAATGCAGGTCATGCTCTTATACAGCATCCGAACCTGAAACTTCAAAAATTCATTTCTCCCTCTACAGAGCTCTAAATGAGGTGATCTCGACTATAGAAAACTTATGATGTCTAGTTTATGCATGTAAAATTTTATAAGCATTGGACTTCATTTGGTTTATGAATGACATAAAAATATAAACTGACCGTTTGAACAGTAACATTTACCATTTTGCATAATTTAACCAACTTTAAAATTCTCTATAGCTTCAAATTAGGTGCTCTTTAACTCTGTGAAAAGTTTTAGATGAGACCTACTTGTTGGCCAAATTTCATGCAAAAATTTATCCATTTGGTCAGATTTTAGTTCAACTCAAGAATTGATCAAATTTAAAGTCCAAAATAGGATAACTAAGTACCAAATGACCTTCCTATGATTCCATAACCACTTGGGTATGTCCAAAAGTACCATTATAGCATATGGAAGCATCTCAAATGGTTCAAATCATCATAGAGCTCATTCTCACCTTTCCACTTACATTTGTACACATAATCATTAAGGCATATGGATGGCAAAAATCCATATAAACATACATTTAGTCACAAATTCCATTCATACATAATATTCACATACTTTTATACATGCTCATTAGTTTACATGTCATAAACCACTCATACATACATACTTTGACATTACATTACATTAGAAATTATTCTATTGTCAAAGTGTTTCAAATCATGCTCCTTAGCTTCCATATTTGCTTCCTTGAACTTCACCTAGACATGGTGAAATGGAAAATAGGGAAGAATGAGATTTAAAGAATTTCAATAGCTCTTTATCCTTTCAAACATATATATGTGATACATTTGCAAGCCAAAGAATGCAAGCATGTGATAAAAGTATCTTGTAAGCATACATAAACATTTTCTCATGTCATATAAACTTATACATTATCAAACATAGGCTCTAAGGGCCTTGGTCTAGCCTCACCCAATTTATTTAGAACTTTTGGAATTGTCTCATCCACTTTCAAGGGATTTTTGACTTAGCTTCACTCTTCTTGAAACTTTTGACTTTGCCTCATCTATTCTTAGGGACTTTTGGCTCATCCTCACCCATACTAAAGGGCTTTTGACTTAATCATATCCATTTAAACCACTTTACATACATAAACATATTTTAAGAAGTATAATGGTACCATAACATGTAATCAATGGCTAGAAAATTTCTCATAATTTAAACATACACACAAACACTCAAAGACCAAAAAACATCCAAGTAATATATGTGAGAAAAATTAGAGAGCTACCTTGAAGCAAGAACATAACACTTTTTTGTTTAATACCTCTTCCCTTTTTCAGCCAAGCATATGTAATTAGGCGGCACTTAATTCTCTTAGCCTAGACATAATTCAATCATTAGAACAAGCTTTAGCAAATTTTATGGAAGCTTACTTTCTCATATAACTCTATTATAGTCCCATACAAGATACAATGAAGCAACTATTATAATTCATAATCTTAGCTCTATTTTCTCCTTCAATCTAAGTCTCTTAACTCTATTTAGACTCGTTGGAGTCATCACAAATTTATTTCAAGGAGTCTAAGTATAAATTATTTTTTTATGTCTTAAAATGGAGCTTACACTTTCATCTCACAAACCATGCTTCCTAAATTTATTTCAATGCTTCCTTTAATGTTCATTAGTCATATTTAGTCCCTTTCTAATTTTAGAAAAATTTACTCTCCCTAGGTGCATAAACTAGCTTAGGCCGAGACAAGCACAAGGAAGAGGATTCATGGACTTTACTTGCTTTTCATGAGGGAATTAGCATTTGGGAGACTTCTTAGATGTCTTGAGAACTCATTCACACTCTTAGACAACTTAAGTTATCATTAGAAAGTCTCATACATATCAAAGTGCAACTAAATCCTTAACTTTTACAACTTAAATTCTAATGCTTCGCTTTTGAATTTCATTGCACATTCTTGTTTCTCATACTCTAAAACTTATGTTTCTCCCTTGGTTTGGTCAGAATTCATCTCCTATTGGATGGGCTTTGTGTTAGATGAAATAGTGCATGGAGGAAGTAACCAAGAAAAGCAAGAAAGTCATGGAAGTTTACCTTGATTTCAAAGCTTTTCAAGAGCACTTTCACTTACTTCTAACTTCTCCTTCAAATTCTAACTTGCTCCTACTGAACCAGCTCCAAATTAGTCCCAAATTAGTCATGAAAACTATGGGAGAAAAGTGGAGAAAGAAGAAAAGAAGATTGGTGAAGGAGAAAGCATGAAAAACTATGAAATTCTTACACTTTTTGCTAACTTTCTCTCATCCTTCTTTCCTCCATCTTGTGCACCACTCCCACTGCCCTTGATTCTATTTTAGATTAGAAGAACTCGATTATGAGGAAAGGGGCAGAGGTGGGACATTTTTGTAAAGGCTAAGGCCTCATTTATATAACTTTTTTACTTTTCATTTTAGTACTTAAACTATGGTTTCTCCATTTGGATTCATTTTAACTCCTTTTTTAAAACTATCTTTTCCAACATAAAATCTAGATCCTCTAACTTATAAAATGCCTTTAGTTTTACTCAAATTAGATTTAAAATCATTTCAAACCATTCGATCAAAGTTTTGGTTAATCGACGATTAAAATCGCTCACCAGAGGAGTTTTAATTGTTTTAAAGGTTCCTATAATTTTTAAAGTATCTGAGAATCCTAAAAAATTTAATTTTTCTATTTAAAAATTTTTTGTGTGAATTTTCCAAATTTTATCTAAATTTACGAAAATACCACTGCATATTTTTGTAATTTTTCATAACTCTTTTGGCTCGGGTTTCTGGGCATCTCAAGCTTCATATCCTCATTTTTAGAAGTCTAGTTTATATCTCTAATTTTATTTAGCCTCAAAGCTTTCAATTTAAAAGACTTCTTTTTGTAATCTCCTTAGTTTCTTGCCTTTACGGAAAACCAAAAGTTACATCTAACACTTTAACCTCCACTTGGTTTCACAGTTTGTTTTCAATTACTGCAACCAAAAGAAAGAACTAAACTACTACTGTTAATTTACATCATTTAATTATATAAATTAAGAATTATGGAGACTTAAATTTATCAAAAATATACTTTTAGCAAAAGTTAACTTTTCAACTAGGCATTATATCATACACATAAAGTCCATTAACTCAACAATTACTAACTACACAATTTAAAACCAATTCAATCTAGCAATTGACAATAGATAAAATAGAAATTTTACCTCAATCAGTCCAATTTTATTTCAATCATCCAAATCACACCTCACAATACTTTATTCAATATTTTAACTTCCACATTTCATAATGAAACAATGAATTAAATTTCTAAATTAATTTAGTAATGTTAAATATAAATATAAATAATTATGAAAAAATATTAGTGAATATAAATACTAATTTAGTAACATTAGTACTTTCTTGTTTTTTGGGCAATCTTTGGCTAATTTCGATTTCCTGCCACTTTCATTCTTTAAAAAAGAGTTTGGTTTTTGTTTTTATCCATTTTGGGCCATTTTGAGGAGAACTTTTGGACATTTTTTTAGGATTCACTCATTTGGGTTATTGTTGTTCTAAAGAAAATTTTATTTTGGGCATTTTTGTCTTGCCCAATTTTGAACTTTGTTTGTAGCATTTTCATATTATGGTCCAATTTTTGTTCATTTTTTGGAACAATTTTTTGGGCTATTTATTTTATGTCCATTTTGTAGGATTAATATTTGGGTAGTGCTTATTAATGCCTTTTTATGGCATAATTTAGCCTAAAGAAAAGGGTCTTATGTTGTCATAGTAAATTATTAATCACTTCTTTTAGCTATATTTATGTTTGTGCATGTATATATGCATGAAACTTAGTCATAAGTAAAGATGTCATATGATTAATGTAATTTTAATTAATTAAATATTAACTACAATATCATATTTGGTTCATATATATTAGACTTCTAATTGAATCAAGAACTTGGTAACCATAATTAACAACAAAACGAACTATCTAGAGTGTTTTAAGAGCTTAGAAGTGCCTCCCTTCCTAAGAGAAACTAGTTTTGAAGCTCACTACTTGGTGATTAGTATCCTTTTAGTTAGATGCATTCTAGCATGTTTTTTTATATAGTAATATTCTACATGCTTGGTTTACCTTACATGTGGTATTAGAGCTCTTAAAATTTTTACACTAATGTTATTTTCAAACTTTGATAAATTTTTTTAAATTGCTTTTAAATCTAGGTATTTTATTGGATTCTTTTTTATTGTTTGACACTAAAACTCTAGGAAAATTTTGTTTATCATCATTTTGCCATTGAGAGCATAAAAAAATGGAGTCTTAGAATGGAAGATATTGTCTAGTCAAATAAACGAGTCCAAGTTGAACCGAGTTGACTTGTCAGGAGGTGGAGACAACCCAAGCTACACTTCATTTTGTCATCCATCATTTTCATGTTTTTGACCTAACATGATGCTTTACTAAATCTTTTAGGCATCTCTTGGGTGATTGTTTTCATATTTTTAGGCCTTTATCATTTTCACATTGGGTTTCTAAGTTATTGGCTACTTATTCATTTTTTGTTCATTCAAAAAAGAAAAAAAAAGTATAAAAGACATAGGCAATTTATTAGTTCAAGCCAAATTTTGATTTGAATAAATTTTTTGTCGATACTTTTCTAATTTTTAGGCAATGTTTGGCCAATTTCAATTCTAGGCCATTTTTGTTTAGAGCAAAATTTTTTATTTTTGCTTTTATCTGTTTAGGCCATTTCAATGAGAATCAATATTCAACAAAATCAAACCGATTATTGAACTAGTGAAAGCATTGGTTCATTAATTAAATATGTATTTTTAAAATTTTATATATTAAAATTTTAATTAAAAAATAACTATTAGAAAATTTTAGATATTTGATTATTAATTTAATATTTTTTAAGATGTTTGAGAATTTTTTTTAATTGAAAAATAAAAACTATCCATAATTAAATGTTAAAAGTATTAATATTGAATTTTAAGAGTTCTTAAATTGTATTAAGATTCCACTTATTATTAAAAGATAGCAATTTTAGTCAAACACTTTTATATTTGAGAGAAATGCTACTAGAAGACATGACATAATGAAGAGGAATCACATAAAATAAACAAGTATGCGCCTTTTATTTCTTTTATATTCTTTTTTATTTAATTTCTTTATGTTAATTTATTCAAGATAAAATATCCTATTATATAAGAAAAATTCAAAAAAAAATTGTTAATCAGTTCAAACTAATTTTTGATCGATTCAATTTTGACTAACTCAATTGGTTTTTGACCGGTTTAACTGTTTTTTGACTAGTTCTTTAATAGACTAGTTTTCTAGGCCAATCGAACTAAGCTAAGGACTAGTTTTCGATTGAACTAACCAATCCAGTCTAATTCTTTCAACTATGATGAGAACTTTTGGACAATTTTATGGAATTAGATTTTTTTTAAGCACCTAAAAATTTTGACTTTTATAATTAGCCTCTATAATTCAAACTAATACTTTCCCTAGCCTATATGATTCTCTAAAAGACCTCTAAATTCATTAGAACTCAAAAACAAGTTTATCTAGTGCCATTTCCTATGGGATACTCGAGATTATACATATATAATGCCATATGGAGTTTTCTTGCTTCTTTTGGCAAATTCTCCTCATTTCCACAACCTAAATAAATTCTACATGCTCCATATGATCAATTACATGCAAGAGGATGTAGAAAGAGAGATTTTCTCTCTCTATACATGATGAAGAAGACCAAAAACTCAAGAAATCTTAGCTTAAACCATAGCATGCTTTACCTTAAAACAAAGCTCGTTTAATGCTCTCCAATTTTCACTTATTGGTTTTCTGAAAGAGCAATCTCTTCTCCCTTAATAGCAATTTAAATATCTCTCATACAGAATTAAAAACCATCAAATTAAAGCTCTTAAAGAAAGGAATCATTTTCATAACTAGAGCTATACAGAAAAAAAAAAAAGCACAAAAACTTACCATTTAGCTTGGCTTTTCCTTTCTCTCTCCTCTCTCTACCATAGATACCATTAGTAAAGCTTGGAGTTGCTACAATTGATTTTGAGGTAATGGAAATCTGGGCAAAACAAAGACCATTTAAAGAATTTAAAAAAAGTGGCTTTATATAGTTGACTTTTTGACTTTTATGCCCATTTTGTGCCTACTTATGTGGACTTTAAAATTTCAACATTTTAAATCCTTTTTTTTTTTTTTTTTGCAAATTTGGACTCCATATTCTTAGTTAGAAGGTCTTAAAACCCTTAGGCCACTCATCTTGTGCTATAGGGGCTTAAAATGGGATAAAACATATCAAAATGGTACTGCGGTATAGGCTTTTTCCTTTTTTATGTCATTAGTGTTTTGACCTATTTTACACTTCCTGTACATTCTTTATAGCTTATTTAACTCATATATAGTGGGCAATAACATTAACTTGCTCTAATTAAGTTTTTATTAAAATCCTTGTTTTTTTCCTACTTTTCTCTCTATTCATTTTTTGTTTTTCTCTCTATTTTCTCTCTTTACTTGGTTTTCTACTTTCTTTCTCATATCCCTCTAACTTATTAGGAGGTCTAAGCCCAATTAGAAAATACAAGATGTTACAGAGACTTTCTCAATGAAGTTAGGTTCAACAATGATGGTAGAAGGGTAGAGTTCAGGGTGCAATGTGGAACTACACATGATCATGAATGAGATCCTATAACGAAGGCCAAAATATCAGCATAGGATGAGAAATAAATAAACAAATAGGGCATGAGGATAAAGGAAGAGCAAAACAAAACAATAATATAGATATAGTATCTTTGGAGTATGAAAGAGAGGGCAAAATGGACAAATGATAGAATTCCCCCTATCCTCCCATGCTTCTGGGGCAAAAAATTGTATAGTGGAACAAAATTCCATCTTCTCCAAACTTTCTTCATACCAAACATTGTCCATGTAACACCATAATAACTTAACTCTAACTAATCTCCTTCTAGGATAGATTCCATATGATTTCCAATGAAAATGACTAAAACCGTGGTATTTTACTACTTTAAGTCAAGGTTTAACTAGTCATATTTTGCCCTACGGTTCCCGTGAACCCATCATTCACATTCTCTACTTAAAATCCATTTATGCAACTCATACATAGCATCAAACAACTCATAAACCATGGATATGAAGTCAAAAACTAAAAAAATGCAATTTCTCAAATGAGCCCAAAAGTCAGATTTTTTGCTCTAACTTTGAAAAATCATAACTAATTCTAGAAAAATGAAAATTAAGCAAACCATAGCTCTTTGGAAAGCTTTAAGTGTTAAATTTTAAAAATAACACTCAACCACAATCTCAGCATTTGGACCATGTTTGACATCGAAAAAGAGACAGAGGTCTGGCTATCCCTGGTACTGGTGCAGCTATTGTCATGAAATTCAAAAATTCGTAACTAATTCCAAAAAAATCCAATCTCAGTGAACTATACCAATTTGGAAAGATACAGATGTTAACTAGAGGAAAAAAATAAGTCTAGATTAGTTAAGCAGCCTTTGGACCTCGAACACTAATGGAATAGTAACGAAGGTCGGATGGCTTCCCTGATACTGATACAGAACTTCAAGAAGTTGTTTCTCCCTCTACAAACTTCCAATTGAGGTGCTTCCAATTGGTATAGGTCACTATGGATATCTACTTTATGCCCATAAAATTTCATAATAATCGGACAACGTTTAGTCTATGAATGATACAGATTCATTTTTGGACCTAGTTGCACAGTATAATAACTAAAACCAAAAAATTCTCCAACTTCAACAATTCACCAAATATTCCCTAGACCTCCAAATATTACCCACTTTAGCTTATCAAGAAGCTCTCAATAGACTCTAGAGTCATGGAAAATTTCATATCAAGAAGAGCTTATCTGGTCATATTTTGATGGAGCTCACAAATATGACAGTTTTGGCACCCAAAATGGTTCAAAGTGGGTCCAAATGGCCTCCCACATATTCTAGCACCTCTTGGGCAAGTTTGAAAGTATAAACATAGTATATATGAAATACTCAAGTGGTCCAAATCAATACACATCTCAAACTCACTATACTACTGGCCAAAATATACTCTTACATGTAAGCCATAAAAGGGCCAAATTCCACATTTTCATTGCTTTGGCTTTCTACATAGTTCATACATTATTCATACATACTTTTACATTTGCTCAAATATTTACATCTCAAAAATAATATATATACATAAGCACTCGATCTTCCTATACATCAAGCTAAGTGTGAGTGTGCAAAAGTGGCAAAACAAGGCCTTCTATGCCTCATAGCCTCCACTCTTAGGCTCTTGAGCTCCACTTGGACCATATGAGATAAGAGAGGGAAGGGAGTGAGATTTATAGAATCTCAATAACTCATACACTCATTCAAGGAAGCAATCAAGGTATATAAACAAGTCAAAGCATGCAAACAAGTCATAATGATTTTCATGCCATGATATCATATCAATGCTAAGAATAGGCTTTAGGGACTTTCGGTCTAACCTCACCCGAGCTTTGGGACTTTTGGATTGATCTCACCCTTGGTTTAGGGACTTTTGGCTCTACCTCACCCATCTCAAGGGACTTTCGACACCACCTCACCCGAGCAATTTTCACAATCCATATTATAAGCATATTGGTACCAATGCATCAAGGCAACATCAAATGGCATGGTTCATGATACAAGCATATACACAAGCATACAATGACTATATACATCCAAAAATGCAACAAGAAAGAGTAGAAAGCTACCTTATAAGCCAACACAAGCCTTCCCTTTCAAGTTCTCTTCTCCCTTCTCGATTTCACACTCACAACTAGATGGAGTTGCTTCTTTTGAGCCTAGGCACAACAAAGAGCATGAAATTACTCTCTCATAACTCAACAATTATTCACAAAGCTAGGAATTTCTTCAAAGCAAACCCTAACAAGTATAAGCAACTAGGGGTTTCTCTTTCTCTAAAGTTCCAGTAACTCTCCTTCCTCTCTCAAGCTCTCAAGAAAGAAAACAAAGAAGAAGAAGTGAAGATACATGAGTTTCTTGCTCATTCTTGACTAGAACAGAGCTTTCTTACTCAACAACTCGTGGAAAGAAACCTTAGAAAGAAAAGAATAGAATCAAGAAGAAGAAGCATGAAGAGCTTTAAAGGATCTTACCTTTCTTCCTTAGCTTCCCTTCCTTCTCTCTTAGTTTCTCCTAGTTTCCCTCTCTCTCTCAAACCTTTTCTTTGTTTGGATGAAGCTTAGGTCGGTTTAAAGGAAAAGAATGAATTTGGACACTTTAAGAAGTCAAATTCTCTTTTTTCATGCTTTTCCGGACTAACCCTCGCTACGGCGAGCACATATCAATCCTAGACCTCTGCTTTCACTATGGCGCGCGCTACGGCGAGCAGCTCCCTGGTTTTTGTATGGGATGCCCGCACTCACTATAACTAGAAGCATTCTTGCTATAGCTAGAAGGTACTCTTGCTATAGCTAGACCATTTCTCACTATAGTTAGTAGATTTAGAAAATTTCAGGACTTCAAAAAATTTTCAATTTTTTTCTAGTTGTTACATTTCCACTCTCCTTAAAAGAAATTGTGTCCTCGAAATTTAAATACATACCTCAAGGGAATAACTCTGGATATTTTTGCCTCATTTCATTCTCCAATTCCCAGGTTGCTTTCTCAGATGTTAGACCTCTTTAGATCACTTTTACTAAAGGAATGCTCTTACTTCTCAACTGTTTCAACTTCGCATCCCCAATTTTCTCTGGTCTCACTACATAGGAAAGATTTTCCTGCAATTGCATATGCTCATATTCTATGGCATGTGAAGGATCTGGTAAATACTTTTTCAACTGGGAGACATGAAAAACACCAGAGATTTGGGCTAGGTTAGGAGGCAAGGCTATCCAGCAAGCCATGGGTCCAATTTTCTCATAGATTTCAAATGGACCAATATACATAGGACTGAGTTTCCTTACCCTCATCGACCGACCTACTCCCGTCACTAGAGACACTCGAATGAACACATGGTCTCCAATCTCAAACTCTAACGGCCTCCTTCTCTTATCGGCATAGCTTTTCTGCCTACTTTGGGCCATAAGGAGTCTCTTTCTAATCAATTCTATCTGTCGGGTGGTCTGATCCACAATCTCAGGTCCTATCATACTCCTTTCACCTAACTCAACCCAGCACAGAGGGAATCTGCACTTTCTCCCATACAAAGCCTCATAAGGGGCCATCTGAATACTGGAATGGTAACTGTTATTATAAGCAAACTCTGCTAATGGTAAATACACATCCCAGTTACCTTTCATTTCTAACACACATACCCTCAACATGTCTGTTAAGGTCTGGATGGTCCTTTCAATCTGACCATCTGTCTGGGGGTGATATGCAATACTAAACCATAACTTGGTCCCTAAGGCATGCTGTAACGACTTCCAGAAGTTCGATGTGAACCTGGGGTCTCTATCCGAAACTATGCTACTGAGTACTCCATGAAGTTGCACTATCTCTCTAATATATAACTGAACTAATATATCCAGTGTATGAGTAGCCCTAATAGCTAAGAAATGTGCAGACTTCGTCAGTCTATCCATAACTACCCAAATAGCATCGTGTCCAGAGGATGTCCCGGGTAACCATATAACAAAGTCCATGGCTATATTCTCCCACTTCCACTCAAGGATATCTAGAGGTTGCAATAACCCAGCCACTCTTTGATGTTCTATTTTTACCCTCTGACACACTAGGCATCTAGCTACATAGTCCGTCACATCACTCTTCATTCCCGACTACCAGAAAATCTGTCTCAAATCCTGATACATCTTGGTGGCACCTGGGTAGATAGTATACTTACTCTTATATGCCTCTTCTAAGATGCTTTCTCTTAACTCATTTCGACTAGGCACACAGATTCTATCTCGGTATACTATCATACCATCCTCAGATATCTTGAAATCTGAGGTCTTACCTTCGGAGATCTCATTCCTAATTCGTCTTTGGAACTCATCCTCTCTTTAAGCATCTAAGATATGGGTTCTCAATATATTCTCAATTCGAGTTTCACTCAGATATAATTTACTCGATACCACCTAACAAGAGAGGTTTGTGTTTTTGAACTTCTCTAGGAGCTCCTGTTCCCTAATCATCATATGGGCTACATGGATAGATTTTCTACTCAGGGCATCTGCCACCACATTGGCCTTACTCGAATGATATTTCAACACATAATCATAGTCTTTCAGAAACTCCATCTATTTTCTCTGTCTCATATTGAGTTCCTTCTGGTCACACAGGTATTTCAGACTCTTGTGGTCACTATAAATCTCTATGGTAGCACCATACAGATAGTGTCTCCAGATTTTAAGAGCAAACACTATGGCGGCTAACTTCAGATCATGCGTGGGATAATTCTCCTCATGAGGCCTCAACTGCCTAGAGGTATATGCCACTACTCTACCCTACTGCATCAACACACATCCTAACCCTTTGCCCGAGGCATCACAATAAACCACAAATGGTTCACTAGGGTCAAGGATAATTAGTATAAGGGCAGTGGTCAAATGAAGTTTTAACTCCTGGAAACTCCTCTCACATCTATCATCCCATACAAATGGTGTCTCTTTCCTAGTTAGCCTTGTCAGTGGTAAGGCCATCTGAGAAAAGTCCTGAATAAATCGTCGATAGTATCCTGCCAAACCTAGGAAACTCCTAACCTCAGTGATCGTTCTAGATCTATCCTACTGTAACACAGCCTCAACTTTATGGGGATCAATCGCGACCCCGTCTCGTGAGATCACATGACCTAAGAATCTCACCTCGGTCAGCCAAAACTCACATTTACTAAGTTTGGCATACAACTTTTTCTCTCTCAAGGTCTCTAGAACTAATCTTAAATGTCTCTCGTGCTCCTCAAAAGAACTAGAATACACTAGGATATCATCAATGAAGATCACTACAAACTGATCTAGATACAGTCTAAATACTCTATTCATGTAATCCATAAACACAGCAGGCGCATTCGTCAACCCGAATGGCATCACAAGGAACTCATAATGCCCATATCTCGTTCTGAAGGCCGTCTTGGAGACATCTTCAATTCTCACTCTCAACTGGTGATACCCAGATATAAGATCTATCTTGGAAAACACAGATGCCCCATCCAACTGATCTAACAAATCATCAATTCTAGGGAGAGGATATTTATTGTTGATAGTAACTTTATTCAACTCTCTGTAATTAATACACAATAGCGAAAGTGTGTTCTCGCCATAGCAAGTTGAATCCTCGCTGTAGCGAGGAGACTTATTCCACTTGTACTTTCTCACTTCTTGGCTCCCCTCTCTTTTCTCAATTCTTTCTTCCTTCTTTTATTTTTCCTAAAATTGAAATCAATCATAGAGTGAGGCTCAAACTGCTAAAAATAATACAATAAAACACTCTCTTTATTTTGTTTGATTAAATCCATTTTTAACTCTATTAAACAAGAAGAAAGTACTTACCTTCCTAATTTGATCTCAAATATAATCCTTTTTTATATCATAAATTAGGGACTTATCAAACTCCTCCACACTTAAATCCTTGCTTGTCCTCAAGTAATTCTCAGAAACTATCAAACAGTGTGATCATTTATTTATTCTTTTTCATAATCATCACCCAATCAATCAGAATTTCAGCTCCCCCCACACTTAGAATGAAACTAATGTTAGAAATAAAAGTTCAGCAAAATTTAAATTGAGTTTCGAAAACAATGCAATCATAGCCACACCCTGACTAAGTGCGTGTGTGCCCTACAGATAGATTTTCAAAAAGCACTCAAGTAACCTTCAACATATCCTCATTACATTTTCAAGACCAATCCAGATATCCACTCTAGCTTCAATCATCAACATTCATTAAAAGAGGTTTCTATTGTTCACCAGAGATCAGTTTTCAACATGATCATTCAACTTTTTTTTTTGAATTGGCTTTTGCCCCTTTTTTTTTCTTTTCTCTTTTCTCATCAGTTCTCTTAATCCTTTTGATGCAAATGATGACATTGGTTATGAAGCCACCCGGTTACTCAGATTAGGGAAGTCCTCGGAGTGCTTGTTAGCATATTCTTAGTTTCTATCACCGTTTGACGCAAAAGTTCACACTTTTTAGTGCAAATCCCTGGTTACTAAGTGATTTCAACCATTGGAGTAGAGTTTTTATTTTTTATTTTTTATTTGTTTTTTTGTGAATGGTGTACTCATGATCCCTCTCAAATGACAATCAAATATCTACTAGAAGCAAGTAACTTGGGAGGATCTAAAAAAATAATTGAGAATTAGTTTAAGAGAAAACTTGAATACTTCACTTAATCATATTGTGGAAGAGTGGTCCTAATGTGGGTGCATACTACAACTACATTATCTACTTTGTTCATTTCAAGCTTGCTTCACCCCCATATTCATTGATTAGTATTCCTCTAAGGCAGTGAGGCTAATTCTGGTTAAAATTAGAGATGTTATGATGGATTATTTATGAGTGCTAGATATTTGCTTTATTAACTGAATTTGGGTGTTCGTGTCTACTTAGCCTATGTGTACCTTCCCCCACACTTAAAACTAACATTGTCCGCAATGTGTAAAACAGAAGAACAAAAGCAAGATAAGAGAAGTAAAGTGGGGTGGAGGAAAATGAAAAAGACGGGACTCCCCTAATAAGAAAAAAAAAATATTTGAAAGGACGAGAGGGGTGTGCTAAAACAACTCCTGCAACTGACAGATAACAAAATAGACAAAATATATGCAGCAACCAATGAGTTGTGATGAGAGATAACAGATTAGCCAGTATAAGTGACACAAGCATAGAGATATACAGTCATCCATATACAGTAATCCCAAAAAGCAAAATAAAACAGTAACAAGAAACAGCAATCAAGAGATAGAAGGGTCTTGTGAATCCGAAAGACCAGGCTGGTCACCCGGTGGAGGGTTCTGGGGAAGAACGATCACTGATGGTGTAGAACCCGCTGGAGGTGAAGGGACAGGGGCAGGCATCAAGTAATCCATAAGCATTTGAAGCTGGTCCTTCATTGACAGGACATGGCCTTCCAACCGGTCAATGGACTCCCGTACCCAACCCTCAAACTCATCTGAATGTGGCAGGTCCTGCTGCATCGGCTCAGGGGTGCTTATGCACTATGGAGGAGGTGGTAAAAAAGCTTCAGGAGGTGCTCGGGTAGACGCCCGTTGTCTACGAGGATGGCTCGGCTCATCCTTCATGCTATCATACTTAAATGGCCCTTTTGGCTTGAACTGTGCATCATTCTTGGAGACTCGGCTTCCCCCCATAGTGACTAGCTCAGTAAGCATGTGGGGGTAGGCCAAGATCGCTTTATCAGACCTCGCTACTTGCTTGAAGTTCAGGTACATCAGGCGAGGGATGTTCACCCACTACTTGGTCATGAAGCACCAAGTCAGTGTAGCTCGCTCTTGGATCATGTCAGAACCATGAGAGCTCGTCAGAATGTTGCTAGTGATGAATTGTAGCCAATAACGGGCCGGTTTGTTTAACTGATTCACCGGGTACACTTTGTTGACCAATCGGGCTCGGCCTTCTAGCGCGATGGTGGTTTCCACCTCCTCCCATGGAACAGATTGAGGATTCTCCAAATAGTGTTGGAATGCGCATTCCTCGACGTCCGGTAGCTTATAGAAGTCTTGAAAGACTTTCTCGTTGATGCGTACCCAAGCAGCCTGGCAATAATATTCATCCTCTTCCTCTTCAGTATCCTCAAAGTTGGCATACAGCTCTTGGATCATCAGTGGGATCCGATGCATCGGCTTTTTGGTGAAGCCTTGCAATCCATGCCACTGGAAGTCCAGATAGGTGAGATCCAGGCCATGAGGCTCATAATATCTGTCTTCAACCACACCTTGGTCAGCGAAGAGCCTCTCAAAACGGAATTCCGCCCAGGCTGAAGCGAACCTATCTTTATCATAGGCTTGCTTCTGCTGCTTAGATGAGGATGCTCCAGCAGTCTTGGCTTGCTTTTTGGGACCCATCACTGTGAAAAGCAAAGATGAATTGAAAGCAAATCAGTGCAAGTAGTAAAAGAAATCAACTGGATGATCAGGGGAAATGGGGTGCCATATGCATAGCAAAAAAAATGTAAAGCATGAAATAACTACATGTGCGATGATATCACGAAAGAAATGAGCCTTTAAAAGCCTACAGGGGACTAGAAGGGCAGAGGAAGATGGAAGCAACCGAATTAGGGAACGCCCTGGAAGAAAACAGCATTTCTGGAAAAATTGCTCGAACTCGCTGTAGCGAGTTTATGCTCGCTATAGCGAGCATGAACAGATGTGAGTAAAATGCGATTATATGCAGAATAATGCCAAATTAAATGAAGTCCCCTGCACAGAAATATGCAACCAGCACAGCGTATGCAATCAAAATGAATAATTAACCCTAAACTACACAAATTCAGACGAAACGTTCTTCAACCCTAAAGTTCTCAAAATTGCCTAAAATTGCCATGATTCAGGAGATAAAATGAGTAATCGACTTACGTGATGCAAGGAAACTGGAATGCGAGGGGAATGGGAGCGTTGGTCGTAGGAGATTTGGTCGAAGGACGAGATCTCAGGGAGGAGAGTTCAGAGGCGCTATAGCGAGAATGAAGGTGGTTTGGTTAAGTGACGTAATGAACTATTTGGGCTCAGAAATTTGCGACCTCGCAATAGCGAGGTACTCTCTGGAAAAAGTATAAGCAGGGCTGCAGTCTTCGCAACAGCGAAAGGAACTCTTCGCTATGGCGAGAAGACTTGTAAAAACTTAGACACTGAAGAGTATTGCTGTAGCAAGGCTATAGCGAGGAGGTCTCTGGTGTTTGTACGTGGTTCAAGAGTATGCCACATTCACTATAGCGAGAAGACTATCTCACAATAGCGAGGAGACTTAAAAATTTTATAGTGCATATGTCACTCGCTATAGCGGGGCTATAACGACAAACTTTCTGGACGTTGTACCACATTGGATGCATAGATCTCGCCATGGCGAAAGGGTTGGCTTGCTATAGCGATGACACTTAGTATTGTTCATAGGGCTTGCCACAGCCTAGCCATGGCGAGGGACTCTCTGGTTACTATACTTGATACAAAATAAGCAGCCTCACTGTAGCGAGGTGGTCCTCTCGCTATAGCGATTTTTTTTTTTTGGAACTAATGAATATGCAAATAAGCATTTTATGACCCTATTTATATTACCTCTCACATCAACTCATTTTCCTCAAATCATAACCAACATAGTTAATTAACATGACTAAAATGATTATGGGTAATGCAAAGTAAGGTTAGAAACTCCCTGAAAATCATGTCGGACGTCGGTCTTTTCTACCAACACACATTGTTCCCAGCATCCAGCACTCCAATACCACACCCAACCTACAAAACACACAAAGGACATGGAAAATCATAACAAATAAAATGAGAACGATAAACTTAAATTGAAGAACAAGAAGAAAACTTGGGTTGTCTCCCAAGGAGCGCTTGGTTTATAGTCCTCAGCCAGACTTTGTCTGCCAATTAAGGAGGTTGAGCCAAGGTATGAACTGTAGTCTGCCAGTCTATTTCGCCACCCAGATAATGCTTAAGCCTTTGGCCATTTACTTTAAACTGATCTCCTGATTTCTCATCCTGAACTTCAATGGCTCCATAAGATGTTACAGCAATTACCTTGAATAGTCCAGACCATCTTGATCGCAACTTACCTAGAAACAACTTTAAACGAGAATTATAAAATAACACAAGGTCTCCAGGTGTAAATGTCCTTGGTAAGATGTGTCTATCATGAACTCTTTTAGTTCTTTCTTTATAAATTCTAGAATTTTCAAAGGCTTACAATCTAAACTCATCCAACTCATTAAGTTGCATTAGTCTTTTCTCACTCACTTTAGCCATATCATAATTTAGTTTCTTAATAACCCAAAAGGCTTTATGCTCTAGCTCAATGGGCAAATGACACGCTTTTCCAAAAACCAATTGATATGGAGACATACCTATTAGAGATTTAAAAGCCGTCCTGTATGCCTATAAAGCGTCATCGAGCTTATCTGCCCAATCTTTTTTAGTGGGGTTTACAGTCTTTTCCAAAATCCTTTTTATTTCTCTATTGGATACTTCACACAAGTCGTTGGTTTGAGGGTGATAAGCCAAAGCCATTTTATGGGTGACTCCATATTTTTCAAGCAGACCCCTGAACAACCTATTGTTAAAATGAGTCCCCCCATCACTAATGATTGTCCTAGGTGTGCCAAATCGAGTAAAAATATTCTTTTTAACAAATCGCACCATCGTATTGGCATCATTAGATTGGCAAGCTACAGCCTCAATCCACTTACTCACATATTCAACAACAACTAAAATGTATTGATGAGCTCTAGATGAAACAAATGGTCCCATGAAATCAATGCCCCATACATCAAATAATTATACCTCAAAAATACCTGATTGGGGCATTTCATGCCTCCTTGAGATGTTACCAGTTAGCTGACATGCATCACAATGACTCACAAACAAATAAGCATCTTTAAACAGTGAAGGCTAATAAAACCCAGACTGTAACACTTTGTAAGCAGTACGTTAGCCGTTAAAATGACCACCATAAGGAGCAGAATGATAAGTATGAAGAATGTCATTTTTTTCAGTTTGAGGCACATTTTCGCAAAATTTGGTCAGCACATTTCCTATATAAAAATGGTTCATCCCACACAAACCATTTCACATCATGCAAAAAAATTTTCTTTTGATAAAAATTTAATTCATTGGGCACAATGCCACTGACCAAGTAGTTGGCATAATTAGCATACCAAGGCACAGATATACAATTCACAGCAAATATAGATTCATCAGGAAAGCTCTCATTAATCAAGAGATTATCCACACAATCAGAGTTATTCATAAGCCTAGATAAATGATCAGCCACTTGATTTTCCGTTCCTTTCCTATCAGCAATTTGCACATCAAATTCTTGCAATAGTAAAACCCATCTAATTAGCCTAGGTTTGGATTCTTTCTTACATAAGAGATATCTAATAGCAGCATGATCAGTATGAACTATAACTTTAGTACCCATCAAATAGACTCTAAATTTCTCAAAAGCAAAGACAACAGCAAGCATTTCTTTTTCAGTAGTTGAGTAATTTACCTGTGCTCCAGCTAAGGTTTTGCTTGCATAGTAAATAGGATGGAAAATCTTACCATGTCTCTGGCCAAGCACAGCTCCAACCGTATAATCGCTCGCATCGCACATAACTTCAAAGGGTAGTGACCAATCAGGGGCCACTATAATTGGTGCGGTGATGAGTCTTTGCTTAAATTCTTCAAAGGCTTTCAAGCAGTTTGCATCTAACTTGAAAGGGGTATCCTTTTCAAGCAATTGAGAAAGAGGCTTTGCTATCTGTGAAAAATCCTTGATAAATCGCCGATAGAACCCAGCATGCCCCAAGAAGCTTCTAATAGCTTTCACATTAGTGGGCGGTGGTAGTTGTTCAATTACTGAAACCTTTGCCTGATCCACTTCCAACCCTCTTTTAGACACTTTATGCCCAAGCACTATACCTTCACAAACCATGTAATGACATTTTTCCCAATTTAGGACTAAATTAGTGTCTTCACACCTTTGCAAGACTCGTGTCAAATTGGCCAGACACTCTTCAAATGTGATACCAAATACTGAGAAATCGTCCATGAAAACTTCCATAATATGCTCAATCATGTCAGAAAAAATCGACATCATACATATTTGAAATGTGGCAGGAGCATTACATAGTCCAAAAGGCATGCATCTGAATGCGAAAGTTCCATATGGACAAGTGAAAGTGGTCTTTTCTTGGTCCTCTGAGGCAATAACACTTTGATTGTATCCAGAATAGCCATCCAGGAAACAGAAGAATTCTTTTCCTGCTAACCGATCTAACATCTGATCGATGAATGGAAGCGGGAAATGATCCTTCCTTGTAGCCATATTCAACTTTCTGTAGTCCATACAAACTCTCCAACCTGTGACTGTTCTTGTGGCAATCATTTCATTCTTCTCATTATGCACCACTGTCATACCTCCTTTCTTAGGAACACACTGCATCGGACTCACCCAGTCACTATCTGAGATGGGATAAATAATGCCAGCATCAAGCCACTTAATAATCTCTTTCTTGACCACTTCTTTCATTATCGGATTCAATCTTCTTTGGTTTTTCACTTATTTCTTGTGGTCATCTTCTAAAAGAATTTTGTGCATACAGATGGCTGGACTGATCCCTTTTATATCTGCTATGGTCTAACCAATAGCTCTTTTGTGCTCCTTTAACACTTTTAACAGCTGCTTCTCTTGGAAAAATGTTAATGCAGATGAGACTATGACTAGCAAAGTTTCTCCTTCCCCCAAATAAGCATATTTTAGATGCGGTGGAAGAGGTTTCAGTTCCAACAATGGAGGTTGCTCGATGGACGGTGGTAGAGCATGAGTTTTTTGTGAAGTCAATTCCAGTTATTCAAAATGCCCATTCTGCTTAGCCATAGGCCTAAATGTATTAAGCTTGTGCTCAACTTCCACTCTCTTCACTTCCTCTATACTCGACTTACTAACAAATACTGCTTCAAGAGGATCGGTGAAAGCATAAGAGTTTAATTTTTCTTGAATCATCTCTTCAACAATGGACACTCGTGAGCATTCTTTGACACTACCCAAATGCTTCATGGCTTTCTCCACAATGAAAGTGACTTGTTCATCTCCCAGTCGCATTATTATCTCCCCTTTTTTCACATCAACAAGTGCTCTACCAGTAGCTAGAAACGGCCTCCCCACTATCAATGGGATATCTCTATCCTCTTCAATATCGAGCACAATAAAATCAGCGGGATAGATGAACTGCCTAACTTTCACTAACACATCTTCAATGATTCCATGTGGATAAGAGAGACTTCTATTGGCTAACTGCAAAGTGACCATCGTTGGGTTGGCCTCTCCTATCTATAACTTTCAAAAAATGGATAAGGGCATAAGGTTCACAGCAGATCCTAAATCACAGAGTGCTTGACCTTCAAATTTATCCCCAATCATGCAAGGGATTGAAAAGGAACCCGGGTCTTTGCACTTGGTTGGTAGGTTGGATTTTAGGATATTTGTAGTCTCCTTTGTCAAAGCCACTGTTGCAAACTCAGTAAACCTCTTCTTCTTGCTAAGCATGTCCTTAAAGAACTTAGCATATTTAGGCATTTGCTCCAAGGCTTTGAAGAAAGGGATATTGATGTGAAGTTGCTTAAACATGCTCAAGAACTTCTTATACTGATCATCAAGGACTTTCTTCTGCAATCTCTGTGGGAATGGAGACAATGGCACCACTTTAGAATGTACAACTGTCTTTTCTTCAGATTTTTCCACTTTAGACTCTCCTTCCTTGTCCTCTTCTTTGTTACTCAAACTGGCAGCCTTTTTCTCTTTCTTCTGTTGAAGTTCTTCACCTTCTATCTGAATAGTGCCTAATGGACCCTTAGAATTCATTTTAGTTAGTTCCTTCACTTGAACTTGTATTTCAAGAAGTTCTTTACCACCTCTCAAAGTGATAGCCTTGCATTCTTCCTTACCCTCTCTTCTTGGGTTGGGAATTATATCGCTTGGCAAACCTCTTTGGTGCAGTGCATTTACAGCATATGCTAATTGCCCCATCTGTACCTTTATGTTCTTAAGGGAAGAATCCACTCTTGCATTTATACCGGCTTGCTCTTCATTATTCTTGATCTGAGTGGTCATGAACTTAGCCAGTACATCTTCTAGATTCGTTTTGGGCTCTTGAACGGGTACATTCTGCCTTGTTACTTGAGAAAACCCAGGAGGTTGAGTTGGCCTTACTCCAGAAGATGATGGTTGATTAAGTGATGGACCATTCTTCCAAGAAAAATTCGGATGGTTTCGCCATGCAGGATTGTAAGTATTTGAGTATGGATTCTGATTCTTTGGAAAACTCCCTACATAGTTAACTGATTCTGTTAATGCAAAGGGGCAATGTTTTGTTGAGTGCAGATCTCTACAATTCTCACAAGCAGTTAGAGTCACTTGGGTAGAACAAACATTCAATTGCTGACTTCGTTACACTTGAGATTCTAACATACCAAACCTCTTGTTCAGGGCAGAGAGAATAGTTGCTAGTGGTATGGAAGAGTCTTTTTGAGTGCTAGCAACATTAGCAGTAATCCTTCTATCACCTCCTCTTTGCACATAGCTCTCAGATAGTGTGTCCAAAGCCAGAATAACATCATCTACCGGCATGTCATCCCAACGCCCATTTAAGATAGCATCCAACATAGTGTCAGTTTGTGGAGTCAAGCGTGTGCAGAAATTCTAAACAATGGCACAGTTATCCATTCCATAACTCGGGCATTGGAGGAGTAAATGTTTGTATCTCTGCCATGCAGCGTACAAATGCTCATCTAAAGCTTGCTTAAAGTTGATGAGCTCACGACGGGCATCTGCTATTCTATTATTTGGAATGAAGCGAGCTTTGAACCTTGCCTCTAGCCTATCCCAAGTGTCTATTGAACCCTCTGGTAAATTTAACAACCATTCCTTAGCCTTTCCTTGCAGAGAGAGTGGGAATAGTCTAAGTCTTAACACATCCATTGGCACCCTATTCTGTTTGAATGAATCACAGACTCCCAAAAATGACAGAATGTGGCGGTTAGGATCTTCATCAAACTTCTCACCAATGAACTATCCATTGAGCTGCAGCATGGAGATCATCACAGGTTTTAGCTCAAAATTAGCAGCTTGAAAATCCGGGACCACAATGCTCGGCTGAGTGGTTCTCATGGTTCTTCCCACAAAATCTTTGATAGTATGATTCTGATTATCTTCGTTCGCCATATCTGTGGTAGGAACGATTATCTCACTTTCTGCTTGAATTAGTGTAGACCTTTCAGCCAAAATATTCATTAAACTCCTTGTCTTTCTAGGTGTTCTATTAGATCTAGATTTAGGTGACATAAACTATGTACCTGTGAAAACAAAAGAGTGCAGATCAAGAGTCTTACTAAGCTAAAAGAATCAAGAGGTAATTACTAAGAAAGTAATAATTGAATTACTATAGCTAACAACTGAAAGCGTAAATAACCAAGAAAAAGTAAATAAAATAAAATAAGTGTTTAAGCTAAAACTACTCAAACCCCTCTAATTCTCTTCACCAATTGCCTTAATTCCTCAGCAATGGCCCCAAAAACTTGATGCTCACTGAAATATGACACCGCAAGTGTACGGGTCACAGACGTAGTACGTGGTGAATCAAGGTCGTTCCCTCAGAGAATTAATACAATTGACGATTAGACATTAGAGTTCTCATATTCATTTTAATTAAACAATCAATTTGCAATTGGATTTATGAAAATTACGTAAAGGCAAGTAATAAACGCTGGTTGTAATTAGATGTATGCAATTAGAGACACCTTAGGAATTTTAATCCCCTTTATATCAACTGTCGATTATCTCCCTTTTAATTAAACGGCTTAAGGCAATTTTTAGAGTCAAGGTTGAATTAAATGCAATTGTCTTTCGATCCAATTGAACCTTTGTATCCACTCACTCTTAATGTCTCAAGGAGTGGTTAATAATTGATTAAGTGCAGACCTTCTTTCGACTACCTAAGGCCCTTGAGAATATCTCTATCTCAAGTACAAATTAGATTATATCTAATCCTAAGTTATTTAACCAATGGTCTATAAGCAATTTTCTTCCTTCAAAGGTTAATTACTCAATCCACAATCAAACTAAAGGAGGCCACCCAATAGAATGAAATATACTTCAGATTAAACACTATAATTTCCAATAAACTGCATAATCAACCAGGGAAAACAATCTCCATAGATTAAAGGTTCATAAAATCCCTAAAGATTACAAAATCTAACTGCTCATGGCTTGAAATCTATAAATAAATTCAGCAAACATGTTAACTATCATCAACTAAGAGGGGAGATGGATTAGAAACACCTAATCGGAAGGAAAATCGATAGAATTGATGAAATTCCGATCAAATTGAAGCTTCTCCAACACCCTTGATGTGTTTTCTTCTCTCTTAGTCGGCCAAAACTTCCTCTGTATGCTGAATGAATGAAACCCTAGCCTTTCCTCGTCTTTTTTAGCTTACTAAATTAAACTGTGCGTTTCAGGATCCGATCTCGCTATGGCGAGGAGTGCTTCTCGCTATATCGAGATCTCATAAGTTCCCAGATTTCTGCTGTTCTCACTACTGCTGTGCTATGGCGAGTTTCTCCCTAGAATTTGTATGCTTCGCGACTTCGCTGTGGCGAAGTACCTCACTCGCTATAGCGAAAGTGTGTTCTCGCCATAGCAAGTTGAATCCTCGCTGTAGCAAAGAGACTTGTTCCACTTGTACTTTCTCACTTCTTGGCTCCCCTCTCTTTTCTCAATTCTTTCTTCCTTCTTTTATTTTTCCTGAAATTGAAATCAATCATAGAGTGAGGCTCAAACTGCTAAAGATAATACAATAAAATACTCTCTTTATTTTGTTTGATTAAATCCATTTTTAACTCTATTAAACAAGAAGAAAGTACTTGTCTCCCTAATTTGATCTCAAATATAATCCCTTTTTATATCATAAATTAGGGAGTCATCAGGTGCTGTGTCCATCTAAGGATAGTGTCTAGCAAAGTGCCCTGGCTTTCCACATTTGAAACATGTCACCGGAGACTGTTGGAAGGATGACTGGCTCAGAGGAGGCGATATCGGCTTGCCCCACTGTGGCCTTTGGTTCTATGGCCCCTTGCCTCTCTTCTTGGGACTGGGTGTCACACTAGAACCCTCTTCTAGTCTCGGTCTTTTCAATTCCGAAACCCCTTTCTGACTAGCTGTAACCGCAGCAGACATGATAGCTCGCAGGTTAGTCTCAATCACCTTGCTGACCTCCACAAGGGTATTAAACTTCCTGATCTGCTGTGGAGTAACTCTGTCGCTAATCAAGGGCTTCAACCCAGTCTCAAACTACTCATATCTCCAAGGTTCACCATCATACCTCTGGAGGTAAGAGGAATACTGAGACAACTCAATAAACTTGGCCACATACTGGTCCATAGTCATCTTATCTGTCTATCTCAAGCCCATAAATTCTATCTCTTTCTTCTTCCTCACCGAACTAGGGAAATATTTCTCATAAAATTCGACCAAGAAGCTTTCCCAAGTGATCAGTACGTTCTTAGTCTTTATCAGAGGTTTCGTGCTATGCCACAATCTATCAGCTTCCTTTTGTAGCATAAAAGTGGCTAGCTGAGCTTTCTGTTCGGTGGTACAATCTATCACTGAAAATATCTTCTCTAGCTCCATAACCCAAGCCTCCGCCTTATCCGCATCCAACTCCCCGTCAAATGAGGGTGGACTATTCTGCCTAAACTGCTTCAACAGTTTTTGGATAGGCGTCTGGGTCTGAACAACAACAGGCTCCTGGGGAGGTGCAGGTGGAATGCCAGATGTGGATGGCTGAGGTACAGGGGCCTCTCTCCTGGCTTCTTCTTGCCTGGCCAGGGTATCTTGCAAGTGCATGATCATATCATGTTGTTGCTGAGCAATGTACCTCTGCTGTTCCAGTATCTCCTGGTACTGGCCCATCATGGCTTTATATCGATCAAGCCTCTCCATGATGGTTCGTAGAGGATCCTCAGGCCTAACGGGAACCTCCAACTCAGCTCTTTGAGCCCTGGGCAGCCTGCCTCTACCCCTGCCCCGTCTAGTCTCAACCATGTCTGAAAAGAAGTAGCAATCCTCAGTTCACAAACATAGCACAAGCACATATGCATATGGATGTTACCACTTCCATGGCAATTCACACCAAACATAAGTAAATTACACCATTCAAGAGCCCAACCTCAAGCAAAGTGCCTAAACCTTTGCTCTGATACCAAAAATGTAACACTATAATGACTTAACTCCAACTAATCTCTCTCTAGGCTTGATTCCATATGATTTCCAATTAAAATGACCAAAATTGTGGTATTTTACTACTTTAAGTCGGGGTTTAATCAGTTATATTTTGTCCCATGGTTCCCATGAACCCATCATTCACATTTTCTACTCAAACTCCATTTATACAACTCATACATAACATCAAACAACTCATAAACCACAAATATGAAGCCAAAAACCAAGAAAATATAATTTCTCAAATGAGCCCAAAAGTCAGATTTTTGGCTCTAATTTTAAAAAATCATAACTAATTCTAGAAAAATAGGAATTAAGCAAACCATAGCTCTCTAGAAAGCTTTAAGTGTTAAATTTTAAAAATAATGCCCAACCACAATCTCAGCGTTTGGACCATGTTTGACATTGAAAAAGAGACAGAGGTCCGGGTGTCCCTGGTACTGGTGCAGCTTGATATCATGAAATTCAAAAATTCATAACTAATTCCACAAAAATCTAATTTGGGTGAACTATACCAATTTGGAAAGATACTAGAGGAGAAAAATAAGTCCATATCAGTTAAGCAACCCTTGGACCTCGAAAACTGATGGAACAGTAACGAAGGTCGGATAACTTCCCTAATACTGATACAGAACTTCAGAAAGTCGTTTCTCCCTTTACAGACTCCAATTGAGGTGCTTCTAATTGGTATAGGTCACTGTGAATATCTATTTTATGCCCATAAAATTTCATGACAAACAGACAACGTTTGGTCTATGAATGACACAGATTCATTTTCGGACCTAGTTGCACAGTACAATAACCAAAACTAGAAAATTCTCCAACTTCAACAATTCACCAAATATTTCTTAGACCTCTAAATATTACCCACTTTAGCTTATCGGGAAGCTTTCAATAGGCTCTAGAGGCATGCCAAATTTCATGTCAAGAAAAGCTCATTTGGTCATACTTTGATAAAGCTCACAAATATGACGGTTTTAGCACCCAAAATGGTTCAAAGTCGGTCCAAATGGCCTCCCACATGTTCTAGCACCTCTTGGGCAAGTTTGAAAGTATAAACATAGTGTATATGAAATAGTCAAGTGGTCCAAATCAATACATATCTCAAACTCACTATGCTACGGGCCAAAATACACTCTTACATGTAAGCCACAAAATGGCCAAATTTCACATTTTCATTGCTTTGGCTCTCTACATAGATCATACATTATTCATACATACTTTTACACTTGCTCAAATATTTACATCTCAAAAATAATGATTTTCATGCCATGATATCATATCAATGCTAAGAATAGGCTCTAAGACTTTCGGTCTAGCCTCACCCGAGCTTTGGGACTTTTGGATTGGCCTCACCCTTAGTTTAAGGACTTTCGGCTCCACCTCACCCATCTCAAGGGACTTTCGACACCACCTCACCCGAGCAATTTTCACAATTCATATCATAAGCATATTGGTACCAATGCATCAAGGCAACATCAAATGGCATGGCTCACAATACAAGCATTTACACAAGCATACAATGACTATATACATCCAAGAATGTAACAAGAAAGAGTGGAGAGCTACCTTATAAGCCAACGCAAGCCTTCCCTTTCAAGTTCTCTTCTCCCTTCTTGATTTCACACTCACAACTAGATGGAGTTGCTTCTTTTGAGCCTAGGCACAACAAAGAGCATGAAATTACTCTCTCATAACTCAATAATTATTCACAAAGCTAGGAGTTTCTTTAAAGCAAACCCTAACAAGTATAAGCAACTAGGGGTTTCTCTTTCTCTAGAGTTCCAGTAACTCTCTTTCCTCTCTCAAGCTCTTAAGAAAGAAAGCAAAGAAGAAGAAGTGAAGATACATGAGTTTCTTGCTCATTCTTGACTAGAATAGAGCTTTCTTACTCAACAACTCGTGGAAAGAAACCTCATAAGGAGAAGAATAGAATCAAGAAGAAGAAGCATGGAGAGCTTTAAAGGATCTTACCTTTCTTCCTTAGCTTCCCTTCCTTCTCTCTTAGTTTCTCTAGTTTCCCTCTCTCTCTCAAACCTTTTCTTTGCTTTGGATGAAACTTAGGTCGATTTAAAGGAAAAGAATGAATTTGGACGTTTTAAGAAGTCAAATTCTCTTTTTTCACGCTTTTCCAAACTAACCCTCGCTATAGTGAAGCATAACCCTTGCTACAGTGAGCATATATTAATCCCAGACCCCTGCTTTCGCTATGGCGCGTGCTACGGTGAGCAGCTCCCTAGTTTTTGTATGGGATGCCCACACTCGCTATAACTAGAAGCATTCTCGCTATAGCTAGAAGGCATTCTCGCTATAGCTAGACCATTTCTCGCTATAGCGAACAGGTACATTCGCTATAACTAGGCCATTTCTCGCTATAGCTAGCAGACTTAGAAAATTTCAGAACTTCAAAAAAATTTTAATTTTTTTTTCTGGTTGTTACAGTCCACGGTGGAATCCTTTTCTTTTTCTTTTTCCAAGTACATACCAAACAAGGCCTTAAAGTATAAAAGCAGAATGGAATCATGTGCTATGACTTTTGTGAAGTAATTTGCACTATGATGCATCACACTTCTAGGTGTCTTTTAGATCAATTCACGTTGATGTAGTAGGGTTCAATAGTGTGCTAGCTTGTGGATGATTTTTTTTTTGGTTTGGAACTTAATAGTTTGTTTGTGTGTCAAAATTTTTGTTTCCTGGTAATTAATGACTAGATTAATCGGCTAGGAATGAATGATAATATTGAAAAGATGTGCATGTCAACTTAGGAATTGAGCTTCTATTTTGTAAATATGATATGTTGAATTTTCTCTTCCTTATCTCCTCTTAATTAGCTACATGATTTCATGAATTAGAGCAAATAGGAATTCTATCAAAAATTATTCATCTACAATGCACTAGTTCAAGTGAGTTAAATCTTACAGTTCAATAGTTCCTTATAGTATAGGAAAAACAATTTCTATCTCTTAACTTTTAGATATTTTATAATTTGAGACTAACAATCTGTTAGTATTGTTGACAGTATGTGAAGTAGGTGTTTACTTATTGTGATGATCTTCAACGAAAGAAGCAATTCTGTTACATACTTGTCACATAAGTCTTGAATTTTCTACTAGTTCTTTGTAATTTTGTCTTGTTAAAGTGCCCTCCACATGTATTATGTTGACTTTGTCCTTGATTGTATGATTGGGCACGCATTGCTTTTTAGAAATTGGAAATTCAATTATTATTTTCCTTTTCAAGTGTATATCTTCATGGATGTAAATTGCTTTTATTCTTTGGTACTGCTGCTGGATATCATGAACGACTCCAAGTTTCGTGAAAGGTATATGTCCCTTGCTCGAGATATTGAAGTCATGGAGCCTAAGTCCTCTTTCTAAGTGCTGTAAATGACTTATTTATCTTTTTGCATATTATGTCCCATAAAAATAATTCAAATGTCATAGTCTTTTTAGCTTTTGTTTCCTTGTCTTTTTATTTTCTTTATTACAATCAAATAATGTTTTCACCTAAATTTTCTTTGCAAGGAATATTAAAGGCACATTTATAAAGCATTTAGAATTTTATTTTCTAAATGCTTTTGAAAAGTTTTAAAGTTAAACTAATGAAAAGAGATATTACCTTGTTTTATCAACTTAAGTAACCCTTTTGCATCTTATATATTTTTCCAACTTTAAATCCATGCTTGATATTGCTTATTTGTTCTTGCAGATTAAGCAAAAATGCCCTTGCAGGGATGGCAAGATGGCTGGATTGGTCCTATCTTAGCCAATCTTGAATCGAGTGTATGTCAAAAGAAACTTTTGTTTTCTAATTTCTGAGTCATTAGTATGCTCAACTCATATGACATTCTTGGTGTTTTGAAGTTGACATTCTTATCAATATCTTGTACCATTTTGCAAGTTGTATGCTTTTGAAATATCATCTCTCATGTTTATTATAGTCTTTTTTTTGCCCATTTTGGTAAATTTATTTTTGGAAATAAACAAGTTTGCCAATTGAAACATTATTGGTTGTGTTGTACTGGAAACTATGACAAAGTTTGCCCATTTAAACATATGGGTATTCAATATTTATTACATTATTTATATTAGGATTATAAATTTTATGTTTGCAAACTAGCATTATGAAATGAATTTTCAAAAAAATTAAAAAATTGTTAGTAGCAACTTTAATTGCCATTAAAATTTATTTAACTAAAAATCTTTTATTGCCATTAAAAGTCCTCCTTTAATGGAGACTTTTTATAGAAGCCAAATTAATAAGGTTTTAGTGGTGATCATTATTGCTACTAAAAGTCCTTTTTGTGACAATCTAAGTTTTTGTCACTAAAAGAAAGTATTTTTAGTGACGATTCTTGTCATCGCTAAAAGCTCTTTTTTACGACAATCTTTTACAAAAGCCAAATAAATAAGTCTTTAGTTGTAATAGTTGTCGCTATTAGATAATTTTAACAGTAATTTTTGTTGCACTAAATTTTATTTTTAGTAGTGATTTTTTTTGTTACCACTAAAAATTATTTGTTACAAGGATATTATGTACAATTGTCATTGCTAAAACTTTCTAATGATGACCTTTGTACTTTTACTAGTGACAAAAATCATTGCTAAACGCTTTTTTTGTAAATCACTTATTTAATTTTATTTAAAATTATATTTAATTAATTTATTCAGCTTTACTCAAAATTTAGAATAAATTACATAGACCTTATTGAGTTTTGTTAAAATTAAATAAACTTCTTTTTTATTTTTAAAATATACACTTTAGTCTAATTTTAAATGTTTTGATTAAAATACTCTTTATTAACTTAAACATATAAATATTTATTATATCCAAAATATGCATAAATAAAAATAAAATTGAATGGATTTTGTTTTATTAGATTTGACCCAAAACAATATATATTTAGATTAATGGAGGGTAATTCAGTCAAAAAATAAAAAAATAAACTAAAGTATAACAAAATTTTTTGCTTCAAGAAATGTCTGCATATATTTTGAATATAGAAGGAAAATTCATGTAATTTTAGCAAAACTCAATGGAAGCTTGTGTAATTTATTCTAAAACTTATTTAAATTTGCAAAAAAAAATAGAAATAATTATGTTAATTATGAAATAAAATAAAATTACATTACATCAAATTTTTAAAGATTATTTTAATTACATTGCTTTATTTTAACTACGTCCATTACTTTATAATCAATTCTTATATATTTAAAATGATTATTAAATAAAAGTAAAATAAAATAAAATAACTCTAACTAATAAAAAAGTTATAAATAAAGTTGGATAATAGATATAAAAGATAATTTTGACATCATTACTAAACACAAACACGTTCAAACGTTCAATTAATACTCACTATCAATGTTTTTCAGTGTTTTATTAAATAATCTTCACTTTATAACTTAAGACTAATTAATGCTTCGTTAACCAATGCTCTGAAAGTACTAGTGAACTTAAAAAAAAATCAATTTCTATAGCAAGGCAAGGTAGAGAGAAAGAGAGATGATGATGATGATGATGATGATGATGATGGTAAATGAACCAAGATACCATGGGTTGCATTATGGACTTTTAGAAATCTTGTGGGGGAAGTCCATTTCCGTAGGACTTGTAAGAGGAGCAATGAGGTAGATGGGATCCCAAAGTTTGCACTGCAAATATTTTGCATTTGAAACTTGAGAATAAAGTAGATGTACTTCGCTGAAGAACCTCTGTAAAAGGGAGGGGAAATTCTTCATTCGAAAAATGAGGCAAATGCAAGAGAGAAAGAGTGTGTGCAAGATCTATATATATACACGCACACAAAGGAATGTAAAGATGTGAGAGAAAGAGTGAGTAAAAGATTTATATATATATACACGCACACAAAAGAATGTAGAGGTGTAGTTGATCGATGATTTGCAAAGGCTGAAGTATTGGAGGATGCATCGAAAAGAGCTGACATAGGCTCACGATTTTAGTCTAACTGGGATGAAAAGCATTGATCTTTGAAGAGGTTTCATAGGTAGATGAACAGTGATGGAGAAGGGTGTTATTTCATCAAGAAAAAATAATTAAACAAGAGATTGAAATAGTAATGTAGAAAGAACAAAAATATCCTCATTAACAAAACAAATTATCATTTTTTTTAAACAAAGTACAATAAGGAATTAGAACAAATATTCATGAGAAAAATAATTGAAAATTATACAATCTAGATATCATGAAAAAAAAGGGAAATATCATCTTGTGTTTGTAGTACCTGTCACAAAAGGATGACGAACAAGAAAATGAATTATAAAACAATAGCTTGAGTCATACGGATGCATATTATTTTTAAAAACTATTTTGTTGCACTATAAAATTAATTGTGAAAGTTTTACAAGATTAAACAAATTCTTTTAAAAAAATTAAGAGACAGAACAATAGCTAATTTTATACAACCCAATAATTAGAAGAGAGTGAGTGAGTGAGTATATTTAGAAGGATGCATATGAACGTATATATTATAATGACATTGAAAAAATTAACGTTAAGAAAATAATGGACAAATGATCTGAGAATGTGAGAAAAATTAGAAATTAAAAATTAAAAATGTTTAGATAATAGAGAAACCACCTATCCGAAAAGTAAAAATTGAATTTAACTAGTTCAAATGTAACCATAATTAATTAATTAAAATTAATTGATTATTTCTATATAGGCAAAAAACATTTTGAAAAAAATTGGTACACACAATTAACTCATGCTAATGGGGATAAATTTATAATTTGTATTACACTTGAACAATTTAACCCAATCTCATACATGCGAGCTTACATCTCTTTTAAACTCTTTGCAAGTCCAAATATAGTTTTTTAATATATAAATACCTAAAACTCTCTATTCCAAAAAATGTGAGATTTTCCTTTGAAATACCTATACTTCACAATAACACGTACATAAAAGGGACTAAAAAGTGAATTTTGGACTTTTTGAGTTATCTATCATATTGTTTTCTAAAAATTTTCAATCACATCAATTTAGTTTTTAAAAGTTTAATGTCATCAATATAATTAATTCATATCTAAAATGATATATTTTTCAAAGCATTATGTATCTTTTATACACTACTTCATTTTGGTTAAGTTAGGACTAAAATGATGTAATTTTAAAAACATTAAGACTAAATTATTTACAATAGTATTTTTCAGGGCTTACGATGATAGTTTATTCTTTGGCATTTTTCATATAAGCTTTTCGGTCTTGCCACTCAGCCTTCAGTGAAAAGTTTTGTCATGTCGAACTGAAAATTTTGACACCTGAAAAATTCTTTTGATATTAAATTTTTTCTTTCCTATAGTAACGGGATTCAATTGCGACATCTAAAATCTTTTTGGGATATATTTAAGTTCTTGAATGAATTTAAAGAGTTCTGTGACAGTTTTCTATCAGTTTTACACAAAATTCAAAATTAAAAAAAGAGAGAAAAAGAACAAATTAGAGAATTAAATAATAATTGTTTTAAATATGAATGTTTGAAATTTTGAAAATAACAAAAGAATGTGTATGTGTGCATATATAAAATGAATACGGGTTTTTCATACTAACAATTTTATTTCATTAGAAGCAGAAAATAACACTTTTTTACCACCCAAAAAAAAAAGTATTTTAAGGGATAGCAAGTCGTCCTTCAAGCCAAAACCTGAACGGTTTTAACAGAGACGTAAGTGGTTACCCACAACAAGACACAACGCTAAACAAATTAACAATGGCTTTTGAGTGAGAAAATAAGAAGGAAAATTATTGTGTGGTACGAATTATTATTATTATTATTTAGGAGCTCCTTCTAACCCAAACGATAATACCTAAGGATAATGTCTAATTGAGTTACGGCTCATAGATTGAGCGTCACACTTAAATCCAAAACTATAAAAAAGTTAAAAGTAAATTATATAAATATTTTTTAAGTTTTTTTTAAAATTATATAGATTTTTTTTTATTTTTAAAACATGTACAAATTTTTTTTGAAGTAAAAATTATTATACATTTTAGTTTAATTTTAAATTTTTTGACTAAAGTATCTTTTTATTTATTTTTTTATTAAAATATATATATTTATATTTAATTGAGAGTATTTTTGTCAAGAAAAAATTAAAATTAAACTAAAGTATAAGATAATTTTATTTTTTTAAAAAAATATGTATATATTTTAAAAATAAAGAAATTATATAATTTTAATAAAACTCAACATATATATATATAGAGAGAGAGAGAGAGAGAGAGAGAGAGAGAGAGAGAGAGAGAGAGCATTCTTCAATGACCAGTCCATCTAAATAACCTAACAGCTATGGGCCTAATTCGTTGCCGAGCTTTGGACCAAGTCATTGTAATGTACACGGATTTAGACAATTAGGAACAATGTAAAGAATATTGAGTATATATAGACTTTATTCATTAAAAGATATATCTCATTACATTTTGATTCTTAAATTTATATCTCTATATAAATTAATCCCTCAAAATTTATAACTCTTAAAATAGAATACATATAAAATTTAGTTTATCGGAAGAACTAACATGTCATAAGTTACAAAATTTAAAGAACTAAAGAATAAATCCAAGAACTAAAATTATGGTAAGGTATTTATCAAGGATCAACTTATATATTTCCTCTAAAATATTTGTTCAAACGCCTCACATAGGGGTGTACATCGGCCCGGTTGGCCCTAGGGGCCCGCCCTAGCCCGGTCTAATAGGGCCGGGCCGGGCCGAGCTAAAAGTATAAATGGGCATAACTTTAAACAAGACTGCTCCGGGCCGGGCCGGGCCACGGGCGAAGGTATGTTCCGCCCAACTCGCCCTAATAGTTACTTCTTTTTTTTTAGTTATTAATATCTTGTCATCTTATTTTTTTATTTCATTTAATTATCTCTGTATACTGCAATTTTTATTATTTATTCAAATATTCTTTACTTCTTAATTATTTTTATCATTGATGTGAATCCTTACTGATATTTTTTTTGTTAAATAATGAAAAAATATATATTTACCTAAGATTAATTATGTTAGTATATCTTATATTTTATTTGATAATACTAGATTATTTTTTTATCACTGATACAAATATAAGAGTTCTAAAAGTCCATTGTTTTGAAATATATGCCTATAAGTTTGTGTAAAAATATTTTTATATTACAAGTATCAATTCATTAAAAAAAATTAATTTGGGTGGCCCTAACTCGCCCTATCCCAACATAAATCAGACTTATTAGAGTTGAATAAGGCCACGGGTATAAAAACAAGTTTCATGTCTTAATCGGGTCAGGTATCGGATATACTAGATGTTCAGTTTGGTTTTATCCATGTACAGCCCTACTTATTCGGGCCATCCCGGGCCGCCCCGAGCCGCCCTAAAATCGGGCTTCTCCGGGCCGGGCAGGGTCACGGGCATAAAAATATGCCCAAAACCCTAATCGGGCCGGGCTCCGGGCCAAGCATCGCCCTGACCCGGCCCTGCCCATGTACACCCCTAGCCTCACATATCACCAGCCACCATTCTTGAGTTTAATCGATGGTATGAATTTCATTTTATACCAGATTAAATAACTAATTGAACATAGTCATATCATCCTATTCTAATACATTTAAACAAGGAAGTTCTAGACTTAACCTACTCTAGATTTCTAATATCAAGGGATTCAAGGTGTTTCAACTGCTTTAGGATGTCTTCCCCAATTAATCTTGTATCTGACATGTTCTCGTAGTCATCAATTAGCATCCTCTTGGAGATAATCTTGCTGGAACCACAGAATAAAATGGATAGCCCATCTAATTGCTTCCATCCAGACTTGAATCTTACTGATTCTTCGATCCTCTCCTAAAAATAGGCATCTAAACAGTTGTCCATTTCTCCAAAAAAATAATGATTACCTTATTTCTAATTAGGCCTTTACACTTCTTACTCAAACAAGCAATCTTTCATTGGAAGTCAGCTAAGAAAGCTTCAGAATGGACATTCCCAATATTCCTACTGAAATACTTGTTCTCCAGTTGACGGCTACTCTCCTGGTTCCAAGACTTCCTGTATTAGTATTGTAAGTTTTCCAACATTTTAATACAACCATGAGTAAGGTTGTTGTAGACATGTTCGATTCCGTGATTTTTGGCATTCTCATATTCAGACAAAGAACACAATCTATAGCACACATACAGCCACAATAAAGTTAAGAACCGGGACATCTAATGAAAATGGAGAAAGGGAACGGAAAAAAAAAAATATATATATATATATATATATATATAAACAACTTTGATTTCTCTAGAATGCTCAAGTAAAAAACATGGAGAGCACTCTTGGGACGGATCAAGATCCTTTCATGCGTAGATATTTTATAACTATTATTTTAGTTTCATGTCACCATTTATTTTCAGCTAAAATGTAAATCAACAGCTTAAAAGATGCCACATCGAATGACAACTAAAATCTCTGATACAAACAGGTTTATAATTTGATTTATTAAAACTGTGATTATTAAATATTTTAATTGTCTTCTGGTGTGGCATCATTTTATTCGCTGATTTGTTTTAATTGAAAATTAAAGGTAAAATGTAATTAAGAAAAAATGTCATGTGATATCCTCCATAAGAGGATCCCAATCCGCCCGGATTCTAACAATGTTTTCATTCAGACTTCCAATTCTTTACCATAAATAGTTACAAGGAGGCAGACTCAAATGAGTGCTGAATTGTTACAACAGTTACAGCTGCTATGGCAGCAAGAAACTCTAGTAAAGAAGGAATTGCTAAAATTTGAAAGTCTTGAGACATGTTACAAAGTAAAGTTGCACACCCTAAAAACATCCGTGGTTAATGTCTCGTTGGCCTCTAACCAAGTGTGACATCTTGTACAGTTAAATCTAAAATATTGTCCCAAGAATGCTAAAGTGAAATAATCAAATTAATTGTTTCACCAATGCCTACAAACTGTTTCCTTCCGCAATTGCAGCACGAAGAAGTTCGTCTGGGGTGGCAGCCGGATCCAGGTCCCAACACCTTTCTGGCAAATTGCTTCCGTCTCCCTTCAGTAACCAAGATGGCACTTGGTGCGAGAAGCGCAACATTTCTCTTCTTGGTATCCATCTAACCGCACTTTTGTCTGTATTCCTCTGATAGACTGTTTTAAATCCATCTAACTTTACAAGGGGAGTTACACAAACACCAAACTCCTCAGAATACTCATCAAGAACCTCCACCATTTCATACTGATGCCTCTCTTCATCTGATGTATATCTGTTCCAATCTGGTGACCAATTTCGATAAACAGCCCAAACATCTCCAATTCTAGGATATATACGAACACAACCACCTCGACCAGCCTTCTCACGGCTAAGAGCATGAGAAAAAATGTTAACTTGCTCAACAATATCAGAGCTCCAGGCCCTAAAATTTCCGCAGGATTTGGTAAAACCAGAGTCTAGCCAATTAACTGAGCCAAACTCACTATCAGTTTTGGAGCTTAAGTAACTAATATGAATCTTAAATGGATTGGTAGAAATAACCTCACGGACGAGACAATACAAACGAGGCATGCCATCCTCCTCATCATATAAGGCCCATATTTGCTTTGGCTTGAAGCATTCCTCTGACCTATCTTTATCGAAGTCATGGAAATCAGAATCTGGAACCGTGATTGAGACTGGACCAGTTTTCCTATGCTCTGGTTGATGACCAGAAACATTCAGACCTGCTCTTCTATATGTATCTCTTCTGATTTGAATGACTTCAGCTTTTGCTTTTTCTTTCTCCTTAAAAGCAGCAGTTGTTCCAGATTTCAATTTCATCTCCTCCAGTTTCTTTCTAATTTCTCTTCTGGCCTTCTCAATCAATGATTTTCTAGCATCAAATACCAGTTCCATAGAACACTGTTTAGTTTGAGCTTCACTTGTACTGGAAAGCTTTGGGCCATGTCCAATGCTTTCATCTTTATTGGCCAATCTTGACTCTGGAGCAACTTTGGATCCATTTTCTTCATAATTATTTCTGAAACTGCCGTCCACAACAACTTTCCTTCTCTTATCAGCCTTACTGGGCTTAATTTCCTGTGGATCATAACAGGAATATGACACATCTGGATTTATATTGAGAAGAGTCTCTCCCCCACGGTGACTTCTATCAACTCCTGATTTGACTTTTGGTCTTCCTCTCTTTGCATTTCCATTGGCCCGATGCACCGAACCAGCAGATAGTGCAGCTGATCCATTTTGACTGACATGTCCGGTTGAGCTCCACTGAAATGAAACATTTGGAACATACTCATATCCATGTCCAGAAGGGTATCCTGTGACCCCATTTCCATTGAAATAGGCAGCACTAGTTGGGACATACGTAACTCCATCAAATGAATGGCTTCCATAACTATTACCTGGCACATATGACCAAGGACTATATGGGAATGAACCATTTGCTGGGGCAGCCCCAGTTTCAACAGCAATGAAAGTGCCACGGCAGTTTTTACATGAAAGTCTCTTATTCACATACTTGCGTAGATACTCATACTGGACGTTACATGAAGTGCAAATTGTCCAGAAAGTGTCAAGCCTACCATGAGAGGTTGAAAAATTGGAACATTTATGATAAGTATAACTTGTAGCCCCCGTAGCATGGACTGAAGACAAATTTGTCTGATTAATCCCAGCAGATAATTGTGTGTTTCGCCTGAGATCATAAGAACTACGCTTAGCATTATCTGACAGCCATGTCCACGCTTCGGATACAAGCTTAAATGCTCCATTAGCTCCTACACATTTGTTCTTATCCGGGTGAAGCAACACAGCCATCTTCCTGTACTGTTTCTTGATGCTCTCTTCATCTGCTGAAGGTTTTAATCCCAGAATCGAATAATAATCTCTTTCGGCATTGTTTTTAATCTCAGAAGCAATGTAAACTTCAAATGTAGCCACCATTTGAGATATACCCTCCATTCCTGGACAAAGGGTTTTAGCCTTTAATGCATAATTTTTTGCACCTGCAAAATCTCTCTGAGCAAATCGCTTCTCAGCAATTTCTATTGCTTTATG
Organism: Erythrophleum ivorense; assembly: GCA_026724425.1. Lineage (NCBI taxonomy): Eukaryota > Viridiplantae > Streptophyta > Magnoliopsida > Fabales > Fabaceae > Erythrophleum > Erythrophleum ivorense. Next base: position 12,020,211 of record JAIUCV010000020.1, read on the forward strand.
AGCCTCCTCCTCTTTGTGTGCTTCCATGAAGGAACCCAAACCACCTCAAATATGAACTTTTGAAACAGAAGGTTATGACCCGCCCGACTTGTTTATCCACGAAAAAAACTCCATTCTCACTTCTAACTTCGTTTCAACGTCTGCTAGCAGTTTTGTGGAGGAAAGAAAAGGAAATTTTAGTTTGGAGAACCACAAGATTTTCATCTAAGATCCATGTACACCTAGGAAGCACCGATATTTCGAAAATGGAGCTATATTGTGTTCAATACATATTGGACAGATACAATACACATCAAATTGCATTTAAACACTATCTACCTCGTCATGTCATGTCCAAGTCAAGAATGTCAGTATTGGTGCTTCTTAGATGTACACAAATTCAAAAATATTCTCGCTAAAACGAACAGCTGTATGCTAACGTGAACTAATAATTTTAGATGGAAATATTCAACATGAACCTAGGATTCATGCTTTGTACGGTTGCTAAGAAACCAGGTGCACTCTAGATGCCCTTTGTCGGGTTACAAATCAAAACAACACAGATCATGAGTTGATTGTACTACAATTTTCTTCCTTTCCTTCAGTTTCATTGAAAATCAATGCTAAACCTTATCTTTCTTAGTTTTGCCCAGAAACCAAATATTTCCAACGTCAAACTCAATTTACCATTTAAAACCTTATATCCACTCCCAAAAAGAAAAAAGCATCCAAACTCTCAATCGGAAACCAAATTCAGCTAAATTTGATGAAAAGCCAAAACTTTTGCACAGAGATCGAAATTCTGAAGAAAAAGACCCCAAATTTATACTCGTAAGTTATTCTCAAAAAAAAAAGCCCCAAATGAAATAAAAATTAGCACAAATTAAAATTGTTTAAGAAAAAAAAAACACTCACTGAGATTGGTGCCGGTAATGGGGCTTGCAGAAAACCTAGATCGCCACGTGTACTTGGGAGCTCGAGCAAAATTGACCTGAGCTAACCGCGAATCTCACTGCGCTAAAAAAATTGAAACACAAGCCAATTTTTATGGGCAAAGTGGACTCTACCAAATGGTACAGGTATGGGAAAAATACTCTGAAACAGAGATTTCAAGGGTTTCGAATTCGGGCTCAGAAGTATGTCCGAGTCGGACGGAGTAGCGGCGATGAATAGGAGCTTCCGTCGTCAATCGCCGATCAGAAATGAAAGTATGAAAAATAGGAATTATTATTATAAATAAAAAAATGATAATTTTAAGAGAAAGCTAACGGTGTTATTTCTAATAGTACCATATGGTCGGAACAAGGCTAACGTGCACCACACGTGCGCTAAGCATAGGGTATTTACTATTTAGTATTTACCTTTTGCTTATTTTTTATTATTTTTTATTTTTTGTCCATCTTTTATAATTTTTTTATTTACATTTTTGGTGGACGTTAGAAGTTAGAGACAGTTCTAATGTGGTTGGAACATAGTTGGATCATGGGTTGGAGAACTATTAGTAACGAAATTATTTTTTGAACTGAATTATTATTATTTTTAACTATGTAATCTGAAATATACACATATAATCAATTAAATATATATTATATTTTTTCTATAAGCCGTTATATTTAAGAACTATAAATAGTGTGACTCTATATTTTGAGTTATGTGTTATTATTTTAAAAAAAAAATCTCTTTTTTTAATTTTTAAAAAATTTACACAAGACTTTATGTAATTGCACAGTATCCGAGACTAATTCCTTATATTTCTACAAACTATTCTAGAGTCACATTGACACATGTCTGACTATATGATGAAAACTATATACTAGTGTTTGGCAAAGGGTAATAGTAATTACAACTAGAAAAAGATGGAATAGGTGTATAGATAATTTTTATGCAGATAACTTTACAAGAGACTTGAAAATTTAGAATTCAGTTACAGGTTCACAAAACCAATATTGATGACAGCTACAGAGGCAACAAATAACTTGATACCTTAGAGCTACCCTTCTTATATGCAAACAGAGGCAACTAGGTTGACAGCAATCATAGAACTTGATAGAACTTAAAAGTAGTTATAGCAAGTATGGGATAAAACACCAAAGACCAGTACTAGTACACAATGACAGCATGATAACAAAAACAGCTTAAGGCAGTGACTATAGGATATATAAGCATTTACAGACAGCAACTTTTAAGTACAAAATCAGTAGTAACCATTTTGGACAGTAGCAAGAAGGTTGACAGAGCAAGTACTCTTTGCTCCTTAATTTAAACAAATAATGAAAAATGCAATGGAAGGTTATTAGACACTAATTGAAGTATATAAGAGTCAAGGGAAAGAGAACAAACATCTAAAATTTATCCTAGTTTTTGTCAACGAAATTTACGTGCAATTTTTTTGCAAAGTCAGAAAATTTTTACTCAATTAACATACTTGTTTTATATTTATTCATAAATAGCAGTCACAAGAAAGTTTTCAATGTTTACCCAAAACACAAAGGTTTTTTCCCATTCACTTAAAAACAAAATATATGTTGGGTTTTCATTTGCTCACCAACAACGATAGCACTTGAAGGTTTTAACACATTAAACCACAACAAACTCTATCTAAACTTCTCCAAGATAGGAGAGGAGAATAGTACAATGGAAGTATAAGGTGTTGAATACCTTTATTTTTAAGGAATAACAAAGATGTTTATTCTTAAAAACTTTCAATAGTGTGGATAGGCTTAGAAACAAAGCATAATGGATTTTGCATAAATTAAAACGGAGAATTTATAAGCACAATCAATTTTAGACTTTGTTCTACATTTTTGTTGGAGCAAACCTTTTATATATAGGGAAGTAGAACAGTTAGCCGTTGAAAATTTTATGAATGATCCTCCTGAATTTTCCTCATTTAATTCATTCTTAAGGCTTCTTCCTCTTCCAAAATTTCTAGCTGTTAGGTGTTGTTTTCACCTCTGTTTTTCAAGCTTGCTTTGACATACTATAGCATAAATTTTTGCTCCAATAATGTGCCTCCTTATCAAGTAGTCGTTGTGTAATCTCCACAGATTGCTTCATCTAGCTAATCTTGTTCCTCATTTCCTTTGTTGTAATTAATCTGGCTATTGTTGAAGTTATAAGCCTATATGCCGCAGCTTCTGTTTTAAGTGTTATAATCTACTCTTTCTTATGAAGTTTTATCTTTAGTTACAATGCGTGTTTGGATGAACGGTTGAGTTTCTCAAATTATGTTTTAGACAAAATAACAATTTGTTATTTTTATATATTGCAATTCAGCAAATATGATTTTCAACATGAATACACTCTTAATGATATTCCTCTCAATTTTCAGCTTCAATGGTTGCTCCTTGAATTTAGATAGCCAATGGAATGAAAGTAGTACTTGATTAGCTTCCAATTAAGGAATGCTTTGACCAGAAAAACTACTACCATTCATGAATTTTCTATATAAGCTACAAAGCTTGAAGCAAATCTCTACTGTCCAAATAAAATAATAATGAGTGACGAACCTCTAGATAAAATTTCAACCGAATTATAAAAGAAAAAAATCCCCATCTAATGGTTCACTTGATAAAAACTTGTCAGTTCCATTTTGATTTTGCTCAAGTGCAAAAGTCTTTCCAAAATGGCTTCAATGTTCTGTAACCTGGTGCTTCTATTCATCGCTGTGGCACTTGAATGCAATCTTTCAATATTAGTTCTTTGGTCAGATCAGCTTCAATCTTTCCCTTTTTTGTCTGATTTGCATTTCTTTCCTATTGCGGAAGTTGACTTTGCTCATTAAAGGAACAGCATAAGGGTTCGTGTTCTTCGTTCGTAGACCATTTTGGAGTAACATTTTTAAAGGTTTTTTGGTTCGATTTTTGTGGGGGAAATTATCTTCGCATGGTTATATTGTCATTAGACTCCTTTAATCACATTAAAAATCGTTGGATCTATGGTAAATCAAAAGAAGAAAATTTTCGGATCTTTTATTTGGGGTTTGGAGTTTTCCCTATATATTGCGTTTTCCTCTCTGATTTTAGTATGAATCTTTGTTGTTGATGCTTCCTGGATGCTTTGTCGGTGGGAAAATCACGTTAAAACCCCGTTTTTGGAGGTTCCCTATGCTGCCGCGGATGAAGCTTCGCCGTGGATGAAGCTTCCTCTTCGCAAGGTTGAAGGGGATGTATTCATCTTATTTTGGTTTTTTTTTTCCCTTAGATCTCTAATTTTAAAAATTAAAATTAAAATTAAAATATGAAAAATTATAATTATAAAAAAAGATTACACTTTACAAATTTTAATTAGTTAAAGTTTTTAAAAGTGTAATTTTTTATTTATTTTTATTTTTATTTTTAAACTTATAATTTAAGATTTAAATCCTTAAAAAAATCTCAAAATAAGAGGATTACAGCTTTGGCAATAAGAAGATTTAAGCAATTGAAAAAGCCCTATGCAGCCTATGCCCATTCTTGTTGGACTCATTTTGGCCCAACTTGTGGTCTACTTGTATCTTTTTTTCTTTTTTTGTTTGGTGGTGATCTTTTTTAAATTTTTTGCATATTTAAAATATGAATTTTCTAATTTTCATAATATTCTACAAGGGTTTTTGGATATGTACTCTACACATTTTGGACTAAAAAATTTTATACATAATTTACATGTATCTTTGTACTATATATTTTTTATACTTTTAATGGTGAGACGTTTTAGTATGGTAAATAATTTATTAATGATTTATGCATTTTTATATTCTTTATTATACTAAAATTAAATTTTAAATCAAATTTTGGTGTGAATTTTGATAATTTGTTATGTGCCATTTAGAATTTTCAACAATTTATTATTCTAGACTTTGAACAAAAATTAATTTAGATCCTTTGTTTATTTTTGAGTCTTTTTTGAAATTTTTAATACCTCATATCTAGTTTTTTAGTAAAAAAATTTTATGAAATGTTTTCTTTTGGTGCCATTTATTTATTTTTTAACTATGAAAAATTATTTAGAGCAATTTGTACCATTTTCTTTATGATGAACCCAAAAGAAAAATATTTTAATAGAGATAAAAAATTTGTATGAGTAATTATTATAATTCTAAAGAGTTTTAGTAATAAAAGTAAGTATTATCTTTATAGTGAATAACTTATATAATTACTTAAATCTTTTTATGTTTTTTTCATAATTGTCATATGGGAGGAAAATATTATAAAATTAATATGTGGAACTGATACTTATAGCATGTAATAATAATTGTGAATGAATTCTAAATTTTTATCTAGATAAATACTTGAAAAATTATAGATTGATGATTTTTGAGGTAACTTAGTTGATAATTGGCTACTTTTCATAATCTTGTTATTTAGAGTATAGTTTGATCTCACAATCTTAAAGATAACATATATGTTTTTTGTACACCATGTCATTCAAATTACATGTTTATACTCTCTTATGCACTATTGTTATGAGATATTAAAGGTATCATTTTTGTTGAGTATGTGGTATATCTTATATTTTTCTATAAGATAATTTTGGTTATTGACACTTTATGATTATGAGTTTACCTATTGTTAGACCAGTCATATAAATGTTTAATTTTAGCTAAAAAATTTTTATTTGGTTGATATGTATATATTGGGATATCTTTATTAATTCTTTATTGCATGATTATTATTAGGTAATTTGAATTAACAGTGCATATGCCTTATCAGTATAACATAGTTAATGTATTTTGTTGTCATTATTATAAAGATATATTATAAAGTGATAGACATACTCTATCGATGTAACATTATTTGGCATAATTTCTATAATATATGGATTATGATAAGTGAGAAATTTTATAAATATCAAAAGATTGATTATATGAGGCTTTTGTATCAAATATTTTTTTTATTAATATATGATATTGTCAATCTATTTTATTAGTACTATGGTACATTTCATTTAATGTCTTAACATTTTTTATACCCTATCTATATAGAAGTGTTAAAGACATTCGTTCTTTACTATTCATCAAATGCCTATTGAATTCTCTAGATTTATTGTAATCTGGAACCTTTAGGCAAGATCATGACAAATATAATTTTTGTATTTGTAATTACATTAGTTGGATCTTGAAGAAAATTCTTGTTCTTTATTATATTATACACATAATTCATATTTCCTTATTTTGTTGTTATTCTAGTTACTATATCCATGCAATTATTTTCTATGAAAACTCTAAGTGAGAGCCATGGTGAGGACTTATAAGAACAATAAAGTATCTTAGTATGATAAATAATTTTTAATTGCCTTAACATATTCCTTTGGTTTAATGAAATAATTGAATATTTTTTACTAAAGGTAAGTGGGAGCCAGTTCATTTTTGTATGGATTGAAATCCTTCTTATGGTATCCTTTCATTTTGATAGATTGGTCCATTATGATCTTGTAATATTCTCAACTTGTCTCATAAACTCTACATTTGGTAAGATTTTGTGTGAATGAATTTTTTTTTTCATTGTCACTTTTATACTGATATGTCTCCTATTAAAAAGGGAAAAAGACTCAACAATGTTTAATGTCCTCAATGATGAATATAATAAATCATGTTTCTTCCACTATATTAGTAATCTTGATATACACTTAAGTATGTACTCGTTTTGATATAGCTTTTGCAATTAGTGTACTTAGTAAATATACTTAAGCAATCTTAGATTATATCAATAGAGGGCTACTAAGAAAATTATATGGTACTTACAAGATACCTAGGATCATACGTTGAGTTAGAGTAAATATAATCCATTTATAATCATTAGACTACTTGGATTCAGATTGTATGATTTGTATAGATAACTTGAAATATACTTCTATGTATATCTTATGATATTTTAGAGAAGCTGTTTTGTGAGAAGTGTCATATAGACGCTAATAGTTGCCTCAACCTCTATATACATCTTATGATGTTTGGAAAAATTGTTTCGTTGAAAGATTATAATTGGACATTTATAGTTGCTTGAATTTTGGTTGCAGAATATGTTGCTTGTCTTAGGGTTATTTTTAGCTATATGATTGAGGAAATTAATTTTTGTTATGTGTATTGTTGAATGTATATTTTGGATTTTGACCATTTAGTTGCAATACTAATTTTTCTATGAAAAAGTTTTATAATATCTTGATTTAGTGGAAGTATGAATTGTGTTCTTAAATAATACTTTGATGTATTTTGACATTTGGCTAAACCAAGTGTTTTTAACATATTTCTTTTGCTATTTTATTTAATTTAATTATAGAACTTTGTTGTCATTTTAGCATTGTTTTTCTATAGGATTTAATGCTCTTAGTTTGCCATTTCATTTTTGGATTTTGTTATGGTACATATTAATTATTTGATATTCTTAGTATATTATATTGATATATTTTTGTTTAGTTTAACAATTGATTAATGCTATCCAAATAGAAATTTGTTGAAAAAAATAGTTAATTTATGAATTAATATTAATTAATTATTAGACTAATTAACATATCATATTTTAATAATATCAAATAATTAATTTAGTAATAAGTACTATATAAATAAATTGGATTTATTTATACTATAGGTAGCCTATAATAGACCTAACTATCTATAAATCCATTTAGGGAGTAAGTTCCAACTAAGAGCTTGTCTATATTAGTGATCCTATTTTTACATTAGTTAAGGTTTTATTATTTAACCTCATTTTAGTATTCCAATTGACTCTCAAAGTTTTTGGACATAACTCTTGTTCCTTCTCTTATACTTCTATTAGGATCTGAGTATGAATAATGGATTCCCTCATTTCTAGTTTGATCTAAACTTATCTCCTAACTAATTTTAGTGAAGTTTCCATCTTATTTAAATTAGATAAGTTGGTTATTAATTAGTCTTTAAATTAATATAATTATCTTAATTCACAATGATTTTAAATTAACTAATTCAATTCTAAGTCAATGATTTTGTTATCATCAACATAGATATTCAAAAGTCTTTTTTCTTGAAACATTGGGGCCAATAGATTTTAATCTCAATGGATAGTTACTCAATTCTAAGATAGAATGAACCTATACAGAACCTGGGAGCAAGGCTCATGCACAAACTCTTGTGATTAAGTTAGTAAGAATTCAAGTAACATGAAAAATGAAAAAGTTGAGTGTAAGAGCATTATCTAAACTCGAAAGAGGTGAACCATATATATAGGGCAATAGGCCAGTGAAACACTATAGGTATTTAAGTCATTCTGTGTGCAAGCTAATGATAGCTACAAAAGGGGATCCCGAGAGATGCAACAAGCATCTCATTATTAGTAGTTAGTTATGTAGTTGTGTTGAAGGACTCCTCTAGTGCAAGGTACAATGTAAGGTTAGATGAGTGTTTGTACCATAGACTAGCCATGTGAGTTTGATTGGCTGAAAATATATACCATAATTAGCCCTTTAAGTTTTTCATATGTTGTGCTAAAAGACTTATAATTTAGCACATCTAATCGACCATTATCAATGAGCTATTTCTTTGGTCTTTTCATTGCTTCAATGATCTACTTATCCTTCATTACCTGGCATTCACGTGTATTATCAAGGAAAATTTCCATGTGTTTGTTATTTTGACTTATTAGTGACTTTTGAAATACTTCAACATGCTATATGTTGCTAAGCAATAGGTTTGTAAATGCTTGATAGGTCTGTAGATAATTATGACTGAGTGCAAGTAGAGGCATTTGGATAATTTCAAATGTGCAAAAATGAATTTTATATAAAAAATGCCTCATTTCTTGTGGAACAAGCCTATGTTATACTTACCTATACAGATTTTGATTTATGATTAACCCATTCATTCTTTTTTGTCTTATGTATCATCAAAAATAACTTTGAGGTAGTATGCTTTACCCCATTTCTCTTTTACTTGAAACCAAAAAAAAAAAGTTTACTAAAGTCTAATTAAAATATAATAAGTATAAGATATCAAAATTAACACTTATTTTCTTCTATATTCTAAACTTGGAATTCATCCCCTTGTCAGCAAGGATGAACCTAACTCATCTTGATTTGATAATCTATTCTTAGAATTGGTGGCTAACTTATTCTTAAACTTCTCACTTTTCTAATAAACCATCAATTAATCCTAGTGATTTTGATTGATCTATTTAGGAATTAGATCTTTCTTACAAAATATTTTTTTAAAAAGCTTTGTCCATGGTGTTGCTTAACCATATAATCTCTTTATGTTCACAAAATGTCCTTGTGATTGTGTGGTCCTCTTCATTCCAATACTACAACTTTTGTAAGTATTTAAATAAAAGTAACATATTAATAAACATAATTGCTCCATTTTTAATATTCCAACACAAGATAAATTGATCTTGGCTTCACGGTTTGAAAGGGAAACGTAATGTGAATATATCAAAACCACATTGTTTCTTTTAACCTCAAGAAACGTCTCAACTATTTAAAGATTTTTCTAGATACAATTGGAAACAATAAGGATTGATGTTGTTGTTACTTTTCCACTTTATATGGAACTTTGTGTTAACTTTTCATTCTTTTTGTTACAAAAAGTGAGATTAGCAAACACCATTAGGCTCTACAATCTCTCTTCATTAATGATGTCTTTAAATTCGTTTAGAACTTTATTTTTTAGGCTATTTCTATGTTTTGCCTTTACTTTTAAAAAAAAATTGAAGGGAATGTTAGGTGAACTATGAGGAGGTTAAAGTTTAAGGTTTTTTACCTTGAAGACTAAATCAACCATAGTTATTAAAGTTTGAAATCTTCATTTTGCATCTTTTATTAGCTATGGATAGTAACTCACCTAGTTCACTAGTTTTATGTGGGAAGTCATTGGCAGAGAATGAAATTGTTAAAATTATTGAGAGCAAGAACACTTTAAAGCTTCATTGCAATGGCAAAAATTTAATTATTTTGTAGTTGGAATTGGATAATTAATCTTTTAATCATTTTAAAACCAGTTTTTGATTTCTTTTTTAAGTTTAAAATAGAATTTTGGCATTCTGTATGTAACCTCCCTACTTCATTATTAATTTTACTTAATAATTATTTACTTTGTATTAGATATTTACACATTATAGAAGATAAAATTTAGTACAATATCAAAAACAAAAATTCCAAAAGTCAAAACATATATGTATATAAACTTTTTCTTGATAGTTTGTTATTCTATATTGTTTGTTAAAACATTATTTAAGTCATGGCACTGTTATACACATATATACATAAAAAAAGGTCCATGACTTCAAAATCAACATTTTAAGATTTTACATCATCAACATAATATCTTAGAAAATAAACAAGGTTTGCCTTTCCTCATTGATTGTAGACCACTTCATACTTAAGATCACTAGAACATGTCTTTCATCTGGGACATTTATGTACATGCACTCTATTTCAACTACAAAGTTTATGGTCAACATGGAATTGGACAAATTACCATAAATAAATTAAAATTTACATTTTCAATTAAAACACTATTAGTTTTGAAACTAGTAATAGTTCAACTGCATAAGCTATAGAAAACATTTCCCCCCTTGTTTGTAACATATAAAAGATAGCAGAGAAAGAAATAACACACAGTAGGAGACAAAGATAGTTGTATTTTCATACATATATGTTGATATCTAGGCAAATACTTCTAATCCTCATTGTGGCCCAATGTTAACTTTTATATACATACACAAAATATTATAGAGTAAAAAACAGTATCTCATGTTAGACTTACCAGATTATAAAAAATATAAGGGTGATCTAGCCTAGTTGCTACCTCAATATTAACATATATTTACAAAACAGTGATAATGCATTCTATTATATTATCATGGCTAGTCAATGATCAGAACCATTGTGATGTTGGGCATTAGTATCTAAAAGCCCCATCATTGTATTTAGTGCAAGAAAAATGAAATTTTAGCTATAATTGTAGTTTTGTACATCTGTAGCATGTAAGAGTAATATATGACATATAAACAAAATTTGAAGTAACATTTCTCAATTAAAATAATAGCATACGCAACATATAATCTCAAATTGCACAATGCATAAAATAAGATACTGTGCTTATCCTGCATAGTTTTATATCAAACAAACTCAATATAAACTAGCATGCTCAACTTAATATAAACTAGCATGCTCATATGTTTGCATATTATGAATGTTCAACATCAACCAACATGCTCATTGTATCTATATATCACAAAAATTCGATATCAAGTAGCATGCTTATTTTACATGTATCTGTAAATCATGAACACCAATTAGTAGAATCCATAATCAATTAGCAAGAAATGCAATTACCAAATATTTCTATTTAAGGTGTTCCTTAAAGTGGATTCGCAGAAATATGTAAGCTGAGGCCATCTCCCTTTTTGGGGTCATCCCTCATTTATTAGAGACCACATCTTATCAAGACTCTAACCCTCAAAACCATGTCTCTATTAGTAGAGACATCTCTTATTGTGGCTTTAACCCTTAAGAGATTTTCACCTTCAAGAACCCTATCTCCTTGGCACTAATGATATCATGAAATTATCTTTTTATCTTTCTTTCTTTTCTTTTCCTTTCCTTTTCTTTTTACAAAACCAAGCAGATTATAAGAAATATAAGTATAAAAAATTAATAATGCAAAATAAAAGCAATCATATCAAGATATATTAATCATATAGAATATAAGCATGCAACTAAATGAACTAAAGTTTGAGAAATCACATCATAGGTTATTGCAACACCATAAATTCTATCTCATTTCATGTCATTCTTAAGCATTCTATCATGATTCATATAGGCTTTCCATAAAAAAAACAAGGAGAATATGATTAATTTCGTTTTGCGTCATATCTAAAAATTTTAATCCGTGTCACGTGAATCGTGTGAGCTCATACTATACTTTCTCATATTTAATTACATCATTACAATTCATTTGCATCCCAAAAATATGCCTACAACTCATGGAAACAGAAATGGGGCATGGAAAATGAAAGTTCATTCTCGGTCAGAATTGGCCTCTTTTCTGGGCAAACTTTGAAAAATCATAACTAAATCCAAAAAAATTGAAAACATGTAATCTTAGTCATTCTGGAAAGCTTGGGATTTCTACTTCATGAAAAAAATATGTATAAGTCATAACATCCCACACATAGCATTTGACATGCAAAATGATCCGGAGGTCAGACTGGGTCCTGGTGCTGTTACAGTTTACTGATATGAACTTAAAAAATGTCCAATTAATTCTAAAAAAATCTAATCCATACAAATGATACCAATATAAAAATATATGGATGTCAAATAGAGAGAAAAAATATCTCCAGATCAGTTCATCAAGCCCAGATCTCAGAATTCAATAGAATAGTACTTCTAGTCGGGCAAGGCTACTAATACTGGATAGAAACTTCAAAAATTCATATCTCCCTCTCTATTCCTCCAAATGAGGTGCTTCAAGTTTCTACAAGTCACTGTGAATGTCTAATTTCTTTCTATAAAATTTCGTAGCCATTGGACCATATTTTCCTCTCGGATGACACAATTACACAACTAACCAAATGAACAATACTGATGCAAATCCGAAATTCTGATACCAAATTTGAAAAATCATAGAAACTTTCACAGACCTCTAAATGACCTGATCTTTCACTTCCCAAAAAGCTCTAGGCAAGATCTAATTGCATGCCAAATTTCAAATCAAGAAGAGGTTATTTGGTCATACTTTGACATAAGGGAGAAAAGTGACAATTTTTTGTGTTAAAAGAGGGCTCCAAGGGTTCAAATTTGCTTCTCCTACTCTTAAGGCTCTATGAGCACATGGGAAAGTATCAACATAGGCTATCAAATATGGCTCAAATGTCTAACAACCCAAATTTGCAAAACTCACTCTCCTACACCATGTACATAATGCCAAGATCTTACTATTCATACCAAAAACTTGCTACATCATTCAATATAGTTCTAATTCTCATACATATACAATATGTACATCTATTTACAAGTATTCATAAGTGCATATACCATGTACATCATTAGATTACATCTCTTGACAACAAAGGGGTGACAAAATGACTATTTCACAAATCCTTTACTAATTTCCCTATCTTCAAACTTGGTGGCTCCCATGTCTTTGTTCACTTAGTCCACCTAGCATATTAGGATACTGGAGAGGAGGGGATGAGATTCAAAGGATCCCAATAGCTCATCTCTCATTCAATCATACATAATATATGTAAAGCAAGCCTTAAGAATGCATGCATGGATATAATACAAATCATAAGCATTCAAGAAGCAAGCTTAACATGTAAACAAGCTATACAAATCATTCAAGAGCTCACCAAGTGTTTGGATTGATCTCACACTTCTCCTCATGGATTTTGGCTTGCCTCATCCATTTTTTAAGCACTTTGGACTCAACCATACTCTTGGGAGCCCACCTTGCTTTTGGGAGACTCTTTACTTTGTCTCAACTAAGCTCAAGGGTTCTTGGCTCATCCTCATCATAGTGAAGAGTTCTTGGCCTCTCCATACTTAAGCAAACTCAAGAAACATCATACATTCACTTAAAAATGTAACATGACATCATGAAATTATGGCAAACAAGATCATGCTAGCATACTTTTCATGGATTGAAAATACACATACACACATTTTAAAATAAGCTAAATACACATCCATGCATGAGAGAAGGTGGAGAGAGCTACATTGCTTGCATTCACACACTTTTTCCTTAAGCCTTGACTCTTCTCCCTTGATCTCACACACCCAAGAGGGTGGAGATCATTTCTCTTGGCCTAGACACATCATATGGAAGCTAATTACACTCTTGAAATAAGCTAGGACATTAAACTTATATTTAAGAACATACTTGGTTCCATAAGTCACATAATGGTTCCATAAATAGCCTATTGAAGCAACCATCATGATTTAAGTTCTTAGCTCCATTCTTTTATCATTTCTAGGCCTCTTGACCTCATTTAAGTCCTTAGAGCCATTACATATTCATTTACAAAAGTCTAGACACAAGTTGCTTCATAAGGTCACATTATGGAAGCCATTGCATCATCTCCCAATCCATGGCTTCTAAATTTTTTCCAAGGGTTCCTCCCACCTTCTACCATCATATGAAGTCCCAAACCAAGGCTAGAATAAATTAAAACACTCTCTAACCCCTCCATCTGTCCTAGGCCAACATTATGGAAGCATTTGGGGTTCAAGGGGTTTTCAATTTTTTCTTGATGGGAGAGCCACTTGTGAGGCTTCTTAGGGGTCTTAGGAACTCAAACAAACTTTCACATATGCTAGAGAATGCATAAATCAAATCAGTTTTTACAATCCCTTCAAATGCACTACACTTTTTCTACTTAGAGTTCATTAGTTTTTCTTGCAATTTCTTTACTTTCTTGGATGGGAGGTGTATGTGGGAAGCCTCTTAGGGATCTTAGGAGCATGTTTTAACATTCAATTAAGCCTAAAAACATTCATATAAAATCAGATTTGCAAAAGAGCATTTGGATCCCTAATGATTCCATCTTGTTTTTTAATGCTCATTTCTTAATTCTATTGATTCATTCTTAATCCTTGTCACCTAAAACCTCTAATCCCTCCACGAATTGGGCAGAAAATAGCCCCTAAGAATTGGGCTCATGGTGCCTAAATTCGTGCAAGAGGAAGGGGGAGGGAGAAACTACCAAAAAATGAAAATTTTACCTTGTTTTCTTGCTTCCTTTGGCTTGTTCTTCCACTTGGTTGACTTGCTCCCTCAAATTTTGAAATTTTCCTCTCTATTCTGCCCCCAAAACAGCACCAAACTCTCCATTAAAATCATAGAAAAAAAGCTTGAGAGGAGAGGAGCAAGTTTCAAGAAGGAAAGATATGCAATTTCTTAAAGTTTTTTACCTTTATCTTGAATTTCTTCCTCCAAAATCTTCTTCGTCTTGTGTGCCTAAGAATGGTAGCTTCTCCTCTGGTTTTGGGCAGAATTAAGTCAGTCTTAGAGAGGAAAGAAAGAATGTGGCATATAAAGAAGAAGAAAGAAGCTTCCTTTTTAAAATGGTTTCCAATTTCGCCCTTCGTAATGGCATTTTTGATTTGGCTTCATTTTAGCTCCTTTTTGAGAATTGTCTTTTTCATCATAAAATTTAGATTTCCAATTTAATAAAATGCCTTTGGAATCACTCAAATCGGAGCTAAAACCTTCCCGAACGAAGCGGTCAAAGTTTGGGTCAACCGACGTCGAAAAGAGTACACCGGAAGGGCTTCACTGGTCCCGGGGCTTCCCATGGTTTTTGGGGTCTCTGAGAACCCCAGAGAACTCAAAATTTTCATTTAAAAAGCCCTCCTATGAGTTTTTTAAAAAGTACCCGTATTTACAAAAATGCCACTGGCCTTTCGGCAAATTTATCAAATCACTCTGGCCTTAATTTCCGAGCAACTTAATGCTTAAATCCACATTTTCCATTATTTAGAATTTTATCATAATTTTATTTGGCCCCAATTGCTTCTATTTCAAGGACTTCCTTTTGTATCTGGCCCATTTATGACGTTTACGGAGAAATCGAACATTGCGTTTCTCACGTTTACGGAGAGATTAGATGTTACATTTCTCTTTCCCCTAAATAAATTTCGTCCTCAAAATTTAGGGGTGTACTTTCTCTTACTCTTTTATATTCTGGCTAACTATTTCTTTCTTTTTCTTCTTCTTGGCTCTATACACTTTCTTAGCGATTTCATTCTTTCGAATTTTCTTGTAGCCAGGGGATTTTTCATTGCTAGTTCTTAATAAGGGCTCTATCATTATAGAGTACATGCTAGTCCCTCTCATAAGGGAAAAAATTTCTGACTCTAGAGGCTTATCTTGGGAGAGCTTACTAATCACATCGGGTTAGTCTTAACCCGTTGTAGGAGTTATCATTTTTTTCAGTGGACTTGCTTACATATCTTGGGAGGTAACTTATTTTGTATCAAATCTCCTGTATCGTCTCCTAATAGATTCTCATAAGGTCTCATCATCTTTTTCTAATCATTACAGCCATTGGGGATTTCTGTTTGACTACTTACTTATTTATATATTATGTCCACTGTTTACTTTTGCGTTCTTTCTCACTAGCTCATCCCATGATTACAATTCACATCCCTTTCTGTCACAGGCCTCGTATCACAACTGCTTACTGGGATTACAGCTCCTTTGAGGAGTTTCTACTTTTAATGATATCAATTTCTCTGTTTATTACTATATTTGTCTCTGTAGGCCAAGACTTTTTTTTCACTTTCTTTGCTCACTTATAGTGGCATTTTATAGCCCCTTCTTCCAATATTAATTGGCCTATGATAAACATATATTTCTATCTATTTTATTCTCATAAACATAGGCATTTTAATAATAAAATATGGCTTTAAGGCTTTAATTAGGTAAGATTTTGTTTTAGAAGCCATTTCGATATTTTAGGAATTTAATTGCAAAATTTTGGAATTTTAATGCATAAAATTCTTTAAAAGATTTTTTTTGAATTCTCCTCTTGAATTGCTCTTACTTGTTATGCAGATTTTCAATGGGTAAATGATATTTAAATAAGAATTTGAGTTAGAGAAGAGAAAGAGAAGAATTGGACTTCCACATGTGGCTCCACTTATAGCAAACATACACTCATACATGGAGAAGAGAAATTAATGAAGATGCACATGAGCAAGCACTAGTTCTACGTGGCAAAAGGATTCACATATGCAAGTTGGTCAATGTGATTTACTAAAGAAGCTGCACATGGAAAGAAGCTTGCATGGAGAAAACATGAGGGCTGGACTTCTCTTAACATCACATATTAGTTCTTGTGGAGGCACACACTCATTCGAACTCAGACGTTGGAGTGGGAAGGATTTAAGAGGAATGAGCACTTGAGCAAGGAGTTATTGGTTTTTGAAGAGAGGGAAGCAACATGAAAATAACATGGAAGATTAGCTGAAAATAGAGTTGGATGGAGGAAAAGTTGCCACGAGCTAGAGTTGGAGAATGATTCATGAATAGCTCGCGTGTTGAGAATGTGGATGGAGGAAAAGCTGAAGTGGAAAACAAGAATGAATGAAGGGCTAGAACGTGCAAAGAAGCAAGGGGTTCTACGTGATAACAAAGCAAACAACACAGAGGAAGGAGACCATGTGGGAAGTGAATGAAAAGCATGCAGCAACTTAAGTGGAGGAATCACGTGGAAGAGCTTGGGTTGATGTGGATGCATGGGCTGAATGAGTTGTGTGAAGAGAAAGAACTGCATGTGAGACAGGAAGCTACGAGCTGAGATGAAGTTAAGAGAACCAAACGAAACACGAAGAGAAGCATGCATGGGAGAGCTAGTTGCAAGCAGAGAAAAGGAAAGCTCGAGTAACTGAAGGAGCTGCACGAGCTGAATGAGGAAGCTCTAGAACGTGAAAAGCTTGCATGGAAAATAAGAAGAGAAGGCAAGACGATGGATTAGAGCTTGCATGGGACGTGAAATACAAACGAGCTGAACTCGAGCAGAACAAAGGCAAAGGCTGGAAGCCAACATGAAGAAAATAACGGGCTGTACATGATTCACTGAGAAAAAGAAACACTAGAGCAGCAGATTTAATGGTTTATTCTAGCATGTAAAGTTGTGCGTAAGATTAAATGGAAGGAAGCAACGTGAAGAAGTTAGTTGGAGAAGAGCATCTCACGTGAACTTACACACATGCAGAAAACACGTTAGAAGCGAAGAATGGAATAAAGGACTTGAGCTGGAGTAGAACGAGCTGATCTGGGCAGAACGTGCTTAATGCGAGATGAATGAATAAAGGAGCAGTAGAAGGAATTCATGCAGAATAGAATATAATAACTAGCGGGGCCCACTCTCATCTACACACCCATGCAGCCCCAAGTGTAAAATCACGTAAAAGATGCATTAGTTAACACGTGAAGCAGAACAAAGAGAAGCACATGAATTTTAAAGAAGAAAAAGGCTTCATTCAGCACGCCTCCATACATATCCTAGTCCATTCACAATTCCACCAACTCACGTCTCTATAATTTAGCAGCCCCTTGCCTATATATATCAAGCCATTCATTCGTTCAAGGGGCACACCATTCATCATCCATCCATACACCATCCATCCATCCATCCATCAAACCATTCATCTTTCATGCCATATTCCATCTTCCATCTCCACATCCCATGATTTTCTAATCCACCTTGAGGTTAGCTAGGAGGAAGTCCTTGGAGAAGCTTGAATCCATGGAAGAATAATTCAGAATTTTGGCTAAGAATTTCCTTATTTTTCCTACACTTTTTCTCTTTCATTTATTTTCTTGGTTAAGATGTATTTGATAAGGAATTTGTGTAATTATAATTAGTGACTGGTTAGACACTAATTAGGAAGTATTTTTGTTGATTAATTGATCTGATTAATTTCAATATTATCTGAATTCCCATGTATGCTTCGAAGGTGTTCGATAAAATACATGAGTGAGATTATTTGTTTGAATTGAAGATTCCTTAATGTTTAGTTGGTTAATTAAATATTTAGGATGATTCAGAAGCTAATCAAATTAGTTAATCAATCAAATTGGATGTTCATTGATCTTAGAAACAAGAATTGACAGTTTAATGCGGAACTGAGGTTTCAATTCAACATTAGATCGTCAATCTCTTGAATCTTGAGTGGTTACCCAAGATAATTTGTTATGAACACAATTAGGGACTCTTAGATCAGAATTAATCATAATTAGAATAGGATAAGGATAGTGGATACCAAGGGACGAATCTGAAGCTAGTCACAAGATCATAATTCACCTAATTAGATAGAATTTAGGAATTTTAATTCAATTTAGTTTTAAGTAAATCAAAACCCCCTAATTTAGGAATTTTTAGAGTCTTTTAACATTTGGAAAACTCAATTAAACATTGAACGCCAATTCCAAGGGAGATGACCTAGGTTGTGCCATTAACTGCATATTTTATCAGCCTAGTATTATTTTGAGGGTTATGCGACGATCCACTCAGCCTAGCATATATCTCATATTAGCACTGAAGAGCTACTGCTACTGACTACTACTGGGCTCTAATGGGATGCTAGCTAGTCTCATAATTTACTCATTGGAGATATACTGTACCACTTACCTTATGTAAAATTGTACCTGACTCTTTTCTGAATATGTAAGCTAATATGTGGGGGATCTCTCTATCTCTCGGTCAGGACTAATATCTACTAAGTAGTGGTTCATCTGGCTCTTACTTTGGAAAACTAATTTCTTGCTTTCTCATCCCATACACTATGCTCATCTCTAAAGAGAGCTAGTTAGTGGTCTAACTGTCTGAGTAAAGCCTTCATGTCTCTGTGACAACAATCTACCAAACTCAGGAGGTCTGTAGTCTCTGGGACAAAAGTTAGCTGAAACTATATTAGTCTTTGAGACTAACTGCTCTGTGAATGTCGCTGTGAATGTCTAGTTTCTGTGTATAAAATTTAGTACCAATTGAACATCATTTGAGCCTTGTGTGACAGAAAAAAATTTCGAACCAAATGAATAATGCAGCAACCAGAAACTATGAAAATTGTCAACTTTGAAAAATCATCAAATATTCTGTAGATCTCCGAAAATTATGATCTTTAACTTTCCAAAAATATCTTAATGAAACCTAATTGCATGCTAAATTTCAGATCAAGACTAATTCATTTGGCCAAAAAGTGATATATGGTTCCATTATAGTCAAATTTGGCTCCATATATGGTACCAAATTTGCCAAACGGCTTTCCCTTAGTTGTGGCACCTTTTGGGCAAGTCCAAAAGTATATTTAAGACTTGTGTGAGCTATCCAAATGGTCCCAAACCTCATGCATCTCATTTTGGCTCTTTAACCTACACTTATGCCCATTTCCATCAAACTTCCAATTTGCATAACTTGGCATTACATACCCAAATTCATTTCTAAAGTTCACACATCATATCCATATATGTATACATCATATAATATCATATTTACATGTGTCTCAAGGGTCATGTGCCATTTACAATAATCATATACATCATTGAACATCATTATGGTTCAAAAAGGGTAAAAACTAGACAAATGAATGTTAATCTCTCTTCTTCAATATTGTTGGCTCCAATTGCCATAGTTACTTGGTCCACCTAGCATGTTAGAGCATTGGAGAGGAGGGGATGAGATTCAAAGAATCTCAATAGCTCATCTCTCATTCAATCATACATAATATGTGCAAAGTAAGCTTTACAAATGCATGCATGGAGAAAATAGAAATCATAGACATTTTTAACACAAGCTTGGCATGTGAATCACTCATACAAGACATTCAAGAGTTCACCAAGTGCTTGGATTGGCCTCACACTTCTCCTTATGAATTTTGGACTTACCTCACACATTCTTTGAGCACTTTGGACTCAACCATATTCTTGGGAGCCTACTTTACTTTTGGGAGACCCTTTACTTTGTCTCAACCAAGCTCAAGAGTTCTTGGCTTATCCTCACCATAGTGAAGAGTTCTTGGCCTCTCCACACTCAAGCAAACTCAAGAAACATCATACATTCACTTGAAAACATAACATGACATCATGAAATCATGGAAAACAAGATCATGCTAACATACTTTTCATGGCTTGAAAATACATATACACACATTTTAAAACAAGCTAAACACACATCCATGCATGAGAGAAAGTGGAGAGAGCTACCTTGCTTGCATTCACACACTTTTTCCTTAAGCCTTGACTCTTCTCCCTTGACTTCACACACCCAAGAAGGTGGAGACCATTTCTATTGGCCTAGACACACCAAAAGAAAATGAATTACTCATGGGAACAAGCCTTGGCATTATACACACTTTACATGATGCTACTTTGGTTTATGGCTCTATTATGTTTCCATAAGGCACTTAATGAAGCAACTTTAAGAATTCATGATCTTGGCTCCCTTCTCTCCTTTAATCTATGATTCTTGACTCCATTTAGACTCTTTGGAGTCATCACATAATTATTTTAAAGAGCCTAGCTAGGAGTTGTATCAGTATGCTACACTATGGAGCTTACACTTCCATCTCACTATCTATGACTTCTAAAATTTTTTCAAGGCTTCCTCTCATCCTCTTCCATCCTACATGACTCAAAAATAAGCTTGAAACAAATTAAAACTTCCGCTTGGTACTCTTTCTAGCCTAGGTCAACATTATGGAAGTATTTGGGGTTTAAGGGGTTTCCAATTTTTTCTTGATAGGAGAGTGACTTGGGAGGCTTCCTAAAGGTCTTAGAAGCTCAATTAAACACTTACATAGACTAGGAAATTCGTGAATCAAAATAGATTTTACAAACTCTTCAAGAACCCTACACTTTGCTAACTTGAAATTCAATGGCTTTTACTTGGTTTTTTTTGCATATTCTAAATTTTCACACCCTAATTCATGTGATTCATTCTTAGTTTGGCCAGAAATTTAATCCCTCATGGATGCTCTTACATGGGGGGAATTGAAGAGAAGAGGAGCAAAGAGACCTAAGCTTAGAAAGTAGCAAAATACCTTGGATTCTTAGTTTTCTTGGTTTGTTCTTCACTTGGCTAGCCTCCCCTCACCAAATCCGAAAATTCCACCTCTGTTCTGCCTTCAAAATAGCACCAAATTAAATGCCAAAACCATGAGAAGGAAGAGGAAGAAGAGGGGAAGAAGTTTAATAAGGCAAGGAGTAGAAAAAAAGTGGCTAAAACTTACACTTTTCAAAGCTTCTTCTTCTTTCCTTGGCCTCCCCTCTTGTGCACCACTCTCAACCCTTCTTAATTATGTTTTAACATGTGAGAGAGTGGGTGAGGAGATCTGAGTAGAGGAGGGACGTTTTTATAAGCTAGGGATTCACTTAAGCAACTTTCAAAATTTATAATTTAGTCTCTCTTCGTAGTTTTATTCGTTTAGGCTCATTTCAACTCTTTTTTGAAATCCATATTTTTCATCATATTCCTTAGGCTCTTAATCATAAGAATTTCCTTTGAAATCACTCAAAAAGGATCTAAAACCATTCCGAACCATTCAGTCAAAGTTTTAGTCAACCGACAGCCGAAATCGCTCACCGGAGGGGTTTCAACTGTTCTAGGGGTTTCTATGGTATTCAGGGCCTTTGAGAACCCCGAAAAGCTCAAATTTTTTTATTTAAAAAGCCCTCCTATGAGTTTTCCAAATTTTTCAAAAATTACAAAAATACCCCTACTTTCTTCGGCAAATTTTTTGAGCTCTTCTGGCTCTGGTTTTTGGCTATCTTAAACATCAAATCCTCATTTTCTAATATTTAAAATTTTATCATAATTTTAGTTGGCCCCAATTCCTTCTATTTCAAGGACTTTCTTTTATATTTAGCCTATTTTTGATGTTTACGGAAAAATCGAACATTGCGTTTCTCACGTTTATGGAGGGATCAGATGTTATAGATGACCTTGACATGAATCAAGACTTGATATGGACTAAGTACTCTAAAAGATACTCAAAATAGTAAAAGATATAATAAAAGAAAAAAGGTTTCATCAGAATTCGTCTAGACAACCTATAACTATGATTTCTCAAACTTTGGTTCATTCATATATATTCTATATGATAGAATTATCTTGATATGATTTCTTTTGCTTTTCATTCTTAATTGTCTTTACTCATATTTTTCATAATTTGCTTGGTTTAGCAAAAGAAAAGGAAAGAAAAGAAAAGAAAAATAAAAAGATAATTTTATGAGAGCATTAATGCCAAAGAGATAGGGTTTTTTAGGATGAAAATCTCGATAAGAGATGGTCTTTAGGAGATAAAGTTCTCAAAGGTTAAAGTCTTGATAGAAGATGGTCTCCATTAATAGAGACAGGGTTCTAAAAGGTTAAAGTCCTTATAGGAGATGGATTATAAGAAATGAGGGATGACCTTGAAAAAAGAGGTGATCTCAAATTGCATATTTCTATAGATCCACTATTTCCTTGCTAATTGTTTATGGATTGTACTAACGAGTGTTCATGCTATACAAATACATGTAAAATAAGCACGCTAGTTGATACCAAATTTTAATGACATTGATCATGCTAGTTGATACTAAATATTCATAATATGGAGATATATGAGCATGTTAGTTTATATTAAGTTAAGCATGCTAGTTTATATTGAGTTTGCTTGATATATAGATATGCAAGATGAGCATGGTATCTTAGCTTATGTATGGTGAAGACTGAGATTATCTATTGAGTATGTTATTACTTTGATTGAGAAATGTTACTTTAAATTTTGCTTATATGTCATGTATTAGTCTTACATGCTACAAATGTTTAGAGTAGTGGTTATAGTTAAAGTTTTATTTTCCTCACATTGAATAAGATCATGGAGCTTTCGAATACTGATGCCCGACATCACAATAGCTTTGATCATTGATTGGGCATGCTAATACTATAGAATATATTATCATTATTTTGTAAAAATCTATTAATACTGATATAGCAATTAGTCTACTCTCATTCGTATATTTTTTATAATCTAGTAAGCCTACCATGAGATATCTTTTCTGACTCTATAATATATTAGGTATATATATAAAGGTTAACACTAGGCCACGAGGAGGACTTGAAGTATCTGCCTAGATATCAACATATACGCATGAAAATATAACTCTCTTTATTTGCTACTATGTGCTATTTATTTCTATGTTATCTTTTATATGTTATAGACACAGGAAAAGAAAAATGCTCTCTATAGTTTCAAAACTAATAGTATTTTTATGAGAATGTAAATTCTCATTTATTTGTGGTGATGTGTTTAGATATAGATATTGACCATGTCAACTATAAAGTTCATAGTTGAAATACAATAAATGTATATAGATATCTTAGGCATAGGATAGGTTTATGTGATCTTGAGTATGAAGTGGTTTGCAGTCAATAAGGAAGGGCAATCCTTGTTTGCTATCCAAGATATTATGGAAACAATGTAAGACCTTCAAATGTTAGCTTAGACATCATGGGCCCTTTTTTATGCATATATGTGTATAATAGTGCCATGACTTTACACCAATAATGTTTAAACAAACATTATGGAATGACAAACTATTAGGAAAAAGGTTTATATATATTGACTTATGGAATTTTTTGTATTTAATATCTTATTACCAAATTTCATCTTTCATAACAAATAAATACCTAATACAAAGTAAATAATAATTAAGTAAAATTAATAATTATGTAAGGATGCTACATTTGTGGTATATAAGCAATTTGTCCTAAAGGGTCTAGAATAACATAGGAAATTATAGTAACCTAACCTTATTTGGATATGCAAGTTGTTGTAAGTGAAAGTGGCACCACCAATTATGCACTTGCATATCCATATTTGATGCTATGAATTTGTTTCACATGCAAATATGAATTATTGAGCCTGATCGTTAACATAGTGAATTATTGTGTTTATGCAACAAAACTATGGCATCAACCAAGAGAGGAAACTCTAACAATAATGTCAATTGCATGATGTATGCCATTGAGAGGATGGATACTATTGTAAGAGAGCAAGCATTTACTACAACTAAGATTTTGCAGCATATCTAGGAAATTGGAGATAGTAACTTAGCATAAATCGTTGAGAATATGAACCTAATGTTGAACCTGAACTTTTAGGGTTTGTTGAAGTTCAAAAAAGCTAAGCCTCTATCTTTCCAAGGAGAATATAATCTCAATGTAGAGCAAAAATCATGAGCAAGACTAAAGGGAAATGCATGTTATATGCATTTTTACATAGTTCAGTTGTGTACTCCCCTAATTAGGGGTTGTGCAGTAGTACATGGTTAGCCTGTATGCTATGGGTGGTTGTTGCATGGCTCGTATGAGTCAAGCCATAAGATAGCATATTGTTTTGCATTTTCCATTGTAATGGTCATGGTTTCATGCTTCCATCCCATTTTCTTATATATAGTCAAGGTCAACATGGTTATTTATTAGGTATACATCAAGAAGCAATAGTTAATTGAGTTCGTTGGTCTCTTGATATTAGATGGTGGGGTGTGTGTGAGAAAATGGAGGAAATGTTAAGAGGAGATCTTGCTATATATAGAGTTCTTCTAATTTTACTTCAAAAGTTAGTTCGCTCTTTATCAGCTGTATTTCTTCTCTTGTACACATTTAAGAATCTTTTTGAATTTTCTCTAACTGATTTGACTGATTCTAAATCTTCCCATTAGTTTGGAAATGGATTTAAGGACTTGGTTTCCTATTATAAACATGCTGCATGTCATTTTGACTTAGCTTTTGTCAAAGAAATCAACAATTTTCTCCTAGGGAAAAAAAATCATATTTTGGCCTTAGAAAAAAAATTGTATTTTGATCATGGGTAAAATTATATTTTAGTTATGGCTAAAATTTCACTTTGAATTTTAAACTTTTGATAGTTACATGTTAAACCAAAATTTTGCTTAAATATTTGTATAGCCTAATTAATTTTGTTATTATTTTAGGGTCTAGGAAAGTTTGAGCATTTATTAAAATTCTTACTTAAGAAGTTATTATTTAATTATTTACTATTTAATAACTCATAAAATATTTTTGTTGTTATTCTACTAGAATTTAGGAAATTCCTAAATTGTTATATGAAATTTATTAATCAAGGAATTAAGCACTACATACTATTATTTAATTTACTCTATATTAATTTAATTTAATTTAAATAATTTTATTTAGAGGAAGACATTATATGGTAATAGAGATTTATAATGTTTTATAGACTAAACTCGACTCATATCACATGGATTTGTTATCACATGTAAAGTACTTTAAATATTTTTTATATTTTTAAATATTTATATCTATTTTAAATATTATTTTATAATATATGTATTCATTTAATTGTAAAATAATTGTTAGTGAATTAAAAGATTTACTATGTTAAAGGATTACTAACACAAAATCTAATGTTTTGAGGCTCATTTTAAAGTTTTGAAAGTAAAAAAATTACAAATATAAAAAAATCCAAATTTTAAGAGGTTTTATGCATTTTGATCTTAAAAAAAAAAGAGGAATACATTGGTTTCTCTAAAGCCCAATGGGTGACTAATGGATAGATTATTCATTTTTTCCAAGTGGCAAAACTTTCAACTAGTTCATGGCTATCTGCTCAAGAATTATCAAGATTTGGGAGAGAAAGAATTAGCGAAAGAATAGATCTTCAACCTAATTTAACATTTTCCCCTTCCTTTAGATGATATTCAGTTTTAATTATTTTTCCACCATTGGTATCAGAGAACCACACAATAACGAAAGCATGCAAGAGCATGATACAAAAGAAAAGTTTCGGCTTAAAATTATCCAGGGAGTAAAATTTTTGAAAAATTCAAAATTCGAAAATTTCAAGAGAAGAAAAAGTTTTGATTTTTTTGAATAATTAAGATTTTTGCATTCTCTTCACAAATTTATTTTTTTCATTAAATTATATTTATTATGATTTGAGTAAATTTATTTATTTTTCATAATTAATAAAATATTAAAAAATAAAACACACAAAAGTGACATATACAAAAATTGAAATAATACTATAAATGGAAAAAAGAAAATTGAAATTTTAATAGTCATAATATGCTGCATATAAACTGATTGTCTGAGTCCCACCTTCGTTCATGCGGTGAATTTTTATTGAGTCGCTTAATATATGTTTGGGGTGGCCAAATTAGAATGCACCCAAAAAAAACGTAGAGATAAATATATTCTATTTTTAGTTTTTTTTAATAAATTGTTTGATGAGAAAAGAAAAAAGTGTATATTTAGAAATTCTAGCCAGAGGATAGTTTTGATATTTAAATTTTTTGAAATTTCATCGAGCCTTAACAGAAGAAGTTTGAATAAACAGAGAACTGTTGTTTTGCTACGAATTGAGGGAGAAAGTGAAGATTCAAAATATTACACTAACACAGGAAGAAGATAAGCAAAAAATAATAGGGGAGAAACACAGGAATCAATTTGTGGGTGGGAGAAACCAAAGAAAAGATGGTTCAAGATAAATATTGATGGCTCAGTAGAAAAGAATGATTCTACTTCATGTGACGGTCTTATCCAAAATGAATTAGGTGGTTGGTATGTAGAGTTTGATTGTAATCTTGGAGTGTGTTCTATTACATGCGTAGAATTATGAGAAATTCTATGGGGTTTGAAACTCGCTTAGAATAATAATCTAAAGAAAGTGATTATGCACACTAATTCGAAAGCTGTGTTGCTTTTATTGATTCAAAATGATTGTGATAATATTCATCCTTGTCATAATTTGGTGATAGAAATACGAAGTTTACTCTACTGCAACAAATGCTTGATACATATAGAGCACTTCTACCGTGAGACAAATCAGTTTATCAATCGGTTAGCGAGATATAATCATAATATCCCTTTTGAAATCCAAGAAATGACGCAGCCTCTCCAGATTTGGGGCAACTTCTCTTTAAAGATGTCCAAAGTATTTCTTTTTAACCTTTTACAATAACTTAATTAGTTTTTTTTTTCTCTCTTCAGGGCTTGGCCCTCCTAACTATTGCAAAAAAAAAAAAAAATTACACTAACTATAAAATAAAAGATATTTTGTTGGATAACGCGTTAAGTGATTGTAACAGGTGCTTCAATTTTATTATCAATTTCGGTCTCCTGCAGTAATAAATAATTATGTATAGTATAATTGAAAAAAGATATATAGAAAAGAAGAAGTAAATATAAAGAAAAAAAAATAATTCTGTACATACTTTTATTCATTAGTATGTTTTTTGTTTTTTTTTTCTTCAGTTGTGCAATTACATAACTGTTAAAAGGATTAATTTTAACTTTTACCCTTCCATCAAAAGTTAGTAGCCACTTTCCACCTTTTCATCCTACCCATTTGGTTGAATGTTGTTACAGCAACTTTCTGAAGAATACTTTTATTTGCATATCATATTAAAAAAAAAAAATAGTTTCCATAAAATTGAATTTGAAAATCTGCATAATATTACCCTAATTATAATATTACTTGCTTCTCTTGAAAGAAAAATCCATATTAAAATCCATATTACAGAAACAAAGAACAAATCAGTCAAAGTGGGGGAACAAATGCAAGCCAGGATTCCTTTCAGCTTCGTTAACATATAATCATAACAATAATATTTTTTAAAAAAGGATAAGAATAAACAAAATAATCCCAATATTTTTATAGATGTATGCCCATTGTTCAATACCCAACCAGTGCTTAACATCATTTTGCTACCACTTGCTAATAATAATAATAATAATTATTATTATTATAATAATAAACGAATCGTAAATAAAAAAGTTAATAAATCAAACGTTGATGGCGTTGCACAGGAACATGAGCGACGATGCGGACGCGTCACCACCGAGTCTTCTCTCGTAGCTGTCAATGCAAAACAAGGAGAGCGAAAGTTGCACCGCGTGACGAGTCCAGACTCGTTTCCTGACCCGGTCCGAGTCTCCGAGTCGACTCAAAACGGGTCGCACGCACACCATGTAGAGCCGCTTGTAGCCGCCGAGAGCCACAATGACGGGGCGAACGGAAGGCGGAGGAGGAGTGGACACGTGGCGGAAGCAGAGGTGCTCCCAGAGGGAGTCGTCGTTTCGAGTGAGAGTGCACCAGAGACGGCAAACGCAGGCGGCGACACCCAGAGAGGGACCGTCGAGTCTTTTCAGGATTTCCCGGAGAATGTCGACGTTGTCGTTTATAGAAAACTTGGGTCGTTTCGCTTGCTCTTCCGGTTTGTTTTTGGCTTCCTGAGAGATTTCATGGTGGTGCACCATTTTAAGCTGAGAGATGTATCTTTTCTTCTCTGGTTGAAGCGTTGTGGGGGGTTTAAGAGAAGATGGCAAGTGAATGGTAAACTTATTAGGCGTGGGGTTTTAAATGAGGGAGAAATATTGACTTTTATTTTTTTTTTGGGAGGGTGGTGGGCTTTGTGAAACCGATGCCAAAAGTAAACAAAAAGAAACATCTTTTTTTTTAATAAAAAAGTATAGTTAAAAATTTTACATTAAAAATATTTATATTAAACGATGTTAAATTTAAAAATTATTTTAAAAAATTTAAAGCCAAATTTTTTTTAAAATTATAATTTTTTTGTATAATTTAAATTTTTTATTCTTAATTCAGTTCTTTAGAATAATCTCAAAGCTTAAAGTTTTTAATTATATTTTTCCCAAATTTCTTCATAGCCTAGAGTTTCTCATTTAAAGGGTACGAGAAAAAAAAGAAAGAAAGAAAGTTTCTCATTTCATAATTTGATTATTCCAGATATTTATATAGTAATTGAGTCTTTTATTTTCACACTTTCATTTGCAAGTGATATTTTTGTTATTGTAGATCAAAGCTTGAATTGCAGAAAGTTAAGTTCAATACTCAATACAGTTATGTATTAAAGGAATTAATTACAGTTTTTCAATTATTACCAAAAAAAGATAACCCTTTAAATTGTATTTATGGGTCTGATACAACTACAAATCTGTCAGAACAATAATATTGTATAGAAGTCTCCTTAGATAAAGATTTTTGGTTTCGTTTTTCTTATATTACTCTGTACACTTAAAAGATGTATACTCAAATTTTTCATTCAACCTTTAGAACTGAACTCCAAATCTCAAACAAATATTTTCTAATACTTTTGTTTGTTAAAAAGAATACTTTCGGTACATATTTCTTCAAAATTATGACTGTTATGAATTATAATTATTTACTTAAAAAGCCTTTTATAATTTACAAAATTTAAGTAAAAGGATAATTAAAACAGGTTTTATATACATGTAGAGCCGTAGAGGACAATATTAAGAGGAGAGAGAGAGAGAAAGTATCGAGAGGAGAGAAGGGGCCAAGAGAAAAGGTCCAAAAGCAAAGAACTGGAACCAATGCAATGCTTTTTTCCTTTTGTTGCTTTTAAATGTAGTTTTCGGGGTGAAGCAGATTTGATGTTTGTTGTTTTTGCTGTTGTTTCCATTCTTCTCAATTCAATGCCCTTCATTTGGGACCGTTGTGAGAGAGAGAGAAAGAGAGAGAGATAGGGTTCACTAACTTTGAAGATTTCACATATAGCTGATAAGCTACATGTCCGTGAATGGCCTGCGAGTCTATATATGCATCGATCATTGTATGGTTTTTTGTGAAAGAGTGTGGACTGTGGACCATTTGGTGAAAAGTTTTGAGCTTAAAAGGTCAAGACTCGTGTGTAAAATAATGGTGCGAAATTTGAGGCTTTTCTCTTTTTCCTATAGGGTCATGTCTTCATGATGACCAATTTTTCCCTATTCTCTCTCTCTATACTAGTAAAATAAGTCTTTTACAATGCTGTCGTTTAGGGTGCAAAGAAAAAAGATTAAAAAACTTGCAGAAATTGCGTTCAATATTAATCGCACTTTCTTGATTTATTTTTTTTAATTACACATCGTCCATTTATTTACCAAATATAAAAAATCCAAATTAACAAAGTGTACATGTCTGAATTTGTTGCTCTGCATATTTTGTCTCCACTTTCAAGACTTCTAATCTAACTTGGCTTTGGATTCCAACAATTTTAATGTCTTTGGTTAAATTAAATGTCCCTTTTACCATGCAATATGACTGACACCTTGTACTGTTTCTACCTAACTAGGTTCCTTGATGTATATTAAAAAAACTTATGCCTCTTGACTTAGGGGAAGCCAGATATAAAATATTTATCATCAGTTGGGGTATTGCAATTTATTATAATAAAATTGTCCAGACCTTAAATATATATTTTATCACGGTGTCACCAATGTTCATTCACATGAAGTAAAATGAAATTGGGTTCTTTTTTCTAGTTAAATTAATGTTATTTTCACACTCTTACCGTATGCAAATGATTTGACCCACCTTTATTGCTAAATTGATAGCACCTCCCCTGAAAAACAAATTTAACTTGGTTAATTAATGCAGACATATACTGCAAATATATAGGTGATGTTAACCATTTATTGAGGAAAAGAAGATGCTCACTTTATCTGTTTGAAGACAAGAAGATCAGTTTCATTTCAATAATTTCCTACCAAAGTTGGCAAGTGAGAATAACAACACCACATTTCAGCTCAAAAGAGAAGATAATGCCATGTGCGTGGAAACCTGTATAATGAAATTTTGCTTATGAATCCTTTCAATATAAGGCAATGAAAGATCGCCATGGTAGTCTCTGGACTTTTTCCTTCTCTATGAATAAAGTCATATATACTACAGCTTTTACTAGTCGGGTGGCTATTAAATAGAAAAGCTAGTAAGTACTTATTAGCTTTATCTTTTCTAACGGTTCGAAGAAATAAAGTCTTACGTTTTATAATTTACGTACCAATGTTATAACTATAATTTAATGAGGTAAAACGTAAATTTATTTTTAGCGGTAAAGTCCAACGGCTTAATGGTGAGAAAGGGACTTGAGTGTAAAAACCCACTAAAGACCAATAATCACTCTAACTTTAAAGGGTGAATAATTTTCCACCATGGCATATAAAGACTTTTTACCTCGCTGACAATAAAGTCATATAGACAACCTTTTGTGCTTTAGCTTCTACTGATCATGTAACTATTAAATGTTAAAGACAATAAAGTCATATAGACAACCTTTTTGTAATCGTTTTATGACAGTAAAGGGTTATATTTTATAATTTATGTTCTAATATTAGACTATAATTCAGGAAGATAAAATATAATTTTTTTTCTTTTTTAAAAAGTAAACAGCCTTGTAGCGAGAAAGGGACTTGAGTATGAAAACCTACTAATTGCCACTAATCACTCAAACTTTGAAGGTTGAAATTATGATCTCTATTTGGTATTTGAAAATATGAATACCAACAAAGCAAAGAAAGGGTGGCCTAAGATCATGGTGATGGAAGTACCTGTTCAGTTGTCTTATGGGGTTGGATCCTGGCCCCATAAAGGAAAACCCCAAAGTCCTTTGAGACAGAAAGCATATAATATAATATCAAAGAGATACGGGGTTTGAATTTGACATTTGATTTTTATTTATTATATTAGGGACGTTCGTTTGTGTGGAAGACTAGACCCCACTACACTGCAATATAGAGAGAGTGTGTCATAGGGTTTTGGCTTTATTGAATTGGACTTGTTCGTTGGACGCATTTGAGGACGCACTGTGTTCCCTATTCTTGCTGAGAGCAACTGGATAAGTGCAACACAACAAGGAGATATACAATCGAAGTTTACAACCAAAAAACCTTCACCAATTTCCCATCTCACTTCTTTCTCCCTCAACAACTGTCATTTGTACTTTGTTGTTGTAAAGTTGTGTTGTGCCCACACACTATTTGGTCAACTTATAAGAGTGCATCAGAGCTTCCACCATTGTCATAGCCCTACGTCAACATATATGTAAATCCAGAACAAAGTTCAATTATAGAGCCAATCATCTCTGATCCATTTCAGCCATCATACACACAAATGATTAATTTCATATCAAATATATGTATGTATATATATATATATATATATTCTCTCTAACTGGTGTTGTTTGGTGTTTGCTGATTTTCTCCAATTTGGCTTGTAATAGTTTATGCCGCCCATCTTTTAAAACTCGACCCGAATTGTGATCCAAAAAAATTGTCGACTCATGGGTGAACCGAGTCAACTATGATTAAATTGGATGACATTATACATATATATATCATGACATATTTATATAGGTTAAAAAAATAAATTCATACTATATTTGAATTAAATTCTATTGATACACATTTTAATTTTGTCATACAAAATTGTACAATTGAAATATATATGAAACAATTACGATATATTAATAAATTATAAAACATAACATATCTGTATATTGAACTTTTATGCATATTATTTAACTATGTAGAATTTAATTGTATGTTTTGGATAAATTATTTATACAGAAGGCTAAACTATACGGCTCTCTCTTTTATTATGTAAAATATATATGACTTATATTTTAAAATCAAAAGGTATATGTTGTAGCTAAACTTATTTTAAACAAAATTTCCTTAAGGATATAATTAGTTTTTTATTTTAAATTATTACTTTTATTAAACAATGTATTCCTTAAAATTTGTATTTTATCGTTATTTTTTTTGGTGTAATATGTATATAATTAATTATTTTAAAATTATCTTACATATTTATAACCATAGTTATGTTAATCAAATGTATAATTAATGCACATTTTATTAAGTAAATTACATATGATTAATTAATTGACCTAAAAATGATTAATTTATATAAACGTCCCAAGATCGCTTAATTATACGACCTTCTAAAAATATACATAGACTTGCCTTTGAAACTAAAAGATATGTTATAATTAAATTTATTTGACCAAAATACCCTTGAGAATAAATTTGTTGCCTTGTATTATAAATATAACTTACTAGAAAATGTAGTTTTTAACTCTTATTCCAATAATATTTATTTTATGTTATGACGCCGTTATTTTATACAGATATAAGTAAACTAGTGCACTAATCAATTAAATAATAAAATGGATAAAGAATCCAAGTATTAATCCTACAATATGATTGATGACTTATAATTCAAGAAGTTTAATTTTAATTATTGCCGGGGCTTGTCAAGGGTTAGCACTTATAATACGGGTCAACAAGATAATGTACATCTAGTATTTTAGATCAACTTAATTATTAGGAACTAACGATAAAAGTAAATAGATACAAGACAACAAAAGGCTTAAAGATTCAATACTCAAAATAAGAAAAAAAGCTCAAAAGTAGACTAGATAAACACTAGCTGATTGCCTAATTACTTACAAAGTTTAATACTACATCTCAACTCATTATGCCTAGCAAATTCTTAATGAAATCAACCCCTCGACTAGGTGACTAATTTTACCTAAGCTAGCACCCAAAACTAGGTGTACTTAAACTCAATTATTCATACAACACATTAATGATTATTGAATTTAGGGTTAATTCCAATGATTAGACTTCAAACCAGACAAATTCACGTGCAACTACATTTTATTGAACACCTACCAAACAAACTATGAAATGGCATCTATTCATCATCTAGCATTCCTAAATAACAACTCTGGAGCAGATGAAATCATGTAAGAACTTAGTTGCATCATCATTCATAATAATGAAATAAATATTATCATCTAACAACTATAAACCAGATGAAGCTAGACCAAAAACACAAATCC
The DNA here is from genome assembly GCA_026724425.1 of Erythrophleum ivorense. Classification (NCBI taxonomy): domain Eukaryota; kingdom Viridiplantae; phylum Streptophyta; class Magnoliopsida; order Fabales; family Fabaceae; genus Erythrophleum; species Erythrophleum ivorense. The sequence goes on from JAIUCV010000020.1 coordinate 12,054,322, forward strand.
AAGAGCAGAGATAATGCTAGAAATCCATTCTCTTAGAGGGGTTTGGGCTACCACAAACCATGGGGAGATGCCAAGAAGTTGAAACTTTGATGACATCGAGAGAGACAACTTGGCTGCAAATAAAAACATTGCTGAAAGTGAAAGAATTGGAAGATAAAGGCACCCAGATTCCCCCTTGATTGACCATCTACCTCGTCAATAGTAATAGGCTGGAAACCTTACGAAGGCCAGAATTGGACAGTAATACTAAATTTAACATGAGGGCATGAGGCTCAAGAATACAAAACATAAGGGCTTAGAACGACTCACTAAATCTTTGACGTGCCTTTTACCTGTGTTGCTAGCTACACCTCTAACGTCCGAGTTGATTAAATAGAAATTTGAGAAACTTATCAGCATAAGGTGAGGTAAAAGGAAATTAACACTCTAGGGCAACCTCCTGCATGTCACCAAAACCATCACGGGTCGTCACGACCCAGCTTAACATCATTCTCTTTAGTTATTCCCATACTCACATTGGCCTCAATATCATTGAGGCCGTGTTCCTTCCCAGCGCTATCACCTAATGGTTCCGCCGGTTTAGCATTTAGCCAACCTTGAAAGTTGAACAGCGGGACACCTTTGTTGGTTGCTGTACTTGATGACGGGCCAGATTTGTTAAAAAAGTAAGTTGAGCTAATTTTAAAAAATAACATTAAAATTAGGTCTAGACTCGGGCTTGTACCCAAAATTGTTTTAATTTTTTTGGGTTGAGTCCGGCTCACTTACCCATTTGATTTTTTTGGCTATTTTTTTTTATAGTTAACTATTCTTTTTCCCTCAAAAAAATTAGATAAAAAGACAATATCTAAAAATTCAAAAATGAAAAGATTAAGTCAATTTATAAAGTAACATATAATATTACTAAACATGATTTTGTTATAAATAGTATAGTATGTACTTATTGTAACATATAATATCCATTTTTACATTTACCAAACTCATTTATCAATGAATGGTATAGTATGTGCTTGCCTTATTGTTCAATAACATAATTGTTTTTAAACTAAAAAACATAATAATTATCTACCATCTATTTATGGGTGTAGCTGATCTTTATTTGAGTTTCTCCACTTTAATGTTATAACTTTATTATTTTCACATTTGACATATATAATTTAGTATTTAAGTTTTAACTATAACGATATTAACACTCAAATTGTATTCTTCTTTCAAATTCTGTTAGTAATTGATTCACAAATTTATTCATGAAAAAAGGACAGAGTGAAAGAAAAAAAATTAAAAAAGATGTAGATATCATTTAAAAAATATAAGAATAGAATAATTAAAAAAATTACTCAAGTTGGAGTTGGTTGAACTTAACAGAAATCCAAATTTAACCCATTTTATATTTAAGTTTTTTTAAATAGACCAATTTTTTAAAACTTTCTTTTTTAAAATTTATATCTATTTTTTAAAATCAAATAAACTTTTTTAATCCATAATCAAGTTTACTGGTTGGGCTTGGAACATGACATTAAGGAGTCATTGCCAGTTTGGGGACACATGACGAGCAAGTTCAACTCTACGGATGGGGACGCAAGAGCGAGCTTTTCTGTTTGGTTTTTTAAAGGTGTGTTTGGTTGGGGGTTTTTGCAGAAGAGAGGAGGGAGATAAAATGTTTCTTTAAATAAAATTGGAGGGGAGGGGAGAAAAATTTGCTTCCCTCCCCTCCAAATTAGGGGATTTTGGAGGGAAGAGTATTTTTTAAATTATAATTTATTTTATTGTCCCTTAATATTTTAATATTTAATAAAAATTAAAATAATTTTTTTCATCAGAAATTAAAAATAAAAAAAGATTAAAATTTATACTTTTTTAAAAAATATTGATATAAATAACTTTTTTTATAAAAAATAAAATTAAAATAATATAAAGGATAAATTTTCCAAATATAATTATCTCCCCTCCCATTTTCTCCTATCCTGAACCAAACAATAATTTTTTTTTTCTCTTCTGTTCCTTCCAACCAAACAAAACTCATTAAACACCCTCCCATTCGTTGAACCAAATGGAGCCTAAAGGAAGAGTGAGCACTGAGCACCGTGTAGCCCAAATTGAGTTGAATTAGCGTGACCCTTGCCAAGTAATTTATATATTTAATATTTGTTATATTATATAAATAATAGTATAAAAATAGTTTAGTCAAAATATTTATAAATATAATTTATTTTTTGTTTAAAAAAATAATATAACATATCTTTTGATTTTAAGAGAAAAAAATATAAAATTATGAAAAAAAAAGTTGTCTAATTTAAACATCTCTAAATAATAATAAATTCAAGTCCGATTTTGGTAACATCAGTTTTGTATATACATGAATTTACTGCTAGCTTTCCCAATCCATTCAAAACAAACATAAAATGTCAAAATTTTTCCATTAAAAAACGGTTCACAATTAAAAGTACTTAATGACTGTAAAAATAATTTTTTATTAGACACACGAACGAAGATAATATTAAAAAAGTTTTAAAAATATAATCCACAATGATTTGTGATATACGCACACACCCATTGGGTAAAAATGCATTGCGATAAAAATCTAGTACGGCTAGCATCCACATAACAAACAAACAAGTAAGTAAAAGGTAAAGTGAATGAAGACCCAGAAAAGCAAACAATGCAATGACAGCACAGGTTCTAAATCAACTCTCAAGATGACATCTTTCCCACAACTACTCTCTCAGCTAGAAGTGAGCGACTACGGAATCTGATTCTTATTTTGAAAATTAGCTAATTTGGTTTTAGCATTTCGTTCTTTGTGCCTTCGGTTTTTGCATGGGTTTGAGGGCTTCACTTGTAATTTCTCTCATTATTCCTTATGTCATGGGAAAGAAACTTTCTCAATCTGGACAACACGCCAAGACACTAGGTAGCTTCCGTAGCCTAATTGAGGATTTAGTAAATTAATGATTGAATTATTATTTAATTTCTTTTAAAAAATTTTAGTCATAAGAAAAGAGTCTTTTAGTTTAATCTTTGTATAAAATTATTCTCTTCTCAATTTAATTGTCAAAAGAAATGACTTTTCAATTTTGTTTTCAAAATATTTTCTCTGAAATGTAGTTGTAATTCTCTTAACACATAAGTACTAATACAAAAAGCAACATTATTTTCAATATTGAAAACACTTAGGTAAATCCATATGAATCCTGTTCTTGTCTAATGAAATTAAAAAAGACTAAATTGAAAGGAGATTAACTTTTTAAGAACTAAATTGGGAGATTTTATCTTTAAAAAAATAAATTGAGAAGAAATTAACTTTTTAGGATCTATATAATTCATTTACTTTTAAAGATTTCTGCTAAGAAGCTATGAGAAAAGGGATCTTCTGACACAGAAATTTAGGCATAAAAACAAATGACTATCTGGCTAAGAGGACGGAGCCAAGTAATAAGGAGCAGAAGAGAAGACGTTTCTTGTTGTGGATCCAAAATTAAACTTAGTAAAATTACATAAATTTAATTATCATCAGTTTCACGTTTTAATGTGTCCTAGCTATTCAATTTAAAGTGGGCAAAGTAACATCCTAAGCTAACCATGACGTGCATCGAAAGGTTATCAGACGCTTTGTTTACTACTTTACTCTGAACTTTACGCTCAAATGGTTCAATAGGCATGTGGAGAAAAAATAATAATAATAATTGCATATCTCATCAATTAATAATGGAGGGGCAGCAGAGCTAATCAAAGTTTTAAATTATGGTCAATATTTCTTGTGTTTTCGAAATACTAAAATGATTTTTTTTTTTTTTTTGCATTTACTTTTAGTTTTTTAAGTTTTTTGGTAACTAGATACAATCAATCATTGCAATTTTTTTTTTTTTGGGGGGTTAATGCAGTTATCGCCTTTTACAACCTTGGGGCTGATAGCAAAATTTAGCCTAATATAGAGAAGGAAAGCAGAACCGAGCACGCTATTTTTGGTATGCCAAAGCAAAATGAGAGGGAATGTGAAAAGTTAGCTGAAATTTTAATTTTATTCTTATAATTATTATTTAATAATTAAAAATAAAAATATTAAAAATATTTTTTATTTATAAAATTACTTTTTTTTTCTCTTTTTATTGTTATTCTTAATTTTTCTGTGTATCAAAGGAGTAGAGATCAAAGGAGTAGAGGATTCTCTTCCTTTTGAAATCCTTGGCGTAATCTGTAACCATCTTTTAATCTTTCCACCCTCTGTGTATGTTGGCTCTTGTATTGTGAGAAAGTTTCGATTTTGTTTCCGTACATGTATATATATATATTCCACTTCCAGTTTTCATGTGATATAAAATATTTTGATTGAGTTTAATTATTTTTCCCACTGTCATATGGAATCCTACAAGATTAATAGTGACGGTATCTACGTAATATATGATCAATCTTTGGTTGTTTTCACTAAACCTGACCGGAAGTATTTATTCCATTTCTATCATTAAAAAATTCAGTATTATTATTTTCCCTTATCAAATCAATAATTTTTACTTAAAATTTAAGATTTAATTCAACCATCATATTACATTAATCTAGCATAGTTCAGCATCTACACCCACTAGACCTCCCCTTCTAAGCTCCAACCTTCCAATTTCCAAGAGAAAGTGCTTGTTTAGTTTGGTGTTGTGCAAACTTAATTTTATATGAACTTAATTTTGATCAAACGTGAGTTTGTATATCCATTATTCTATTTTAAAACTTTTAATTTAAAACCTAATTTTGGGAGAATTGATATTGTTTTTCAAAATTATTTTTAGATGTGTAATTATTAGAAAGGGTATAAATTTTATGTTATTTTGTCCAATTTACCCTTATTATTTCATTTCATTAATTTTGGAATATAATTTAATAAATGATATGAATGTTGTAATAATAATTTAAGGTGTCTTATTACTTTTTGTACTTATATTAAAATAAATAAAAAATATGAATGCTATTTTTACTTTTCAAATGAAGTGCACGGCCTAAATAAAATTTGAAATTATTACTAATTATTTTACATATGCTCTACATTTTTTAAATAACTACTAATTATGTTGCATATGCTTGCAAATAACTACTAATAGGACTTGAGAACACAAATCCATTTTCTTGGAAGAACTTGTGCGTAGCATAGCCTAATGCATTCCTAACCCTTGCAACCTCCTAAGTGAAAATAGCAAAAGAATTTCCATTACTTAAACACCTTGTTAGAAATTCATGCAAAACCACATAGATTAAAACATCAAATGCAATAAAAAAACACAAGGAAAGAAATTAACACAAGCCAACAAGATCATTGCCTAAGCATGCCATATGTATAGCTTGCTGCATGAATAGAACAATAACAAGAAAGAAGTTCAACTTAAAGAATATAACAGTGCCCTACTAGCTTGGTGGATTGCAAAACCTACAAGTTAATTGCATTAAATTCAAATGATAAACTAGTATAATCAAATTAAATGATCATTAATTTTAAGCACATAAACCGATACCTAGAAATCTTACTAGCTAGTACAAGAGACACTCCATGCATTAGAGAAAATAAACTACATGCAAATAAGGAAGTAATTTCAAATTGAGGAAAAAGAAAATCCTGCTTCTAATAATTACGTTATTTGGCAGAGAAGTAATAAAAAAGAAAAATATTGCACGAAAAGCAATAAGACAGAAACTAATTGTCCTAGAGGTAATAAAAACATGAATTCGGATGAAGACCCTACGAATTTGCAAAGACATTCTGGTCAACGAGACAGCAGCACAGTTAACGAGGCAATTAATTGCCTCGTTGATTGCTGAATTCATATGCATGGTGTCTGAATTCAGAAAACTCTGAATTCAAACACCATGTGTCTGAATTCAACCTCTGGACGACGAACGTGACTGGTCATTGACCGGTCACGGATGTAGATTGTGAAGAAGATAAAAATTATTGTTTTTGGAGACATGTAGCGAGTTATGATTGGTTTTAACAAATTTTATTGAATTTTGATTGGCCAAAAAATAAAATAATATATAATATTATAATAAAATTACGAAAATATTCTTTGTAATTTGGCTATAAATGGACATGAAACTTCTCATTTACTTCACTTCTTTTACCTCAGTTTCCCTCCTCCTCCGTCCCTTCTTGCAAGAGTTTGAGAGATATAAGTGAAAATTATTTTGCATTACCCTTTTCAGTTCTAGTTTTGCTTCAGAGCAAAGAGGAAGAACTCTTAAAATTATCAGCATTTTATAGCAAAAATTAAGGTATGTTAGAGTTAACAATGAAAATATATTTATAATTTTATTTTTCATATAATATTTGTTTAGTAGCAAGAGAGAAATGTTATCTGTTGATACATGTTTTTTATGATAATAATATTTGTTGTATCATAAAATGTATAAATTTTTATTAATTTTTTTTGTAATAATGTATAATTGTGTATGAACGATTGTTTGGTTGTTTATTTGTTTTAATTTTTTTTATTGTTGTGCTTTTTTTTGTTTTGCATGATAATGGAAACTAGCCATGAAAAAAATAAAAATAGAAGAAGAAGGAGGAAATTGGTAAAAAAGTAAAAATGAAAAGGAAAATATTATGAAATAAATGTATTTATAACTATAAAGACATTAAAAAGTAAGGTTGGAGTAGAAAAACTAAAATAAAATGACTAAGAAAAATGGAAGTATTATTACAATAAAAAATTTTGTAGAGAAAGAAAATATGCAATGATAATTATTTGAAATAAATTAAATGATAAAGGAGAGAAAATTTTAGATGGTTAGAAGAAAAAATAGGAATATGTTATATTAGTAAGAAAATGAACTTATATAGATGTAAAAAAAAAATATTTTTTTTTATTTCAATGCGTAGGGTACAAAGAAAGAAGGAAAAAAATTAAATATTTGATGAATAATTATGAAAAATTTTATGTTAAAATTTAAGAAATAAATTTATATAATGGAAAAAAGTAAAAATATATGCTTTAGTAATTATTTAAAAAATTAATTTTATCTTTTCTTTATATTAATATTAATGAAAAAATAATATTAAAGGAAAATAATTTAAATAGTTCAGAAATAAGAGCAAAATTTTTAATTTTAATAGTGAAAAAATAAAAGATCTAAGAAAAATGGAAGTAATGATTAGAACAAGAAATTTTGTAGAGAAAGAAAATATGAAATGATAATTATTTGAAATAAATTAAATGAGAAAGGAGAGGAAATTTTAGATGGTTAGAAAAAAATAGGAATATTTTATATTAGCAAGAAAATAGACTTATATAAATGTAAAAAAGAAATATATTTTATTTCGATGTGTAAGGTACAAAGAAAGAAGAAAAAAAATTAAATATTTGATGAATAATTGTGAAAAATTTTATGTAAAAATTTAAGAAATAAATTTATGTAGTCAGAAAAAAATAAAAATATATGCTTCAGTAACTATTTAAAAAATTGATATTATCATTGCTTCATATTAATATTAATAATGAAAAAAATAATATTAGAGGATAATATTTTAAATAGTTCAAAAATAAGAGCAAAATTTTTAATTTTAATAGTGAAAAAATAAAAGATCTAAGCAAAATGGAACTAATTATTAGAACAAGAAATTTTGTAGAGAAAGAAAATATGAAATGATAATTATTTGAAATAAATTAAATGAGAAAGGAGAGGAAATTTTAGATGGTTAAAAAAAAGGAAAATTTTATATTAGTAAGAAAATGGACTTGTATAGATCTAAAAAAAGAAATATATTTTATTTCGATGCGTAAGGTACAAAGAAAGAAGGAAAAAATTTAAATATTTGATGAATAATTGTGAAAAATTTTATGTTAAAATTTAAGAAATAAATTTATATAGTCAGAAAAAAATAAAAATAAATGCTTCAATAATTATTTAAAAAATTGATATTATCTTTGCTTCATATTAATATTAATAATGAAAAAAATAATATTAGAAGATAATAATTTAGATAGTTCATAAATAAGAGCAAAATTTTTAATTTTAATAAGCTTTATGTTTATTAAAATTCTATAAATATTCTATTAAAATTTATTGATATGACTAATTATATATTGTCTTTACATTTTAAATATGTATAATTTATAATAACAAAATATAGATAAAGAAACAAAATTAAGTGATATATATAAAAAATATGGACAAAAACATAATAGCATAGGCTACATTTAAAATTATTTAAATTGTAAGAATCTAATTAAAGAGTAATTAAACCCAAAAACAGATGCGACTACAATTTTATTTTTTGTTGGCAACTCATTGCTAACTGATTTAAGTAGCAAGTTGGCCCTAAATAGCTTTAATTTTTAATCTTTGTCATTTGATGATTTTGTACAGTTTCAAGCTTTGAAAGTTTTAGGGTATAAGGGCTAGTCAGCCTTTTGATTCTATATTTTAAAAATAAGAAGGATGTCTATATAATTTCAATAAAATTTTAAAAAATATTTGTAATTTATTCTATTTGAAAAAAAAATTCTAAATTCTTTAATGTCTTTTTTTTTGTAACACTTAAATTTCTATTGTCTATTAGCTTTCTTTCTTTTTATGAGTTGTGTTTAAATATGAATTCTACATTTATATATTTTGATTTGTAGACAATATTATACAAAGTTTTGTTTAATCAAGTTATTAATTTATTGATAAAAAGAGATATATGATTTAATTGACTTAATCATTGAAGTTTTATTCTAATTATTATTTTTTTGTCATGGAAGTCATACATTTATCTTTGTCAAATTTTAAAAATATTTTGATCTTTTAAAGAATTATGCTTTTAAGAAGACTTCAATTTTTGTCTTTAAATTATTGTATAAGAACTAAATGAACATTTTATATTAGTAAGAAATGTACAATTGTAAAAGATAATATACTATGTTGATTTGATAAAGTATGCTACAAGTATAATTATGTGGAGTATATTTGTAATTAGGATATTTTGAGGGGAACAAAATGGTCAGGAGAAATGAGATTATTTGCATTTATGCAAATGGAAGAATTTATGACAGTGTACAGGGTGCGACATTCCAGTGTGCAATGTCAAAATATATAACAGTTAGCACTGATATCACATTGGAAGAGTTGAAAGAAGCTGTTAGTCAAAAGCTATGCCTTCCTTCCAACCAAATTGTATCTAATTTGGTATATAGGCTCTCGACGACAATAAATCCAATATGGTACCAAGCGATTATGTTGGAAGATGATGGTTTGTGCAGAGAATATGGCAATCACATTCACGTTTCCCATCACAATTGAATTCAGTTGAGATATATGCGAACATTTCAAGTATTAACCCACATTTGAGCATTGAATTTCAGCCAAACCCAGTGAATGAAGTGCTGCCTTCACCTAATCTATTCTATCAATCAATAACTTATCAAATGTGCCAATAGTGGGTAGTTCGCAACCGAGTTCCTCTTATCCAGCAATTGGGTATGATGCAACTCCTTCTCCACTGAACCCAGAAGAAAATGTATTGGAAGACTTTGAAAATGAAGATGAATACGACATAGAACTTGAACCTGATCACAACAATGACAATGATGATGATAACAGTGAGATCGATGACGATGATGATGATGGATATGACAGTGAGGGTGATGGTGAAAAAGTTGTTGATGTTGAACCAGTATCTGAATATGTTGACCCTGCAGCTGTGTTCTTCCAGCAGGTTAATTTGGCCTTAACACAAGGTAATGAATTCGAAGGGTTGAAAATCAAACACAATTGAACAATCAGGAGCTATCGGTTGGATTAAGATATTCAAATCAAAAAGTGCTACGACTTGATGTGAAACTCTATTCTGTGAGGGCGCACCATAATTTTAAGAAATATTTGACTAGTAAAAAGTATGAAGAATGTCGATGCGTGATTTATGACAAGAACTATAGATGACGGGTCAGAGCATGTAAGAAAGGCAAAGGGAATGGTTCATTCTAGCAAATTACGAGATATAATGGTCCACATACATGTTTGTCTTCAGTCCTATCACAAGATTATCCAAAATTAGATTCTGATGTTATCTCATCGTGTATTGGAGCAATGGTGATGGAGACCCTTGATGTTCCTATCAGCCAGATAATCGAGCGAATGAAAAGCGTGTTTGGTTACACTATCTCTTATAGAAAAAGCATGGAGAGCAAAACATAAAGCTGCCGCTATTGCTTTTGGCAATTGGGAGAGTTCCTATGCTACATTACCTCGGTGGATGGCTACAGTACAGCAGTCCATGCCCGAATCGTATGTTGAATTTGTGATGAATCAAGTTTCAGAAAATGCCTCTACTAGTGAACCAGTTGCAGTATTTAAGAGGGTATTTTGGACATTCAAATCTTATATAGATGTATTTAAGTACCTTAAACCAATGATTCAAGTTAATGGCACCTTCTTATATGGCAAATATAAGGGGACATTATTAATGGTAATGACATAGGATGGTGATGGTCATATTGTTCCTCTCGCCTTTGTAGTCATTGAAGGAGAGACGTAATCAGTATGGATATGGTTCTTGTATAACTTGTGCAGACGAGTTGTGCCTATGCAGCATGATATTTGATTGATATCAGATAGACATCCATCGATTTTATCCGCCATCGGTAATCCACAAACGGGTTGGCAACCACCCTATGGGTATTATGTTTTTTATCTTCGTCATGTGGCAAGCAACCTTCATACGCATTATAGGTCATCTGATTTAAAACAAAGTTAAAAAATATTGGTATATTTTTCCTCTCTATCTAGTTATATATGTCATAGATGATTAACAAATAATAATAGACATGTTAATCATATTACACAGGTTATGCATATGAGCGTCGGTATATTGATGAGAAGTTAGCTGAAATAACGGTCATACATAAAGAAGCAGCCAGATGGATTGTCGAAATATCCAAAGAATAGTAGACTCGTGTATATGACATACATGGTCGACGATACGGCCACATGACAACAAACCTAGCAGAGTGCATGAATGGTGTCTTGAAGGAGGTCAAATCCTTGCCTATATCAGGCATAGCGAAAGCAACATATTATTGGGTCAGCCAATATTTCGTCCAATGCTCCCAACAGATCAATGCTCAACTGAATGCAGGTTAAGTTTACTCTCAAATTCTGATGAAAAGGATAGCTGTCAATGTGCAGCGCTCCCACTCGTGTGTTGTGTGCATGTTCAATTGGGAAGCTGCATTATTCGAGGTCGAGGAGCCATATGACCAAATGAATCGCCAATATAACCGTTGCTATAAGGTTAATTTGATTAAGTGCATATGTGATTGTGGTGAATTTTAAGTGGAGAAATACTCGTGCCAGCATACTTTTGCGGCATGTGCTGCAGCAGCTCTTGAGCCATTTTAGTATGTAGACCCTATATTTATACTGAAAATAATGCGTAATGCATATAGCAATATGTTCCAACCCATTGGAGGACAAGAATATTGGTTACAACCAAGTGGTCCAAAGTTAATTCCTGATCCATAATACTTCGAAAGCGAGGTTGACCTCGTTCGACTCGTTATCGAAATGAAATGGATTTTAAAGTCTCGTCATAATCAAGTAGATGTAGTCTCTACAGACAAACTGGTCATAATTGTTCCTCATGCCCGAATCGTAATGTTGTCCCTCGATAGAATATCAATAAAAGTCGTAATTGTTTATAAATATGAAAAATGACTCATTCTCTATGTGTTCATTAACTTGACTATGATTGTATGTGCATTTATGCTGGTAACTTGAAATAGAATTGAGTATCTTTTCTGTATGATAAGTTTTTTTATCAATCATTTATGTTTTTTAAGATAAATATTGGGCCAATTGTGTTATTTTTACTTATAGCTACCATGGCTAGAGTTGGTCGACCCATTGATCAAGGTCTAGAAGATGCATCACTTCTATACTTACAGGAGCGACATATATCAAAGGCTATCTGTGATGGCGAGGTAAGATAAAAGATTTATTGTTAGTTCTTGTTTCATTTAATCATTTAGTTATATAATTTATCTTTATCTGTAGGATGATCGGATACTTCGCCCTCGATGAGTTTTGGAAGATGATCGCTTAAGTGATCCACCTTTGGCCATTGTCGATTATTTGAGGCAATCTGATTTTTATGGTGTTGCACGAGTCGGATAGTTCGAGTACGATACATCGCTAGTGAGTGCACTAGTAAAGCGGTGGTGTCCTGAAACACATACATTTCACACTATTAGAAGAAAGTACACGATCACTCTTAAGGATGTAGCAGTGCAGTTAGGGCTACCGATCGAGGGAGATCTCGTTGTGGGTAGGACAGGTTTCAATTAGTTAAAAGTGTGTCAATTGCTTTTAGGAATTACACCACCAACTGATCAGATTGATGGACAGCGATTATCTATTACTTGGTTAGCACAAAACTCCGCACAGCTAGCAAATGATAAGGCAGTGTGTCAATTCACCCGTGCCTATATTCTTCGTATGATTAGAGGGTGGCTAATGCTAGATAGATCTAGTTATCGAGTTTACCTGATGTATTTACCCTTACTAGATAATTTTGAGCAGGTTGGTCGATGTCGTTGGGGATCAGCAGTATTAACTTATCTTTATCGTGAGCTTTGTAATGCAACATATAAGAATGATTTTGGTATCGTTGGATACTTGACATTATTACATCTATGGGCATGGGATAGATTTCCTATACTTACACCAGAGATACCACCTACTTCTGACTCTCGGATTGAGGAATATCCCGTTCTTCCACCTCTTGGTTTTAGGTATGAATTAGAATTCAAATTTTTACATGGTTAATTTAATTTAATTATGTTGGCTTTATTTATCACACTTGATTTACATAATATGTTTGTTCATTATAACAGATGGCGAAATGTTGGACGACCTCCACATCTAAGTGTTGGAGCCCTCCGATTATATAGAGTTTTGTTGGATGCAACGAGGGATAATGAGGTGTGTGCCCAACTTTAACTCATAATATTCATCATTTCTTTACTATTGACAGTTTACTTATTATTCTTTCTAATGTCATTTTCAGATTGTATGGCACTCATACCAGTCACAAGCGGTGCAAGAATTGATTTCAGGATATTGTTTGACTTCCCCTGATATTTGGATTGCATCTGTGCCACTTATATGCTTCTGGATTATAGAGTGGCATCATCTAGATCGCGTCCTACGACAATTTGGTCGCCATCAACCGATTCCTCAAGAACCCGTCAGATTGGACTCCCTCCATAATTTACAGCTTCGAGGAAGAAATTAGACCAACTGGGTATCTGAACATAGCATTTTCATCCAATAATGGTATGGATGGCGAGATACTATGTCCCAATCCCTTGTCACTGAGGAGCCTTTTGAGCGCATATCTGAATATATGCAGTAGTATTGGCAACGCACACATCGATGGATTTAGAGGTCCAGTGCTGCTACTGGATATGTGGTATAGTTTTCTATAATTTATTAACTTTATCGTCATTGTCTTTAAAATTTATTGCATATCTTTATTTAACTACTTATTTTTTGTTTTGTTAGGCTGACTTAGCTGAGAGGCTTTATAGGATGCACTTACAAGATCCTTTACCTGAGGATTTTCGTGATATCGTCTGCTGAGACTCTAGTAATATACTACGTGCTCTCGGTGAGCAGTGATTCTCACTATTTTCTCAACCTGCTAACCAAGCACTAGATCTTCCTAGGCCTAAGATTTCGATAGGTTGACTAAGAAAGAGATATCAAGGTTACCTGTCAACCCAGCAGCCCACTATTGGAAGAAGTAACCAATAACAGCAAGACCTATTGTAACAAGACATTGGCCTCGATAGTCCTAGTGTATCTCCATATATTCCAACTCCAGTGCAACAGGATATGGGTGTCCTTGGTCCAGCTTATCCTAGACTACCAGGCTAGTTTGGCGACGTTAGTAGAGTAAGTCCCTCCTCTTACATGCAGCCTTTGCCTTCTTCTAGCTCTTTTGGATCATTTGCCGAGTTCTTGTTTGATATATCAGCGTTCAATGCGCCACATCCTAGTTGTTCCTCTGAGCCAGAAGGATCATCGTAATTAGGATTTATGACACCGCATCAATTGATTCCTCCAGTTCATTCCCCATCCTTAGATTTAAATACAAATCCCACAGTATAGGAGCAATAAGAACTAGAAGAATTAGAGCAACAACGACCACACCGTGAAAGGAGAAGACCTCGTTGTGTTATAGGAAGTCATTTACTTTAGATATATTTATAATTTGTTGTAATTTTTGTACCAAATCTTACATCATTTGTTTGTTTAATGTTATGTTTCATTTACTTTTTTTCCATCCCAAAATTATAAATCAAATTTTACAAAATATTAAATATATGTTAAGTTAATTTAATCAACCAAATATTAAGTTAATTTCATGAAACAAATATCCAATCAAATCAATATTTAACAAGTAATAAAATATTTATGACAAAAATTTCATAAAATATTTTAACTACCTATTGAAGTAAAATTATAAAATATAATATACTATAATTCAAAAGGGATTTGGCATAATTTTTTATCTTATTTAAATCAAATAAACTTAAAAATATTTGATGAATAATTTTCTACTATTAAATTCACTTTAAATTAAAATATTATATTAAAATTAAATTAAAGCAAACCACTTTTTTTAAAAAAAAATTGCATCATTACCCAATTTAACTTCAAATGTTTATTACTTTTTAATTAATATTTTATTTTTTATACTTAAAGCTTTCGATATTATTTTTTAGATGTTAACTTAAATCAAACTAATTTATTCATACATACATCATTTTTTTATTTTATATAATTATTATATTTATTAATATTTTAATAAATAAAATTGTTTAAATAAATAAGTATCTTTTTTAATTTATTTATTTTAATCAAATATTTTTTCATTAATAAAATAAAAAAAATTACTGAAAATTTGGAGTATACCAATTTAATTTTTCATTGAAATTAAAAAAGTTTGCTTCCATGGAATTCGGATGCCATGTTTTCGAATTCTATAAAATTAAAAAAAATTATTTTGAATTCGGATGCTATGCATCGAATTCTATATAATTTAAAAAAAAATTATTTTAAATTCGAATTCATAGCATCCAAATTTCATGGTTTTATTACTTCCTAGTAATTAACTTTCTTCCTGTTGCTTTTACATTATTTGCCTATCCCTTTATTGCTTTTCTGTATCTGAGCCCTAATAATTATTTGTTTATACCATTTATCCATAATATCTTTGGTTTTACGATGGCTAAACTTATCTAGCTGGGGAAATTCATAAAGTTAGGGTTCATTTAGTATACAAAATGTAAATGAAATGCAATTATGTAAGGAATAAAAAAAGAAATGATTTTGATGATAAAAATGATACCTCTACTTAAAAATAATAATAACAAAGTAGTGAACTATTGTTAAGTAATATTTATAAGGGTATAGTAGATGTTATATAGTAATTATATAAATATAATTCCTTTACATAGGGATTATCGAATTGACCCTGAATTTGTCATAATAGTTTGAGGCTCCATGATCAATCAAAACATCAAACTAAGTTGTTCAGACTCAGTTCATTTTATAAATATTAAGCATGCAATCAACAACCATCAAATATAACCAATAGTTAAACCCTTCAAAATTTGTCATGCTTAAATCCGGCTCACATTCACTCATCTTGGGATCAACAGATCTCACATATTAGGATGCATGCAACAAGAAGAATAATAGGAAGAATTTCAAGATAGATGCAAAATTTAACTTTTATCATCAAGGCAGATAAAATTAATTGGATCGGAAAGGAGGGATCACTCTTGCCAACCTGCACATATATCTTTTAACTTTCGCATGAAACAGCTAGCTTGAAACTCAAGATTTACATGAAACAGGTAAGAGAAATGTAAGGATGGTCCACTAGTGGAGAAAAAGAAAACCAACTATAACCATTTAAATTAATCCTACTGCTTTTAGTTATGGGATTGCTGCCATAAAGATTAGTCATCTCTGCCATTGACATAAACGCGATAAAAATCCAAGTCAGTGCATATGAAAGAAATGAACATTAGAGTTCCAGTTCACTTTTTAACTTAGATTCAATGGCTTAATTCAACTCTTTAACATTGAATCATTCAAAAGGCATCAAAGTCACGGAGGTTAAAGCCAAATATTTTCATAAGCAGTTTCAAAATACCTGAGCAAGCCTGTATACATGTAGGCATGTGAGACTGTCAGAGTCAGCTCTGTCACAAACAAACTCCCATATGCACATCCAGATGTATGAATATACAGTTTTCCAATTAATTGTTGAATAATGAAAATAGCAAACAGCAGTTTCAATGTCAAATTATCCTGTCTATGCAGCATTTCCCTGAATATATAAGCATATAATTTGGGGCAAAAATAACGATTAAAATGGATAAAGTCTTGTAAGACTGTTAGAAAAATCAAGAGAAACACCAACCAGTACTATTTTCTTGACCTTCAATTCCACCTTCTGCAGTGATCCTTGGCTCTTCACCACTACTCTTTGGCATATAGATGCAGCAGTTGTAATCAAGCCAATTTCTACCTAATAACAAGCCCCAGAGCATTAAAATAGACAAATAAAATTTCCAAATGGCATGAGTAATCCATTAATTGGAACAATAATGTATAACTTGAACTTATTTGTATAACAGTATCATAGTGGATAGATATACAGTAGACGTCGGTGGAAATTGAACAAAATAAACACATTAGTTATTAGCTTTTAACATGTTTTCCTCTTTTTTCTGAAACATGCTCTTCTTTTATTTGGCATTAACATGCTAGCCTGACACATAGAAGCAACTGTAGCTGTTGACCACAAACAAGTGGACCAATTGCATCCAGGGTTTATTATTATTATTACTATTTTTCGTCAGATAAGAATTACGTTAAAGTCACACTTCTCAGAAGATTTAATTAGTCACTTGGGATTCTTAAATCAAGAATATTTGCCCATACCCAGTTAAAAATAGCTCTAAAATCTAAAGTGCATTCAAATTTTCATTTAAAGTAATACTATTGAAGAAACATTTTAAAAAACTCCTTCGGCATTCAAACAAGGAGAGTGCAAATGACTTAATCCCACCATTACAAATAAAGAAAGAAAGTTTGCTCGAGCACTTGTTTTCACTAAAAGACAAACATTTTGCACATAACCTTAACTGATCATAACCTTCAGCACCTAGGTCCATCACACATTCCATGTTTGAAAGGCTTGAACCATCGTGAATCTAAATATAGTAGAAGTAGAAAACGGTAAGTAACATGATGCTGCGGATGCAGTTAAACGGATTATAATGATTAGGTATCGATTTAGCAACAAGAAATTGCTGGAGGATGTCCTTAATTTAGGTAGTAAGCTCTATCTTTGGTACAAGGATTCCAAGTTTAGGTATTGGGTGCAAAATTCAAAAATGCCGAATAGTGAATCTACTTTCAATTCCCATTTGTTAGATTCCTTCAGGATACGTTTCTTAGAAAATCCATGACTTAACCAATACAATGGGATCGACCAAACAGCTTGAGGCAGTGGACATGAATGACAAGATTATCCACATTATCAATTACACCATATTCCTCTAGGGCAAGTAGTTATAACAAATCTTCCAAAGAATAATGTTCACGACGTGGGATAACCTAGTTTTTCATATCTCAGACCACCTGGGACACAAATCAAGGACATCTTCGAACCACTTATGTATATAAGCAGAAGGTGATGTTGAATCGAGTTTTCAAAATGAGTTTTAATTCTCTCTCTCTCTCTCTCTCTCTCCATTGGGTTGCACAAGATGTCATCACAGTTGAAGCATTGTTATTTGCAAAATTTTCATATCCATCTTGCTTCACAAACCCAAGCATTAACCTCTTTGTCTTCTCGAAGAACCGACCGTGTTGGCTTATTCTCGATTTCATCAGATCGCCTTTGCGAAAAACGCTTAAAAAAGTTTTCCAACGAGCTTTGTGCTCTTATTGGGTGAGTGTTGAGCAAAGTAAGAGTAAGGTTAGTGTCTGCAATTGTCTTATTAATCTATCAGTAAGATTCCATTTGTTTCCCCTATTGAGTTCTTAAGCATTGCCTGTGCAGAAATTGAAGACATGGAAGAGGGGTCTATTCACTATCACAAACATATAAGCCCTTGCAGTGATTTTGAATAAACTATCACCTGGAACTTTAAAGCGTGTGTCCTATGTATAGACATTTGTTGCCCTCTTATTGAAGAATCAGTTGTGGCATCTGGTGCCAAAACCTTTGGCTGTAGCAAAGTTGTGCACTAGAGACAGATTCCTCATTAAAACAATTCTTTTACACACTAGGTTTTTAAGCAACACAATGGACTTGTCCAGGTGTCATTCTTTCTCACATGGCGACGTTTTGCCTGATTTTTCAAAGTCATATGGCTCAGCAAGATAATAGAAATTAGGTATACTTGATTTTTCAAATTTGATGAAGATAATATTCATGATATGAACATTTAACTAGTAGAGGTTAGCATTCTTCTGTGTGTGTGAAAGAGAAATATAGGCTTACTATAATTTTGGGAAAAAAAAGAAAAAGAAAAGCTTACTATAATTTTATTTTGAGTAAAAAAAAAATTTGTGTCACACCCGAAAATGCGACCGCGCGGCGCCAAATCAAAATCAAAATTAAAAATAAAATCGTAGAAAAGTAGAGTCGCCACCAAATTTTATTTTTGAAAAGTCAAAATTTTGAAAAAAACCTTTTTAGTTTGGAATATCAAAAAAATGTGATCTGCGAATCAGATTTAGATTCGGGAGTCGATTGTGAGTGGGAAAGGTGTTAGGCACCCCACAACACCCGTTGCTACGAACGGTTACCCTAAGTTAGTTGTGCAAAATCAATATGGCCTCTATTCTATTTTAATTCCCCTTAACAAATCACATGCAAAACAAAAGAATAGGAATGAAAGAAATGAAATTAAAAAGAAATAAAGAAATTAAAGAAACGAAATTAGAAGACGGAATAAAATAAAAGAAATTAAGAAAATGAAGATTGAACATAAAATTTTATTTACAAAGGCGAATTTGACCTAAGATAAAACCCTAGAGCCTACGTACCATCGAAAGGGATCAAAGCTCATGTAGTTCGGGGAAGAATAAGTTTGTTTGTGTTTGTTTTCATTTTTGTTTTGTTTTTGTTTTTTTTAGGTTTTGTAGTCTTTATTTATTTATTATTTATTTTTTTATCTATATTTTTATTATCTTTTTATTTTCATTTTTTGGTTTTTGTTGTTGTTTTTTTATTATTTTTTGTTATGATTTTTATTTCTACTATAATTTTTTTTATAGAGGAAAGAAAAAGGAAACAAGAATTAACTTTACCTTTGACAAATAAAATGAATTTAGGATTGGTTAATGTATTTTAATTTGCTAAAATAAAATTAATTTTATTTCTTTGCTCTATCTTCATTTTCAGCTTTTCTTCTTTTTTTTTTAAAGAGAATTTTATCAATGATTCTTTTTTTTGTTTATTTTTTTTTTCCTTCATTTTTGTCAATTTTGATTCTTTTAATTTCTTTGTTTTGATTTTCCTTTATTTTTTTGTATGCTTTTCAATTCTTAATTTTTTTGCTTGTTTTTCTCTCTCCTTCTCTTTTTGACTTTTGACTAATTTTGAATCAGTTATCTTATCTTATCTTTTAAAATTTTTGATTAATTTTGATTGTTGATTTGATTGGTGAATATGTTCTTTAATAATAATTAATTTTTTTATTGGGAGGCTTTTCTTTTCTTCTTTTTTTTTTAATTAATTAATTAATTAATTTTCTTTATTTTCTCAAATTTTTTGGGCTTTGATTTTTCCTTTTAGCTTTTGAATCTTTTAGTTATCATATATATTTTTACCCTTCTTTCAATTTAACTAAAAGCAAGTCTTCCTTTCTTTTCTTCTCTTCCCCTTTTTTGTGTGTTAATTTCGATATTTGAGATAAGATTTTGAGTTGGAAGAAAACTTTTTTTAATATCTTTCACTTGTGTACTTTTCTTTTCGTTTCCTTATTCTAAAATCGCTCTTCATTTTATTTGAAAGGAAAATCCTTTTATCTTTAATATCATTTTGTTAGCTTCTTTTTTTTTATTCTTGAAATCTTCTTTAGAAATTTTCCCCTCTTTTTTTTTTACTCTCAATTTTATTATATCCTTTTATTAGAACTCAAACCCCATTTGTTGTAGGCCATTGAATTTTAAAATTTATTAAACATAATTATACAAACTTAATAAGGATCAAAGAGGCTTATTGCCACACATACCCTTAGATGAATCCATATGCATATGAGGGGATATAAGATCCCACACGACAATTTTATATCAAAAGAAAAATAATAATAATAATTAAAACATTTACAATATTTTACAGACACATAGTAAATAATGATTATTTGTGGTTTTGTACAAGCAGCAGGGCCATTTGAAGCACATTCTATATCTCATCTGTAGTGCATAAAATAAAAAAAAAAAATAAGATTTTTTTTCTAACCAAGTTGATCCCCAAGTTGAGTCTCTCGGCTTCCCTCATATATCGGCCCCAAGTTGCGGACCGCCAAGTAAGGAGCCCATTTGTCTTTGTTTCCCTCCACTTTCATATGCTATAGTGAAGCCATTTCTTTGATCTTTGCTCAATTCTTGTAATCCATCTCCTTGATCATTGTGCCATGTGATGTCTCTTCCCCTCATCTCCTTGGGCAGCGTCCACTTTCTTGCTTCCATTAGAGACAGGCCTCACACAGAGCATAGGAAAAAGAAGCAACAAAAGGGGTACTTTTAGGAATTAAAAATAATAATAATAATTAATTACTCAATGCTTAAAGCAAGGATCAAAAATTACATTCATACTCAGATCTTGGCAAATTGACCACAAACCAATGGAATTTCTAAAAAACGACAATAAATCTCAGATTTTGCATCCTGAATTCTCTAATGCATAACCACATAGCGAAATGTTCCACTTGAAAACCACTAGCATGAGTGACCTATGATTTTTCGAATTCTAGCTTTATCGGGATACAGCCAAGAAACAATATCTTATTTGGAATACATTTAGTGACCTAGTGTACATGGGGTGGCAAGGTGCATAAAACGAAATACCACAAACTGATCAAGAAATTTTTGCATACAGTAAATCCACCATATGTATGCAAGATTGAGTGGAAATGTCACCAACAACATATCTCATTAGACGGTATAAGCTCCAAATCTTAAGCTTAATTAGAATGCTATTCAATAAGAATTTGATCCAAATCCTAATACTAAACTAAGAGATAGGAACCCAACACAGAGCATTTCCTTCATTAATAATGTGATGCAAATCAAATTGAGATCTCCAAATCAAATTAATGCCTCAGGTCAAAGAACCCCTATAAAATAGTGATGCGAATCAAACCAGCAAAGTACCTCAGCCATAATCAAACAAGAACACTGGGAGCTACTACAACCAAATGCATCAAACACAACACTCGAGATTCAAGGAACATGACTTTCTCAAATTAACGAGACCTTAACTAAGTGATCTAAAGAACTCCCGATCTCAGCACTAAAATAACTGTGTTAGGTCATATTGGAAGCACAGGAGCTTGGAACCCTAACACTCAAAAACGAAACACGTGTGTGGCTTCATTCTTCTAGAATCAAAAAATGGAAAATATATGAGATATATCCCTAGATCCCTTGAAGTGAATTTGGTAACTCATTTGAGACAAACAACCAAACCCGGGAAGTATGGTCTTTCAGATTAAATTAGACAAACAAATGACAATCCAAAACGCATGAGTCTTAAGCCTATGAATTGGGAACTCAAATAGTCAGCACTTAACATCAATCAAAGCAAGATGAAACCTTCAGATTTCAGCACCCAGTTCCATGGTTTTAGAATCGAAAAAATGGAGAGCATGAGAACATATCTTTCAAACTCCTATTTCAACGTTCAAAAAGTCAATTTGTTTCTTTTCTTTGATCAAATCCCACTAACATTGAGTCGCCCAATCTGTACTCGAGCCTGGTTTGTGTTCTTTACTCGAAGCCCTCCTTTTTACTCTATCTTTCTCTTGCTCTCACTGTCTCCTCTAGGTCAAAATCCTTCTTGAGTCTCCTCGATCAGAATCCCCAAATCAGAAGGCCTCCCCCTTGAGCTTTCTCCCTTCGAAACTCTCTGCCTCCTTCATTCTTCGTCGATCCCCTTTTCTCACTCACGCCCCCTGCGCTCGATTTTTTCGGTCTCTCTTATTCGAAATCCCTTATCCTTCCTCCCTTCCTCTCTATCTCTTGCTCTCCATCTCTATCTCTTCGGATCCTCTGCTCCCTCTTCGAATCAGACCATCTCCTTTTTCTTTCCTCTCTCCATCTCTCCCTTCGATTCCTCCTGAGTTGCCCCTTTCGAGTCAGACCATCTCCTTTTTTATCTCTCGCTCTCCGTCTTGTTCCTTTCAACCCTCTCGAGCCGTGCAACTCTTGCCCTTCCTTTTCTACTATTCAGTCTTCAGCAGTCCCCTGTCTCCTGCTCTCTTCTTTTTCGTGTTTTCTTTGTGTCTCCTGCCTCTCTGCTTCCTACTGGCACGAGGCAGACGCCCGAAAGTGGGTCAAAGCAGGGTCTGGGTCAAAACGCAGGGTTACCTGCATTTTGGCCCTTGTACACTTTTTTTTTTAATTTTTTTGTTTGGAGTTAATGGGCCGGACTTAGGAGAATTGGGTTGCAGGTCTTTTTGAATTTGGGCTAGGGTTTAGTAAAAGATGAGCTTATGTTGAGGAAAGAATTTGGGCTTTGTTTTTTTCTAAATCTTTTCTCTTAATCCTTTTAAAATTTTTTTATATATTTTTTAATTTTCTTTTGCTCTTTTCTCTTTTTTGATTTTTTTCTTTGGTTTTATTATTATTATTATTATTTGTTTTCTAGAGCTTTTGATTTAGATTTTTTTTATTTCTTTCATTTTTTTATTTTCTCTTAATTTTCTATTTTTTTATTTTCTCTTAATTTTCTATTTTCTTTCTTTTTTTTGTATTTTTGTTAATTTGATTTTGTTATTATTTTTGTAACTTGTCCGGATAAAATACGGTGTTCACAATTCGAGTAATTGAGAGTCCTCTTTTTTCCTTTATATAGAGTTGAAGATCAAAACAATATGATTTGTTTTATGTTAGAAGTGAGAAACCTTGGACTCATTGTACTTGATGAGATTTGGATTCACCTGTAAGAAGTGTGAATTGCCTTTGAAAAAACAAAAAAAGAGATAGTCCTGTCTCAGCTCTAATTGGGGGTATTTAACAGTTTGTTTTGATCAATTTAAGTATGAAGAATTTGATCGATTTGGTTTAACAGTATAAAACCAAACCCCAAGAAATTAGTTTTAAGCGGTTTTGTTTTGGGAGGTTTTAGCTTAATTTTTGGGTCTATTTTTATTTTGGCCTAATTTATTTATTTATAAACATTTTTCATAATTTAAGCCTAAATACAATAGTGTAAGGTAGGCTAATAATGACAATTTTTTTAAAGTCAAAATGAGCCAATCAAAAGAGCACCATAAATAATATTATATATTTATATATAATTTATATAATATTATATATTGTGATTTTGTTCAGTTTATTATGATAATAAATTGAAAATCAAATCAAATTGTAAAAAAGGAAAATCAATAAATGCAAATCAATTAAAATAAAAATTAATTATTTTTGATTGATTTAGTTATGAGACTGATCATTTTAGTCAATTTCAAAGACCTCTGATCCTAGTCATGCTTGCCAATTTTGTGCTAACATACTTCTATTTAATTTGTGTTTATAACTTGTTTTTCGTGTGGTTGAACAACATTACTTGTCGCCAATAAATAAATTAACCACTATCCGTTATATTTGATTATGGTTTGGCTGAAATACACACAATTAGGGATTATAGGTACGTTAAAAACTCCCCCCAAATTATCTCTTTCATTGAAAACTAATTTTTCCTTTAAATTTTCTGTTTTTGAAAAACTATCTGTATAATTCTCCTCAATTCTAGAGTTTAGTTATAATCTTAGTGTCTGAATTTCAAAATATAATACTTTATCTCATAAATTATCACCAAAAAAATAACACTGTATACATTAAAATTAACGTGATATGATATCTTATGTTTTCATTGCCTTTTTCAATTTTTTTCTTTGCACCAATTTTAACCTGTATTTCTTTTAAATTAAGTGTTTTTTTAAATTTAATTTTTATTGGCATATAATATTTTTATTTTTATGATAGTTTAAAAATAAATTATTATATATGAAAGTTCAGATATTAAAATAAAATCGTCATAATTTTAGAGTTATGTATAATTTTTTGACCTTTTTTGTTACAATATTCATGTTTACTACCCTATTTAGTTAGATAACAAAAAAAAAAAAGAATATAAAATGTAAATTAGTAAGGCAAAAAATAAATTTTATATCTCTACAAGTAATTTAATAATTAAAATAATAATTTAAGAAATAAAATAATAATTATAAAAATATAATAAATATTACATAAATTATGTTTGAAAAAAAAAAAGGTGTTGCGACGTCACAAACGGCCGTTAGGATTGCCACATCCCTGAAGTGTGCTCGATTTTCCCACGCAAGCGACAAACTTGTGTGGTGCCACGTCAGCATCAGAGATAAACTGATAAGAGTTTTATAACGAGGTAGGCGTCGTGGAAAAGAGAGGCATCCTCGAAGGGGTCATCGGCATCAATGGCGCCAACTTCTGTACCTTTGAAATGGTTGCCAATGAAAGCGTTCGCGAGTGCGAAAGTCAGGAGCCAACAGCAAAGCAAAAGCGTCGAACGAGTTCAGCTTCCGGAGAAGCCTTGCAATTCCAGAGTCTTGGTGCTTGGTGGAACGGGTCGGGTCGGAGGATCTACCGCCGTTGCTCTCTCTAATTTTTGTCCCGATCTTCGAATCATCGTCGCCGGCCGAAATAGGTCAGTGCATTGGTCTGTGTATTCACTTTGGCTTTGCAAGAAAAAAAGAGAAGGGAACTTTATTATAGTTGCCTCAACAATTTAATGACATAAACTTTAGAATGTAAACAAAAACCCAACAAATGTAACAAAACATCCTCCCTAAGTAGTGTTTGATGTTTGTTGTTTGGTGTTCAAGGAGTGTTCTATTATATTTTTTACTTCAGAGCATGTTTTGTTACTCATACACCAATTTTAAAATTAGGCCTTATTGGAGAGGGGTAAGATGTAGTTTTCCTCTAAAACAGGAGAGGAATAAACTTTATCCAAAATTGGGTGCTTTTTGCTTGCCAATGACTAATGGTTGGTTGATGTGGCAGGGAAAAGGGTGCAGCTATGGTGACAAAACTTGGGGGTAATTCGAGTTTTGCTCAAGTTGACATTGACGACGTGAAATCACTGGAAACTGCTCTAGAAGGTAAAAGGAAAAAGAATTATAATTATTATTTTAGTTCACTTATTAACTGTTTTAGTGATCACAGGATATTTACATTTCAGGTGTTATGATTTAGTCAGATAAGCGATGCCTTTTCATTTTCTTTCATGCACTTCCATATACTCACCCACTTATTTTTAACGGATCAATATAAAGCTGGCAACCTTAAGCTGCACATACTTTGTGTGATCACTGTACGCATAGTTTTACAACCTAACAAGTCAATAGTTGAGCATACTGCAACCTCTGATTGTACTACACGTTGAACTTTCAGCAACATAACTGCTCAAAATTCTCAAATTCCAAAATTTGCAGAGATGTGTGTGTGTGTTTTTAAATTGTTTATCCATGCAACTTTTCCTATTCTCTTTCTCAATACCATCCAGCAAAGTCTCCACTATTTTAAATTTACCTTGGAAATTTCTCTCGTTTCTTTGCACCCAAGCATGGTAATTGAATATTTGGCGACTAAGTCTTGGATTTACAATTGATAAGCTAATATTCTTTAATGATATTAATTAGGCTGAATCCTTCATTCTGTCCTCTTGGTTTTCTTCCAACTAAGGAACTGCATTGAATAAATAGTTGCTCATGATTTTAGCACAATATAAGTGAAGAACAAAGTGTAAATATTACTATAGCTATTTACCGTTTCTTTATTCTGTCATGAGAGGATAGCCTATCTTTCTTTGCTTGACCAGGTGATGAAGGAAGTCCTTGGAAGTTGTCTGAGTAACTCATATTTTCTTTCTTCAATCAGCTACAGACCTTTATGTCTTAGATATTCTAAATTATGGAAAGCACTTATAACCTTTCTTTGGGACAGCTTAAACAACTTAATTCAATCTGCTTTTTAGAACTTATCTCCTGGTAGGTCATCTAGTTAGCCACATGTTGGACTGTGTTATTATGCTTTATGATGGAATCCTGAGATTCTCTCTTATAAATTCAGCACAAAACAGCCCAATTACAGTAGGAAAACAGGCGGAAAAAAGAAAGATAAGCAAACCAAATACTCTAGCACTTTGAGGGGCTAGGACCTCCCACAAGAATACTGAATTTTTGCCTACCCTCCTCTCTCTTGCACAGCTTCTTCTAATTGGGGGCATCTATCACTTTATATATTGTTTTGTTCATGAACTCATAATCTTAATTAGCCTATATGCTGTGAAGCATAGACACCAATACCAACATGCAACACGACATAGACATGGACATCAAAGATATTAAAGACAATATGACACGCGCCCGCGCATACACCCAGACAATATGTTGGCATGTGTGTCATATTCAAATCCTAGTCTTATAAATTTTCCATTTAGTGATCTGTTCCCCCAAGAAAAAAAAAAACACAATTGGCCTAACCCTATATTCTAAGTACCTTAAACTGTTATTTTCCTGAATAATCAACCAAATGAAAGATGTTATACTATGATATTCATATTATTATGTACAACAAAAAACATTGAGAAAGAACATTTATCAACTCATCAAGAGGGGGGATTTTAGTCTTTCTTTCAATCTTTCTTTAGGGCCAGCTATGCCCAAGATGTGTCTGCCTCTAACACGTGTCATAGGAACGTTGGTGCTCTACATGCTTGAAAGTTGATGTGTCTGTGCTTAGCATATATGAAATTATTGTAGAAATTCATCAGATTATTATAGAAGTTCATAGCCATCAAGTTGGGTGGCTAAGAATAAATCCTGCTTGTGTCTTGTAAGACTTTGGATTCACACTATGAGATTGCCATTGCAGATGTGGATGTTGTAGTTCATGCTGCTGGGCCATTCCAACAGGCTAAAGAATGTAGTGTACTTGAAGCTGCCATAAAGACCAAGGTGAGAAAAAGGTAACCTACCTATTAAACAATGATTTGTGTCTAAATCTTTAGTATCTTTGATCCGTTACAATTTTCTGCACATTTATATGCATGTCTCTTGCCTTTACATACACTTACCTGTTTTCTCTGTTTCTTTTCCTTTTGCCATGTCTCTTGGCACAGACAGCATATATTGATGTTTGTGATGACACAAGCTATGCATGTCGTGCAAAATCATTATTGAGTAGGGCAGTAGCTGCAAATGTTCCAGCTATAACAACTGGAGGAGTATACCCTGGAGTGAGCAATGGTGCTTACTTGTGAGCATTATCTAATGTGTTGAACATGTAGCATATTCACTTTTTTCATTGATTTATGTTGAGCTTTAATAAACAAAATTATCATGCTAACCATGGTTATAGGTTTATGTCCAATAGTGCGACCTTTCATGCCAGTCTTTGTGATAATAGTACAAAGGAATGTGAATAGCTAATTAGAAATTTAGAATGTACTTTCTAGGCTCTCCTATCCCAACATTGTACACACTTCACACCATGAGATAAAGCATAATTTTTAAATTTTAGTGAGTGAATCATGTTTCATATAATGCTTGGCTGGATTAATAGCTATGGATTTTTGGTGGTCATTAACAGTCAAAAGAAATTTGTGCTGACATATATGGCCGCTGATCTTTATTGGGTTAGGATGAGTGCTATCCAAAGACAAAGCTCCAGATCCTGTTTGGCTCATGGAATGATTTTCATAGGAATGAGAATGTGAATAACAATAGAAATAGGTTTTGATAGAATGAAATAATTATGTTTAGTATGCTGTAGAAAAGAATTGACATTCTGTTCTATTTTGTGTTTGGTTGGATGAAAACAATATAGGAATGCAAAGGAAAGATGAACAAATGACTATAATATCCTTATTGCAAAAAATATATTAAAATATTCAACTTTTTATTTTATTCTGTTGAAGAAATTTTTAAAATACTCTTAATAAAAAAATTAAAATATTTTTAAAGTATTATTTTTTTTATTTTTAAATTTTTGGAAAAGGTCAAATATTATTGTAGTGAAGCTGAAATGGTTAAGGGCAATGATGTAAATTCCCAAGATTGCTCCAACATTCCATCAAAATTTTTATAGAATCCAAATGCCTCAATTGGTGGGAATAGATTACTGTGTGGAATGAAAATAGAATTACATTGCTGCCAACCAAATATGATACATGTGAGATAGCCTCTCCCATTTCCATTCCATGCGCCCTGATGCCATGAACCAAATGGGACACAAATGTTTCACTTGAGTGATGCCTTCGCTGCTCCTAGTTGGTTGCCTATCTTAGGATTCTAAGGGTTAACTACCAGTAAGCTTAGATCAACTTGGTTCTACAAATATGAGAAAACATGCAGATTCAAAGTCATATGATGGTAAACCAGTATAAAAGTCATGTCATATCATGCTTTAAGTGGGAAGTGAAAATGTTCTCTCATCTGCTGTATTCCAATTCTGCATAGCACTTAACAATGATTTTGTTATAGTCATGGCGGCAGAGCTAGTCCGTGTTGCAGAAAGTGAAACCAAAGAGAAGCCAGAGAGACTAAGGTGATTGTTGCTCTCACAACGTTCTGAAATCTACAATTTTTTTCCTTGTTCCAAACATATTTTATCTGACCAATTGGTTGTCTCTGTCTCTGCCTCTCTTCTTTCCCCTCTTGCGGGTTGAAAGCATTTATTGAAGTATTAAGAAAATTTCACTGAAAGAAAGTTGCAGTTGTTTATTTTGATGCCTATAATTTGCATTTGATGACATTGCAGTATAAGTTACTTTGAAGGAGTTCAGGTCCTCTGCTGTAAATAAATTACTACATATAGTGCTCTAAGAACAAGATAGAGAAAGAGGAGGGAATGAGTGTAAAGAGAAGAAGTAGGCGCCATATAGACTCTCACCCTTTTGTGTTATTCTCTCTCTTGCTTTCTGCACAATTGCAATACTATAGAGGATCTAAAGTGTATTTGGAAGTTGAAACAGTAGATACAAATTATTGGTTAACAATATTGCGCTCCATAATGTTTGGAAAGTTACTAGGTAAAAGTAGCTATTGCAGCTGGAACTATCATTACTTCTCTATCTAAAGAGGAGTGTTGACGCTTGAAAAGTCATAAAGACTATATAATGCTAGAGAATTGGAGATTATCTGTGCATCTTTGCTTTTACTTGCGGTTCTAAACAGCTCATAAAATCCTACCACTTATGTAATGTGGGATTAGTAGTTAGTAGAAGTTGTTAGAAATTCTGTTAGTTTGTTAGAAAGGATTCTGTTAGAAGCAGTTAGATAACTCATATTAGCCTATAAATAAGGAATAAACTGATGTAATGTATGTGAATGATTTGAATACTAGTGTGTGTTTACGTCTATTATGTACCAACTTATGGCAACAAAATTATATATGTATATATATATATATGAAGTACATAAATGAGCATAATATTATCAAAATATCATCATACATTAATGATACTAGTCATGAGTTACAAAAGTCACAAAGCTTCATGCATTAAAACAACTCATAAGTCTCTGAATTGACAACTCATAGGATCAGACAGGATTGTAAGATTGTAAGACTGGAGAATCTGGATTGCAATCCTCATGCAATTATGGGAGGGTTCAATCTTATGTTAGATCAGGACCTATTTCTATAGGTAAGATTATATAATTGTACAGTCTTATGATCAAAATCGAGATCTTGACTCTCTTGTGTTTATTTCACATTGATGACAAAAGGAAAAAATAGAAGGAAAAATATCCTTAGATACTTCTGTGAGAACTCTTGCCTCATTTCAGAGAGTCTTGGCGCTATTATTATTGTTGTTGTCATCGTCATTGTCGTCTTTTAAGAGCACTTCTAAGTTGTTAAGGCATGCATGGTTTCTTCTGATTTTGAATACTGATGGCGGACTTAACTAATGATGCTCTTGTATTTTTCCATAGATATTTTGGCCATTCCCCCCCCCCCCCCCTTTTTTTAGGATGATACACTTATCCATGCAGACTCAACAGACACATTGCTTCTTCTTGTTGTTGTTGCTGTTGTTTTTAAGAGTACTTTTAAGCTGTTGAGGGACACATGGTTTCTTCTGATTTTGAATACTGATGGTGGACTTAACTAATGATGCTATTGTATTTTTCCATAGATATTTTTGCTATTTCCCTTCCTTTAGGATGACGCACTTATCCATACAGACTCAACAGACACATTGCTTATCATGAATTTTTAATGCCTGATGCCTGTAGGCTTTCTATTGTTCACATTTGAGTAAATTAGTGTTCATCAAGGACTTCAGTGTGACCAAATATCTCATTTTGTAGAAATTTGTCAGTGAATAAAGGAGGGGGGAGAGAGAGAGAGAGGATTTGAATGGGACCAGTGACATAGTCTGCCAGGTTCGCAGTGTGTCTATTTGTGTTAAAGAATTAGGTTAACCACAAGATGCATAAAATTAGTACAAGCAATCCACTTGATATTGAGACGCTAATTTTAACCTAACCGTCCACTTTATTCTAACACTCCCCCTCAAACTACAATATACATGTTACCCATCTTGTTAAAATATAAAATCAACTCTACTACCTTGGAAAGCTTTTGTAATGACATTTACAAGCTGTTCTTCAGTTGTTATACATGCAGTAGAGAGGAGACCTTGTTGAACCTTCTTACTAACAAAGTAGTAATTAGCCTCAGTATGCTTTGTCCTCTCTTGAAAAACAAGATCAGATGCAAGATAGTCAGGTGCCAAAGAAGCCCTTAAAGCACTAGACCTCCTTAAGTGCCTTGAGGCAAGAGGCACTAGAAAAATGCTTCCCTGAGTGAAGCGAGATGCTAAAATAGGAAAAAGGCTGAAAATAGGCTATATTGATAGAAAATAAATAAATATGAACTATTGTGGTAACATTTTATAAAATAACTTTTCAAGGATAATAATCATATAAAAAGAAGTTTAAAAGGCTGAAAAGTTTGAAAGACAGAAAGTTTAGGTGAATTCTGAAAGCATTACAGGTTAACAGAGTAAAACTAGATTGCAGATATAGAAGGCTAAGTTTTTCAGAGGTCAGCTATACCTTGAGGGAAATTTGTGGGAACAGGGAAAGAGGCCAGAGAACTGCAGGAAAGTCACCAGATAACCACTGGAGATGGTGTTGGACATCCATCGGAGAAGCCAGGAAGGCATCCTAGAGCTTGCCCAGAGAAGTGGGCAAAGCTCCAGCCCAACTATGCAGCTACCGAAGGCTTACTGTTCTTTCACACCATGCTTTGATACCATGTAATGAAAAAAATTGAGAGAACGTTGTGGAAAGCCTTTATAAAAGGAGACTTGTGTTGCATAAGTTTTTAATGGTGTAAAGGTTGTCTAGCTTGAGCTACAAACAATGTGGGACTTATTGTAACTAAATAAGTCTTTAAAAAAGAAAAAAGATAAACCAACACTACTCCAACAGTTATGTAGTTTCTAGATTTTCTTCCAGTCCAATTATATACACTGGCATATTACTTTTTCACTGCATTTTTTGTGCCTTCCATCTTAACACAGTCAAGAACTATTTATCATAATGCAAGTATGCAAGATTTCCAACTATATTGCATGCTTTTATATGATGGCTGCGTCTGGTAAGGCTGGCATGATGTTCAGATTTGGAATATTGATGTTCCTGTCATGCATGGGCTGTTACTATAATGAATACTATAAAATTGTCAATGATTACTGAGATTTTAACATACTTAGGAGTCCTGCATAATCCATACACACTACAAAATGGAAATCTAGAATTTTGTATCCAAGGACTGTTTGCAACTAATGTTGATGATAATATTCCAGAAGTGAATTCTTAATAGACTTCTGCTTGCCATATCAAACATAATATCTTGAATTACTAAATATATGAATACCCACCCACCTATAATACTTGGGAATCTAACATGGCACGTATCAAATCCTTCCCTTTAAGTGCTTCTGTGTTGTTGAATTGAACTAGCTTAATGAATAAGTTGGTTGATTTTCCTCTAATCTCCATTATGATATATGCAAACAATAAGCTCATTTTCTTTTATTGCTGTGCACTGTGACAAAATAAACTTAGCAGAATATCAGAAAAAAAGATTAGTCAAATGTTAAAATATGACAAGAGGAACCAGTCTCTTCAAGATGAGATCACAAATAATCTAGTTATATGTTTTTATGGATATTAATATTGATGGAGCGACTTATATGCAGTATGATCATCTCAGGTTCAACTACTACACGGCTGGAACTGGTGGAGCAGGTCCAACCATATTAGCTACTAGTTTCCTACTATTGGGAGAGGAAGTAGTTGCGTATAGCAAAGGTTGTTGTCTAGAGTTTCTACAAGTTATTTACTTTATCTAGATTAAATTACCATTTTGTATGTAGGATTAAATGATGATGTTGGACTTTTCAACTAGGAGAAAAGGTGAAACTAAAGCCTTATAGTGGAATGCTCAACATTGACTTTGGAAAAGGGATTGGCAAAAGAGATGTTTATCTATTGTAAGTACTTCAAGATAAAGAGAGAATTTAAAGTTGGAACACGCTTGCATCCCAGGCCCAAACAAAATAGGAGTAAAATCTTCAGTGAATCTGTTTATTTCATTTATTCTAATATCCATTGTGTGAACTTCATTTCCTGCTTCTTTACCAGACTTCCACAAAAGGACTTTGGGCGTGTCTGTTGTCATAAATGATATATGGCTTACCACAAGTTGATTGAATACCCCTTATTGTCTTTTTTCTTTCTTCCTCCCCCCACCCCCCCCCCCCCCCAAAAAAAACAGAAAAAAAAAAGAAATTAGGATTCTTCACTTCTGATAGCAACAATTCCTCCTGAATACATGACTTTCAGGAATTTACCAGAGGTTAGAAGTGCTCACGAGATCCTAGGTGTGCCAACTGTAAGTGCTCGATTTGGAACTGCACCATTTTTTTGGAATTGGGGAATGGAAGCTATGACAAGACTCCTTCCTGGGGTATGATCTTTAACAGCTTGGAATGGCTTCTTTGCAGATAAATGCCATTGCTATTTGTATGCATAAAAAATATCCTATCGTTAGACTTGACTACATATATTAATACATAGTACATGCATGCATAAAAAATTTAAAAAACACTGAGATGTTTGTATATATTTTGTTAGAGATATTAATAGAGTAAAAATGATGGAGATTAAAGTAGTATGAGATGCTAAAGTCTTACATTGAGTAGTATGGGATACTCAATGGGATATTTAAGTAGAGTGGTTCTCCCATCTCAATAGCTAGCTTTTAGGGGAAGGTTTCCCATCTTGCTTAGGTGCCCATTAATCGGTATTAGAGTTAGTGGTTGGCGGCTCCAAAAAGGACTACCTATGGAGGGTTCTGACCAACGGAAGGTTCTGACCAGTGAAAGGTTGAGTGAAGTGCCGCCTAGTGAAGTGTTAGAGTGTAGTCGTCAGAACATCGACTTTCCAAGGGCAGCTAATTGATAGAGACCAAGATAGTATGGGATGCCAAAGTCTCACATTGAGTAGTATAAGATACTCAATGGAGTACTTAAGTAGAGTGGTTTTCCCACCTTAATGTTAGCTTTTGGGGGAGGGTTCTCACCTTGCTTAGGTGCCCATCAAAAACCTTGCCTAACAAATAGGTGAACTTTCAATTTAGTCCTTCACAAACTTTTTCTTTCAATAAAATCCCTTATTCCTTAAAATGCTTTAAATGTTGTCCCCTTTTTCCGTCTCTGTCCACAAGTAGAAACCTAGCAGAATGTTGTGCGATTTATGGTTTTGTGGCATTGGCTAAACCTCCAATCCATGTACCTTTATTTATAATACTCGAACAAACTCCAACCCTTGTACCTTCATTTATTTATAATATTCTGAAGTAGAGTTTAGCTAAAAGATAAATTCAGGTAAAGATTAGTGACAGTGTTAAGGCTCCTGGACAGTAATAAACTCTAGGACTCCTTAATAGTGATAAACCCCAGTTCTTAACAGACCCACTTAATATGTAAAATTATCCTCTATTTCTTAACACTTCCCTCAAGGTAAAGATCAATTCAAGCATCAGCTTGTTACAAACAAAACCCAATTGAAAAGAAGAACAAATCAACTCACAAGGTTCATACCACAGTCAATCATGACTTACAGATGGTGTTCCAATCGACCATCAATTTTGGAACTTCTGCAATTAGCACTTCCTCTAATGAAGTCCTTGGCAGACAAACATCTCCAAAAATTCTTTGGCCTACTCCAGCTGAACTACAATATTATAATAATGATCTACACTAAATTCATGAATTGAGCTATATCTTGTTTCAGGTAGTCCATGAATGACCTTGAACATTCATGGTGACAAATAGTAGTTGAGCTGTTCATGGGGTGCTTTACTGCCCTATTTCTCAAGCTACTAAAAGCTCTAGGATTTTTATGGTTTCCAATTTTAATTTAATAATTACTTTTGCATTTAAGTTATGTTATTATCATGTAGACCTGAATGCCTTGTTCTGTGCAAACCATGCAGGAATTTCTAAGAGACAGAAGTAAAGTCCAAAGGTTGGTTCAGTTGGTTGATCCTTTTGTTCGAGCAATTGATGGGATTGCTGGAGAACGTGTGTCAATGAGGGTAGGCAAAAGAAAAAAAGGGGGGGGGGTAAACAAGTACTCGTTCAGCAAATTTTTAATTCATATTTAATCTTTCTTCTTAAGAGAAGGTAGAATTATAGTCATGCTTGATGAAGTGCATAATAAACTAAGAAACACTTTATCAGCTTTTTATTTTCTTTCTGGTCAGATTGATTTGGAGTGTCCAGGTGGTCGCAGTACAGTGGGCATATTTAGTCATAAGAAACTTTCTGTGTAAGTGATAACTTTGCAGATAATTAGTTAGTTTCTGATGCATGCATAATTTATCTAAGTAATTTTCACTGATAATTATGTTGAAATATTTGAATATTCAATTTTTCACTTCAGTTTTGTTCTACATAATGTCTGTTAAAGTAAAATGTATAATATGGTAGATATGAACTGTATGTATAGTATTATACCTATTGTAAAACTTAAATCATTTGAATGTAGTCAATGTACTGTTCATCTACTCTTTGAAAATATAAATTGCTTGTCATTTATAAAATTTAAAGTTTGATTACATTCTTTCGAGATAGATGCTCTGTTTCTTAATTGGTGTTCTATTCTTATCCTCATCTTCTTGTAGTTGTATGTCTTCATCCAATTTATTGACATCTTTTAAAAATCATAAATAATTTTAGAAGTGGAAAAATAAGATAAAATATCCTTACATGATATAATTTTACATCCTTAATTTAAAATATAGTCATTTAGCCCATTTCCGGTTACATGCATTTCTGTGTTTGTGTGTCTCTGTGTGTGTAATTTTGTAACTAAAGGATCAACTTGATTGAGTAAAATAGTATGGTATTGATTTAAATCTTTCATGTTCTTGGTTTGTGCATTTTATAGGTTTTCATTTTGAACAGTAAACAAGTTAAATATGGAACATAGAGATTAGAAAATATGAAGCATATTTTTCTATGTTGATGTATATGTCAAAAAATTAGGTCCACACATTGAGCTTCAGATCTCTCTCTCTCTCTCTCTCTATATATATATATAGGTATATATAGAAACAATGCCTTATTTTTTGTTTGTTTTTAAATATCTTTGTTCTTCCATGCTTTGATGTGTTTAATTCATGATTCTTGGATGTATAGGTTCTAGTTATGACAAATGCAGTTTGCACATCTTGCAGGTCTGTAGGAACTTCAACAGCTGCATTTGTGCTTGCAGTTCTTGAAGGAAGCACCCAGCCTGGGGTCTGGTTTCCTGAAGAGGTATGTGTAACTAGAGGCGTAATACTAGATGTTTTAAATACCTAAATTTAACTTCATGTTGTGAACATTTCATCAATTATTCATGCAGCCTGAAGGAATTGCAATCGAAGCAAGAGAAGTTCTTCTCAAGCGTGCATCCCAAGGAACATTTAACTTTCTGATGAATAAGTAAGTATCTTAAACTAGGTACTGGAGTTGCGTTATTTGTTACTTACCTTGAATGGTTATTTCCTTTGCCTTTGTTCCTTTCTTTCTGAAACATAAACAGGCCACCATGGATGGTAGAAACAGATCCAAAGGAGCTTGGGTTAGGAATATATGTATGAGATTTTCCATACTTAAGCAGAAGTGAAGTAAATTTCTTGCAATTATACCACAAAAACAGACGAATGTATAGTCGTGCATTTCTATGGATAAACGGGATTAGCAGGGGTATGAGGAATAAGGGACACTCGCTGGTTTTGTGGATTTGCTTAATGACAAGGTGCTACAGCTTTCTTATGCACACATTTTGAGCTTCTAGTGCTAAGGGTTTTGTGATCGTTTCTTAGGTTACTTCTATCGTTTACAGGATTACTTTCAAAAGGTAACATAAAGGATGTTAATAAGTCAAGTATCGTTATCCATTTTGATTTTTGTTTATTGTGTTAAGACATAATTGTTTGGGTAGTTGAGTTGCTCCTCGCTTTCATGTAACAAGTATCTTTTTCTGCAGGAACTTCAATGGAATACGAACAAAAATGATGTACAAGATACCAAAGCTCTCGTCCAAAGAATTAATTTTCTGAAAGATCTTGCATTGTTTTGATCCAATTGTTGTTGCTGAAAAGAAATATTTGTTGGCAGATAATAACAAGGCTTTTGGTCATTCATGAAATGTCGATAATACAGTAGGGTTCAGTTCGGATGGGTGGATAATGACTGGCATATAAGGATGTTGAACAAGAAGAAATTTTTGCTAGCAACTAATAAAAGAAACTGAATAAAACATCTTGCATTAATTACGACAAGTAAGATCATCATACTCTGCTCTTCAGCCTCGAGACCAGTTAGGGATGAA
The DNA here is from genome assembly GCA_026724425.1 of Erythrophleum ivorense. Taxonomy (NCBI): domain Eukaryota; kingdom Viridiplantae; phylum Streptophyta; class Magnoliopsida; order Fabales; family Fabaceae; genus Erythrophleum; species Erythrophleum ivorense. The sequence continues at coordinate 12,091,539 of JAIUCV010000020.1, forward strand.
AAATCTTGCAGACTTAACTGAATTTATTTTTTCACCAGAGCAGTATTCATGATGCAAGAATTCCTAGAAATTCTAAACCATTGTTTAAATCCGCTTTCAGAAAAACTAGATTATTCTACGTAAAGAAGATCTGCCTAACATTTGGCTCATTCGGCACACCTGTACACCATAAAGTACATTATAGTTTTCACCACAAAGCAAAATAGAGCTCAATCCTTAATTCAAATAAAGAGAAAGGGGATCTCCTCAAAGTGGATTTCCTTGTCTAAGATGACCCTCCATTGTTAATACCATCAAACACCACGCTGAAGGACAATATTCTGGCACAAGTTGTGTTTGGATTCTTTGTAGTCATAAATTGATTGTATATAGTGTTGATAGATAAAGATAGAGAGAAAAGAAATAATAAATATAAAGAGAAAATGTGGATTCTTAATACATTCTCACTTCTTTGTGGTACTCTTTTTCCAATTACATAATTATATAATTGCAGAAGATTCAATTTCTATCTTATTATACACTTTGCTCATATCTAGTCATTGGTCCTACTTCCCTGAAGCACTTAATGCTCTCTGTAATTGGCTTACCTAGAAAAGAAAAAAAAAAGGAATTTCATTTGTAGAACTTTTTTAGTTAGAGCTTTTTTGTGAAGCACATGTTTTTTTTTTGTTTGGATATCGTAGAGTAACAGTACTTTTGACTTACAAAAGTTGTTTGGATGCAATATCTTCATTACTTGCCTTGAGGTTTGAGGCTCTATCAAAGGATACCTTTCTTGTTTGAGAAATTACACTGTTCTCACTTGTCAGGAAACAGGGTATATGAAGTAGCAATTACTTTTTGACACTTAATCTAATGCTCATCAATTTTAAAAAATAATTAAAGAAAAGACCACTTTCTTATCGGAAAAACCATTCACGAAAGTCATAAGGAGGATGAAATGTTAATATCGGTAGTTCATTTGAAGTTTTTGATATTGTTTAACTTGCGAAACTTGTGCTTTTCTACATCATCTTTAAAAGAACATGCCTACTTCTACAGTTATGATCACTCCATTTGCAAGACTTCGAACCATTTAATGATAAGTTTCTTAAATGAAAGTTTCCTTCCTATGTTATAAAAGATAGAACGCTAATTTTGTGACGACGCCCCAAAGTTTTCGACTTATACATGAAGAAAGGTTAAGAAAACGATTTCTATTATCGTTTTGATCATGTTATCAGAAGGGTTGATTTGCAATGCCAATAACCTTATGAAAGCATCCTCTTCTCCATTAGCCAACAAAGTCAAACTTTTTTCCTCATCCTAGGAATTTTCATCCTAGAAAAATAATGCAACTGTGTCAAAGTGTATGCTTCTTGTGACAATGTTATTTTTTGCCATTGACACCATTTGTCACACTTGAAATCACATTGAATGATGGTTCTAAGAGCCCTGATACCCTAATATCCTCCTACATATTGTCTCCAAAAGAATCGCCTGGATTGTATGATTATCTCATTAGATGTTCATGGAAGTTTATAAAAAATTGTAGTTATCTTACCTTCTCTGCTATAGTTCATCATAATGCAACTTTAATGAGTGTTGTGACAACATAGTTAAAAGGATAGGTTAGAATTGCTATGGTATGGTGTCTTAAATTTGGGATAGCGATGCAATATTGAAAGGCAAATTCACAAACTGATTAATCTAACGAGTTATTTAATTTCTTAGATTCTATCGCTTAATTAAATAGTTATTTTTTTTTCTTAAAGATAGTTTCAATTTGAGACAAGAAAATGATAATTTTAGGAAGTAAAGCATAATGAAAACAAAGATCATCACAAAAAAAATTAGAGTTGAAGGAAACCAAAAAATGTTTACAGATACAAATTATATATATATATATGTGTGTGTGTGTGTGTGTGTGTGTGTGTGTATAATATATATATATATATATCAACACATGATTTTATACATTTTTATGTATAGGTAAATAGTCCATCCCTTGAAGATATTCATTCTAATATTAATGCTCACATTAAGTATTTGATATGAACAGATGTAAGGGGTTGCATTAAATTGTAAAACAAATGGTCTAAAGACACTCTCCACATCCTAAGAGAATAAAAAGCTCATTCGCTATACCTGTATATGCAAAACAGTTGTGTCCCTTATTTCATGATATTAATAAAAATGGTTGCCGTTTGTCCCGTTAAAATTTTTAGACTTATTAAAAATGAAAAAAAAAAACTTGAGAATAAAAAAAGAAAAGAAACATCAACACAGGTTCTTTTAACTATATCGTAAATAAATCAACTCATCGTGTGAATTTTCAGCTTTATTTGACACAAATATTTGTTGAGTTTAGGAATCGAACACATTTAAAATTGACAGAAGTTATGTTCGCGGTCTTACCCATGATCATTTTCTTATTGTAAGTGCTTTTTGGTGGGTTCTTAATAACATACATACAATTACATTTGTAGAAAAGAATATATATATATATATATATCACGAAGCTTTTTCTTATCACATGTTCATGGTAAAGAGATATGGTAACATTAGAGCTGGATAATCATTTCCTTTCGCTAAGCTTAACATCTCAACAGCATATTAATGTAACTATAATGCTGGATAAAAGGCTATGATGATTTTGTATTAGGCCAATCAATTAAAAGATATTGCCCATATTACATATGTGGAAAATTTATTTGGGCCAGAAACATTATTCCACCCGAAGCTTTCATTTAAAATTCGAGTCCTTGGACCCATATTTTCTAGACATGAAAGATTTTTTATATCTCTTTTAATTCCATTTATGTGGAGAATGATTGCCCAAGAATAGTCTTAGATTATTTAATGTATTACATGATCTATAAAAGGAAGGATGTTTTATTGCAAAAAATCATGTTTCTCAGGAAAAGGGTTTCCATACTCGGTCCAAATTTCTACCTCTCATTTAGCGCCCCAGCAAAAGGAACATTTCTATCATTATTGCATATTGGACGCTTAAGGAGAAGTCAACAACATGTGCTAATGAAAGAAATCTCATTTACCCTCAAATCACTTCATTTCTACTCTTGAACGTGCTATTACAGATGAGAAGCTATAAAGAAAGAAAGTCTCGGGTTGTAGTAATGCCTTTTGAGTTCAATAAGAGTTTCTTGCCCATTGAAGCCCATCAAATCATTCAATGAGGAAGCAATGGCAAGCTTTGTGCAAACCTGTGGTGTTTAAGGCTCTTACTTCAAACTTGAAGATACAAAGCTAAAAAGGAGAAACCTTTCTATGTGATTTATTGCTGAGCAACATTGTTTCTATCCTCTCAATAAGTTCTACAAGCCATTATACTCCTCTGTGTGAGCCTGTTTACCTACCTATTATATCCACGTATGAAATACTATGAGCTGAGTTTCTAGAGACCTTGTAAGAATCCTAAGATAATTGTGAGGCTGTAAGCCCTTATTGTTGGGGTTTCCTGTTTCTGTTTAAGCTATAAAAGCATGATAACTGAACTTGTGTTGTTAGGGTTGCTTGTTTGTGTGTAGGCTTTAAAAATAACTAGTGTTGAGTCCTTAGGGTTGCCTGTTTGTAATTGTTGGTGATTACCCTATGATAATAAAATTCTCTTGCTTTGTGTATGTGGGGAGAACAAATAAGTTCTTAATTTATATGATTTTTTTCTATATTTTTATAGGGATTTATCATAGCTTTTTGAGTATTTTTAGTCTTTTTCACACTAATTTTATTTATATTTTGAGTTTATGGATTGATAGTGTAATTGGAGTATCATTTGATTAAAATCTCCAAAATTAAGCCTTAATTGAAACAATTCTCAACTCTTTGTGTTTACTTTGATTTCCAAGTAATTGTTATTAAAATTGTGGTTTATGATTTGTAATGCAAACCTTTGTTAATTGTTTGTAATTAGGATTAGTGTTATTTAGTTTAGTTTATAATTTACTTTAAATTACATTTTAATTAGTTTACTTTAAATTTCATGATTGTAGGAACCTATATGCAAAAGGAGCGAAGTTTTTGAACTTAGGAGCAATTATGGAAGACTATTGATGCCATATTTGCAACCTAGCTAAATCAGGATATGGAGACAAAGGTTTTTGCCTTCTAGGAAATTGCAATCTATTATGGTGAATGAAAGCATTGCTAAAACCTATTGTAGCGAGTTAGATCTTAGTCATGATGAGAAGAAGAAAATCAACTTTTGTTCGCTGCAACCAAGATCTATTTGGCCACGATGAGTAGTGGCACTAATTCCTAAACATGATTTTGAGAAGTTTAGACTCATTTTTCTTAGTTTCTAGGTTAGTTTTAGAGAGAATTTAGGTTTTCCTTTAAGGTTTAAGATGATGCTTGAAGAATTGGAGAAGTTTTCTCTAATTTTTCTCAAGGTTAGTGCAATTCTAGTTTGTAATCTCCTTAATTAATTTGTGTAATTCACACTAATGATTCCTTCTCAACCTTGATATTTCTTTTAATTTGTATTTTGCACATTCTTGATATCAATTTCATATTGTTATTTAGCCTAAATTCTATTCTTATTTTAATTTTGATTGTGATTTATTGTTGTTGATTGATGCTTAAAGTAATTTCATGATATTTTTGTGCTTGATTCATTATTATTGGTATAATTCAAGTTGTCAGTGGATTCCTAGCTTACTTAATAGTGGCTTGGATAATAATTTATGAGAAAATCACTAATAATAGTAGGTTAAGTAGATTAGTAATGCAATTGGACCTACATTAGCTAATCAAATTGTTGATAGTATTTGTAGTATAATTACGTATTAACTATAGGCAAGGTGTCTGGTAAAAGGCCTAGAGGAATGTTTATAACAATATCCTTTATTGGAAAGCTAAGTTATAAATATATCTTTGGGAAGGTGTTAATGGATGCACTAGTAATAGGGTACTTTGATGAAAACAACTTGGTGTATAATTGACACTAAACCTTTGTTGAAGTTAATGGTGGTTAGGTTTTATTAGGAAGAGGTATAAAGAGAAAAACTAACCTCCAATAATCTTAGACTCAATTACTTATTTGTTTAGTGGTTGGTTGAGGTAATACACACTTGAAAAGAGTGTAATTGTTTTAATTAGTCACTGGATAGGTCAATGAATCTGATAGGAGCATTAATACCTTCATAATAGGAAAAAAGGCAACTAGTGAGGGAACTTAGCAAGGGATAAATTTTCTCACTAATCCTTCATTAAACGCCAAGAGATTAGCAAGAAAAGGCAAAATCCTCGTTGAATCTCATGGTAATAAGAAAGAAAAGCATGCAAATGGTGAGGCAAATTTTTGTAATAGATTAGCGACATACTTGTGAGGGAAAAGACCTTGCTAATCTATGAGGGACTAATTCGCTTCCAGCTCCTTGCTAATCTTTCACTATGTTTAAAGGGAAGGGTGAGGCAAATAAATTATTTGCTAACTCTTTTGATTATGAAAAAAATGATAGGTACATTGGTGATAATCTTTGTAATGAAGTGGCGAAGGCTTGTTGAGACATCGTGGCTTTACTAAGCAATTCCCTCACTAATCTTTTAACAATATCATATTTGAGTATGTTGTTGATAGGGAATCTCTTATTGCTAGACGTGTTTTGAATTCACAACTTAAGATAGATGAGACTGAATAGCAAAGGGAGAATGCCTTTTGCACTAGATGTTATCCAAATAATAAGGTTTTGTAGTGTGATCATATATAACGGAAGTTGCACGAATGTTGCTAGTATCACCCTTGTAAAGAAATTGTGTTTACCTTTGATTAAGTATCATAGACCTTATAGATTACAATGGTTGAATGAATGTGGAGAAGTAAAGGTGAATAAGCAAGTCTTAGTGTCTTTCTTTATTAGGAAGTATAATGATAAGGTGTTATGTGATGTGGTACCTATGCATGCTAGTCATATATTATTAGGGAGGCCATGGTAGTATGATAGGAAGGTTATCCATGACAGGTTTAGGAATAGGTATAACTTTATAAAAAATGAGAAATCTATCACACTTATTCCTTTGGCCTTGAGGTAGGTCTATGAAGACCAAATGAAATTAAAAAGTAAGCTTGAGAGAAAAGTAAAGAGTGTAGTCAAAATGTAAGAAAAGAGAGAGCAAGAGAGTGAAAAAGAAAGAGTGACTAAAACTTCAAAGAAAAATGAGCGCAAAGAAGAAAAAAGAAAGGTGGCTAAAAATGAGAGAAAAAAATTCATATTAAGAGAAAATAATAGGTAAAAGTAAGTTTCTTTGCAAAGGAGGATAAGGTCAAGAGAGCTTTCATAGCTATTCAGCCTATATTTACTTATTTATAAAGAATCTTACCTTAAAGATATTAACCATGCTTTACCTAGCTCTTGTGTGTCATTGTTATATAAATATGAGGATGTTTTCCCTAAAGAAATTCCTAAAGGGTTACCACTCATCACAAGCTTTAGGCATGAGATAGATTTTATGTAATCATATCAAGTAGACAAGCCTATAGAAGTAATCCAAAGGAGACAAAGAAGCTTCAAAGGCAAGTAAAAAAGATTATGGCCAAAGGCTATATTAGGGAGATCATGAGCCCTTGTGCCATGGTTGTGTTACTTGTATTTAGGAAGAATGGATCATAGTAGATGTACATTGATTATAAGGCCATCAATAATATCATGATAAAGTATCACCAACCTATTTCTCAATTAGATGATATGCTAGATGAACTACATAATGCATGTGTGTTAAGTAAAATTGATTTAAAGAGAAGTTATCACCAAATTCACATAAAAGAGGGTGATGAATGAAAAAATGCCTTCAAAACCAAATATGGACTTTATGAATGGTTGGTTATGCCTTTTAATCTTACTGACACACCTAATACATTTATGATATTAATGAATGATATCTTGCATGCTTTCATAGATAGATTTGTTGTGGTATATTTTGATGACATATTAGTGTATAGCAAGAGTTTAAATGATCATGTCGAGCATTTGAAATCAATTTTATATGTTTTGAGAGAAGAAAAAATGTATGCTAATTTCAAAAAATATATATATACTTTTTGCATGGAATGAGTCGTTTGTCTTGGATATTTAGTTAGTGCTAAAGGTATAAAAGTAGATGAGGAGAAGGTTAAGGCCATCAAGGATTGGCCAACACCTAAGAGCATAATCGAAGTGCAAAATTTTCATGGCTTGGCAAGTCTTTATAGGTGGTTTGTGAGGGATTTTAGCACACTTGCTATAGTACTCACTAAGATTGTTAAAAAGCTTGTTGGTTTTCATTGGGGTGTTAAATAAGAGAATCTTTTAATTTGCATATAGATAACTTACTTTTTCCTCCTCTTTTAGCACATACTGATTTTACTAAGACTTTTGAAATTCACTATGATGCTGTTAGCATTAGAATTGGAGTTGTTTTTAATGCAAGAAAAAAAGCTAATAGTTTTTTCAGTGAAAAGTTAAGTGGGGCAACCTTGGATTACCTCACTTATGACAAAGGGTTATTACACTTATTAGGACTCTAGAGATGTGACAACACTACTTATGGCCTAAAGAATTTGTAATTAACACAGATTGGGAATCCTTAAAACATCTTAAGGGCCAAGGTAAGTTGAACAAAAGGCATACTGGATGGTTAGAATAGAAGGCATACTGGATAGTTAGAGTTTATTGAAACTTTTCCCTATGTTTTTCATTATAAGTAAGGTAAAGAGAACATTGTTACTAATACATTGCTCAAATGATATGTACTTCTTACTTTGATAGCCAAATCACTTGGTTTTGAATGTATTAAAGAGATGTACACCAAAGATATTGATTTGGCTAATGTCTTTGATGAATGTACTAAGATTGCCTTTGGTAAATTTTACAAGCATGGTGGATTTTTGTTTATGGAAATATGTTGTATGTGCTTGTTTGTTCAATGTGTGAATTGCTAGTGCATGAAACACATATTGGTGGTTTAATAGATTATTTTACAGTTAGAAAGACCTTAGAGATGTTACATGAACATTTTTATTGGCCTAAGATAAAAAGGAATGTTACGTGTATTTGTGATAAATCCATTACATGTAAGAAAGCCAAATCTAAGGTCTTGCCTTAAGGTTTACACACATCTTTACTTGTTCATAATGAGCCTTAGGTTAATTTGTCCATGGATTTTATATTGGGACTACCTAGGACTAGAAAGAGACACAATTCCACATTTATGGTTGTAGATAGGTTTAGTAAAATGGCACATTTCATTCCATGCCATAAAATGGATGATGCCACAAATATAGATGACTTATTCTTTAGAAAAATAATGCATTTCATGATATTCTTAAGAGTATAATGTCAAATAAGGACACGTTACTTTTAGAAAGTGTTGTGAGATAAACTTGAGACCAAGTTATTTTTCTTTTATTACTTGTCAATCACAGATTGATGGCCAGGAAAAAGTAGTAAATAGGACAATTACACAATTGTTGCCTACTATTATAAAGAAAAGTTTGAAAATGTGGAAGGAATGCTTATCGTTTATGAAGTTGGCATACAATAAGACCATGCATTTCACTGCTAAATTTTCTCCCTTTGAAATTATGTATAGATTTAACCATTTTACTCTATTGGATTTGATCCCTTTACCTGTTGATAATAGGGCTAGCTTATATGGAAAGAGGAAGGTTGATTTGGGTATGTCAATCCATGAAAAGGTGAACCTTTAAATTGCAAAGAGGAATGAACAAATAGCTGCCTTACATTTGAACCACGAGATTGGACCTGGTTCATTTGAAGGGGAAAAAATGTTTCCAACCCACATGATGTCTACATTGCATTTACGAGGAGATGGATTACTTCAAGTCTTAAAGAAAATAAATGATAATGCCTACAAGTAAGATCTCCCAAGTGAGTATAATCTGTTTGCTATATTCAATGTTTTTTATCTTCCCCTTTTGATGCAGGTGATGATTCAAAGTCAAATCTTTTTGAGGAGGGAGGAAATTATTAATATTATGTGGACAAGCATTTAAAGATCCTTTACATTTTTGGGATGGCCCAATAACATAGGCTAGATCTAAAAGAATCATCGAAGCAATATAAGTATTAGTGTAAGCTTGTTGGGTCAAGAACAATAATTTGCAAAACAATGCAACAATTGGCAAGATGAACTTGAATAAGAGAAAATCAGCTTTTGTGCATGTGATACAATGTCAAGAAAAGGCATGAAGGATTCAATTACTTAGGCATTTGGGCCTTGTAATTTGTTAGAATTTGTTTTTTAATTGTAAATGAGTTGAATATTACTTTTATTTATACCTATGTGTTTGATTTTATGTTTTGAGTTATTTTTTATAAAAATTAGGCTTCCTTATTGTAAATGGATTACTAATCTTACTTGGACTAGAAATCAATATTAGTTTCCTTTTTTATTTGCATCAATATTAGTTTGGCATTTTATTGTAAATGGATTACAAATCCAACAACCTATATTAGTTTAGGCCTTTTTAACATTAATCCATTAACTATTAGAGTTTACGTTGTTGAACCCCCGTGCGCGCGCATGTGTGAGAGAAGTTTTTTCCTTTTTGGTCATATTTGGATGAGTGAAAAGTGAATTTCATAGAGTGAATTGCTTTCTCTTAATTCTTTTATGAACTATTAATGAACTTATTGAAAATCTCTATCTTTGTAGCATTCAATCATAGGATTAAGATTGTTGGAGTTTGTTCTTCAAAGGTTGTAATTTTTTTTACAATATAATTTTTTATTTGTCTTAGGTTGTGATTAAATCCCATATGAGTTTCAGGAATTTACTGTCTGAGGGTTTGCATCAATTGTATCAACATAGTGAAATGGGGAAGAATTGCTACAACAATGTGATCATACTAGTTCTTGAGTCACAGGAGTTCAAAGCTAATTGTGACAACCCAGATGAAAAGGGGCAAGACAAAGGACGTTTCAAGGTGTCTAAAATCTTTTGGAGTGTTCCAAAATATTCCAAAGGAGACTAGATTACTCTTGAATCTTTGAGAAGCTTAGAACTAGAGAATTTTAGAAATATCCATGTAAATATCTCTTATAAATATCTTGTAGAATATTCTAGATATTAATATAGACCGTCGGATAGAGTTGATCTCCACCGTCCATGAAGGAGGTGGGAAAGTTCTAGAACTTGGGGGAGGCCTATAAATACCTCCACCCTCCTCATTTGTAACATCATCCAAGAATTGTGCAATACAAGTTCTTTCTCCAAGATCTCTCTAGCTTTCCTTATTGTTCATCTTGCCTACTTGAGGGTTTTGCTGACTTAGCCAAGACCAAGGGAGTTGATCAAGCTAAGGCCGGCACAGTTGAGGATTGGGAGAAAAAGTTCCATGGCTGTGACAACATGGTATCAGAGCCTGGTTCGAGGGAACCTAGTTCTACCATTGGTTCGAAGGAGCCATACTTGTGGGTAAGAATGTCTAACACAATCGAGGAAGTTGATGTCCGCATGGAAGGAAGGGGAAGGAAGTCCCAACCATTGCACGAGGGAGGCAAGAAAGGGCGAGGCTCTAGCAAGGTACGTGTCGAGGACTTTGCTACCTTGTCCGTGAAAGTCTCTACACTAGAGGATGCCATGTTGGAGATGGCTTCTAAAGTGGAGAAAGTTGAAGGTGACTTAAGTACTCTCGAGGATCATTCTCTTGGAGAATTCGAGAGCCTAAAGACAAGTGTGGATGCCTTACACAACTCAGAGGAGCAACGTGCTGAATCCATGAGATCACTTGAAGGAATGGTGATGGATGCCATTACCACTATGCAAAATCAATTAAATTCCCTTAAGGCTTTATTGGAAAGCCAAGGGAGGAATCTATTGGTGGCTGGTACCAGTGGACCGAAGGAAGTAAGGTTGGATCTTCCTAAGCTTAAGGAGTTCAAGGGCATACAAGATGCCAAAGAAGTGGAGAACTTCTTGTGGCAAATGGAGCGCTACGCTGAAGGCTTGGGGTTGAACGATGACCAAGCCAAGGTACGTACTGCTTATTTGTTCCTTATTGACAATGCCATGTTATGGTGGTGAAGGAAGCATATAGATATAGAGAAGGGCCTTTGCACTATCAACACATGGGAAGAGTTCAAAAAGGAATTGAAGAGGCAACCTATTATTGGCCACACATGAGAGATGATGCAGAGCTTTATGTGAAGACTTGCTTGGTATGCCAACAAGATAAAGTGGATAACCAGCTACCTGGTGGATTGTTGGAGCCCCTACCCATACCTAGCCAACCTTGGGAGAGCGTCTCTATAGACTTCATATCTACTTTGCCTAAGTCTGAGGGGTTTGGTTTGATCATAGTGGTGGTGGATCGATTCTCGAAGTATGCTACATTCGTACCTGCCCCAACGGATTGTACGGCAGAAGAGGCAGCTCAACTATTCTTCAAGAATGTGGTGAAGTATTGGGGGCTTCCTAAAACCATCATAAGTGACCGAGACCCCCGGTTCACTGGGAAGCTATGGACCGAGTTGTTTAACTTACTAGGGACTGAGCTACACTTTTCAACTAGCTTTCACCCACAAATAGATGGGTAAACGGAGAGGGTGAATGCTTTGTTGGAATGCTATCTGAGGCACTTTGTGAGTGCCAACCAAAAGGATTAGGCAAAGTTGCTGGATGTGGCTCAGTTCTCTTATAACTTGCAGAGGAGTGAGTCCACCGGGAAAAGTCCATTTGAAGTGATGATGGGACAATAACCACTCACTCCTCATGCACTTGTCTCAACATACAAGGAGAAAAGTCCTGAAGCCTTCCATATGGCTAAGTCTTGGCAAGAGCAAGCAAATGTGATGAGATCATTCCTTGTCAAGGCTGTTAAAAGAATGAAGAAGTTCGTTGATAGGAAAAGGCATGCGATAGATTTCCAAGTGGGAGACCAAGTGATGGTGAAACTTCTCCCACAACAGTTTAAAGCCTTTCGGAAGGTCCACAAGGGCCTCATTCGAAAATATGAAGGTCCTTACAAGGTGATCGAAAAGGTTGGGAAGGTCTCTTATAAGGTGGACCTACCACCTAACTTGAAGATCCATCATGTCTTCCATATGAGCATGCTCAAACCCTTCCATGAAGACAAGGATGAACCAGATCGAGGAGTGTCCACACGAGCACCACTAGTGATGATCAAGTCATATGATTGCCAAGTTGAGGACATCCTCACTGACCGAGTTGTACGTAAGAGAGGGGTACCACCAAGTACCCAATACTTGATCAAGTGGAAGGGATTGCTAGAGAGTGAAGCGTCATGGGAAGTACAAGAAGACCTTTGGCAGTTTGAAGACCACCTACGCCGATACAGAGATGAATCCGTGATGAGGGTGTCACTGGAATAGGTGGGGGAGAGTGTGACGACCCAGATGAGAAGGAGCAAGACAGAAGAGGTTTTAGGGTGTTTAGAATCTTTCGGAGTGTTCCAGAATATTCTAAAGGAGACTAGATTACTCTTGAATCTTTGAGAAGCTTAGAACTAGAGAATTCTAGAAATATCCATGTAAATATCTCTTGTAAATATCTTGTAAAATATTCTAGATATTAATGTAGACCGTCAGATAGAGTTGATCTCCACTGTCCATTAAAGAGGTGGGAAAGTTCTAGAATTTGAGGGAGGCCTATAAATACCTCCACCCTCCTCATTTGTAACATCATCCAAGAATTGTGCAATACAAGTTCCTTCTCTAAGATCTTTCTAGCTTTTCTTATTGTTTATCTTGCCTACTTGAGGGTTCGGCTGACTTAGCCAAGATCAAGGGAGTTAATCAAACTAAGGCCGACACGGTTGAGGATTGGAAGAAAAAGTTCCAAGGCCGTGACATAATCCTTCCCAAATCATAGCAAGCAATAAACAAATTTGGAGCATATGTGATTTTATAGCAAAGAGTTCACCACCCTCTAATTGATTTATCTCGACTCATAAAACTACAATAATGAAAGTTTTCAATAAGTCTATGAAATTTTTTTAAAAAATTTCTTTTTCTATGAATTTTCATGGGAGAGATGGTGTCTTAAATTTGGGGTGCTGCAATAACAAAAGGTAAGTTCTTTGAATGTTGAAAATTATAAGAAATTTGCAAAAATGATTTAACAAGTTACTTGATTTCATAGATCTTACCACTTAATGCAACCATTATTTGTGGTTTTCAAACACAGTTTCAATTTGAAAAAAAATAAAATGATAATTTTAAGAAAAAAAAAGTAAAGCATAATGGGAACAATGATCCTAACAAGTAAAACAAGAGTTGAATGATGCTAAAAAGTCCATAGATACAATTCATGCTTGCATTAAATATTTGATATAAGTAGATGCAATGTGTTGCATGAAATTGTAAACAAACGGTCTAAAGACACTCTTCTCATCCCTCAAGAATAAAATGCTCATTTGCTACAATGCATATATATGGAAAACAGTTGCATTCCTTGTTTCACGATATTACTAAGAATGGTTTCCATTTTCTTGTTAATATTTTAATACTTATTAAAAATTTAAAAATTTGAAGAGAAAAAGTATATCAACACAGCTTCTTTTAACTATATCCTAAGTAGACAAAGTCTTCCTATTAGTTTGGAGCTCTATTTGACACAAATGTTTGAGAGTTTCGAGATTGGACACATTTAAATTTGACAAAGTCATGTTCACAGTCCAACCTATCATCAAATCTTATTGTAAGTGTTTTAGTGAGTTCTTAACATATGTACAATTAAAATACCGCTATAGGGAAAAAATAAAAAATTATCTGATGAAGCTATTTGTTATCGCATGCTCATAGTACAAGAGGTGTTGTAACATTAGAGCTGGATAATAATTTCCTTTCGATAAATTTAACATCTGAATAGCATATTAATGTAACTATAGGGTAACGAACCATACGAGATTAGGGCCAAAGCTTCCAATTTTAAGGGTAACGAACCATACGAGATTAGGGCCAAAGCTTCCAATTTTAGGCCCTTTATCTCTCTGTCCGTAGGGCCCTACTGCGTGTTGCGCCAAAAAATATTTAATTCTTCATTCCCACATCTAGTTCACTAGAGAAAATTCAAGATCCGATGAATTTGGAGATTATGCTAAATAGCAAAGAACATAGTTCAAAAGAAAATCTCACGGTAAGGAAAATGAAATGTTATTTATATAAGTAGCATGTTTGAACTTTGTGATGTTAACGTGGTGGGAAAGAATTGCTAAGACAGCTTGATCATACTAGTTTTAGAGTCACTTTGTGTTTAAAGCCAATGCTTCTCAAATCACAACAAATAATAATTAAGTTTGGAGGAAATGTGCTTCTATAACTGACAGTTCGCCACCTTCTCCTTAATTTGTCTCTAATTCTTAAAACCTACAAGAATGCAATCTTTGAACAAAATTTTTTATTATAATATATTAGTTCTTGTGTTGTTAAAATATATAATTAATATACATGTTATTTTCTAATTGGATATTATTATTTATAGTGTCAAACCCCTCTATCGTAGAGATAAGCTAAGTATTAATTCTAATAATATTCAGCGAAAACATGAGTTAAACCACTAAATTTGAGTAAAATATGGGCTGATTAAAAACCTTAAATTAGATATTCTGATAATTAGTTAGCAAAAATTTAATTGTAATCAACTACAAGTCAAGTTCTTCCTTGCAATCTATTTAATCAATTTCTAGTTGACGTAACATACAATGTAGTTAACTATAAACTAATGTTTCACTACTAATTCCCTACTAAAACTATAGTGGTATAGGTTCTAACTTAGCATAACCATAAATTGCGAGCTAAAAAGGTTTCCCAAGTTATCTCTTTTACACCTCTAGTTAACTATTCTTATGATGTAGTTAGCTCTAAGGCTTGAGGCTTCCACTCCCTTACCCATGCCTCACTAAATTCCCTTCTTAAATCTAGCTTCCTACAAGTTCTCACTAATATGATCACTTAGGTGCTTCATCCACCCAAACCCCCACATCTGATCACACTTTAAAACCCTCTAAGTAACACTTAAGATCTGTGAAAGACCTAATTAATTATCCTGGAAACACTCCCCTTGAAACTAGAACTCAGAAGCACTAAAACAAAGCACTTTCGTCACCTAGCTCGACCAGCTCTGTGGCCATCAGCAGGGCTGCTGTGGTGCGATCTTCACTAGTTCTGTCCAAATGGACAGTTTTGCTCAGTCCTGTGGCGCCCAAGGTTCTGTCCATGACAGAGCAGCGGTGTCCCAACCAGAAAATTCTGCTATAACCTCAAGCAACTGTCTTCGACCATATCTTAAGATTCAAGCAAAATGCAAGGGTCACTTGAAGGGGGTGAGATGAGGATCTTGAGGGTTCCTAAGGTCAAAGGGTCACCCTTGAACTGAGGAAAACTTAGAATGGTTACCAAGACCAGAAAATTCAAAACTTCCAAAAGGGTGACAGCAAAAGGGCATTTTTTAACTAGCAAGTGGCGCACCCAAAATGGCCTTTAGACAACCATTTGCCTCCAAAACCCTGCCAACAAGTTTAAATTACCTAATTACATGATTCTAAGCCATATACACCCATCTCTTCAAGGAAATCTCAAGGTAACTATGCTATACCTCTAAAAATGCACTATGACAGCAAAAAGTTCCAACATCAATGGTCTACAAACACCAAATGATCAACAACACCAGCAAGAAACCTCAAAATGCTTCCAACAAGTTTAAAATGAGAAAGCAATGATGTTTAGGCCAAAGGGACCTTACCAAAACTACTAATTTGGATTTTGCCTAAGCTACACCTACAAATTCCTCTTATGAAAGTAAAATAGCTCAACTATGCACATGCGCCATATCCAAAAGTCTCCAAACTCTACCATTTGGTCCCAAACCTGTTCCAACAAATTTTAAATACTAAAAGAAACCTCTCCAGGTCATAAAACCCAACCAGAAAGGGCAGAGCATAAAAATGAGTAGGTCAAACCTCCCTTACACATAACCAAAACTCAAACGACCTCTTTGACAGTAAATTACCTTAGGGGGTTTCACCAACAACCCCAAGGGCTCCAATAAGGACCAAATCTGTCCTAACAACCTTCAAATGCTAGTATACACTTGTCCGAACCATAAAAACCCCAAAAATACTAAGAATGTTCAAAATGGCCATGCTGAATCCTCAAGCTAGACCTAGATCTAGTTAACATGAAAATTCTCATAAATAAGGTACCAAGTCATCAAGGATACAATCTAGGGCCTCCAAACTCAAGGTGGCCAACTCATGCATGCTAAATGACTCCATACCACTACAAGTCAACAAATTCAGGGTAGCATTAAAAGCATATTAATAAGCACCAAACAAAATTTAGAATTCACATTGTATTCCCAAACTTCACTTGTTCTGAATACTCCATTTTAATTGCATCAACCCAAAATATGAATTCTCTATACATCATATGTGCAACAAAATATACTCAAAAAGACCTCCTAGCTTGGCATTCATCACTATATACATACAACATCCAACACGGGCCACATGGCCATCTACACAACTAGGGAATTATATGTACAAGTCAAAATGCAGTCTATACACATATGACCCATCATATACAACCACCTTCCCACAACCGGCTGCAAGATTCACTTTCTAGTCTGCTTTTTGTTCCCAGTTACTGAACTTTCACTTCAAACATGTAAAAGAGTTGCTTCCCAAGAAGGGGTAAAATTCATAATCCTAGTAGTTGAATTATTTTTCAAGCTATATTTACAAGCAACATAAGCTCAAAACTAGAACAATATATAAGTATGGATCAAAGAAAAGCATATCATATTACATTGCAATAAGAACGAGATACTCATGCATAGCACACATCTCATGAAAATCTCATAAATCTCATATGCCCAAATACCATGGGAATTCCAAAACTATACCACAGGGAGGAATATCTATCTCGACTAGGAAATAAACCACGGGAAGGAATGTCCTCTCAACCAAGAAATAACCACTAGATGGAATTTGTCTTGACCCAAAAAAACTCATAAGCAATCAAATAGTCATCTCAAGCTAATAAACATGCATAACTACTCTTGTTAAGAGAAAATACAACATGAAAGATAACCAACTACTTGACAAGCAAACTCCGCTAATTCCTCATCACAGGCAACGCTCAACCAATCCAACGAGGGTAAAATCTATATATTCAACACCCAAATTTTATGCAACCATCAATATGAATTCATTCTAGGCCTACTCAAATAATTGGCATGAATTAAATTATACTTACTAGTTCAAGCTTTCTAAAATCACAATCAAGGCTTCCTTCTGTGATTCTTTAAGTTCCGATGTGTTAAATCATTCACCCAACTTCTTCAATTTAATTACTAGCAAGACAACATATGGTGCTAAACTCCAAATTCTTATTTTAAGCCTCCATAATTAAAGAGCCAATTTAAAGGAAGCACTTACCACTTTGAGATTTCTTCTTCTATCTTTCTCAAATCAATTCCTTAGCCTCTCAATCCCTTAATTCAATCGTTCTCCAGTTTAGTCACACCAACACACTAATTCAATTCCATTTCATAATCAAATGTCAATAACTAAAGACTCAATATAGGAAAATTAAATAACCCAGTTAATTCCATTTTCATCACAGCCCCATCACTAGCAAGCTTTCAAATTCTGTTTTCTCCCCTCTCTAAAGCACTAAGAATTTCGGCCATGGAAAGAGGGTGATCAAACAATTGCATTCTTGATTTAAAGGATTATCACAAGATGAAGATGACGGAAATTTTACCACCAAGTACCAACACAATAATTCCTGCTTTTCATGACAATTCATTTTTTCCATCTCTCTCTACGTCAACCCACGGCCAACAAGCAAGAGTCAAGAAGAAATGGAAATCTCCCACCAAAATTACATGCAAGTGGCTTAAAAGCTAGAAATATCGCCTTGTTTCAAGTTCCAATCCTTCTTCTTCCACCAATTGAACGATCAAACTCTCCTCTCTCAAATCTTCAAACCGAAAACTGGTATCAGTTGAGAAACCAAGCAGCTCAAGAGGAAAAGCAAGGAGAATAGAACAAAATTTAACGAAATCACCTTGGCTAAAGATCACTCCATGAAAACGTTCTCCAAGTTCTCTCTGCGTTCTGGCTCTTCGGATTCGTACTAAAGGTCACTCAAAATTCCTCGGATTCGCGTTGGGCTGAAAGGTGCCGCAGGATAATAATTATGTCCGTTAAAGCAAATCCTGATATCAGAGCGTTAAGTGTTGACCAAGGGAAAAATGGGAACTTTTACTTAACTAGGAATTTAGTTAGATTTAGTTAAATCTATTCCCTTAACCTTAGCCTACAATTAGTTACTCATCTCGAATGTTACATATTATCTTATAATTCACTAAATTTCTTAAAATATATATCTTATGAATATGTTCTTTGTTTATAATATATATTTTTTATTAAATGATTTTCAAATTTGTTAAATTTAAGAACTAGCTATTTTATAATTTGCTACATTTATAAAAGTGATCGTTTTAATGATTTAAGGGAATTTTAGTCAAAATGGGTTGCAACTATCTTTTGGTTTTTGTGGAGGTCTATATAAATTATCATGGAAATATAATATTTCTAATTATATCATCTTTTTATTAAGAAAAATAAATAAATTAAACCCTTATTGTAATTGTTGCATAAAAATTTGTTCTGTCTACCTAAAGCTAAGTCTATAAAAGTGATTCTTTTGATTATTTGAAGGAATTTTGGTCAAAATGAGTTGTAGTTATCTTTTGATTTTAGTAGAGATCTATATAAATTACCATAATAAATGGAAAGATATTGTAATTAAATATATATATATATATATTGGTAATTTAAGGTAAATTACTTTCTATTCTCAGCAACTCTGTCATGAAAAAAAAAAAAAAAAATTATTGAAAATTTTATAGGTTCCATATACCTTAAATCCACAAAAGCAAACACTAGTAAATTAGACTGCAAGTGGAACATAGATTTAAATACGTCTTCATTCTTCATTCAGTAAACCAGGGAGAACTTGTACGCTCCCTCAAACATTGTAATGTTCCAGGCAAAACTGGCTACATGTTAGGGTCATTAATATCTTTGATGTGACATACAATATAATCTCGTCTGTACATCTCAAATATCAACTTTCTGATAAGTAACTACATAACATTTACATGTCTCCAAAAATGAGACCTCTCATTCTCATCGCAAAATTTCAAGCTTTCTTTTCTGTGGCTTGGGTTTAAACCAAGCTCATTAATTTTCAATCATCAAAACCTTGCTCATGTTGATGGTCAGTGATAAAAGGAACATAACGATCACAGAATGCAAGCATGTTCTCTTTCTCTTGCCAGTAAAACAAATTAAAAAAAAAAAAATCTTGTGTCCAACGCAATCACAGGCATTCAGCAAGCAAGACTCTCCAATGGTTATGCCATTCATCTCAAATCTGTGTAGACGCTGGAGCTCTTACCCCCAAAAATGATGCCAAAGAGCAGCTGAGCCAAGGCATGACTGATCTTGATCAGGGTGTAAATAGATGCTTACGCCTGGCAAGTACACAGCAGCCGGTGAGTTATCTAACTTGGCCATATTCTAAGGGTTTAACTGCGATCCAGATTCTTGCGATCGATTCATGTTCCACACAGATTTTTAATACCAGCCTGACTGGCCGGGTTCAGAACCTCTAGAAGACGAGTAACCATATGATCTGCGTACATCTCTCCAATGTCTCCTGCTGCTGCTTTGTTCAAATGGGTAAGACTGGGTATCAACATTAGTTCTAGCCATGCTACTTTCATGGCGCTTCTTTTGAGCATTCCTCATTTCTTCTTCGGCATCATATCGTGCACGCTACAAAACAGGATTAATGAACAAATGAAAACAGATCTTTGTTTAAAGCATAAAGGCATATAGTACAACTCAAGATCGCAAGGTAATTAAGCCCCACGACCGTGTTTGTTTTTCTCTCTATTCTGTATAAAAGGAGGACTGGAATGTATAAACCCTTCACTGTTCGTATTCTTCTGGCATAAATAAAGCGAGGCAGCTAATTATCTAGAATTGTCAATTAATTTTCCCGTCTGTTTCCAGTCCCTACATATGCGTTTACCATTTAGCAATTTCACTGCTCTTGCACATTTAAGGACAGTCATGATACGTATGCAAACAGATGAAAGCTTCCCTTCAATTTTAACCCATGATCTTGTTACAGTAAGCACTTTGATCTCCATTGACCAAGGAAACATCTTCAAATTTGCATCAATGTAAACAATGTCCAGAATACCGGTAGAAAATTAATTTCCAACACAGCTGAGCAATTTTTCTAATTCCACTCTATTGGTTGCTCACAATAAACCGTAGGTGAGTACAAACCCATGATAAAATGCCATCAATAATTGTAACAAGTTTGCATTTCAAGATGTTGAGAAAATTGGGATAGTAAAAAATTAGAAAAAAGAAAAAGAGACAATTATATCATTGAAAAGCTCAATTGCTTTGTGTGATACTAACCCCTCAAACTATATTTATACCAAAATGCAATAACAACACAAAGACAGTTGTACCCTATATTTTGGGAGCACTACCAATAACATTTCCCTAACCTACAAGACTAATCTTAAATTTTTAATATCTCAACTGGATAACACTTTTCTCAACCTACAAGTCATTCCTAAATTCTTAATTATTTGACCAACATTCCATAAGCAATCAGCTTGATCTTCTCACAACCTTGAACTTTCCTACTAGTGTTAAAGTCCTCATCATGCAACTCTCAAAATTTCCACTCCTTACAACTTCCCACGACTCCGAAGGTTGTAACAACTTTGATTACAACTTAAAAGGGAAACTAACAAACCAAAATAAAATACTTAGAATACAAAATAACCATAATATCAACATCAACAATTGCATAGAAAGAAACAGTATGTGCCTTTATATATTGAAATCCCATAAGAGAATGGCAAACCCCCAAGAAATATATGGTCCAATGAAACAGAACTACCCACACCCTAATACCATGCTGAGACAACGGAGGGCAAAAGTTAGGGAGAAAACAAAGGAACACACAACAAAATATAATGTTATTGAAAGACTCTATTACTTTGTTTAACACAGACCTAAATCTCTATTTATACTAATCCGATAAGTACACAAAGAAATTTATACCTGTTAGAATTAAGTGTATACACAGGTATAGTCTTTTTCTTAATATAAGTATAATATAGCATAATCCAATCTTCTTATGCTTTCCAAAGTATTCTACCTCTTTCTTTAGTTTCTACATGGTATTGAGCTAGAGGTAGGAGAAAATAAGGTCTCCACTATGTGCCTTTACAGTGGAATGGTTCAGCATTTTTCGGCCACCCTTCTGGTGACCGAAACTATTTCATTTTTTTGGGTGAAACACCCTCTAATGAAGAACCGATAGCAGTCAAAAAGCTCCAAATGGCCCATGCCCGGCAACAGCAGTTTCCAATGGTTACCAAAATAACCCCATGCATGTGAAGAATTTGTTGAGCAACTTCCACTGGACAGCGTGAGAGTACATGCCAGCTCCAACAAGCCTAGTAACTTCCAAATAGGCTTGTCTAGAAGAAATTTCTCCTCAAGGAGCATGCGTGAAAATGAAAGAAAGAAAAGTACACTCTTGAATAATCAAGGGACCAAATCCTTTAATCAGGGATAGGAGAAAGATGGATATAGTCAAGGAGAATTAAAAGAGCTTCAACTCTTGAACCTCCCTATTATTAAGATTCCTTAAAAAGCTTGCAACTCTTGTCTATTACAAGCATGTAGTTATATCATTGTAGCACATTCTTAAACTATTTTTCTTTCCTTATCATATTAAGAGGAATTTATAACCTCTAAGTTCTACTCTTGACTTTCCCTTTCATCAACAAAGTTTGTTATTCAAACACAAAAAAATACCTTGGCAGGGTCTGACAGCATGGCATAGGCCTCTCCAATTATTTTGAAAAGCCTATCAGCATCTCTGCGTACTTCTTCAGCAATATCCTTCCACATCCCATCATCCATACTGTCACTTCTTACCAAAGATTGGCCAGCCTACAGTATTAAAAATTTTGTTAAAATGACTATAAATGCAAGAACATTTGAGCAAGTGGCAAATAAACAACCTTGTCAGGATGATGTCTAAGTGCAGCTTTCCTATAGGCCTTCTTGATTTCAGATGTAGAAACAGACCGTTCAACTCCCCTGCCATCATAATCAGAATCAGGTGGATGGCTTTAAATTATTGATATTATTACTGACCATTCTAAGCAACAGTTAGGTTGCTCTCCTGTCACACTTGAGACACTAATGATGACAAACACAAAACAAACAGCAGCATCAAATGCAGCCAATGTTGTTTGACATTTCCACATGCATTAGACCATGCAAATCCTTAACTATCTTATCAGACTACACAAAATAAAATGAATACTCATAACCACCAACAAACCGTAACATACACTAAAAGTGTGAGAAAAGGAAGTTTCTCTCACTAGGATAGAGTCATCAGTTGAGTTACATGATGTATTATTTCACCTGGGTTTCGTGTTCCAAAAATTTCTTAAGAGCCTACATACCATCTATTTATCTAAAGAAATATAGGTTGAGATTATATATGTAATTAAAAATTTTTAAAATGACACTTCAGGATAATTTTTTTATAGAACAAATTTTATAAGAAAGAGATCAATATACAACTAGATGGGGGATAAGAAAACCTCAAACAAGAAAATACTAGAAAGGCTCAAAAAGAACACAACAATAGAAACACGGCTTTCCTTACCCCAAAAAAAGAAAGAGAGAAAAAAGTGCTAAGGAAGCCATATACACCATTCTATCCCATAACACAATTAAAGAAGATCTACCCTTGAAGACGCATGCATTCCTTCCAACCATACTAACCACAACAACAACAAGGCAGGTGGGGTTGGCTAAATGAATTAAACACGCCATAAAGTTCTATTATAAAGATAGACCATTTAAATCTAAATCTTTTTTAACAGTTTCGTCTATAATTTTTCATGGCCTTCCTTGACCTCTAATCATTGGGCTACTCTCCATCTGATCTATTCTTCTTACCGGGGCTTCTATAAGTCTTCTCCATATATATCCAAACTATCTAAGACGTGATTCCACAATTTTTTTTTTACAATAGGTGCAACCCCAACTTTCTCTCTAATGTATTCATTTCTAATTCTATCTAATTTGGTATGTCCACTCATTCAACGCAACATTTTCATCTCTGCGATATTGAACTTATTCTCTTGTTGACCTTTTATTGCCTAACACTTAGTCCCATACAACATTACTGTCTTATAACTGTACGATAAAATTTACCCTTAAACTTGACACTCTCTTATCACTAATAACACCTAAAGTACTTTTCTATTTCATCCATCCTGCTTGAATTCTATGGTTTACATCTTCCTCTATTTCCTTGTCATGCTATATGATAGACCCAAGATACTTCAACCGAGTGACTTGTAATATGGTGTGTTCTCTGATTTTTACTTCTACCCTAGAATTAGTATACCTCTTATTAAACTTACATTTCATATACTCCGTTTTACTTCTACTTAAATGAAATCCATAATCTTCCAAAGCAAGTCTCCATATCTCTAACTTCTCATTTATTTCCTTTCTCGACTCTCCAACTAGGACGATGTCATCTGCAAAGAGCATACACTATGGCACCGGCTCTTGGATATATTCAGTAAGTACATTTAAGACTAAAGTAAAGATATAAGGACTCAAAGTTGACCCCTGATGTAAGCCAATAGTTATCGAAAAATTTTCAGTAGGCCTACCTTGAGTTCTCACATTAGTTGTAACCTCATCATACATATTCTGAATTGTTCGAATATATGCAATACGGACTCTTTTTTTCTTTAAAGCCTTCCACAAAACATCTCTTGGCACCTTATCATATGTCTTCTCTAAATCAATGAACACTATATATAAGTCTTTTTTATTCCTTCAATATTTCTCCATTAATTTACTAACAAGTATATCGCTTCCATAGTCGACCTATTAGACATAAAACCAAATTGATTCTCTGAAACTTAAGTCTCTTGTCTTAATCTTCGCTCCATAACCCTCTCCCATAACTTCATAATGTGGCTCATGAGTTTAATTCCTTTTTAATTTGCACAGTTTTGTATGTCTCCCTTGTTTTTATAAATAGGAACTAAAATACTTTTCCTCCACCCGTCTGGCATTCTCTTGGATCTCATAATCTTATTAAATAACTTTATGAACCAACTTATACCTTTCACTCCTAAATATTTCCATACTTCAATAGGTATATTATCTTATCCTATTGCTTTACCATTCTCCATCTTTTTCAAAGCTTCTTCTATCTCCGCTTTTCAAATCCTACAATAAAAAGTATAATTTTGATCTTTTTCTGTAGTATCTAAGTTATTTGAATGCAATGAAATTCCATATCCTTCATTAAAAAGCTTATGAAAATAACACTTCCACCTTTCTTTAATATCTTGTTCGGTGACCAAGATTCTCCCTTCTTTGTCTTTAATACATCTCACTTAGTCAACGTCTCTTGTCTTTCTTTCTCTACTTTTAGCAAATTTATAAATACTTCTTTCCCCAACTTTAATACCTAAGGATTGATATAATCCATCAAAAGCCTTAACTTTCGCTTCGCTCACTACTTTTTTTGTGTCTTTCTTAACCACTTTATATTTTTTTCTAATTTTTCTCACTTTTACACAAAGACCATGCTTTACAACATTCTCTTTTAACTTTGACCTTATCTTATACGCTTGCATCCCACAATCAAGATTCTTTATTCCTAAGTCCAAAACCTCTTGATTCCCCAAGTATCTCTTTTGCAACCTTCCTAATCTCTTTAGCCATCTCATTTCACATATCATTTGCACTTCCTTATATACCAATGATCCTTCTTCCAGAATCCTTCTCTGAAAGTTCTTTTTTTTTATCACCTTTCAATTGCCACGACTTTATTCTTGCCATCCTATCTTGACCTTTACTTTTTACTTTCCTCTTAATTCGAATATTCATCACTAAGACCCTATGTTGTGTAGTCAAACTCTCACCAGGTATAACTTTGCAATCCATGCAAATCTTTCTATTCACTTTCCTTAATAGAAAGAAATCAATTTGAGAACATGTCCTCCCACTTTTATACGTGATAAGATGCTTGTCACACTTCTTAAAACAAGTGTTAGCTATAATAAAATCAACCACTAATAAAAAGTCTAAAATAGTTTTACCCTCTGCATTTGTTTCTCCTAAACCATATCCCCCATGCGAACCCTCGTAACTTGTAGATATACTCCCAACATGAATATTTAGATCCTTATAAGAATCTTTTCCCTTAAAGGTATTCCTTGAATTAAACCTTCTAAATCCTCCAAAAAATTTATCTTATAGTGTTTTTCTAACCCTACTTGTGGCGCATGAACAATGATAATATTAAAAATTTCTCTTTCCACTATAAATTTTAACGCTATAATTCTGTCTTTTAATATTTTTACATCTACTACAGCATTTTTTCAATACTTATCCATAATTATACTTATTCCATTTTTAGATTTAATCTTACCAGTATACCAAAGTTTAAAATTTGAAGTATCTAATTCCTTTGTTTTTTCTCCTATTCATTTAGTTTCTTGTAAGTACATAAAATTAATCTTCCTCTTAATCATAGTATCTATTATTTCCATTAATTTATCTATAAGTGTACCTATATTCTAAGTTCCAAGATGAATGCTACTTTCGTGAACTAACTTCTTTACCCACATTCGTTCACAAAAATGTGAGAACCCTTGTTTATTTTTCACACCCAGGCGTCGATGCAACAGCTCTTACTCATTTGACACTGTACCTGAGCTATACAGCGCATTACTTCTAGGCAATGCCCTAGCATTAACGTTAATATATCGTTGATCTATGTCATAAAAATTCGACAAAGTTTTACATTGGTTGTCAACTGCCTAACACAAACCTCCTCTTTTTTCCAGACTTAGGATCAACTATGAAATGATTTACATTAAAGCACATCATAGGCATAGTTTCCAACCATACTAACCACAAAATCCCATAAACAGTGCATTGCCACAATTTTATTATCCATCTTATTACCAAACCATATAAATCAAATTAGGAAAAACTGTCCCAGAGTACTAGGACGCCCCTAACTCTAGCCAGGAATACCAAAGAGTTTATGCCATAGGTAACTCATTGCTGGACAATGAAGAAATATATGGGGCAACATTTTTGAAATAGATTTGCACGTTACACGTGTATCTAGAGAAGAAGCCATATAGGGCAATAGAACCTGTAAGATGTTGTTTGTGTTTATCCTTATGTGTATTGTTGTCCAAACAAAGGATTTGATCTTTGAAAGGGTTATACAATTCCAAAGTGGTTTATTAAGGAGAAACCTTTCCCTCATAAGAGAATGAATTAGGATAACTAGAACTTTTTTTTTGCTCCAGGCTTCTTATCTCCATCATGCCAGGATAATTAGAACCCTTTTTTTACTCCAGGTTTCTTATCTCTACCATGCCCTATCTCTACTATTTTCTTTCTATCTCATTATTTAACTACAAAATAATTTTCATATTTCATGCACAGTTTTAGAGTGGTAACTAGGAACCATGGGCATGTAGAAAAAAGATTTCAAGAGGTAAGAAGGAACAACCAATTTTATGTCCCATTGTAGCCCAATGTTGCAAGAATTAAAAGGGCTAATGATTTCCAAAGTATAATGCTACTTTAATGTTGATTTATATTTCACAAATACAATATAGGGGGAAATATATCATAAGCATTGTTGTCAAGTCATGAATCGCAAAACATATCAAATTGTATGATTTAGTAATAAATAAAAAATAGTTTGAAATATAAAATATAGCATATATTTTCTTATAATATGCATAAAATACTCAAAATAGTAAATCTAACCCAAGAGTTAAGAAAAATACTTAAACATAAATCATCAATAAGCTCATTAGTCGTATAATTTGTAAGTAATTAATTTTTGAAATAATCTCAAGTAATATCCCCCTTTGCTTTCTTTATAAAGGCATAGACAACAATTAATAGCAATACAAGAATGTCATGGCAACTCATTGTTTTTACACATTTTTGAATTGCAAAGTTGTGCCATTATGCTATATTGGCCTGAATTGCATGGTTCATGGCTGATATAATCATCAATTTATATTGTTGGTTTTGTAACTTATTATGAACTATAAGATTCAAATCATGAATTGTATGATTTTGATTATGATTACAAGTAGAAAGCAGACAAAGAACTTTCAAATCACAACAAATAAAATACTTAAAATGGATGAGATATTGAGTCATGGCCTTCAAAAGGTACACAATGAATGACCTTTCACGGTTTATGTATCAAAGTTATTAGCAATATTCATCTATTAATAGATGAAAGTTATTCTTGAGGAGGGTAGGAGATTTACCTAAACACTTTAATTAGAATATGATGGAACTCAACCCACCCACACAACCAAAACAGGTAGCAAAAGACATAAGAAAGTGACAGAGGGAAAAAAAAGAGGTATTGATAGGTTTCACCATGTCTTTGCAACCACCAAAATCTATAACAGGAGGCATGAGGGGGTGACATCAAGAGAAAAAGGTGGAACTGCTGGTCAATTAAAGGGTACAAAGGTTTATATCTATTGGAATGGGTTGAGAACTTCGGCCCATATTATTCAAAGTCCTTTTATTTATGTTTTATGCCACTATCTTTCCTATTATGTATTTCCTATTTTGTTTTGATTCTTCGTTAGTAATATCCCTATTTCTTAAGAGCCTAATAAAGGATTATATATTTTGTTAACTATCCCATCTCCTATATGTACCGAATCCTCATCAGCAAATAATACAAGCAGACTTGACCCATAAATTTTCATGGTATCAGAGTCTAGTGGCTTGATGAAATCTAGTCAAGTCTCGTTTGGCACCATAAGTGCCTTTACCGCCAGCAAAGATGACTCTCCTTCTTCGTTGAGTGGTGTTGGCCCACAAAACATGGCAGCCAAAGGTTCTATGACTAATGGTGGACATCACAGTGCGAATTCCGACAGACAGCCAGTACTGGTGATAACGCACGATAGTCATTCTCTGGCAATAGCACTGATTTCTACTGATGGCTACTCTCCTGTCATGGTTTCGCACCGTCTGAACGAAAATAATTATCTTCTTTGGTCTCGAGACATACTAATGTTCATAATAGGTCAAGGAGAGGAGAAGTATCTCACCAAGGAGGCAACTGCACCAGATATCAATGACCCCATGTACGAACCTGGCTATCAAAGAACAATATCGTAATGACTTGGCTGGTAAATTCCATGACTCTGGAAATTAGTAGCAACTATATGCTAGCCAGCACTACAAAGGAGATATGGGAATCAATGAGGCGAACATACGTTGTTAAGGAGAATAAATTGTTGTCTTTCAAATAAAAAAGTAGCTTAGAGACCTGAAACAGACAGAGAAGACTGTTAGTCAGTATTACACCTCTCTCATGCGACTTTGGCAGCAGATTAACCTTTATGAGATACACCACTGGAGCTGCCATGCATATAAGGTATACTACAAATAGATGGTTGAGCAAGAAAGGTCATATGACTTTTCATTAGGACTGAACAACAAGTTTGAAGAAATCAAAGAAAGGATAATGAGCATGAAGCCACTGCCATCACTTGAAGAGGCTGTAAATACAGTCAAATGTGAAAAAAGCAAGGAGTAGTTAATTCAAGGCACTCCTCTCACACAAATATATGAGTCCTCAACCATGATGACTAGAGCAGACCAAATAACAGATCAGAGGTAGAAGAAGCCTACAAAATGGTGTGAACATTGCAACAAGAGTGGACACACTAAAGCCAATTGCTAGAAAATCCATGAAAGGCCACCAAGCAACAAACAAGGAACCAAAAATGAAAATAGAGGCTTACTTGTTGGTGTAAAAACAAATAAAGAAGTCCTCAAGAAGGAAGAAGTGTCAATTCTAAAGAGGTTGTTGGAGAAACACAATCTCCAAACCTCACGAAATGAGAAAAATAATTCTACTCCCTCTATGACTTCGACTCAAGCAAGTATACACCTTATCACTGCTCTTCACACTATAATTCAACCTAAAACTGTCTAGATAGTGGACTCCAGGGCAACAAATCACATAATTGGGTTTTAAAAAGCCTTTAACAATTTTGAGTATTGTTTTGCTTATACTAATGTTAAAGTGGCCAAGGTACCTATACTGAAGTTCTTGGTGTGGGTACTGTAACCATATCTGACACAATTGAATTAAAGGATGTATTGTATGTTTCGGAGATTAAGTGTAGCCTACTTTCTGTTAGAAGAATTACAAGTCAATTGAAATGTAACATTAACTTCTCTAATATTGATTGTGTATTTCAAGATTTGGCTTTGGGAAGGATGATGGGCAATGATAAGGAATGGGAAGGTCTCTACTATGTAGAAGCAAAAAACAAGAAGAATAAATGTGGGAGAGTTGATATTTTTTCTGTTGTTTCAAATAATGAGATTATGTTATGGCATTATAGGTTAAGACACCCAAGTCTTAGTTACATGAAGTATTTGTTTCCAGAATTAATTAATAGAATTGACTCTTCCACCTTTCATTGTGAGTTTTGTCAACTAGCCAAGCATGCCAAAAGTAATTATCTTATACATTTTTACAAACCTTCTCGACCTTTTTCCTTGATCCATACTAACATTTGAGGTCCTTCTAAGATTTCAACGTTATCTAAGTTCAGGTAATTTATTACCTTCATAGATGATCATACCCGAATTACATGGGCATTTCTAATGAAGGAGAAATCAGAAGCATTGCAAATTTTTCAGAAATTCCATGTTTTCATAAAAAATAAGTTTGGCTCATCCATTCAAATCCTTCGAAGTGATAATGGGAAAGAGTACTTAAGCTCAAATTTTCAAAAATATCTTAATGAGAATGAGATAGACCATCAAACTTCCTGTGCCAATATCCCACAACAAAATGGGATAGCTGAACGTAAAAACAAACATCTCTTAGAAGTGTCTAGGGCCCTCATGTTAACCAACAATGTCCCAAATATCTTTTGGGGGGATGTCATCCTCACGTTTGCTTACTTAATTAATCGAATGCCCTAAAAAACGTTGCAGTTTCATACACCCATTCAAAAACTCCAAGAACTTTATCCCAATTTACACCTTGTGTCTACCATTCCTCAAAGGTCTTTGGATGCACTGTTTATGCCCATAATAATTTTGGGGGGAAATTGAACCATAGAGTTGTAAAATGCATTTTCTTAAGCTACTCACCCACACAAAAGGGTTACAAGTGCTACTCACCTGTCTTTCACAAGTATTTTGTAACTATGGATACCAAGTTTTATGAAAATTTGCCCTATTATCCCAAATTACCCATTCAGAAGGAGAAAGGGGAAAGTAAATGGTTAATATGCAATGATTCTACACCTAAACATGAAAAAATTTCACTTGGCTCTCAAATATCACTAGAGTTAGATTCTGTCCAACTTGAATTTCCAACTCCAACACTTGAACTTCCACCCCTTGAGACGGCCTCACCTATTAATCACACCAAAATACCAAAAACTGACCCATATAGCTTGCAAAATCAAACTAAAACAGACAATGATAGTCTGGACAGTCAAAAACACATGGATGTAACTGAAACAAGAGTGGAATTACCTCAAATGCAGGAGATAAAAATATATACCAAGAGAAACAAGGGCACAAATCAACAAGAGAATGTAAGTAGAGAAGAACTCATTCTTGAGCAAAATCAAGAATTCAACCTAGAGACAGATTCTAAATATCTCAATTGGCCTATCGCTTTGAGAAATGGGAAGAAGTCATGTAACACCGTATTGGTACGCATGTATCCTATGAGAAGTTATCTTTTAATTTGAAGACTTTCATTGCAAGTGTGTCAGAAGAAAAATTGTTAGAAACTTTTCAAGAGGCTATAATTGATCCAAGGTGGGAGGAGGCAATACATGAGGAGCTGAGAGCTCTCGAGAAAAATAAAATATGGAAGGTAACAGACCTGCCCAAGGAAAGAACTACTGTTGGGTGCAAATGAGTGTTTATTATTAAATATAATCCTGATGGGACAGTGAGCTAGTACAAGACTAAGTCAGTTGCCAAAAGTTTTACACAAACTCATGGCATAGACTACCAGGAAACTTTTGCTCCGATGGCAAAATTTAATACCATCAACGTTCAGCAAATATGAATTGGACACTATATCAACTAGATGTGAAGAATGCTTTCTTGAATAGGGATCTGGAAGAAGAAGTATACATGAAAATACCGCAAGGTTTGAGAAATCAAAATAATAATGTAAAGGTGTATAGACTATTCAAATCCTTATATGATTTAAAACAGACTCCAATGACTTTTTTTGAGAAATTCACTCGAGTTGTTAAGCAGCTCGGATATATCCAATGTCAAACAGATCAGACCTTATTTATTAGATATTATGGAGGTCAAAACTCAATACTCATATATGTGGATGACATTATAGTAACAGGATATGATATTGCAAATATTGAGAAATTGAAGAAACACCTGGCAACTGAATTTGAAGTCAAGGATTTTGAGAAAGCTCAGATACTTTCTTGGAATAGAAGTAGCCAAATCTAGAGTGGAATCAGTGTGTCTCAACGAAAATACACACTTAATCTATTAAAAGAAACAGAAATGTTAAGGGCCAAACCTGCTGAGACTCCTATGGAGATAACTTACAAATTGAACATGAAATAGGAAGGGACAACGGTGGATAAGAAGAGATACCAGAAATTGGTTGGGAAACTCATATATCTATCTCATACCAAACCTAATATCAGTTTTGTAGCGAGTGTTGCAAGTCAGTTTATGAGCAACTCTTAGGAAGAACACATGGATGTAGTTTACAGAATTCTGAAGCATTTGAAGATGACACCCAGAAAGGGACTTCTATTTGCCAAGAGAAACGATAGAAATTTGGAAGTGTACACAGATGCTGATTGGCCAGGGTCCATAACTGACAGGAGGCCTACCACGAGCTATTGTACCTTTGTTTGGGGTAACCTAGTAACTTAACTTGGAGGAGTAAAAAGCAGCCAGTAGTTGCAAGAAGCTAGGTTGAAGCAAAATACAGGGCACTTGCTCTAGGAACCTGTGAAGGAATGTGGATTTTAAAGTTGATGCATGAGCTCAAGATGAGAATAACTACTCCCATTAAAGTGTAGTGTGACAATATGGCCACTATTGGAATTGCAAAAAACCCTATACATCATGATAGAATGAAGCATGTAGAAATTGACCAACACTTTATAAAGGAGAAAATTCCAAGATAGTTGACTTGTCCTATATATCTTCAAACTCACAGGTGGCTGATGTCATGACTAAGGCACTACTGAGAGTAAAATTCAAAGAGCTAAGTAGCAAGTTGAGAATGATTAATATCTATTCTCCAGCTTGATGGAGAGTGTTGGAATGGCCTGAGACCTTTGGCCCATATTATTTAGAGTCCTTTTATTTATGTTTTCTGCCACTATCTTTCCTATTATGTATTTCATATTTTGTTTTGATTCTCAGTTAGTAATATCCCTGTTTCTTAAGCGCCTAATAAGGGATTAGATATTCTGTTAACTATCCCATCTCCTATATGCACTGAATCCTCATCAGCGAATAATACATGCAGACTTGACCCATAAATCTTCAATATCTAAAGAAGGCAAAAGTATACAGGGGCCAAAGAGGGATTTCAGGATAATAAAATGACAGGAAGTTAAAGAGCAGTGGGAAAGGAGTATTTAATGGAAGAAACTGATTGGAGAAAGGGAGGAACCCTTGGTAAAGGAAGACTTGGGAGAGAGTTGGCCTCTGGAAAGCAAACACTTGTCTGTAATTTGTGTTTTTGTGTTTTGATTCTGTGTTGTGTTGGTCCTTGTGATCTGTGAGGAGCTCTTTGTTGTCTTTTGGCCTTTTCCTTCTTTGGGCTTGATTGTGAGTGTGTCACTGGAGTGTGTGAGTGTTTGTAGGTTTCTACCAGTGTGAATCTTGTTGTTTTGGTGAGAGTTATCCCTTGTTACTGACTGCTGTAACTCTTGCAGTATATTATTATTTAATAAAAGATCCTCTGTTTCGGCTGTGTGCTAAGTGTGCGTGTGTGTGTATATAGTAGTGGGGTCCTATCAGAATATAAACTAGTTTAATAAAAAAGATGAATGAATATAACTTCTATAAGCAGATAATCGACAGCCTTCATGCATAGAATCAGACAAAGTAGAAAAAATCATTAAAAAAGCTCTTTATAGCACATAACCCATCAAGAGTTATTCACAGTATTAATCTAAACTATAAGCTCTATTTGTTATACAACTTTTACCAAAATCGTCAGTAATTTCCATTTAGCGTAATATTCTAATAAGTAACTAGAAAACCATGTTATAACATGATCCACATGTAAGTTCATACAAGGATGATCTCTGTATCCATTTTCATTTTGTTTCCAAAAGCTCACAAACAGCATAAACATATCAAATTTCCCAGAGGCCGTTCGTTGAATACTAGTCTTTTTTTGAATTCTGTACACATTTTTTGGGGAATTAAAACATAAATGCAAGCTTTGAATGGACCATAAATCTATTCTATCCATGCGAGCCACTGTTTGTCATCAAATTTTCAACCTTTGCAATCCTGATTCAGTGATTAAATGCATATTCTAACAGCTTCCTACACGAGCCAAAATTCACCATTTCATTCTCATAAATGAATCAGTATACCTTACAGATTTGAGTCTTTGACACAGGAATACTGAGAAAACTAGAAGTTATGCTGCCTTAGGGAAAAATGATTCTGACTGCTAAAATATGTGGTTATCCTGGTTTGAAATATAAGTTATAATAAAGAATTAGTAGTAAAAGAGCTTACAATATGAGGTACATATCAAGAGGGATCTCCTTTCTGGCTTCCTCCTCCATTTCAGAAAGTCGAATACGATTTTGTTTCAAGTCATTAGCATAATTAGAAGATCTATCAGATATTCCAAGCTGATTGGTCTTATCCTCCACCCCTTTATTGAGAATAGAGACAAGCCTCCGAAGATCACTAGCTGCTTGAGCATAATCTCTGATCATTTCATACAGAGTTGCACGCCTAGAAAGTGCCTGCAAGGGTATGAAAACATTCAACTTAAAATACCATGTCTAATAAACCTCAAGTTAAAAATTTAAATCAGACTAACATGCAAAATAAGCATAGTTAGAAACTGCCAGATATGAACAACACCAGATATAACAGAAAGGAAACGGTTGAAGAATTTCAAACATTTAAAATACAAAATGTACCATCTATGCCACGTTCTATGGCCTATATGTATGATCCTACACAAAAAAGATGTTATTGAATGATTGGTGAAAGAAATGATAGATAACCAAGTTCTCAGACCTAGTCATAGTCCATTTAGTTCTTTGGTAGTTTGTTGTGATAAAACATGGTTATTGGCGTTTCTTTGTAGATTATAGGAGGCCAAACCAGCAGACAGTAAAAAAATAAATTTACAATTACAGTGTTGAAGATTTATTAGATGGCTTGCATGATGCTTGTTATTTCTCTAAGCTGAACATGCATGTCATATCATCAAACTTAAATAAGTCCTGTAGACATTCAAAAAACTGCCTTTGGGATCTATGAAGGATTCTGAATTTCTTGTAATAGGTGAATTTTCACATCAATTTCTTAAAAACCTAACCAGTTTTTCCCATTTGATATCAATTCTAACATCTCAAAAAGTAGTTTCAGTTGAAGAGGAAGACCTTCAAATAATTTCCATCAAGAGCTATAGCCAGACTGCAGTCTGCAATAGCATCGATAGTTTGACCTAATGCTTTATAAGCGGCAGCACGATTACAAAAGCAGACAGCTGCAGATGGACGAGACTCCACATTACATGATAAAGCAGCAGTATAATGTTCAACAGCTTCTGCATGCCTTCCTGCCTGAAATGCTTCATTACCTGCAGTCTACAGTTGAACAAATTTAAATCAATCCTCATACAAGCAATTTTCTTGCTACATAAGTTCATAAGAATGAAAATAGGTCACAAGATTATCAACATGGCACACAAATGCTTTATTTATGATTGAAGAAATTCTATAAAGAGTAGAAAAATACAAAGGCAAACATATTGCATACAAAATTTAACTCTTTAGTTGACACCATCTTACAGGTCTGAGGCACAACTGATCAGACTTTAAGGTAGTCATATCCCAAGAAATCAAAGTTCCTTAATCATTGATAACTAGACACTAATCAGAACACCAAATACTGAATTTACTAAAGAAACACATCTATTAATAGAAATAGGTACAACTTTTAATTTGGATATTTGATCAGCATCCAGAGACACATTATAATGGAAGCCAAATTACTTAAATGATGCATTAAAACCATACAACAATTCTGAAGGGAAAAAAAATTGCAGTTACAACAAGGTACAAACTAACCTTGTGATGTAACAGTTCACGTACAGTGACAGCTAGTGGAATCAGTGAGTCAAAAACATTGCTTCCACTCCTGCAAGATCAGCATCAAAGTTCATGTCCATAAAACAATTATCACCATAAAAAATATCCATTTTTTCTTTATCCTGTTTCTTCCACTCCCTTGAGGGGGGAAAGAGAGAGAAAGAGAGGGTGGATGGGCTCAGAGATTAGTAATCCTTACTTGTTCATGGAAGACACCATTTCCCCTTGTTCCTCCAGTGAAGAAAGACCTTCTTCAAGCTTTCCAAGGTGAAAGTAGGATTTAAGTTTCATTGAGCACCGCCATAACCTGAAGTATAAGTCTTTTGGGAGTTTTGAGTTATCCAAATTTGTGACTTCACCATCAGCATCTGATGAACGAAAATTCTTCTCAGCAGAACCAAGAGTCTGGTCACACAGCTGAATCACCTCTTCAAATTTACACAGCTGCTATTTGAAGAAAAAGTTATCCAACACAGACTTAACTGGCATTATAGTAAATTCTTGCACAAACATCCTACAACTAACTATCTTAAGACATTATCTTAGCAAATTGCCAGCATATAATAAGAAGGTGGCACAGACCATGAAAAGAGCCTCTGCTTTCATTTCAAGTAACTTTTCAGAGTATGAACTTATCATCAATGCCTCATTAATTTGTTCCAACGCCCTAGCTGCGTCAGAGGTTGTCCTTCTTCGCAAAAGTTCAGCGGAAAGATTGATGAATTCTGATACTTTCTGCTATCCATTAGAAGAACTAATCAGTTCAGGAAGAGGGTGGGGGATCTTCCTAATCACATCCAAGTTAAAGATGTTATATGAAAATATTACCAAGAAAACCTTAAAATCTCATGAAAAAAAACCAAAGAAATGCGGAATTTAGCACTTTGATTTTAGAAAATAAGCAGTTACTAGAAGTTAGATTCATCATAAACAGTGATCTTATTATTAACTAAGAAGCTTAAATAGTGAGCTGGCAACTCTATTACTCAAGATACTTCACAAGACGTGGCACTGTTTTAAAATACTAGAAATCCACAAGCCTCCAAACAGTCAAAAAGCAGGAAAAAGAGTCTTTAGAAAGTAGTTTTCTTGACCATTTACAAAGAAAGCACCGATAGTTGCAATGCAGACTTCAATAGAAATATGCTGAGGGCAGAACATGCTTAAATTACTTTAGTGACATATGAGAAAACACACGTAGATCATTAATAACCCTTCC
Organism: Erythrophleum ivorense; assembly: GCA_026724425.1. NCBI lineage: Eukaryota > Viridiplantae > Streptophyta > Magnoliopsida > Fabales > Fabaceae > Erythrophleum > Erythrophleum ivorense. The sequence goes on from JAIUCV010000020.1 coordinate 12,128,287, forward strand.
TATTTTTTTGGGGTGTTGATAAACCCAATTTTAGTTACAAATACTTCTCAAACTAGCAAGTAGGAACATTCACTGAAACTCTTCAAAATGAAATTGAACATCACAGAAAAGGACATTGAAAGATTCTGGAATGAAAAATGAAAAATGGTGAATAGCATAGCTGGCACACAACAACTAAATAGCTGAAAAGGAATACTTCTTCTACCTGAGCTTCTTCTACTTCTATGAAACATTCATTACTAACCACTTATGTTAATGAACCTTCCCCATACCTCCCCAACAGATGAACAGATGAACTCAGCATTTCTACAAAGGAGTTTTAATTATGGAACATATGAAAAGGAAACTGACAAAATGATAAGGCACAATATAAGGGGCAACGACAAGATACCCGAGAGTAGAATATTAGAGCACAAAATAACAGAAACAAGCAGACTCTCTCTCTCTCACACACCTATGTCGGTACTCTGTATCTCTCCAATTTGGCAATATTTTCATGCTTAGATTATGAGAGACCTACTTCCAATGGTTTTAGAAACTTATACCAGACACACATAATTCCAGAATAAGAGGGAAGGGAGGGAAAAACTTAAATACCCAAAGCACAAAACTCCTCAGTATGCCCAAATACCACATTGAAATAAATGCCAAAAGCATTAACTTTCACAACAGAGATGATTAAATGTACTGAAGTCTGAACCCATGAAAATACTTTCCCATCTTAGTGTACATAACGTAGCCAGTTAAAACGCATAGTTTTACTTACTGATTTTTATATTATTTATTATTTTCCCTGTATTTCTATTATGCATTGCTGTCACACACTATCACACAAAACATATGTTTTATTTCCCTTTTGTGCTGATTACATGTGTAAATTCCAGATTATTCTGATGTAATATTTTCTTTGTATTTAATCTAAATGAGGCTGAGTGCTACAGCACTGACGCCTCTAACAAGCATCAGAAAATTCTTCGTCTCTCTCTGTTGCCTACAATTTTCTTTCTTCTACAAAACTTGGTATTAGAGCCTTGAGCTCTCACACGGCGTCCTCTGGAAATTCATCAATCAATTCATCGCGTGGAAATGAGAGTCAACCTTCTGTAGTCTAGATGGTGGCTACGAATCTGTTTAAGAACAACATTCTCTCAGCGTTACTAAATCAACAATGTTCTATCAAATTGGATAGAACCAACTACTTGTTTTGGCAAGCTCTTGTGCTGCCAATCATCAAAGGAACAATCTGAAAGAGTTTATTGATGGGTCCAGACCAAGTCCACCCAAGTTTGCTGTAGATGCTGTTGACGGCAAACTTTCACCAGAATACGTAGAATGGGGCTTGCTTGACCAGTTGTTATTGGGCTGGTTACGAAACTCAATGACTAGAGAAGTGGTTTTGTCTCTTGTTGATTGTACTACATCCAGAGAGCTGTGGGTTGCTACCAAACAACTTTCAAGTATCTCCAACAGAGCTCGCGTAACTCTGCTTTAAGGTGAGCTCCAGCGTCTGAGTAAAGGTGGCATGAAGATGGAGGAATATTTGGATAAAGCAAAGAATCAAGCTAATCAACTCGCTCTTGCTGGAGCACCTATACCACAATCTGATTTGTTCGTCCAAATTTTAGCTGGACTTGATCTTGAATACAATGCTATTGTGGTTAAACTTTCCAACAAGGATGACTTAAGCTGGGCTGAACTTCAAGCTGATCTCATTACCATTGAGACCAAACTTGAACAACTGAATGCTGTGGCTAATTAGAATCTTAGCTCTCCTACTGTACATTTTCCTAGTGCTGCTGACCCTTATAAATTTGGTCAAGGTACTCGTGCACAAAGCAGAGAAAATTATTCCAGAGGAGGACAAAGTGTGTTTCGAAGTCGTGAAAGATTTTCCAAGAATACTAGACCCACATGCCAAATTTGCTTCAAACCTAGACATATAGCACCAACATGTTTTCATTACCAGTCTAATAAAACTTCTCCTTCTCTTAAGAAAAATGATGCTAATCACTTTGCTAATTTTGCATAGACTTCTATTGCTACTTCTAACACTCCTCAGAATGAGTTTGCTACACCCAAAACTGTGAAGGATCCTACATGGTATCTTGATAGTAGCACTAATAGTCATATTGCTAGTGACTTGTAACACTTTGATGAAACTGTGTACACCTACAGTAAGACTCAGATTACTATAGGTAATGGACATCAGGTTGAGGCTCTCAATCTGAAATCTGCTTCTATTTGTTTTGATGATGGTTCTGGTTCTCAATTGCAAATTAAGGATGTTTTATTAGCTCCTACGATGAATAAAAAATTTGATGAGCATATCTAAGCTTACATCTGATAATGATGTTATAGTTGAATTTGATTCCAAGTATTGCTATATGAAGGAAAAGGAATCAGGCAAGATTTTGCTGCTAGGGCGGAATGATGGAGGTCTTTACAAGGCATTGAAGCAGAAATATCTGCTAGCGTCTGTGTTCCTAGTTGAGAATAACAGAGATGGTTTGGGTAGTTTATCCCCTAAGCTTATATTGCATAGGCGTTTGGGACATCCATCCCAATGTGTTTTAAATTTAGTCTTGAAGTTATGTAATGAGAAATTTGATATTAATGAAGAAATTAGCTTTTGTGATTCGTGTCAATATGGGAAATTACACTCCTTACCTTTTAAATTGTCAATGACCAATGCTATAGAACCACTGGAACTGATTCATAGTGATGTATAAGAGCCTTCACCTATCATGTCCTTGAATGGATATAAATATTACATACTATTTCTTAATGACTACACTTGATATACTTGGGTTTTTCCCTTAAGAGGGAAAGGAGAAGCACTGAATGCATTCAAAGTATTTAAGAACATGGTGGAAAATCAGTTTCACAGTAATGTAAAAACTGTTCAAAGTGATTGGGGTGAAGAGTACAGATCCTTTAATCAAATCTGTCAAGAACCTGGAATAGTTTTTAGACATTCTTGTTCACATACCTCACAACAAAATGGTAGAGTAAAGAGGAAGCATAGACATATCGTAGAGGTTGGTTTAACCTTACTTGCTCAGTGAAAAGTGCATTTGAAATACTGGTGGGAAGCATTTGATATAGCAACAAGACTCATCAATAGGTTGCCTACAGTTGTGTTGGGTGGAATATCTCCTTATTTCAAGTTATATAAAAAGGATCCAGATTATAGTGGTCTTAAAACTTTCAGCTGTGCTTGTTTTCCTTACCTTCAACCTTATAATCAGCATAAACTTGATTTTCATACCACTAAGTGTGTTTTTCTGGGCTATACAGGTTCACATAAAGGATACAAGTGTTTAAGTCCTACAGGGAGGATCTATATCTCAAAACATGTGGTATTCAATGAAACTGATTTTCCATTTTCCTATGGTTTTCTTAATCAGAAGATGGAATCAACACAGGAGGTTCAACTAGCAATCTATTTCCAGTTGAAATCAGCCCTTTTTTATCAATCTAAAAATCATTTAATGCGTAGAGAAGACAGTAGAAATGTGCAACATAACAATGTTGATATATTTTCTTCTAATGATTCAATTGAAGATGTGACTGCTAGAAATGTCTCTGGTGAAAGTGTCTCTGTTAGTTCTCCTTAACAATTAAATGATTCATCTAGCAATTCTCTAATGAGGGCAGATTCACAATCTGGTCCTGTTCAGCATTCTGTGACTGATGTTTCTGGTGAATCAGGTCAACCACAGATAAATAGGCATGTCCCTTCACATCCTATGGTGACACGTACTCGAAGTGGAGTCATTAGACCAAAAAATTATTTTGTTGGAGTTGCTAATGCAATAATAACTAATGAAACCGAACCTACTACAATGGCCGAAGCTCTTAATTCTCCTTGCTGGCGTAAAGCTATGGAAGATGAATACAAAGCCTTGATCAAGAATAAGAACTAGATTCTCGTTCCTAACACTGAAGACATAAAACTCGTAGATTGTAAGTGGGTTTTCAAACTGAAATTTAACTCAGATGGAACAATACAGAGGTATAAAGCCAAATTGGTTGCAAAGGGATTCAAACAAAATCCAAGAGTAGATTTTGGTGAGACTTTTAGTCCTATTGTAAAAGCTGCTACTATTCGAGTGATATCAACAATTGCTATATCTTTTGGTCGGAGTATACAGCAATTAGATATTAATAACGCTTTCTTAAATGGTGTTTTGGAAGAAGTTTATATGTTGCAACCTGAAGGCTTTGTTAATCACAAGCGGCCCAACTATGTTTGTAAATTAAAGAAGGCTCTTTATGAACTAAAACAAGCATCTCATGCTTGGTTTGATAGATTGAGAAGCACTCTAATCTCATGGGATTTAAAAAATTCTCAGTGTGACAGCACATTCTTCATGTTCAAGTCCAGCAATCAAATTTTTCTCATCTTGGTTTATGTTGATGATATTATTGTGGCTGGAAGTCATAGTGATAGCTTAGCTAAATTTATTCAAAGGTTGCATTCCCTGTTCTCACTCAAAGATCTTGGAGGACTTCATTATTTTCTTAAGAAAGAAACTTATAAAGATAAAACAGGATTACATCTTTGACAACAATGATATGTTAACACTATGCTTGAGAAATTTGGCATGTCAAATGCTTCCTCAGCTCCTACTCCCATGGCAGCCGGTAAACCTTTGTCAAAAGGTGATGGAAAACTTCTACAGGATCCTACTTTGTATAGACAAGCGGTAGGAAGTTTACAATATCTAGTACATACTAGACCGGATATCAATTATGTAGTAAATAAATTAAGCCAATTTCTGAGCTCTCCAACAGATGTACATTGGCAAGGAGTCAAAAGAGTTCTAAGGTATCTTAAGGTACAGCCAATGTGGGTATTAAACTTAAACCATGTAAGTGTTTACAACTTTATGGCTTCTCAGATGCTGATTCGGCAGCTTGCCCAGATGACAAAAGATCAATTGGAGGTTATTGTATGTTTCTTGGTGATTCCTTGATAAGTTGGTCATCAAGGAAGCAAAAAGTAGTTGTCTATTCAAGCACTGAATCTGAATATAGGTCCTTAGTAGACCTAGCAGCAGAACTTGCTTGGTTTCAACTTCTATTCCAAAAAATTAGTCTGAAACAACTTCAAACACAAGTGATCTGGTGTGATAATTTAAGCGTAGGAGCTCTAACTGCTAATCCAGTCCAACATGCAAGAACAAAGCATATTGAGCTAGACGTTCATTTTATAAGAGATCGAGTGTTACAGAAGCAACTCAATGTACAATATGTTCCTTCATCTGAGCAGGTGGCAGATATCTTTACTAAAGGACTCACTCATTCTAAATTTTTGAGTTTCAAAGACAAACTTGGAGTGTGCTATACACCCTCCAGTTTGACAGGGAAAGTTAAAACGTATAGTCTTACTTACTGATTTTTATATTATTTATTATTTTCCCTGTATTTCTGTTCTGCATTGCTGTCACACACTATCACACAGAACATGTGTTTTATTTCCCTTTTGTGCTGATTACATGTGTACATTCCAGATTATTCTAATGTAATATTTTCTTTGTATTTCGTTTAAATGAGGCTGAGTGCTACAGCACTGACACCTCTAACAAGCATCAGAAAATTTTTCGTCTCTCTCAATTGCCTACTATTTTCTTTCTTCTACAAAACTTAGCCAATAAAAACAAAACTTGAAAAAAAAAACCAATGAATTAAATCTACCAATAATATATTTAGTTGTCCTTACAAAATAACTAAAAGTGGTCGAACCTGTGCCTTTTGTAAGCCATCAGAGGCTTCCACAGCAATTTTTCGATCTACACAAGCATCAGTTCCTAATTGCAAGCACCTCTTGAAATATCGCAATGCGTCTTCAACTTCCCCCAAAGCAAGGTCACAACTTAACAACATTGAAGATAAAAAAAGTCAGGAGATATAATCATCTATCTTGATAACTATATATGAAGCAAGTCAGTCCACACATACATTGTATTTCCAAGTACGCAAACACACATAAGGACAGGTCAGATGAGATAGATCATTTATTAAAGTGAAAGGTTGTCATAGAACAAAGAGAAGAGTGGACAGTAGATTGTGGTTTGGGAAATCCAGTTTCCATAGCCTTGGAGTATAACAATTACGGCATTTTCCACAAGAGCCAAATTCTCTCTAGCAGATGGTGACAAAATCATACACGATTGGGTGACTAAGATTAAGATCAACACCACTTGTGCAAGTACTTGGGAAATCATCTCACAAGTAACCTTCTATTCTTTGCTAAATTATTTATGGTTTACGTATTCAGTTTTGGGAAGATTTATGGTCGCATGATGTAACTATTTCCATTGATAACAGATAAGACCCATTCCGTGCCAAAAGCTTAAACAATTAAGAGAAGGCCTAGGAATTATTTTATTAATATCTCTAACAAGCCCCCATGCAAAAGCCCTATGGGCTTGAACCATGAACAAGACATAGGCCCATCATATCTTGTGCTGAAATTTAGTTTTTTACAAGGAATTGGGGTGGCAAGGATCTTATTCCCAACCATTTGGTCATAAAAGCTCTAATACGATATAAAACAAGAAAGAGAGAAGAAGAGATAAAGGAAAGAAACCCTTGTTTGAGAATGTTTATCAATAATTCCGACTTACACAGCTTCTGTATTTATTATATTGATGCTACAGCTATCTACAATCAAGGGTACAATTGTAGTATTAGTATAGACATAGGTACAGTTGTAGTATAACTATGGAAGCTAGAGCCAGTGTTTACACTTATAACAGCTACTATGAACTCACTCTTAGAGTTCACACTTATCCATGTTGTAATGGTTCAACCATGGGTTTTAGTTACTCTGTAACCTTTACTAATATTATTCTAATTGAACTTGGTTATTTCTAATAAAACATAGTTCCAATCTGTTCTTTATATTCCAACAAATTTGATCTGAAATTCATGTGTAATTTGGTGCTACAATCCAAATTTTATAGTGATAATGTATGTGAATACTTTTCTACAACATTCCAAAAAAGGATCTATTAACCATTGGTGTGAATAATTTTGTTACGAAATGGTTAATGATTAACTACTCCTAACAAGATTAACCACACTAGGGGTCAATGGGTCCTCTTTGGTAAAAACTACAGCAGGCTGGTCCTTCTTCCATTTTAATTTTCTGGATAAATGAAGAAACATTATTAGAAGGAAGAAATATCAATTTGTAATGCTATAATTTTACAACTTAATGTGTTTTAATTTTTTCCAGTTTTTCTGTTTCCTATGAATATCTTATCATCAAATTTGTAAAATTCATTTCTTTTTATCTATCTTCTTACTCCATCAAATAAAATTAGGGTAAAAAAAATCCAACAAAACTTAGCCCTGCAAGAGACAAAGAAAGTTAAGAAACATATATGAACAGCAATCAATAACATGAGAAGATCCTTTAAATCACGCATAAGAAAGAACACTTGTCTCGATTATATACTGAAATTCATTCTAGCTTAAAAATGGAAAACTGAAATAACAAAATTCAACTGAAACGGGATGGCATATTAGCATGAACTAGACGCTTACTCCCATTGAATACTGATTACTACAACTTAATCACTGTATGTACAGAACTACAAATATTAGAAGCAAAATGGAAACCTTACTTTGCAGCTCTAAGTTGTACCCTGAGGAAATTTGGATCTATTTCAGCTGCCAGTATACAATCTTTAAGTGCATCTCTCATCCTTCCAAGAGACATGCGTGTGGCAGCACGATTGCTATAACACAGCATCAAAGCTCTCAGAGAGCTCCTGCATTTTCCTTCTTTGGAAACACATTTAAGTCCTTTTGTGTAACAATCCTCAGCCATAGATAAATCCCCATTTTTATAGGCTTGGTTTCCCCTGATATGAAGTTATTTCAGTATAACAGGTGCAATGTGGATGTAATGAAACTAAGTACATCACAAACAAATGAGTGTAAATGTAAAGTACATACTAACCTGAGTCGCCACTTTTCACAAGCTTCCTGAGCTGCAATGGTCGCAGCAGTCATAGAAGCAGCCTCCTCCTCCTTCATCCCCAGCACCTTATTAATCTCAGGATCCCTTGTTTTGGGTTGAGGAGTTGATACTTTGGCTTTCTGACCTTGCCCTGATGTGAAAAGAGATGAAGTTGCGACACATGAAGAGAGGGACATGGATGGTGATGAATAAGAAACCTTCAAGCTTGGAGTGGAGCAGTGAGTATCATAACCAGCTTTTACCCAATTTTTCTTTTTGAGGTGGCGTTTCGGGCTAGATGATTGAGCTTCAGCAGAGGAAGAGGCAGAAAATGTGAAGGAAAATCCACTTATATCATTCGAACTTGAAACACGTCCGAGATGCAGCATTCTATCACTACCACAGGCTTCAACACTTGAGCTTGGACCGCTCTCAGTTTCTGCTGATGCAATAGCCACATCACTTGTTATGTCCACTTCGTCATTTGCAGACTTAAAGCTTTCAGTTTCCACCCCAGGTAAAGACTCATCTTGTGGGTCTTCACTAAAAATATTTTTAGGAATTTGATACTCTGAAGTTTGCTCCTTTGTTTCTTTGCATACAGCATCACATTCATTAATATGTAAGCGCTCTGTCTCCACAATTAGATCTTCCTCTATAGGATCATTAGAAGTTGTTTGCACTGAATTAGTAGCTGTAGAGTTGTTATCGAGACTCAATGACTCATTGGATGTCACAGAATTCTCCCTTGAGCATCGAATTTCAGCCAATGTTTCCTGATATGGAGACACATCCATTGGGGAATAAGCCTCAGAAGCCTCTAGGTTTTCTTCGGTAACATTTTCCTTTGAAACAAAATCTTGTCCATGCAACAGCTGGACAGGGCTAGATGGCTTCAGTTTACCTCTCTTTTTCTTCATTCTTGTGTTGCTACTTCGTTCCTTCATTAATGCTGGTGTTTTGAACTCAACAAAAGATGAGCTTGAATCATTTTTCTTTCCTGTAAACACAAATTCATCACTCTTTGTAACTCCAAAAGCATTTCCAACCATTGAAAAGTTTATGCCCCCGGATATGAATGAGGATGATGATGCAGCATTTTGTACCATACTGATGTCTTCCTTGGGTTCGTCTGAAAGAACTTGACCACCACTTACATTTGTTTGGTTAATTTCGCCCACAAATACCTCAGAGGAAGGATTCCAAAATTTTGGTCCAGTAAAGTCCCCCTTCTCACTGACTACCTTTAACTTCTCCATTTCTCTCAACAGAATAGCCTCTGTTCTTCCACCAATATAACTAGTGGTAGTTTTACTGCTTGCAGAACCAGATTTTTTTTGGCCACTGGTCATTACATCAACTTCATTCTTCTGAACATTATCAAAACTCGAAGAATCCTTCACATTCAGATTCTTCATTTGGTTGAGAACTGCATTTGTTGAGTTATCAATATGTAGACCACCAGCACTGGTTTCTTTATCGCTTAATTTCTTTTTCAACTCATTTTGGAGTTCTGATTCGACACTGGGAGAACCACTCGTGTTGGATTTGCTACAAGATGTGAATTTAGAATAATCATCTACATATATATTTAAACCTCCGCTTTTAGTTTTGTCAATGTCGTCAATTCCACCAATATTCAACTTTCTCATATCTTCTGGAAGCTTTGACACCAAGTCTCCATCATGACTGGAACTCTTCTTATGACCAAACTCAAATGCAAAGTCACCCTTCTTATAATCCACATCTTTAACGTTTGAAACCTCATTCACATTGCCCATTTTCAGATTTCTCATTCGATCAACAATTCCCTGATCGAAATTTCCACCAGAACCCGGGCTGCCCATGTTTAAATTTGAACCCGAATCAATCCTCTTCGTTCCAAAGACAAATGGCTCATTTCCAGTCTCATCAGCATCAGTTTCACTGAATATAGACGACGAACCCATGCCCGACCCAGAAAAAGGTCGAACCCAATAATCGCCAACGGGACCAAATGGATTGAAACCAGGAGCAACCTGAGTCTTCTCGATCCCTGTCGTCGACCTCAAACTCTGAGCATTATTCTGCTTCCGAACCTTCACTAATCTCGGCTTTGACAGACCTGAAACCAGTCTCGAAGATGAAGCTGAAGAGGTGCTGATGGTGAAATTTGAATTCTGGACATTCGACTTTGAAATCCCAGAAGTTCCATCCATAGCATTGGATGGTTCCATGTCGTGTGGTGACTTTTGATGTCGTTCGAATTGGCTAATTGGAGAAAACCGAGAGAAATCGAAGGAGATTGGATGAGAAGCCCGACCAATGGGATTGTCGGTATGCACCGGAGCTCGGGGAACTACCAAAGCCGGTAACATCCCAATATGGGAGTCATCTAATCACAGTGACGACGATTAACGGTGTTGATGAGGGTCTCAATCGAGAGTTTATTTGGGCAAATGATTGAAAATGAATGCAAATTATGCACAAGTAGAAAAATTAAAAAATAATAATAATAATATTGAAAAAGGCTGAACAGTGTTTTCTTTGGGCAAGTTTTGATCTATTTGTCTTCCTTTGGTTCAAAGGAAAAGATGGAAAGGGGCTTTGCAAAATTTGAACGGTAAAAGAGGGTTTTATTGTTAGCCTGGATGATCTTGTTTATTTATATTATGTTTAATCTCTTAATATTTTGTCCCCAAAAAAAATTTACTATTAATTTTTTATTTTAAAGAAAATATAGATATGTTTAACTTTGAGTTGAATCTAATGCTTATATTTAGGAAATGTGCACATGAGTAAAAATATTATACTTAATTCAAATATTTAACGTTGTATATATGAAAGAAAATAAAATTTATGTACATGAGATTTATAGAATATCATGAAAGCTATATATTGTTTAAATAATTTGTATTACAAATATTTTTAATGGTGATAGACACTTTGACTACCCTTTAACTTTGTATATATATAATTGTTATAGGAATTTTATTGCCGTAAAAAGTCTAGTTGGCCTAATACTATTCAATTTTATACTAAAAGACTCAAAGACTTAATAATTATCACTTATCATGCTTGATACAAAAAATTTATAAGTTAACTTGAAAAAAGCAACTCTAGCACAATAAGTTACCTTGTTCAATAAATTTATACGACTTTTTTAGGCCACTTAATTTAATTGTCATCATCAATATAACCTCAAAAAAGCTAGTAAATAGAGACCCCTAACAACAACAAAGGGCAAAGAACCCAAGCTTTACTTAATCACCATAAGATTATTGCTTATTGTATTCCTCTCTAATACCTCTATTCCAATACTATGATAAAGTCGACTTTCTTCTCTTCATTTATACACTAGGGTTAGTCCTATCACAAAATTAAAGTTTCTAACCTCACTTTGCTTGGTTAGGTAGAGCCCTATGTTAGTCACATAGGAACCCCTTATTGGGTTTCATCAAGGTGAGGTTTGGTGGGCTAGCTTATAGCTATTTTATCACTCAAGGATCTTGCTCTTTGACTCGGTTACCAAATCTCGACATATATTCACTATGTTTGAATATCTTGAGAACGTTATAACATTTGATGCACAAAATAAGGAAAAATGTGAAGGATGCTTGTTAATGATAGTCCTCTACTTATGACATGGTAATGGGAGCCTATCATATAAAGCCTTTTGTTGTGAAGTCAAGTGGAGCACATGGAGGTAGACATTCACAAAGGCCCATTAGGCAAAACCTCTTTTTTGAGGTAGGCATGTCCGCTCAAGCCATGATGGATAACGTATCTAAACATAGGGCATAATGTCATCTTTTGAGTTCCACCTATTCTCAATATAATAAGAAAACTACTTCTTTAGTGTATCTAACTTTTATTAAGGTTAGCCTTGAATCACCATACATTAGATTAGCATCTTATATAAACATCACCAAGGGCAAAAGTGTAAAAACTCATAGACAAGATTGAGGTCTATACATGAAGCACATTCTTTAAAAGGCATATGCCTCTCTCATGCGACACACATACAAGCTACTAATTTAGCCACAAGTAGGAAAAAGACTTTACAAAAGGCTAAAAGTTTCCACAAAAGGTAACTTGTCATGTGCACAAAATGCTAATGATAAATTGAGTAATAAAGAGAAAATTAAGGATTAGTAATGGTGAGAACTTAGAGTAGGTTGTATAAGATAGCAAAAAATGAAGCATAGTAATTAGCATTAGGTTTGAATAGTGATAATGAAGAAACTAGCATTTAGGCTTGAATAGTGATTGATAAGGAATAAAACAAGTGAAACTATAAGGTTTATAGATTTAGACTTTCAAAACACTAAGATAAGAGTTGAATAGTAATCTCTAGTCCTTGGAGGAATGAACAAAAGCTTAATGAAGAATATTTAGTTCATAGAATAAATATGATAATGATTGAAGATATCTTTAGCATGTAAGTAATGAACAGAAGGATGGTTAAGAACACCTTTAGTCTATAGAGCATTTTTAGTTCATAGGTGTTGGATAAAAGGATGGATGAGAACATCTTTAGTTAAATAAACGAAATGATCATAGAGGATCATAGATGATGAATAAATGTTTGAAGATATCTTTGGTCTATAGGCAATAACAGTTAAAGAATATAGTTTGTTTGTCTAAGGATTAAAGATCGTAGAAGATGAACAAATGGTTGAAATAAAACTAGCTTTGAAAAAACATACATTGGGAAGGTAGGAGAACAAAGTGAGTAAAACCTTGCATCTAGAAAAATCCTAAGTCTACAAATAAAACTCCTAAATGAAATACAATGCTACCCCAAATTACAATGCTATCATATGCACATAAGTGGACTAACTTGCAAGTACGACATAACAACATGAAATGCATAGCCTTATCCCTTAACCCAAGTCTGATAATTTAGTTTGGTACATGCACAAAAATATTATCTATGTGACCTTATGCCATGACTCAAACCTAAGAAACTCACTTGGTGTATGCACTAAAGAACACTTGACATAACAACAAAAATAGCTTGAGATAATAGTCAAAGGACAATGGATCAACAAATAAAGTACTTCATAAATTTATTATTGATTTTTTTATATAATTCACTACATGAGGTAGTATACCTCCAGTACTATCATGAAGGCCCAAAGCTAAGCATACCTTAGTAAGTACATTAAGATTTAAGCATATTAGACTAAATGTAATTTAGTCTCATAACTTTCTAGCTTAAACTTTGGATACCAAAATACTAAATAAATCTTAAATAAATACATCTTGAAGTGTAGAACTCGTCCTTAACAGTGTAATGGTTATATTAGGCTAGTTCATTTTAATGTTATTATTCGATCTCAATATAACAAACTTATGTAATCTTAAGATGCTATCTTGATCTTTTTAGAACTATGCACATTGAGATTTATGAATTACTAGATTAATTAGCAAGAATAGCTCATCTTATTATGTCCTATACTAATTGTGTATGCCTCAATTCATCAAAAACATTAATTGCATGAAAATTAATAGTTACATTATATGTAGATTAGTGAGCTTTAACTAGTACTACTATGTTTACACTCCCTAATCCCTGCCTATTCAACAATCAAACATTTTCATCTAATTAATTAACTCCTAAAATTATAACCATGATATTTAAGGGCTAATCAATATATTAGATATAAGAAAAATTAAATAAGAGCAATGAACATATACAACTACATCATAAACCATACATTGATCTAGAGGAAATTATCAATACTAGTAATTTATTAATATAAAACAATATTTAATTAATGAAATTAATTATAAAAAATAAAAAAGGACTAATAAAAGTTTATCAAAAAAATTGAATTAAATCAAAGTAGAACATCGAATTCATCATTACAAAATATAATTTGCCAATACAAATCTTAAGAATTACCTCCTTAAGATGGTCTAATCTAAAATCCTCTCCTAGTGCTTCTAACTGCAAAGAAAATTGAAAGAACTACTTTAAAGAAGTCCTAAAAATGAGAGAAGGTCCATTATTTTCGTATATTAGAAGCAATATATAAAAAGCTCAACAATTTCTAGCTATTGCAACAAAAAACTAGCACTACAAATTTCATATTTTAAGTTACTTGTTGCAATGAGCAAAAAGCATGAACTTTTGAAAGAATTTGCACTCCAACCCCTGAGCTTTTCAAAATCACCTTTAGAACATCCAAAACTTATTTATTTACATATAGGTCCTTACAAAATAAATAAAAATACAAAACATAAGTATTTAAACTATAAAATTAAAATTAAAATAACAAGAAACAATTATTTACAATAGTATACTATAGGTTTTCATGAAAAAATATGATTTTTCACATAAACTTATTTTAAAGTAAAAGCTAATTTTTAAAGATTATTTCAATTTAATCCTATTTTAGAGAATTTTCACAATTTAACTCTAAATTGCACCAAACTAAATAATATTGCAAATTACTATGAAAATAGGTGTAAAAAAGCTTAAAATCTCTTATAAGTCTCTTAAAATACCACTAATGATTAATGCTTATGGGACTTATCAAAGGGATATCTCGTTCTCGATAATACCTTCACTCCACCTTTTACACTTCGATAGGATTGTAACCATTCTTGTCTACACATTACCAAGTGAAGCTAACAGACCAACACTACTCCACATGAAAAAGAAATGGTAGACCCATAGCACACTTTGGAATTCGACCCCAAAGAGATGACAATCTGACTTACTTCTAATCATAAACCCACCTTGAATAAAGGGCATACTCTTAGACATCAAAAATAACAAAATAAAGGAAAGGATAGTTGAATCCTCACAAACTAATATAAAGTTACAAAACTTAACACAAACGAAATAGCCAGTGGGGTTAACTAACAAAAGGCCACCCCTGTGGATGACATTGTCAAAGTAACATGATCATCTAAGAGGAAATGTAAGCCTCTCTAGAGAGTATCCTTGTGCGATGCCAAGGAGGCTCCATCATCCTCAACTTAAAAAACCCTTTAATAATCAAAAGACAATAAAAAAATGAAATTTGTAGGAAAACAATGGCTATCTAGAGATTAGCAAACATCATCCTCTATCATGGTAGTCATAAAGTCACCCAAGAAAGGTGTTGCCATAATAAGTCAAATGAAATAATACCCTTACACCAAAAAAGACAAAGGAACATGCATAGATGTATGAAAATGAAATAAATAAAGACTTAAAAAGGACTAGTAAATAACCTGTTGTATCCTATGAATTTCTATATTCCATGGAACATTCCATTCGAACATTTTGGTTCCTAAGAACATGGAGTGACAAAGCCATAAAAACTAGTTGCTTATTGAAGAAAATGCTCCAATAAGACATTAGCACTTAAAGATCCAACTCCATAGCTAAAGACCACATAACATTTACCCTAGGCTTTCTTCCCTCACAACTTTGATTGAAAACTTGGAGGCAAGCGTTATAGGGGCTTCATAGCCATAATAACTTCAATAGGCACAATATGATTTAATTCGGTTCTAGAAAGCTCAAGGACTCAATGAGTACCAATCATTGAGCATTATATAAAGAATTGACATAGCAAGATAGCTAAGTTACTTTAAGCATAAAAGTTTTAGTATGGTAAGCCACCCTGCTCAAATAGCTTATATGACTCTAATATGGCAATTGGCCTAGTTGTCATCATCAATGCATCTCTAAAAAAGCCTATAAATAGAGACTCCCAAGCAATAGCCAAAGGGAAAGAATCCAAGCTTTATTTGATCACTATAAGCTCATAGCTTACTCTTTATTCTTCTTTAAGACCTCCATTCCAATATTATAATAAAATTGTCATTCTCCTCTCTATTTATATCTTGCTCTCCTACTCTCTTAACAAATCCTAATGATTCTTCCATGTGTGTGTCGTGTACCCCTTGAGAACCTTGAAACAATAACCATATTAAACGAAAATGAAATATGTCAAAGTATGTACATGATATTATAGGATATCAATAAAGTCTTCTATTGTTTAAGTAATTTGTAAATTTGTCAAAATGGGCCAACTTGGCCCTCACAAGCTAGCCTACCACGGATCGTAAGTTAAATGAGTTAACCTATTTAACACACCTTAGTTAAATGTTTAGAATCCTCAACTTGGCCCACTACGTGGACTAAATGGGCTAACTCATTTAACTTACAAATTTTTATTTCTTTTAAAAAAACTATGCTTTTTTTTTTTGCCAAAGTAAAAAAATTTTGGCTGGAACATTGTTCGTTTGAATATGATCCATTTAATTACAATTTTCTTTTCTAACAATTGTATTGCAATTCATACCTGCAATGTGAATAGCTTTTATCCTATTGGACTTTAATAGGATCTCATATTATAGCTATTAGGATTGAACTCTTCAGGTAATTTTGGTATGATATGTGAAATTAAATTATCCAACTAATTTTAATTAAGTCTATGAATTTTATTGACTCAAAAGGATTGAATTTTTACGTTCACCAATTTGATTTTCCATTAAAGTTATCTTTCTTTAAAATTTGAAATAATTCCTTAGTGATAATTTTTTAAAAATTTAAACTTACATATTACTAATGATACATGTTACAAACTTGTGCCATTTAAAGTATGTTGATGCTTTATTTAATTGATATCATTATTTCATAATACTATAATTTGCAAAAGATTGGGAAAAGTACAACCTCTTAACTTTGCCTAAGATTTTATTATTGTCCTTTAACTTTAATTTCTTCTATTTTTCATCTTTTAACTTTAAACCATTCAAAAATTTTCACATTAAAATAAATAGATATATAGGCAACCTATGAGTTGTGCAGGCTAGCTCATGTAGTTGGTGGATTAAGTGGGACTAAGTTGATTTTATATGTAATATTATACAAGTTCATAAAATTTAAATCCAACCCACTAAAATAGTGGGGTTAAACAACCTAGTAATTTTTATTACAACTATTTTTTTAAGTTGGTAGCTATACAAGTTTTTTTTTTTTTTTGCTGTTTAGTAGCGAAACAAGTTGAATAAAATTTTAGCCTTCATTCAATTTAAACATTTTGAATTTTGATTTTTAAAACATTTTGTGCATACTAAGATTCCTTTTAAAAGTATGTTCAATTATTAATTATGAGACCAAAACCTATAATGAATCTTGTAAGACTTAAGGAAGAAATATAGTACGCTAATAAGTTAGAGTAACCTATACTAATCTATCTTAAATTTTGGCTAAGTTATACTTGATATACGTTTTGTTTAAAGAATTATATCTAATTCCTCTCCAATTTATTTTATTTCAATGAAGTTAACTTCTTGTACAATATATATTTCTTTCAAAAATTAAATTATTTAACAGTCTTTACTATCTTATTAACAATAAAATCATTATCTCATGCTAAAACTTAAGATTAATTTAATTGTTTTTATTTTATATTAAGAATAAAATTATAATATCATATTGTGCAAAAAATTAATTTTTTGGACAAAAAGTAAAATAGAGGATAGATGTTTGTAATATATATCAAAATGTCAAGAGAGCCATATAATTTAGCCAAGCTTTAGAGAGTTTAATGTAACTTAACAAGTTATATTTTAGTAATGATAACTTTCTTTGGGTAGTTTCACATACTTTTAAAACAAAAATTATAAATTCATTTCACAAAATAATGCTTAATGACTCTTACAATAATTTTAAAATTCTTAGATCTAATATTAAAGTGAAGCATCTTCGATTCTTGTTGATCTAAAGGGTGGATAAAAGTAATGTTGATCCATTTTCTGGACTTAGAATTTGTCACCCTGTTTGATGATGCAACAAGGAAATTACTTAGATTCCTCTTACGTGTCAAATCTATCAAATTCCAAAACAGTATAAGGGTCCTTAGCTTAAAAAATAAAAACAAATCAAAGATTTCAAACTAAAAGGAAAAGTACACTCGAAGGTAGAGATATAGAATGTTTCAACTTTTCCACTGAGACAAAATGAAACTTTGGAAAACTTTCAATTATCACAAACTGGCAAATTGAAAGGCTAAATACAAGAGAATACAAAAGGATCTGGAAACAAATAGATAAAAAGATTTTCATCAGATCTATCGTAGAAAAATATATAAAAATATTTATTCTTAAAATATCAAGAAAAAGAAAATAGAAGAAAAAAAAAGAAAGAAGAAAGGGCTTTTTGACTCACATATTTAAAAAAAAAAACATGACTAGGATGCTCTGCCGCATAAATCATTTCTTTATATGTTTAAAAAAAAATTTTAAAATAATATGATGCCGTGACCTATATTTTTTAAAACATATATATAGACGGTCGCGGCATCACTAATAATAAAAAAAGAAATTAATTTTTTAATCATCTTTTATATGGTGCTGCAACAAAGGCAAATACTGTAGAAGACAGATGCTTTTATAGAAGACATGGATAGCAACACTGCGAAGAAGGAAGAGACGGTCAGGGACACCACAAATAGACTGGGAGGAGATTTCTTCATTGATAAAGAAGTGGGATATTAAAATCAGAAAGAAGAATAAAAAAAAGAAGAATAATAATGAACCAAAAGACTTGGTTTAATTTACGAAAGAATACCAGCTCTATCTCCAGCATTAGGCTCACACCCACAAGCACCTCAATGCGTCATGCGTACCAACATCTCCACAGCATCGGTCACCTATAGAAAACAAAGACAGTCGTAAGCCAATAACCCATCAACACCCATAAAGACCAAGTGGCTTCTCCGGCACTGCTGACAATGTCGATCAAACAACGACCTTGAGCTTCGGCGATTGCCCCGGCCCGGACTGTCCGATTGCCAGAAGTGGATCCTTTCAAATCTGGGTGATCAGTATGAACGCAATCAGGTCCCAAAGAACTTCTTCTCATCGCACATGATTTCTTTAAACTAGAGCAAGTGACTCCTCTGACGCTACTCGGGGGATGCACGTTAAGTTGAAGATTGCTTATGAAGGGCAAGGTGCATGTAGAGCGGGTCGAAAGCTGTAGAGAGGTGAACATTCTCTCAAACACTTTGCTTCTACTTTCTAATTATTAGCTTTTGAGTTTATATTACTCAAAAAAATTTTAAAAAAATTATAATTATAGGAATGCCGCGATCCTCTATATATGTTTTTTAAAAAATATGAGTCGCGGCATCTCTAATGCTACGACCCATTAATTATTTAAAAAAAAATTTTAAACATATAAGGAAATAGTTTGTATGGCGGAACATCCTAATCATATGTTTTTTTTTTAAATATGTGAGTCAAAAAGTCAGAAGAAGGGGTGAGAAAGAGAGGAGAACATTATAAAAGGACAAAAACACCATGATAGGATAGAAACACCATAGTATTGACTTACCTTGAGGACTTTTTGCTCTTCTTGGAGGTTTCAAGAGGGGACTTCAAAAGGAGGGGGTTCAAGAAAGGTCTCATGGTGGCATTAGATTTGTTAAACTATCATTTTTTTCAAAGATTGTAAATTGTCATATCACAAAGTATAATTTGATAAAAATACATTTTTTAAAAATATTTGTATAATTATTTTGGTGAAAAGAATTTGTATAATTCTAATTATGCATACAAATTAAGAAAATTCAAGGTTAAAATGAACTTTTGGCACTTCTAGTTTCATCAAATCCTTAATTTGGTCTCTATGCATTTTTGTAACTTGGTCCATATAATTAGAAAACCTTTATAAAAGAGTTTCCCGCCTCTAGTGTCAGTGAAAACATCATCAAGTTTGTGCAAACGGGGCAAACGAAAATGCGAACTAGCATTACATGGCAACTAGTCTTAATACATGTGGAATACATGACTTCTAAGTCACCCACACTGCCACACAGGAATACGCTTCAGAAAAGAAACTAAATTACCCATTTACCCTTGCTTACTCCCTTCCAAATCCTTAAAGTTTCCCTCAAATCTGTCACGCTCCTTCATTTTGAAATAGAGCTAAGTCGTATGGAGATATAGATTGATAGAGCAAGAGAATCCTCTTCTTTCACTGCATAAAAGAATTGCCTAAAAAATATGAATAGACCCCGTTACAACATGTTGAATGAATGGGAGAAACAAGAACAAACATGCATAGATTACAGCGATGAATAACACTACTTCCCCCCCAGTCCATCAAGATTGCGCAAAAGTCAAAAATTTGCAGAGAATTAAAAGAATTTGGTGTCTTACAGAAACCAAATCTAACACTTGAAAGTAGTTGTTTTTTTTTGGCCATTCCTATTGACAACACTTATTTTTACTTATAAAAGGAGAATATCACAAATAAAATCATGTTGTCAGACCTAAAATGTGACCTCATGGTATGAAGAATAAAATTTGGTTTTCAAAAATGAAAATCAAATTAAAATAGAATTACCACCAAAATTTTAACTATAAAAGGCAAAATTTTGAAAAAAAATATTTTTTTTAAAAAGATGGCTTTTTTTAATTAAAAAAAAGATTATCTATAAACTGGAAATAAGTTTAGGGATCAGTTGTATATAAAAAAAGTATTAGACATCTTATAACACTCATTCCTAGAAATACTTATCCTAAGTTTAAATTAATATGACCTTAACTTTTATTTTGATTATCTTCATCAATCACATACAAAAGATAATGGAAAAATTAACAAAAATAAAGGAAAAAGTAATTTTATTTATTAGGATAGACTTAATTTAGGATGAAAGCCCAATGCTTATATATTTTATGAAAGGATTAGAGTCTACATAGTTTAATTGGATCGAAATTTGTGTTACCACTCTTTTGCTATAGTAGGAATATAGTTTCCTCAAAATGAAAGTGGCTTAGCTTTTCCAAATTCAAACAATCCTTGAAAATTCTAGTTCACAATTAGGATTTTGTTTTTAGCATTTGATGCCAAATTCCTATTACTATTTTCTTATATATGCGGTAGAATCCTATTAGTAGCAAAGACCTAGTCCTTAATAGAAGTAGCCATCCTTTCAATGGCATTTATCATGTCATTGGACTTATTGGTAAAGCTTCTACTTGTAGTTGACACCATAATCTTATTGCATAAATGTGACACCATATTTCTAGGACTCAATTCATACAATTCCCATGTCTCATCAATGTTTGTTCTATGGAAACAATATAGTGGCATAGGGAGTTATGAATAAAAATACATTTCTCTACAAGTAAAATTTTTCTTTCGAAGTCCTGTAGTCCATATGAAAGCATCTATCACTTTCTCATACTTAAACACATGAATATAACTTATTTCCATCATCAAATTTGGCCTACAACTCGTGGAAAGCAAAGGAGCATATGAAATCCGTGTTTGCATTTTCGGCCAGGATTTCCTCTTTTCTGTCACAAATTTTGAAAAATCATAACTAAATCTAGAAAAATCAAAAACCTGCAATCTTGGTCATTCTGGAAACCTTAGGATGTCTACTTCACACTAAAAATACGTCCAGGTCATAAAATTCATCACACAGGACGTTTGACATCCAAAAAGCTCCAGAGTCGCTGGCTGTCTGGGCTGTGGTTTAGTTTACTGATACAAATTTCTGAAATTCATAACTAATTCTATAAAAATCGAAATCACACAAATTCAGTCATTCTGGAAAGCTACAAATGTTAACTTGATATTAAAAATAATTCCAGAATGAAAACGATATGTTTAGTCAGCTGGACCCTATGGAATAGTAACCGGACTCATAGGGCTCTACTGATACTGACAGTTAACTTCAAACATGCATAACTCACTGCTCAGACCTCCAAATGAGGTGATCTCGGTGGCCACAGAAAGCTTATGACCTCTAGTTTATACATGTAAAATTTCATAAGCATTGGACACCATTTGGCCATCGGGTGACACAGAATTCAAAAATGCCAGTATGAACAGTACCCATACCAGAATCCATGAAAAATCCCAACTTTGAAAATTCATCAAATATTCTCTAGGTCTCCGAAAATTATGATCTTTAACTTCCCAAAAATCTCTTAATGAGACCTAATTGAATGCCAAGTTTCAGGGCAAGACTAACTCATTTGACCAAAAAATGGCATAAGGTTCCATTATGGTCAATTTTGGCTCCATATTGGGTACCAAAATTGCCAAATGGATTCCCCTTGGTCTTGGCACCTTTTGGGCAAGTTTAAAAGCATATTTTAGACTTGTGTGAGCTGCCCAAAGGGTCCCAAACCTCATGCATCTTATTTTGGCCATTCAACCCACATTTATGCACACTTCCATCATACTTTCATATTGCATAATTTGGCATCTCATGCTCAAAATGTAGGCTAGAAGTCATACATCATATTCATAGATTTAAACATCATATAATATTATATTTACATGTGTCTCAAGGGTCATGTGCCATTTACAATAATCATATACATCATTGAACATCATTATGGTTCAAAAAGAATACAAACTAGGCCTAGGCTTGTCAATCTCCTTCTTTCATGGTTGTTGGCTCCCTTCACCATAGCTACTTAGTCCACCTAGCATATTAGAGCATTGGAGAGGAGGGGATGAGATTCAAAGAATCCCAATAGCTCATCTCCCATTCAATCACACATAATATGTACAAAGCAAGCTTTTCAAATGCATGTATAAAAAAATGGAAGTCATGGACATTTTCAAAGCAACCTTGGCATGCGAATCAATCATACAAGACATTTAAGAGTTCCCCAAGTGTTTGGATTGGCCTCACACTTCTCTTCATGGATTTTGGACTAGCCTCACCCATTCTTTAAGAGCTTTGGACTCAACCATACTTTTGGGAGCCCACTTTGCTTTTGGGAGACTCTTTGCTATGTCTCAACCAAGCTCAAGGGTTCTTAGCTCATTCTCACCAAAGGGAAGAGTTCTTGGCCTCTCCTCACTCAAGCAAACTCATACAAATATCATAGATTCATTTAAAACATAACATGGCATCAAGGATCATGAAATATAAAGGCATGCTAGCATACTTTTCTTAGCTTGAAAATACACATACACACATTCTAAAACAAGTTAAACACACATCTATGCATGAGAGAAAGTGGCAAGAGATACCTTGCTTGCATTTACACACTTTTCCTTAAGTCTTGACTCCTCTCCCTTGACCTCACACATCCAAGGAGGTGGAGACCATTTCTCTTGGCCTAGACACACCAAAAGAAACATGAATTACTCATGGGAACAAGCCTTGGCATTATACACACTTTACATGATGCTACTTTGGTTTATGGCTCTATTATGCTTCTATAAGGCACTTAATGAAGCAACTTCAAGAATTCATGATCTTGGCTCACTTCTCTCCTTTAATCTATGATTCTTGACTCCATTTAGACTCCTTGGAGTCATCACACAATTATTTTAAAGAGCCTAACTAGGAGTTGTTTCATTATGCTACATTATGGAGCTTACACTTCCATCTCACTATCTAGGGCTTCTAAAATTTTTCCAAGGCTTCCTCTCATCCTCTTCCATCCTACATGACTCAAAAATAAGCTTGAAACAAAATAAAACTTCCCCTTGGTACTCTTTCTAGCCTAGGTCGACATTATGGAAGTATTTGGGGTTCAAGGGGCTTCCAATTTTTCCTTGATGGGAGAGTCACTTGGGAGGCTTCCTAGAGGTCTTAGAAGCTCAATTAAACACTTACATAGCCTAGGAAATTTATGAATCAAAACAGATTTTACAAACTCTTCAAGAATCCTACACTTTGGTAACTTGAAATTCAATGGCTTTTACTTGGTTTCCTTTGCATATTCTAAATTCCCACACCCTAATTCATGTGATTCATTCTTGATTTGGCCAGAAATTTAATCCCTCATGGCTGGTCTTACATGGGGGGAAATTGAAGAGAAGAGGAGCAAGGAGACCTAAGCTTAGGAAGTAGCAAAATACCTTGGATTCTTGATTTTCTTGATTTGTTCTTCACTTGGTTAGCCTCCCCTCACCAAATCCGAAAATTCCACCTCTGTTATGCCTTCAAAACAGCACCACATTAAATGCCAAAACCATGAGAAGGAAGAGGAACAAGAGGGGAAGAAGTTTAACAAGGCAAGGAGTAGGAAAAAGTGACTAAAACTTACATTTTTTAAAGCTTCTTCTTCCTTCCTTGGCCTCCCCTCTTGTGCACCACTCTTAGCCCTTCTTAATTCTGTTTTAACGTGTGAGAGAGTGGGTGAGGAGATCTGAGCAGAGGAGGGACGTTTTTTATAAGCTAGGGATTCATTTAAGCAACTTTCAGAATTTGCAATTTAGTCCCTCTTTGTAGTTTTGTTCGTTTGGGCTCATTTCAACTCCTTTTTGAAATCCGTATTTTCCATCATAATCCTTAGGCTCCTAATCATAAGAATTGCTTTTGGAATCACTCAAAAAGGGTCTAAAACCATTCTGAACTGTTCGGTCAAAGTTTTGGTCAACCTTTGTCGAAATCGCTCACCGGAGGAGTTTCAACTGTTCTAGGAATTCCCATGGTTTTCAGGGCCTCTGAGAACCTCGGAAAGCTCAAATTTTCCATTTAAAAAGCCCTCCTATGAGATTTCAAAATTTTCCAAAAATTACAAAAATACCTCTACTTTCTTCGGCAAATTTTCTAAGCTCTTCTGGCTCTAGTTTTTAGGCATCTCAAAACTCAAATCCTCATTTTCTAATATTTAAAATTTTATCATAATTTTAGTTGGCCCCAATTCCTTCTATTTCGAGGACTTCCTTTTATATTTAGCCCCTTTCTGACGTTTACGGAGAAATCGAATATTGCGTTTCTCACGTTTACGGAGGGATTGGATGTTACATTTCTCCTCCCCTTAAATAAATTTCGTCCTCGAAATTTGGGGTACACTTTCTCTTACTCTTTTCTGACTAACTGTTCTTTTCTTTCTCTTCTTCCTAGCTCTATACGTTTTCTCAGTGATTTCATTCTTCCGAATTTTCTCTTAGCCAGGGAACTTTTATCACTAGCTCTTAGTAAGGGCTCTATTGCTCTTAAATACTAGCCAGTTCTTTTCATAAGGGAAAGGAATTTCTAACTCTGGAGGCTTATCTTGGGAGAGCTTACAAATCATGTTGGGTTAATATTAACCCATTCGCAGGATTAACATTTCTTTTAATGGATTCATTTACACATCTCAGGAGGTAACTTATTTCATATCATGTCTCCCGGATCCTCTCTGAATGGATTCTCATAACATCTCATCATCTTTTCTGATAATTAGAGCCATAAGAGGTTTTTATCTGTCTATTGTTTTGCATGTTTCATCCACTGTTTATCTCTGCGTTTTTTCTCACCAGCTCATCCCATAATTACAATTCACATTTCTTTCTGTCATAGGCCTCATATCTTAGTTACTTACTGGGATTACAACTCTTTTGAGGAGTTTCTACTTTTAATGATCTCAATTTCTCTGTTTACTATTACATCTGTCTTTATAGGCCGGGACTTTTCTCACTTTCTTTTCTCACTAATAGTGGCATTATATAGTCCCTTATTTCAACACTGATAGGCCTAACATATGTATGTTTCATATTGGCATTGAAGAGCTACTATCACTGACTACTGCTAAGCTATGATGGGATGCTACCTATTTTCACAGTTTAGCTCACTGGAGATAGACTGTACCACTTACCTCATTTAAAATTGTACCTGACCCCCTTCTGAACACATAAGCTAGCATGTGGGGATCTCTCTATCCCTTGGTCAAGGCTACTATCTGCTAGGTAGTGGCTCATCTGGCTCTAACTCTGGAAAGCTAATTTCTTACTTTCCTCATCCTATACTCTAAGCTCATCTCTAGAGAGAGCTAGTCAATAGTCTAACTGTCTGAGTAAAGCCTTCATTATTTATGGCAACGGTCTACCAAACTCAGGAGGTCTGTAGTCTCTGAGACAAAAGTTAGTTGAAATTGTACTGGTCTCTGAGAGAATTGATGGAACAATAACGAAGGTCAGATGGCTTCCCTGAGATTGACACAGAACTTCAGAAAGTCATTTCTCCCTTTACAGACCTCCAATCTAGGTGCTTCTAGTTGGTATATGTCACTGTCGCTATCTAGTTTATGCCCATAAAATTTCATGACAATTGGACATCGTTTGGTCTATAAATGACATAGATTCATTTTTGGACCTAGTTACACAGTACAATAACCAAAACCAGAAAATTCATCAACTTCAACAATTCGCCAAATATTTCCTAGACCTCCAAATATTACCCAATTTAGCTTTCCAAGAAGCTCTCAACAAGCTCTAGAGACATGCCAAATTTCATATCAAGAAGAACTCATTCGGTCATACTTTGATAGAGCTCACAGATTTGACAGTTTTGACACCATAAAGGGTTCAAAATGGGGGTAAATGGTCCCCTACATGCTCTAGCACCTCTTAAGCAAATTTTAAAGCATAAACATAGCATATATGAATTGCCCAAGTGATCCAAACCAACACACATATCAAACTCACTATGCTACAGGTAAAAATACACTACTGCATATAAGTCACAAAGGAGCCAACTCTCATAATTTAATTACTTTGGCTCTATACATGATTTATACATTATTCATACATACTTTTACACTTACTTAAGCATTTACATCTAAAAAATAATAGGTGCATATTCATTTTGACACCTCTTTACATCAAAAGAACTAAAATAGCTATACAACTCCCTAAGTATGCTCAACTAGGTTCCTTGGTGTGCACTTTGATTTCCTTGAGCGCCACCTAACATGTTAAGATGGGAGAGGGAAGGGGGTGAGATTCATGAAATCTTAATAGCTCATACACTCATTCAAAGAAGCAATCAAGATATGTAAATAAGTCAAAGCATGCAAACCATTCATAATTACACAACATATGATTTTCATGCCATGAATTTCATATTAATGCCAAGAATAAGCTCTAGGAACTTTTGGTCTAGCCTCACCCGAGTTTTTGGGACTTTTGGATTGCCTCACCCTTGGTTTAGGGATTTTTGGCTCTACCTCACCCATCTCAAGAGACTTTTGGCACTATCTCACTTGAGCAATTTTCACACATAAGCATATTGGTACCAATGCATCAAGGCAATATCAAATGACATGTCTCACAATACAAGCATTTACAAAAGCATACAATGACTATTACACATCCAAAAATGCAACAAGAAAGAGTGGAGAGCTACCTTACTAGCCAACACAAGTCTTCCCTTTCAAGTTCTCTTCTCCTTTCTTGGTTTCACAATCACAACTAGATGGAGTTTCTTCTTTTGAGCTTAGACACAACAAAGAGCATTGAATCACTCTCTCGTAACTCAATAATTATTCACAAAGTTAGGGGGTTCTTCATAGCAAACCCTACAAAGCATGTAAAAAACTAGGGGTTCTTTCTCTCTCTAGAATTTCACTAACTCTTCTTCTCATTTCTTTATATTTTTCAACTTATCACACTCTCTTTTAAGGGTTTCTTGCTCATTCTAGGTCAAAACAAAGCTTTTTTACTCAATAACCCATGAAAAGGAAACTTAGAAGGAGAAGAATAAAATCAAGAAAAAGAAGTATGAAGATCTTTAAAGGTTCTTACCTTTCTTCCTTAGCTTCCTTTCTTCTCTTTTAACTTCTCTTAGTTTCCCTTTCTCTCTCAAACCTTTTTCTCTACCTTGGACGAAGCTTAGGTCGGTTAAAAGAGAAAGAATAAATTTGGACACTTTAAGAAGTCAAATTCTTTTTTTTTTCACGCTTTTCCGGACTAACTCTTGTTATAGCAAAGAATAACCGCTCGCTACGGTGAGCACGTATCAATCCCAGACCTCTGTCTTCGCTAAGGCACGTGCTATTGCGAGAAACCCTCTGTTTTTTGTATGGGATGCTCGCACTCGCTATAACTAGAAACATTTTCGCTATAGCGAAAAGGCACTATCGCTATAGTTAGACCCTTTCTCGCTATATCGAATAAGTACATTCGCTATAGTTAGATCATTTCTCGTTATAGTTAACAAACTTAAAAAATTGCAGGACTTCAAAATTTTCAGCTTCTATCTTTTTTTTGTCCCTTTTTTTTCTTTTTTTTTCTGGTTGTTACACTAGTCATAGTACTAGTGTGGTCTATACTTTGGTTTAAACATATTATAGAAAAATAATTAGAATTTACATTTCCAGTAGAAAATAACAATTATTTTAAAACCTTATATAATGGTTTAGCTATATAAACTACAAAAGTACTTTTTTGGTTCATTCTTCTTGTATCGATACATGATTGTACTTAGACAATCAAAACAAGTTATACATAAATAAAAGAATTACTAAAAGGATTGTAATATTTTGTTGTATTCATACTCCATTCTTTGTCAATTCAAAAGTGACTTAGAAAGTGGTTATTCTTTTGTAGTTCATATCAAAATAACACATTACTTACATTTAAAATTAGTATGAAACAAAATTGTTAATAACAACATTACTTTCTAACTAGGATGTCTCTAGGAATGGATTATCAAAAAAAAAAAAGTATGCAATTAGAAGTCACCTCTCTTTTAAAGATTGTCCCCCATTTCATAGAGATTTCTTCCTTTTTAAGGATCATTTCTCTATTAACAGAGACCACCTCCTTTTGAAGGCCTTGCCTCTTGAGATTGCTTTCTTTTTAAGGATCCTCTCTCACATTGCTTTGCCTCAGTTGTTTTTTCACATAATTCTTTTTGTAATGAATCATATACAACACGAAAATTATACTAATTTTTCCTATGTTATTTTCACATATGGTCACAAAAATCATAAAATAATTTTCTGCAATTGTTCACTTAAGAGTCATGAAAATCAAGCTATAATTTCCTATGTCATACCAATAATAATTAATATGTCATAGATGACAAAAAGCAACATATACATGTATATAGTCTTAAAATGTTATTTTTTTCTCTATCACTGTACATATATATACATTATACAAAAATTGTATAATCATATCCAACCTTGAAATAATAATTGTCACTTTTCACATATGAGCCATCAAAATTATGTCATAACTTTTGAACTTTGAAATATTCTTTTTTTTTTTAGTTTTTTTTATGATAGGTTTTTTTCATAGAGAAAGTGACTTAACTAATATTTAAAAATAACAATTTTTTCTATATATGTATATTTAAAAAAATATTCTCCTAAAGATTGAAAATTGTATTTTTTGTAAAACAAGGTCATTGAAATCCAATTTTTTATTAGATGGAACTATGAAACTATTATGTGCAACCTAACTAATGTTGAGTTAACCCTAAGGAGATAAAGGGTTACACATGGCCTCCCTTTTGAGGATAGTTCCTCATTTCATTAAGATCTTCTCTCTTTTAAGGATCCTTTCTTTACTAATAGAGACACCTCCTTTTAAGGATTCTATCTTCTAAGATCACCTCCTTTTAAGGATCCTTTCACACGTCGCCTTGCCTTGACTACTTTCTCATATCATTTTATCTATCATGACTCATATATATCATGAAAAGTATACTAATAATGACATACTAATTTTTACTCCGTTATTTTCACATATGGTCACAGAAATTATGAAATGATTCTTAAAAGTCACAAAAATCAAGCCATAATTTTCTATGTCATACCAATAATAATTTTTTTGTCACAAATAACAAAAGTAACATGTATATGTACATAGTCTTAAAATAGTGCTCTTTTCTATATCCCCATACATATATAGACATTATGAAAATTATATCATCATATCTTACCTTGAAATAATAATGATTACTTTTCACATATGGGCCATGAAAATTAGGTCATAAACATGATAATGATTTTCTCATAGTCTACCTAAAAGTCACAAAAATCATATAATAATTTTTCTGTCATCCACATAATAATTTTTCTAACATAAATGACATGAAAATTAGCCACACATATATATTGTTCTAAATTAGAAATTTCTCATATAACCTTACAAAATTATTGTTCTATTACCGTTTTTAGAATATTTTATTTACAAGATTCTATGAGAATTCACCAAAAAGGAAAAATACAAACAGCTAATAAATTATTTTTTATACCTGAAATAATTATTTGTACACATATTATGGATTTCAATCTTATAAAATACCATTATGTTTTTCATATAACCATATATATTAACCTAGAATTTCCATAAACTCCAAATACCATAATATCCTTATGGCAATAACATAAGCTGATCAAAATTAAACAAGTTACATGTAATCAAATAAAGCTTTCACAAACTTAGGACTTTATCAATAATATTATTTTAAACTAAAATTACAAACTCCTTAGAATAATAATATGAACTCAAAGTAAGCAAATTATGTATGATATGCTACCAAAAAGACCTAATTTGCATGTAAATATTTTCTTCTACTTTATAAACATGTGACAAGAAGAATAAAGGCTTGTTATTCCTACCTTAATAGCTTCCTTTCTCTTCTCTCTCTCTCTCTCTTGCTAAATCTTGATGGAAGCTTTCTTTTAGTGAAGAATGGGAAGGGGGGATGCCTATTTATAGTGAAGGTGAGCGAGATTATGCCTAGTGTGGCAATTCATTTCCCATCTTTATTACACATTAAGGTGTTATGGTGAAGTGTCCAAGCTTACCTCATGTATGAATTCTTGGATTACCTCACTTAAGCTATGTGGAAGGGTGAGAATTTGGCATGTGATGGTTGCTACCCCCTTAAAAATCAGCTCCCATTAGACACATAATATTACTTAAATTATGTTTTTTTTCTCACTCTAATCCTTTTGTTTAAATTTTAATTTCGTAGTTAATTTGTACTAAACTTTTAATTACATTGTTAATTCTATTTTAATTAGACAATTAGGCTAAATCAATTTTTATAAATAATTGTTTGAAGCAAGAATTTATAAGATTTCTTGATGTATTTCTAAAATCCATAAGTGAAATATTTTCTTCACGTAAATTTCACCTGAGCCTATTTATTCTGATCAAAGTATTAAATAAATTCTAATTTTACTAAATAATTAGTATTTGATTACATCATTATTTCGTGTATTTTTTAATAACTATTTTTACTTAAAAATTTGAACTAAGTATAATAATAATTATATAAAGCACAAAAATGTCATAAAGTCAAATAAATATATTTACTAAAATTTTAATGCAAACATATTTTCACATATTACCCCATTTCATACATGTCACACAAATTGTCATAATTATATAATATGTTCTAAGAAGAGGATGTTACAAAATGGTGCTATAAAAGTATGCTATTAAAAGACCTTATCTCAATTAGAGACAACAAAATGAGAAGCACCATGTAACTTGAGTATTGTGTCCACAAATTTTGGCAGCTACTTAAGCATTTGAAAATTTTAATTTTAAAGCACAAAAATGATCATATTTCAAAAGCCTATCTATAACCATCGTGATAACTTTGAAACCATAAGAAAGAGGAAGACCTATGATGAAATCATTTGCAACATCCTACCATGTTTGGCTCAAAATAGACAGTGGCTAAAGTAAGCCAGAAGGATGTAAATGTGGTGTCTTAGCCTATTAGCAAGTGGGAAATTGTTGATATATTGTTTAAGGTCTAAATGCATGCCTTTCCAAAAGAATTGAGAAGCAATAATCCTTAAAATGCCTACATGACCTCTAATTATAGAAGAATGCAATTCATGAAGAATCTGTTGCTTAAGATGTGAAGAGGAAGAGGGAATGACAAGACATTTCTTTCCAAAATAGCAAGCCAATAGCCATAGAAAATTATCTAGATAAAATATCAGTGGCTTTATTTTCTTATCCAAGATTGTACTCAATTGTGTAGTTAAAACCCTTGAGTTTTAGAAGCCACTCTTGCTGCTTAGGTGTTTAAATGGCCTAATTAATGAGGCTTTCCAAACTCTTTTGGTAAATTCTGATCACAAATCAATGTCCCACAAGATAATGTTTAAATTGAGCTACTCTTTTGTAAGAGAAAGCATCTCCCTTGCATAACTGGGCCTAGATTGCTGTGTAGGTGATAGTTTCTAAGAAAAATAAGCAATAGGATGCTCGTTTTGACTTAGTACAGCACCAATCCCTATTGTAAAAGCATCAATTTTTAAAATAAAATGTTGAGACAAATTGGGAAGAAATAAAACAAGACCTTTAGTAATTTCCTTCTTTAAGGAGCAAAAAGCAACTTAGGTGTCATCTGACTATTTCAAAGCATCTTTTTGTAAGAGCTGAGTGGGAGAAAGGTGTGGCCAATAAAGCATACCCTTTTATAAACCTTTGATAATAACCTGTAAGTCCCAAAAACCCTCCAAGTTTCTTGATGCTAAGGGGAGGAGGCCAATCTAGAATTGCTTGAATCTTTGAATTAGCCATGGCTATGCCCTTAGTAGAAACTACATGGCCTAAATACTCCATTTACTACTATCCAAACAGGCACTTAGATAACTTGGCAAATAATTGATGTTGTTGTAAAAGTTGGAGTACAATTAGTAGTTGCTCTAGATGAATAAGACAAGAAGGACTATAAACTTATATATCATCAAAAAAGATAAGAACAAACTTTTTGAGATAAGGTTTGAAGAGTACATTCATCAAAGCTTGAAATGCCATAAAGGCATTTGTGAGACCAAAAGGTATAGCAAGCCACTCATAATGACCTTGGTAGGTTCTAAAATTGATTTTATGTCTGTCCTCGGGTTTAACAAAGATTTAATGATATCTGAACCTTAAACCCAATTTAGAGAAGTAGGTTACACACTTGAAATGTCGCAAGAGCATTTGTAAAACTAAAAGGCTTAACAAGCCACTTATAATGATGACCTTGGTGGGCTCTAAAAGCCATTCTTTAGGTTTGACAAGGATTTGATGATATCCAGACATCAAATCCAATTTAAAGAAGTAAGTAGTTCCATGTAATTCATCCACAAGCTTATCTACAATAAGAATAAGAAAACTATCCTTAATAGTAACAGCATTGAAAGCATGGTAGTCAGTATAAAACCTCTATGTTCCATCTTTTTTTGGTACCAGTAACACAGGAGAAGAAAGAGGGCCGGTAGACGATTCCCTTAACATATCTTCCACAATTTTCTCAATTTTGGTCTTTTGACTGAAAGGATATCTATATATCTTGACCTTTACCGAAGGAGTGCCTTTTATTAAGGGAATTGTGTGATCATGTAATCTAGGAGGAGTGAGGCCTTGTGGCTTAGCAAACACCAAGAAGCATCACTAAATCTAGGTCCATATTCGAATGAAGTTGTAATTCATGCTTTGGAATTGATTTAATTTATTGTAATTGCAAAGTATAAAGTTCAAATATAGCATGAGTGGCTGCAATCTTTTAAAGTGATGGAATTAAGCCTTGTTGACATTGTTGGTTCTGTCACCTATTAAGTATGATTAATTTACCTTGTAAATATAACTTAAGAGTCAAAGTGCTACAATCATTTACTTGCGGACCTAATGTTAATAACCAAGTTGTACCTAACATGACATCTATCCCTATAATAGGAAGAACATAAAGAGGAAGAGTCAATTTATGTCCTTGAATAATGAGTTGTAATTGTTTTGTTTGTCCTTCACCAACTAAATAGCTTTAGTTACCTACTAACACTTTGAAATTACTAGCTAGTTCAATTGGCAACTTGAGGAATTTTACAAGTCTAGGCTATACAAAATTATCAGAGTTACCACTGTCTAATAGAATTTGAACTTCCGCCCCTGCAATGAATCCTTTAAATCGCATGGTGCCAAGACCAATGGCTCCATTGAATGCATTATAAGACAAATTATGATAGGTACTAAAGGAGTCCATAAATGAATCCTCAGACAAGGCTAAAGTTGGTAAATGTTGGATGTTAATGTTTTAGGTCTCATCTTCTTTATCCATTTGGAGAATAAATAATTTTAATAAGACACTTATAATTCCATATGAGCTTTTGATCATATGTATAACATAATCCCTTGTCTCATCTTCTTTGTTGTAGACATTTTCTTGTTGGGATGAAATGGTTTGATGGATGGAGTAAGTAGTAAAGGTGGTAAGGATGATTTAAGTGGAGTCGTATGGAATATGGTTGAGGTGGGAGTGGACATTTTGGTATGTGCAGGTGCTATTGATATGAAAGGAGTCCTTGTTTTTACTTACATAGTGTTATGGACATATTTATTTTCAAATAAATGTGCCAATGATACAGCCTTAAGTAGAGTGATGGGTGATTCAATAACTTCATGTTCAATATTTGACTTTAAGCTATTGATTAAACATTCCAATAGAGTAGCATCACTAAGTCCCTTCACCTAATTAGCTAAAATAGTAAAGGCTTGGTAATACCCTAACACTAATTCAACTTGAACAAATTAGCTTGAAGAGAATCAAAGTGAGAGGGTCTAAACTAAGTTTCAATAGCTTGGGTTAATGCAGCCCAATTCGGAAGCAATTTCGCCTTCTGCATCATTTAATACAAGGGCACTACACTTCCCTCCATGTGCACTACAACAATAGTTAATCATTGGTTATCTGGCATGTTATAGTATTGAAAAAATTGCTTAGCTTCAAACAACCATTGCAAGGGATTAGTACCATCAAATTTAGGATAATTAATCTTGATGTTACGCACCTAAATGGTTGATATGGTTGAATGTTCATCATAGCTACTTAAGATTTAGAGTTTGAATCGATGAATGTAAGTTGAAGGTAAAAATGATAAATGCTCTTGGAAATGCTTTTGACAACTTAATTCATGGATTCCATTAAGTTTTCCAGTTGATCAAAGTGAAAGTTGCTAAGGGTCTCTTCGTTGTTGATGGCTACTATGATATGCTTGACTTCAGTGGCCAGGTCCTTCAATCATGTATTCTCAGCCATTGGTGGTTAATAAAAGCACTAATTTGTTATGAGGTAAATATTTGGACACAATAACAATAGAAATATAAAGTAATTCTAAGGAAGAAAAATGAACATATTACACTTCAAAAATATATTCAACTAGTAATTAGATCAAGTAGTAAGAGTTGAGCCCATTACATAAAATCAGAAAGAGAAAAAGAATACACCAGTAGCAAAAAAGGTATAGAGATATAATAGAGAATATCATAGGTGAGGGAAGAGTTCTCTAGCAATTTCACACTTCTTTCCTCACAACGCTTGCTCCTAATAAACTCTTAGCCTCTACATGGGCCTTCTTATTCTATTACTCCTCTTTAAAGCAACCTCCTTCACATGACCTCCAAATTTTTAACTTGTCTCATTTTCTGCATCAATTGCCACACATCCCTTAGTGATAACTAACTTTGTATTAGCAATATTAGCCATGACAAAAAGCTTTCTTTAGATTTTGTGATCTCATGGAAGTGAACAAGACCCTTTCGAATCTTATTCCTAAGATTGATAGCTCTAATTCCATGACTTAGTTTTGCTCATGATCTCCTTGTGCAATGTCTCTTATAAGTGTGTCACTAAGGTAATTACTAATAGAATCAAGCCTATACTTGATGGCCTTACTAGCCTTTTCATTCAAGCTTTATATCGGGACTTTTCACACAAGATAACGTCATTATAGCTCAAGAATTAATCCATTCCATGAAACATATGTTAGGAAAAAAAGCTTTTCTTCTTCTATTTTTTTTAAAGATTGACTTGAAGAAAGCTTATGATAGAGTTAAATGGTCCTTTGTCATGAATGTTCTAGAAGAAATCCACGATCAACTTGATTATTAAGTGCATCTTAACTTTCTTCAGTGTTATCTGCAAAATAAGATTAAGTTCTTTTCTCTTTCTTAGTAGTTTTAGGCGAGGGGATCTTTTCTCCCCTAAACTCTCACACATCATCCTAGAGGCGATCAATAACAAGTCTTAGATTCCTATTAAAGTTTGATAAAGGCCTTGATATTTCTCACTTCTTGTTTGCTGAGGATTTATTATGTTTTGGAAAAGCTTCCAAAAAGAAAATGTAGTGTATTATGTCATGTTTGAACACCTTTTCACACTTTTAGGCTAAAAGGTTTATTTTTTTGTATTTTCTTTTTTAAGAATGTTGGCAATGATTGCCACTTTAAACCTCAACGACTATCTATAGGGATCCTTCTTTCTCAGAATCGTAGCTTCATTTCTGCCTTTCACCATATTGCTGATGAAGTTTATATGAAGCTTGATGGTTGGAAAGCTAGTTGCTACTCTTTGAGTAGGAAGGCCACATTGGCTAAATTTACCCTTATTCATTACCAATTTACTTAATGCAGGTGACCAAACTTTATAGTGCTTTCTTCTATGAAAGTCATAGTCTTCAGCATAACTTTTTATAGAGGTCATGATCATACCTCTAAGAAAGCCTATTTAGTCAATTGAGGCACTATTTGTTTTCCAAAACGAAGGGGGTCTTGGGTTAAAAAGACTATGGTTAGAGCTGGCTTGTGGAGTGATGTGGTTAAAGGGATATATATTGCTGGCAGATTTTCAATTAATCCTTTCTCGGCCAAAGTTGGTGATCTCTAGAAAACTTGACACTTTTGGAACGATATTTTGTTGATGGAGGAGAAGTTTAAAGTATATATGATGCATCTATGGCTAATTTTTTCTTAGATATCTAGATTCATAATGGTATTTGATAAGGGAACATGTGCTTGACTATGCTCATGACTAGTTACTTGTTCCAAAATGACCATGCAATAAGTTTACATAATATATAATATTTGTTAATTAATTAATTAATTAATTTAATTAGATAAGGTTTGATAATAAAAAATTTCATAGTAATTAATTTAAGAAATTAATTAATATTATTATTATTATTACTCTTAGATAACTTTTAATTAAATGGATGAAATAAATTTAAATAAGTTATTTGAATAAATAATAATTATTTAACTTAACAAATTATTTGAAATTCAATTTAATTGGCTAAATTTAAATAATATTTTATGATTTGTTCCTAATAAGAATATGTTCTATCCGAATTTCAAATCCCTAGAATCCTCTATAAATAAAGGGATCTTAGGAGTTG
Organism: Erythrophleum ivorense; assembly: GCA_026724425.1. NCBI lineage: Eukaryota > Viridiplantae > Streptophyta > Magnoliopsida > Fabales > Fabaceae > Erythrophleum > Erythrophleum ivorense. The sequence continues at coordinate 12,165,137 of JAIUCV010000020.1, forward strand.
TAATTCACTCATTTATATCCTTTCTTTAAAGATAATAACTTCATGTGTTGAGCAAAATCTCTTCCTAAAAAATAGCCTTTTCCATCTCTATATTTTCTCTTTCCAATAGTTCTCTTAAGGCACAATCACTAAGCCTTAAAGATTTAGGATGTGTATAAATATTATGAAGGACTCTGATAGCCACTCCATAACCATGAAAAGGAGGAGTTCATTAGATCATGATCTGTGTGTGGGGTAGATCCAAATTTGTAAAGTGAGCACTTTCTTGATACTATGAGTACCACATAAAGAATGTCTACTAATTTTTACAATAGTGGTATCAAAGCCTTAGTCGCTCACTCTCATTTATTGCATCTTCCCCATAAATTTCTGTTATATTAATTAAAGAATTATTTCTTAAATATTCTAAAAAGACCTTTTAATGGCACCTTTTCAAAATAAGATGTTTTATCCATAAAAAATACATCAATATGATTCTCATCCCATAAGAAACTTGCATATAAAATATGAGATTAATTTGATAAACCATTAGATAATTAAATTTTTATATTTTGTGAAAAAGTGTTCAACGACTCATGTTTTAAGGCTGAGCATTCTCTCCTTAAGCCACTATTATGTGTGGGTTATATATCATTGGAAAGTTCATTTTACAAGCTTTTCAACGGTCTATAGTATATGCAATTTGGATGCAAAATGAGAGAGATATAAGCACTTGAAATTGGCTGTGTGACCATGGGTATTTTGATAAATCCTAAAATTTTTGAAGTTGGGAGGATGAAGAAGAAGTGGCATCCCAACTCTCGAGAGAAGCATGTAAGCCTCACCCTAATCTTCTATTGGACAAACTAGCACTCCAACAAAACCTATAATGCACGAGGAAGCTAATAGTGGTTCAAGCATGGCTAGAAACACCACCCACAGTGGCGCGTGACGTGCACATGCCATCACAAATGTGTGTAGGTCATTTTTGTAAGCTATTTTTCTTTTCCTTTTTTGGAAATTTTTTCTAACAGCTTCTTAAGGAGTGTGCAAGACTGCTTGTAAGCTCCTTTTTAGGTGGTTTTATTCTTAAAATTATACTTTACATATTGATCTATAATATAGCTATGTTTAGGTGATTTTTCATAGTGTTTCAAATGCATGTCTAACATATAGAATGCCTAATAATTGTGAAATGATATTTTTTGCGATTTTTTTTATAGAAAATGTGTTTTTCTAAATTTTGGATTGACACTTTAATTAATATAATAACAATTAGAATATATATCAGCTATGGATATAATTGCTTTTATTTATTTGTTAAATAAAGATTTTTTTTAATTATAGTATATGGCCACACTTGAATACACCCCAGAGTCATGACATCCTTCTTAGGTAGTAAGATCAACCCTTTCCATTACAACCCTTCATCGCTATATTTTAATGGAGAGTATTGATATTTTTTTTAAGTTCCATTGTTGTATGATGTATGAATTTCCAAAAATAATTAATTATATATGGAAATGGTGTGACATCCCTATTTTTTAAGGTACATTGATGTAGTAGGATACAATTGTTGTAATCATTATGGGAATGGTTGAATTAATTGAGGCCTTGTAAAGGGATGAATTATGTACCAAATTCATATATATTGTTTTTGTTTTGGACATGGGCACTAAAATATCAATGGAATCCTCTTGTTTGTACTCACATATAAAGGTATGAATGAATGTATTCAATACCCTTAACATTGATAGTGGGATGTGTTCCCACAATGTTAGGCTAGAATCAATTAAATACTTAAATAAATGCTTATACTATTATAGATGATTACTGCAACACCTCTAGTTTAATTACTCTCTCACTTGTACTAAATTGTGTTGTTTCTTAAATTAGCATATCTAGAAAGTATTCTAGTACATATATATTACACAACTTATCCAATAATTTATTTCATATATATAATTAACATATTATTAATTAGAGGAGCATGTTATAACCACTAATTGACATGTGAAATATTTGATGTAATAATAAAAGTAGAAATTAAGTGGTTTAATTGAATTAACATAAATTAGATATGTGTTTAATTAAACTAATGTGTTGATGTAATAAAATGGCATCCAAAAACTTGACAATAAGAATTATGACATATGGCATAGAAGGGTTACATACCTTCTTAATGACCAAGGCTTAGTTCAACATCTATCCAAAAGTATGGACTTACCTGCAGCTGGGAATCTGAACTAGCATCATTGTGAGGCCTATGAAACCTGGTATAAGAAAGATCAAAGTGCAAACCTTTTAAAATGTTAAGCTACATGCATGATCACCTTATTAAGGAGTCTGAGCACTACTCAATTGCCGAGGCAATGTAAGAATAGCTACATCTCAAATTCAGTGGTGCGTTTGCCACCTGGCTCTGTGCCATTACACTAAAATTAAATTAGTAAATAATGGATCCAAAACATAGCATGACTAAACACATTAAGGTAATAACTGTTATGAAAAGGGATATGAGATCACCTGGATATGAGCTTTCAGACAAGTAACTAGTCCTTGTTGTCCTCAAGTCATTTCTTGAACCTTCTTAGAGTTAAGTGAAGTTAGTGTTCATGCCCGATCAAGGTTTGACCTTTACGGACTTTTCCAGCCACCTAAAGGTTCAAGTAGAGTGCAAAGATGCAAACCATAATGCTATATTAGTTGCACAAGTTGGACAACGCTATGGGAATAGTTTCAAATGCAAGAGGCAGTAAAGAAAGTAAAGGCCTAAGGTCGAGAAGGTAACCAAGTGCCAAAAAGCCAAGAATAATGGTAAAAAGGAGATATCTAAGCTCAAATACTACAATTGCTAGAAAAAGGGAAATTTTGCTCAAGATTGTCTTGAGCCAAAAAAAGGTTAGTCCTAATCCTAACCCTTTTTCTCTTATTTTTGTACAAATGTATCTATGGCTCATTCTTTCCATAGTTGGATTTTAGATACAGGGGTAACAAAAAAATCTATCCAACAATCATGCAAGCTTTGTGGATCACCATCAGATAACAAGGGGTACGCATTTTGCCATGATAGGCAATGGAGTAGTGGAAAAGGTCTTAGATTTAAGAACTTATTAGCTTACCTTGCACAATGAGCACACACTACTCTTACATGATGTGTGCATCATCCTCCTGAAAATAAAATTTATTAGACCAATTAAATTAAATTAACTAAATTGAAATCCATTAAATTAATAAAACTAGGTTTTAATGTGAGAATTTATAGGTTCTAAAGTCATTAGGAATTTATTTGAAATTTTTAGAAATACTTAGGATTAATTTGGAATTAAAAACAATTTAGTAAATAATAGTAAATTAAGACATAAATACTTAGAAAATAAAATTTTAAGAAAATAGGGCCCTAAAAATATAAAAAAAAATTAGAAAATAAAAATATTAGGTAAAATTTGGGGGTCAAAATACAATTAACAAAAGTTTAAGGCTTAAAACATCATTTTAACCATAACCAAAGTATACTTTTAGTGGGCAAAATTGTAATTTTCTTCATGACCCGGAGCTTTATCTTCTTCATGCAAAAGTGGCAAAGACGTGAACAAAAAAATATGTCAAACAATTTGAAATACATTGTTTAATGCAATCATTTTTATACTTCATATCAAATCAATAGAATCAAATTTGATTTGCCTTTTAGATAAAATTTTTAAAAAAAAATCAAGGAAGGAAGTGTATATGAATTTGAAATAGTGCTGTTATAAGTGTAATTGCTCGATAGCTCTCGGACTTCAGGAATATTGTCTGGATTGAGTAGGACCTGAACCTTCGTGGTGTTCTAGAAATTTGATAAGTGGACGTCATCTGAGACGTTATTACATTAACTGTTGAGTTGTGGTAACAATTATAAAGGTATATGGAAAGAATAAAATTCACATCAATTAAGACATATACTGTTGCTTATTTTTATTCCTGCAAGTTGTAAGAGAATATAATGATGCTGGAGTCCATGCATTGGCGTATGTGATCAGCAGCTACGGATGCATAATCTCTGAAAACGATGCATGTGATGGCGTTTTCTCTGTGTTTCATGTCAACGCAGGTAGTCATTGGAAATAGTTATTGTAAAATAGATAAGGTGGTTTTAAAGAAGGAAAATGAAGGTAACCTCTCATCTTGTATGTTGAATAACATTTTATTGTGCATATTTCTGTTCCTCTCAAACTCATCCAATGAGCCACAGTTTTTCATCTAACTGATGACATCTGGCTATTATGAATGAGAAGAGAAATATTTAGTCACAAATTAGGCAGGGTGTGGGAAACCTTCTATGTAAGATGTCTACAATGGGTACAGAGTCAAAATGGATTAGAGGTAATGCCGCATCACACTGTTAGACATGAGTGCTGTAATTGAAGTTTATCCTGAAAGGATTCTTTGTCGGTTTGAATTGACCATTGTTATGGTCGACAATGAAATTCTAAATGTCATAACAGTTTCCTTCAATCAGGATGGAGATATATTTGGGGATCAGACTTTTCGTCACAACGTTAGCTTGAATCTTGGTCCCCTGCTTGGAGTTGGAGGATTAAAAAGGAACGTGAAACAGTATGTATGTGTAGTTTTTTTAAGATATTTTAATTTTTATATGCAATTGTACAGACCTCCTATTCAAGGAGGACCGTGCTGAGACTGGTAATTTAGATTGGTACATATGGTTACCTGACTGTCCAAAGTCGGATAAAATTAAATGAATACTGAGTTATAATTAATGAAATTAGAAAAGGTGTGGATAAAAGGTGTAGAATCTATAATTAATGAGATTTAAACAACTAATAGAATGAAATAAAAGGCTAGATGTAAGACACGTTTATAGCTGTGTCAAGAATGATAAGTTTAAAGAGTGAGGTTTAAATAGAGCTTCTTGTAGATGTACAATGAGGGACAAGCTATCCAGAAAGATGAGGAGTCATGGTTAACGAAAGAATGTAAAATGAAATTGCTAAAACAAATAAAGGGTTACGGAGCGGTACTCGAAGTGTTTTAAAAGAAACTAGAACCAATTGCTTGAATCTTTTAGCTTTAGCTTGGACAGAGCTTGCCAAAGAAAAATGAAGAACATAAATGTTTTCACAAAAGAATAGCAAGAGAAGGGTGATGGTATAAGTTATATTTGGTTGTTTAAACCAAAAAATAGTACTTTCTATCTAGTGTAAAGAAGCTCATTAATGTTAACAGGTAACAATCTAATCAATAATAAATCAGTTCAAGAAAGGAGTGGGGTTTGTTTCATTTCTCCAAGAAATCACATAAGGAGTATAGGGTTATAGTTGACAAGGTGTTTATTTTATGCAGTAGAAGAAAAGTGGATCACAATGGGTCCTGGTTATTACATCAGTTACCTTATTGGTTAGAACTAACAAATATAATGGATTAAGTTTTAAGATGTCAAGTTATTGAATGCATGAGATATTCAAAAAAAAAAAAGTATTACAAAAGTGAAAGTTGTATGAGTATTTGCATCCCAATCCTCTACATCTCGCATCTGAGATGCAGTGCGTTTTGACTCAATTTAAAAAAAAAAAAAGTATTTAGCCACTTGAACATTACCATCTTCTCGCCATTGCATAGCTTATTTGTCTCATTTTTTATCAACTTTCCTTGTTTCATTAAGGCAGAAAAAGCTTGGATTTTTTACCAACCTCTACACGCATGTCAAAAAGCAAGGTAAGCTGCTCATAAAACCAACAATCTGATTCAAACATTTTGTTGACAATACCACCTGACTAAAGTTTCTTTTTATTTTCACATAGGTCATTTGAATCTAGTGGGTTTAAAATTTGTGGGTCATGGTTCTTGGATCATTTGCAACTTGTGTATCAATTTGTTCACGCATAAGATTGAAGGTCATCTTCCATTTTATTATATTTATGAAACCTCTCGTGTGTTCGATTGTTTTGACTCTTTGTTGGACATCATATATGAAACTTCCATAAGATATCTTGTATGAAGTCTGAACTAATAAGAAAAAGAACAATGAAAATATCATTTACAAATCATGACAATAAGGGAAATCATTTAATCAAATAATAAAAATAAGTAACGAAATGATTTTCATCATTTATCAAAGTGACAATGAAATATATAAGTTGATTAAATTATAAAATTTTCAAGCCCACGTTAGATAGCTATCACAATCTAATAGGGTCATTCCTCTTAAATTGATATGTAATCTCATTGCGAGTGTACAATTTCATTGCCAAAAAAATCACAAAAAAGGATAAAAGAAAAAAAAAAAATATATATATATATATATATATTGATGCCTACTGCTTTAATAGGTAATCCTTGGATAGTACATTTTAATTGTGAGGTTTTATCATGCAAATATATTCATTGTTCATGTGTAGTGCATGATTGATATTTTCACAAACATATCACTGTCAAATTAGTAAGAGCATGAAATATGACCCTGTATACTTGATATTTTTTCCTTTACTAGTCATAGTGGTGCTAAAATTTTATCCTTTTTTTCAGGGATCATTCAACCGAGGGTGATTTGACACCTAAATTAGATATTGAATTTGACAGTCTAAAAAAAGTATGGAAGTTTTGAGTTACATCTACTGAGAGAACTGGATTTGATGCAAAGAAATATGATTTTACTAAAAGTAAAAAAAAATAGAACCATACTTTCTGACAAATATGTTTGCTATAAAGAGAATTTGCGAAAACAAGACAAAAGTGACAATATGACCACCAATCCTTATCTTAAAACTAAGAATAATTGCAAAATAAGAATAGATGTTGCACTTGTGGATGGAAAATATAAAATATAATATCAATGTATTTGTTAAGGAGCATAATCAACCCGTTTTATCTCCCAAGAACGGTTCATATGTTAGCATCTCAACATAGATTGATTGAAGTGCAAATCCATGAAATTGAGTTAGCAAAGAAATCTAGACTTCAATAGAAAACCTCCTTTCAGTGGATAAATAAGCATGTCACAGGAAGGGCTAATTTTAGCTACACTCTAGAGGATGCAAATAATTATCTTTAGTCTAGAAGGCAAATGAACATAAAGTACAAAGAGACTGGATGTTTATTATAGTATTTTCAGGAACAATTGGCAGAAAATTTATCATTTTATCATACTTACCAGATGGATATGGAAGAACTAATTACAAATGTATTTTGGGTGAATGCATAAATGTTGATTAACTATATTTATTTTGGTGAAGTGATAATATATAATACAAATTGTGATCATAAATCGCTTGCAATATTCTCTAGACTCAATCAATATAGAGTATTGGTAATTTTTAAGGTAGTGTTGTCATATGATAAAACCACTGAATCTTTTAAATAACTATTGGAGACTCTCTTAGGGATTCATAAGCAAAAAAAAGCCTTTAACTATTTTTACAAATCAAGATCAATTAATGGCAGGTGTATTATGTCAGGTGCTTCCAAAGACATAGTATACATTATGCACATGACATTTAAAGCAAAATGAGATAAAGTATCTTAAAAACTTGATGAAAAGTGGATTACGTTTTTTAGCTGACTTTACAAAGTGCATGTATGAGTACGAAAAGGACACCCAATTTAAAAAAGCATGGAGCTGATTGTTATCAACTTATAATGTACAAGAAAATACATGGTTGGCTTCAATTTGCAAGATAAAGGAGAAATAGGCGTGGTATCATATGAAGAAAGCTTTCACTTTAGGCATGCGGAGCACATAGTTAAGTGAAAGCATCAATGCTGATTTCAAAAGTTGCACAAGAGCAAGTATGGACATTAACCAATTTTTCAAGAATTTTGAACATGTTGTGGAAGATAAAAGATACAATGAATTGAAGCGTAAGTTTGAGTCATAGCAGAAAATGGCTCGACTAATTGTCTATAGCTCACTTATCCTTAGAAAAGTTTCTCAGATTTACACGGCTCCTACCTTTGACTTGTTTTAAGAATAGTGGAATCTATTTGTAGCTGCCTATATAAAGCATAGAAATGAGATTGATTCAATGTATAACTATGTTGTTGGTGTGGTTAACAAAGAGAGAGAATGTAGAGTTCAGTTTAACCCAAGTAATGGGTCAATTTCATGCAGTTGTCAGAGGTTTGAAACTGTTGAAATATTGTGCTACCGTGTGCTAAAGGTATACAATACTTGAGATGTGGAAAAAACTCTTTAAGCAGCTCATATTAAAAAGGTGGACAAAAAAATGCAAGGAGTTGTGTCATACATAATAGTAAGTGTGAACACTGTATTTTGTCCGAACAAGCTACAAAAATAATAACAAAAAATACAAACAAAAAAGAACAAAAGAAAGAAAATAGAAAAATAGGAGAAAATGAAAAACAAAAAAAAAATAATAAGAGAGCTTTAGAAAAACAAAAAAAAATAATAAATAAATAAAAATAAAAATATAAAAAAACCCCAAGCGATAAAAAAAATCAAATCAAATCAAAAAAATCAAAAAAGGAAAAATCAGAAAAAAAAAAAAAAAGAGAAAAAAATAAAGCAAAAAAAATCAAAATCAGAAAAAAAAAATATATGTAGAAGGGCCAAAATGCAGGTAACCTTGCGTTTTGACCCAGACCCGTTTTGACCCACTTTCGAGCGTCTGCCTCGTGCCAGTAGAAAGCAGAGAGGCAGATAGACACAAACAAACGCAAAAAAGGAGGGAGGCAGAAACGAAAACAGGAAACAGAGAGGAAAGGGACGCATCTCTGAGATTCAAAAAAGAGGAAAGGAGCAGAGCTGAGACAGAGAGGGAGAGATCGAGGAAGAGAAAAATCGGAGGGAGGCAGCAACAGGGGCTTCTGCTGGAGGGATTTCGAATCGATAAAAAAATCGAGGGAGACAGAAGGGTTCGATTCGAAAAAATCGAGGAGGGAGACTCGAATAAAAGGGCGAGAAAGAACAGAGATCGAGGAGGAAGGGTTTTCTGGAGAAAAGGGGAAGCCTTCTTATTTAAAGGCCGAGACTCGAGAGAGGGGAGAGGTTGAAAATTTGGGGGTTCGAGAAAGAGGCCAGATTCAAATCGAAGGAGAAATAGCAAGGGGGCGACTGGAGGGGTGAAAAGCGAGAGGAGAGGCAGAGAGAAGAGATGGAGTTGGGGGGCTGATTGGCTTCGAGGATCGAAAAATTAGAAAAGAAGCAAGAAAACAAGAGTGAGTTTGAGATTGAAAGGAGAGACCTCAAGACCGGAATATGAAAAGCGAGCGATTGGGAGGTGATCCAGAGAGGAGGAACGAAAGCCAAAACTCACTCAGAGGTACGTAGAGGCATTTCGTTGATTTCTACTCATATCCTAGTCTGCTACTTGCTGGAAATTGCATATTGGGTCTATTCTGCTTACTGGTTTTTGATTCTGCCGCATTGATTCCAGAATCTAACCTTTTTCTACTGATGGGTGTCTTGGTTACCATGTTTTGAATTCCACCTTTTTGGTTCTGACTTTACTCGAAAAATCATAATATACTCGTGAATGGAATGATCGAACTGCAAAGTTCGCCAGTCTCAGGCCCGAATTTAGGATGGTCATGGTTTCTGATTTATTAATTTAGCCTGATTCTCTTTTTGAAAAAAAGCTTATGTGAATGTATATTGTTGGTTCCGGTTCTGTGTCTGATGTAGAGTTCTGCACCGTGTTGCAGCAGGCTTCTTAATCATGTTGTTTGGCACCTAAGTGCACCGTAGATGAATGAGTGTATATTGTTAATTTAGCCTGATTTTCTTTTCGAAAAAAAGCTTATGTGAATGTATATTATTGGTTCTGGTTCTGTGTCTCATGTAGAGTTCTGCACCTTGTTGCTACAGGCTTCTTAATCATGTTGTTTGGCACCTAAGTGCACCGTAGACGAATGAGTTCTGATGCTATTAGCATGACTTAACTCGGGCTTTAAAATCTAAATTTTGCAATTAGATCCTATTCGGAATATGCCTGCTATGCCTGTTGGGATTAGCATGATTTGGTTTAAGTTTGAGTCAAAGTCTCGGAATCAAACCTGCTTAGAGTATGCCTGCTCCTGTGGTGATTTTTAGTGTGATTTCAGCTTGATTCCTAGCTTGAATTCTGTCAAGTGTTCTTGGTGGCCCCAATGATATTTGTACGCATTTTTTTTAGCATGATTTTTAGTATAAAATTGGTTCGGAAGTCATGGAAACACTTGTTGCCCACTCATTTATGTTATAATTCATCAGCACAATAACTTCTATTCCTTTTGTTTCTAGTATGTGTGAGGCTGATGAATTGGTGAAGGGGAGAAAATGGGGAGCTGTGCAGAAATGAGGTGGTGGCAAGGTAAGATACTCCATAGGTCGAGGCAAGGTGCTCCAGGGAAGGAAAGGATCGTGCAGCAGCAGATTCAAGGTACCAAAAGACTTAGGGAAGGCATAAGGAAGATGAGAGATGAAGGCCCACTCGAGAAGGCTAGCTGGTTTTGTATTTCAATTTACATGTTTCTATATTTTTATTTTTTTTTTCTTAATTCTGATTTTATCTTATATCTTCCTCTTCATACCGAATACGATGTTTAATTGGCACACAAACACACACAACACAAATATTTGGGTGTCTACGTTGCTATATTGTCATTTCTTATTTTAGTTTTCTTTTCTTTTCTTTTTTTTCATTTCACCTTTTAGAATTGCCGTGTGAGATTTCTTATCCCCTCGGACCCATAGGAATCATCCAAGGATCATGTGGGGCACTAAAGCCTCCTTGGTATCCACTAGGTATTGGATTTATATTTTAATACGGGTTGGGTTTCAACGGCCCACGAGAAATTTTGTTTTCAAAAGGATTTCAAAAAAAAAAAAGAGGAAAGAGAAGAAAATAAATCAAATTAGGCTTTGACAAAAAGGAATTAAATATCTTTTGTTTGGTTTGCAAAAATGAGAGAATGGTCAAATATTGTTCCAAATCCTCGAACCAGGTAATCAACAAAATAAATAAAAAAAACTAATCTATTTAGAAGTTAAGTTTAAACCTTTTGAAACAAGAACAAAGATAAAAAAGGAAAAAAACAAAAGAGTCTTGCTCAATAAATAACATAAAGTTTTCAAAACTAAAATATAGTTTTTCATATTTCCCAAAGGCTTGCCTAAATCAAAAGAAAATATGAAAAAAAAATGAGGCATATCTAAAAAAAAAAGGATCAAAATAGGAGAAAGAATAAAGAAACGAAATTAATTTAGTCTTTGCAAATCAATGCATAAGAATCAATTTTAAAGTCATTTTGATCGCAATGGTCTAAATGGATCTCATGTTCTTTCTCTTAATCAAAACAAAAATAATAATAATAATGAACAAGTAACGAAACTCAAAAAAGAATGAACAATAACAACAATAAGGGAGCGCAAATCAATCATCTAAACTCTTCTCAAACCATTTTGTTTCAAATAGAATAAAATAAAAAAAGGAAAAAATGAAATGTCAAAAAAATAATAAGAAATTTAAAATGGAGAAAAGTAAAGAAGTGGAATTAATTCGGTTTTCATAAATTAAAACATACAAGGCAATTTCGAAATCATTTTAATTATGAAAACCTAAAAGATTTTCATATTCTTTCTCTTCTCGCCACGGTAAAAAAAAAGACAAAAAAAAGAGACGAGGAAAAAAATGCAAGAAAAATATAACAAAAAAAACAACATAAACAAAACAAAGACAAACAAAGAGTAAAGAGTAAAAACAAAAAAAAAACTAAACTAAAAAGAAGAAAACAAAAAAAAACAAAAAACAAATTGAAAATAAAAACATCAAATAAAAAAACCAAACAAAAACAACAAGAAAAAAAAAACAAAACATCAACCCTCGACCAAACTACGTAGACTTTAATTCTTCTGAAGGGTACGTAGGCCCTAGGCTCTTATCCTAGGTCAAGTCCGCTCTTGTAAATAATCATTTTCTTTTGATTTTATTTCCTAAATTTCTTCCCGTTTATTCTAAATTTCATTCCTTTAATCTCTTTCACTCTTAATCTTATTTCACTTAATTTCTTTACGTCTTATGTTGCGTGTGATTTGCTAAGGAGAATTAGAATAGATTAAAGGCCATAGTAATTCTGCACAACTAACTTAGGTAACCGTTCTTAGTAACAAGTGTTGTGGGGTGCCTAACACCTTCCCCACTCACAACCGACTTCCGAATCTATTTTCTGGCTCGCAGATCACATTTTTTTGATATTCCAAATTGAAAGGTTTTTTCCAAAATTTTGCTTTTTCAAAAAAATAAAAATTTGGTGGCGACTCTACTTTTTTTACTACATTTTAATTTTGATTTCGATTTAGGCGTCGCGCAGTCGCATTTTCGGGTGTGACAGTAAGGAGAATGAGGTACAAGTAAATCCTATGCATGAAAATACACAACAATGTAGACAATTTTGTCCTATGATAATAAGACTAGCAATTAAGGTATCTGATTGTCTTGAAACATACTCATTAGTTCATAAAATCATATTAAAACTAAGTAAGCAAGTGGCAAATCTTCATTAGAATAGACCATATACAAACAATAAGTCGTACAAGCATGGCATAACCAACAAAGTCTATTGCAGAGTCAAAGGGATTTGAAATATGAGATGGCATAAAGAAGAATAAACTACGAAGAGTTAGATTGAGAAACTATATAAAAGAAGAGATGTATCAGATAGAGATTCACAAACTTGTAGGACCATGATATGGATATACCTTCATGTCTTATTTTATTTTATTTTTGATAGTTCAATAAATCTTAATGTCTTATTTTAGGAACTCAAATGCAAGCAAGCTCCTCCACCACAGCACTTCGGTCACTAACTCCATTTGCAACCCTAACTTATGTTACATTCTTCATATAGATGGGAGTGAATTAACGTATAGAGAATTATTGCTAGTTAAAACAGTTAATTTTTCAAAACTTATATGTCATTATTAAATATTTATTACATATGATGTGATCAATATTCGTTTATAATATAGGTACTAATAGATTCTTCAATGCTATCTCTAAAAGCATTAGAGTTCAGTAGAGATATTTTAGGATGTATAAAATACTAAATTAATCACTAACAATAAAATAATCACTTTTATTGCTCTCAATATATTAGTTACAATGAATACTTTAACACAATATTCTATTTTGGTTCACATAATACATCTATATTTAACTTTATACATAGTAAAACTATCACATTTTTTTTATTTATATTACATTTTAAATCCTACCTTTCATTTAGATTCATATAACAATATCACTTCTTGCATTATAGCACTTCTTACATCTTCTTTCAAGTGTCAACAATAAAGGTCCTTATCTATTTATTTCTCCTTACATATTCAAGTTCAACAAGACAACTTGTAAGAGAGATGAGTCATAGGTATGTTTTGAGCAATATCTATAATTAGTGAAAATATTAATTCAACTATTACATTTTGTAATCAAGAATTTCATGCACAATTTGTAGTTCAACCAAAGTAAAACATTTTGTAGGTCATGCAAATTTTTGCAATTCAAAAAAAAAAAAAGTTTACATGCATAAAACTCTTGATTACAAAATGTGATAGTTGAACTAATATTTTTATTAATTATAAGTATTACTCGGAATATGTCCATGATTCATCTCTCTTACAAGTTGGTTTGTTGAACCTACTTATGTAAAGAGGAATAAATAAATAAGGATCTTTTGCTGCTGACACTTGAAAGAAGATGCAAGAAGTGATATTACTGTATGAATATAAGTGAAGGCTTAGGACTTAAGATGTAATATAAATGAAAAAATGTGATAGTTTTATGATGTATAAAGTCAAAGATAGATATGCCATGTGAACCAAAAGAAAATATTACATTAAAGTATTCCTTGTAACTAACATATTGAGATCAATAAAAGAGATTATTTACCATTAGTAATTACTTTAGTATTTCATACCTCCTGAAATATCTCTATTGAACTCTAGTATTTCTAAAGACGGCATGGGAGAATCCATTGGTACCTATATTATAAATGAACATTGATTACATCATATGTATTAAATATCCAATAATACAATATAAATTATGAAAAATTAACTGCTCTAACCAGCAATAGTTCCATATAAGTTAATTCATTCCCATCTGTATAAGGAAATGTGGCATATGTTGGAGATGCAAACGGAGTTAGTACTCATATTTGAATGTCCTAAAATAAGATATTAAGATTTGTTGAACAATAAAAAATAAAAAATAAAATAAAATAAAAAAAGACATGAAGGTATATCTATACCGTGATCTTACAAGTTTGTGAATCTCTTCTTCTCTTATGTAGTTTTTCAACCCAACTCTTCGTTTGTTTATTCTTCCTTGTACTGTCTTTTTTTTTTAATTTCCTTTATTGTGCAACAGACTTTGTTAGTGATGCCATACTCATATGACCATCATTGTTTGTATGCGATTTGCTTACTTAGTTCTAACATATTTTTATGAACCAATAAGTACGCTTCAAGACAATCAAATATCTCAGTTGTTTGTCTTATCATCATGAGATAAAGTTCTCTATACTGTTATGTATTTTCACACTTAAGATCTATTTGGACCTCATTCCCTTTACTTATATAACACCATTGCTTGCATCTTTTATCCATCTTTTTAATATATACTACTTGGTAAGTCTTTTCACATCTTGAACATCGTATGCCTTCAACGCATGGCAACACAATATTCTAATAGTTTCAAACTCTAACGATTGCATAAAATTGACCCATTACTTGGGTCAAACTAATCTCTCTATTCTCCTTCTTTGTCAACTATACCAACAATATAGTCATGAAGCAACCTTATTTCTATGTTTTATACAACAACAATAACAACAACAAAGCCTTTTTCCACTAAGTGAGATCAACTACATGGATCAATCGACGCCATAAACATCTATCATAAATCATATTTTTAGATAAAATATTTAAATCTAAATCTCTCTTGATAATTTTTCATATAGTTTTTCTTGGTTTTCCTCTACCTCTAATTATTGAATTATTTTCCATCTCATTTACTCTCATAACTGGAGCTTCTATAGGTCTCTTCTCCATATAACCAAACTATCTAAGTCTCGATTCTACAATCTTTTTTACAATAGGTGCGACTTCCACTTTCTCTTTAATGCATTCATTTCTAATCCTATCTCATCTAGTGTGTCCACTTATCTAATGCAACATTCTCATCTCTGCAACACTAAACTTATTTTTTGTTGACCTTTTATTGCCCAACACTCAGTTCTATATAATATTGCAGGTCTTATAACTGTATGATAGAATTTACCCTTAAGTTTGAGTGGTACTCTTTTATCACAAATAACACCTGAAGCACTCCTCCATTTCATTCACCTCGCTTGAATCTTATGTTTTACATCTTCTTCTATTTCCTCGTTATGTTGTATGATGGATCCAAGATATTTAAATCGTGTAACTTGTGATAAGATATGTTCTTCAATTTTTACTTTTACACTAGAAGTGGTGTGTCTCTTACTAAACTTACACTCCATATACTCTGTTTTACTTCTACTTAAATGAAATTCATGAGCTTCCAAAGCTAGTCTCGACCTCTCCAACTTCTCATTCATTTCCTCTCCTGATTCTCCAACTAGGATAATATCATCTGCAAAAAACATGCACTGTGGCACCGGCTCTTAGATATGTTCAGTAAACACATCCAAGACTAAAGTAAGAAGATAAAAGCTCAGAGTTGACCCTTGATGTAGACCTATAACTATCAAAAAATCTTCCGTAAGTCTACCTTTTGTTACTACGCTAGTTGTAACCTTATCATACATGTCTTGGATTGCTCAAATATAAGCTATACGAACTCCTTTTTTCTCCAAAACCTTTCATAGAACCTCTCTTGGCACTCTATCATATGCTTTTTTTAAATTGATAAACACCGTGTGTAAATCTCTTTGATTCTCTCGATATCTCTCAATTAATTTTTACAACAAGTATATTGCTTCCATAGTTGACCTTCCTGGCATGAAATCAAATTGATTCTCCGTAACTTGAGTCTCTTTCCTTAACCTTCGCTCAATTACTCTTTTTCATAATTTCATAGTATGATTTATGAGTTTAATTCCTCTATAATTTGCACAATTTTGAATGTTCCCTTTACTCTTATAAATAGGGATTAAAGTACTTTTCCTCCACTCGTCTTTCATTCTCTTATCTCATAATTTTATTAAATAATTTTGTGAATTAACTTATACCTTTCACTCCTAAACCCTTCCATATTTCAATGGGTATATTATCCAATCTAACTGCTCTGCCATTCTCCATTCGCTTCTGATGCTTCTTTTACCTTTACTTCACAAATCCTACGATAAAAAATATAATTTTGATCCTCTACTTTAGTGTCTAACCTATCCGATTGCAATAAAATCTCATGCCTTTTATTAAAAAGCCTATGAAAATAATCTTTCTACCGTTCTCTGATATCTTGTTCCGTGACCGACACTTTTCCTTCTTCATCCTTGATACATTTCATTTGGTCCACGTCTCTTGTCTTTCTTTCCCTACTTTTAGCTACCTTATAATATTTTTATGTTTTATACAAACAGTTGCCAATAGATCTCACTGTTCTGAGAAGAGGTCAAAAATAGTAAGTATAAGTGAGTTCTGGACAATTAGTTGAGGAACTTTTTACTGACTCAAAGTCACACTTCAATTCATTATATCTTTTATCTTTCACAACTCGTTTGAAATTCCTAAAAATTTAGTTAATATCCATACCTACTCTTGTACAACTCTTGACATCAATATTGACGCTTTCACTTAGCTACGTGCTTTGCATGTCTAAAGTGAAAGCCTTTTTCATTTAATACCACACCTATTTTCCTTTCATCTTATAAACTAAGGTCAACCATGTATTTTCTTACACATCATAAGTTGATAACAATCAACTCCATGCTTCCTCGAACTAGTTGTTCTCTTCGTACTCATACATACACTTTGTAAAGTCGATTAGAAAATATGATCCATCCTTCATCAAAATTTCAAGATATTTTATCCCATTTTACTTTGAATGCCATATACATAATGTATGCTTTGTCTCCGAAAGCACTGGCATAATGCACCTCCTATTACTTGATCTTGGTCTGTAAAAATAATTAGAGGCTTTTTTTTGCTTATGTACCTCTAAGCAAAATTTCCAATAACTAATTAAAGAACCCAATAGTTTCATCATATAACAATGCTTCCTTAAAAATTACCAATCCTCTATAGTGATTAAGCCCAGAGAATATCGCAAGCAGTATATCATCACAATTTATATTATATGTTATGTCCAATACTACCACTTCACCAAAATAAACATAATCAATTAACATTTACATATTTATCTAAAATACATTTGTAATATGTTCTTTCATATCCATCTAGTAAGCATAATAAATTGATAAATTTGTTATCAATTGTTCTTGAAAATAGCACAACAAAATCTAGCATTTCTGTACTCCATACTCCTCTACCTTTTAGATTTAAGATAATTATTTGCATCCTCTTGAGTGTAGTCAAGATTAGCCCTTCCTATTACATGCCCATTCATCCACTAAAAAGAGGCTTTTTGTTGAAGTTCAAATTCTTCTACTAACTCAATCTCATGGACTTGCACTTCGGTCAATCTATATTGGAATACTAATAATAAAATGATAAATTTGTTATCAATTGTTCCTGAAAATAGCACAACAAAATCTAGCCTTTTTGTACTCCATACTCCTCTAACCTTTTATATTTAAGATAATTATTTATATTCTCTTGAGTGTAGTCAAGATTAGCCCTTCCTATGACATGCCTACTCATTCACTGAAAAGAGACTTTTTGTCGAAGTTCAAATTCTTCTACTAACTCAATCTCATGAGCTTGCACTTCAGTCAATCTATATTGGAATACTAACACGTGAATTGTCTCTGGGAGATAAAGTGGTAATTATACTCCTTAACAAAGACATTGACCTTATATTTTATATTTTTTATCCACAAGTACAACACTCATTCTTATTTTGCAATTGGTCTTAGTCTTAGGACAAGAATTGGTGGTTATACTATCCCTTTTGTTTTATTTTCGCAAATGCTTCTTATAACAAACATATATGTCAAAAAGTATAGTTCCATCTTTCTTACTTTTAGTAAAATTATATTTCTTCACATCAAATCCGATTCTCCCAATATATACAACTCAAAACTTTCATACTTCTTCTAAATTGTCAAATTCCAAACCTAGTCTAGATGTCGAATCACCCTCGATCAAATGATCCTTAAAGAAAAGGATAAAACTTTAGCCCCCACAGTGACCCATAAAGAAAAAAAAATCAAATATATAAAGTCATGTTTCATACTCTTACTAATTTGACAAATCTATGCTTGTAAAAATATCAACTATGCATCATACAAGAATAATAAATATATTTGCATAATAAAATCTCCCAGTTAAAATGTGTTGTTAAAGGATTACCTATTAGAGTAGTAAGCATCAATTGTTTTTTCTTCTTTATCATTTTTTATTTTTTTTTCAGTAATGTAATTGTACACTCGTAATGGGGCTACAAATCAGTAAGAGGGGAAGAATTCTAATAGATTGTGATAGCTATCTAGCATGGGCTTGAAGAATTTATGATTTAATCAACTTATATATTTCATTGTCACTTCGATAAATGATAAAAATGATTTAATAACTTATTTTAATTATTTGATTAAATAATTTCCCCTATTATCCTGATTGTAAATGGCATTTTTATTGTTTTTTTTTCTTATTAGTTCAGACTTCATTCAAGATATCTTATAAAGGGTTCATATATGATATACAACTAAAAGGTAAAACAATCTAATACACAGAAGGTTTCATAAAAACAATAAAATGGAAGATAGCTTTAAATCTTATGCAAGAATAAATTGATCCACAAGTTGCAAGACCCAAGAACCATGACCCACAAGCTTCAAACCCACCAAATTCAGAGGATGCAAAGAGATGCGAAAATGAAAGGAAATTTTAGTCAAGTAGTATTGTCGACAGAATGCTTGGATCAGGTTGCAAGTTTTGTGAGCTACTTACCTTGATTTTGACATGCATGTAAAGCTTGCACAGAAATCCAAACGTATCCATCTTAATAAAATAGTGTATTTTACACTGTGCATCTCGGAAGCAAGATGCGAAGGATTGGGATGCATTAGTATTCTACGCATTAGGAATAAATAGTATAATGTAATCAGTAAAAGGAATAGTTTTCCAACATTTATATTGATATATTGATGATGAATATTTCGGTATTTTAAAAACTTGAAATTTAATTCAATTTTGATAGCCACAGCAAACACGAAACAATAGAACCAATTAAGCAACTATGGCTAAAATAATGAGTAGCAAAATTGAGGAAAAAACCCACAATAATGACAAATAAGAAACACAACAATGGACGAAATCAATAATGCATAGATTAGGTATATGTAATAAGAAAGTTGGATATTTGTTACTCATGAAAGTTAGCGGTCACAAGGGGAGCATGAATACATATTGAACATACCTTGCAAGTAAATACTGAAATGAACGTCCTGGTTTCGCAGACCACCTTGACAGAAAGTTCTAGCAATGAAGACCTCAAATAAAAGCAAAATAATGAAACTTAAGAAGGGAAAAAAATACACAGATACAATCTAGTTAAGCAGTCCAAAGGGAAGGATGAATAGAAATTGTAGACACGCTGTAAGTAAAAACTGGCCTGAAGATACTGATTGATCTGAGAAAAGCACTTCTAGAAGAACATGGAAGAGGGAAAAACTTGGCTGTGAAAAAGAAGAAAAAAGGATCCAACTCTGTTTATATAAGAAAACGATCTGGCTCCTCTGTTGCACGCGATCTGGATTGTTCAGCTTGCATTTGGATATTTCAGATTTTTTTTTGTTTTATCATCATTTTTTTAAAAATCTATAATTAAAAAATTGTCTTTATTTTGTGTTATGCTTTATTTTCTAAAGAAAAATAATTAAAATATAAAAAAAATTAATTTAAACTGTCGAAATACAATTTGAACAGTACAAATCACACCACCTCACAACAGCATATTTGCTTTGTTGAGAAAACCCCAAACAATAAAATATTCTTTCCAAAAACTATTCTCATCGTTTGGTACGTAAAATGTTAAAAAAAGAAATAAGAATATAAAAAAATAATTTTGTAAAAAATATTTATAATATTTTTATTTTTAATTATTGAATAATGATTGATAGATAATATTAAATAATAATTATAAAAGTAAGAGTAAAATTTTACCAAACTTTTCAATTTATTTTTCTCTTCTGTTGACAAACCAAACCAAACAAGCCGTAATCGTGTGAGTGTTATTCTCATCACTATCCCTAACTATAATGATGATCCAGCTGTTAGGTTAAAGAGTTGTCAATTAAAAAAATTGGGAGGGGGGAAATCGAAATGATCTAGATATCTGTAAAGTAGAAATAGTAAAATATAGGATATACAAGTTCTTTAAATTGTAGGAGGAAAAAAAAATTAATGATGGAGTGAAGCATTAAAGTGAATTATTAACAGTAAAATCAATGAGAAAACTGAATGAGCCGAAGTTTAAAAATACACATAAAAGGTAAAACAATTAATTATCTTGCAGTGTACAGAGAAATAAACAGCGGAACAAATTGAAAAGGAAAACTTGAACAGCAAACGAAATGAAAGCCCGAAGATATTATCTGGCAACAAAAATCCATACCAACAGAAAACTGGTAATAAAATTAAACAAAACAACATAAATATAAATGGATTATCTGGCAAGTCGTCCATAGCTTTAGACATAGTATTTTTAATGTAGCATGATAATTATTTCAGTATTTTTAAAATTTGAAATTTAATTCAATCTTGATAGCCACAGCAAAGAAGCAGCAATAGAACCAATTAAGCAACAACATCCACAACAGAGAAATAGAACATGCAATGGAGGAAATGTAGATTCGAGTGTTGAATAAAATAATCGTAACAAATATACAACCAATAGAACCAATTAAGCAACTATGGACAAAATAATAAGTAGCAAAACTGAGGAAATAACCCACAAAACTGACAAATGAGAAACGCAATAATGG
The DNA here is from genome assembly GCA_026724425.1 of Erythrophleum ivorense. Taxonomy (NCBI): domain Eukaryota; kingdom Viridiplantae; phylum Streptophyta; class Magnoliopsida; order Fabales; family Fabaceae; genus Erythrophleum; species Erythrophleum ivorense. Next base: position 12,186,203 of record JAIUCV010000020.1, read on the forward strand.
ACAAAATCAACAGTGCCTAAATCAAACAACTAACTGAAATTAGTGTGCATATGATGAAAGATCTGGAATGGAAGAGCTTCTACCTACGACGTCTCTATCAGGCAGTATACCAGAAATAATCCTGACCATTCAGCTTGCATCTTGAACAGATCCTGAAACGAAGGAAAGCATGAGCAATGGTAACCAACAATGAAGCAACAGAAGCATTGTAGGGCAAGGATGAAGAAAATAGAAGCAATAAAGGAGAAATAAGAGGAATAATAGAGGATTCTAGTCAATTAGAAGGAAGTTCTTCGTCATAGGGGGGAATCAGAATTTGGTGGCGATCGAGGTTGCGAAATCACAAACTGGTATTTTGCAAATTTCTTCAGCCAGGGCCACAGTTGAAAAGAGATGAACAAAGGGTTTAGATCACTTGAAGTTGCGCTTGTCTGAAGTTCTGTGAAGTTGCAAAATCATAACCGTTTGTCACTTTAAGGGTTGAGATGATGCCACGTGGCCCATATGATCAAAACTTACAATTTGTTTGGACTCTGAGGCCGAGAAAACGCAGGGGACTTGCGCTTGGGAGCCATGCCTCCTCTGAGCTCCGCCTCTTCGGAGCTTCTCCTCCACCAAGCTTCTAATCCACACCATATGCATTTGACCAATAGCTTCGATGTCGATCCATATACTTGACATGTCCTCCCTCGAAGCAATTTTTGGTTTTGGTTGATGGCTTTGATTTCGATGCATATGGTTTTGGTTGATTTCGATCCAATAGCTTCGATGTTGAGCCATATGGTTTTGTTTGATTTCGCTGCATGTCCTCCCTTCAAGCAATTCTGATCCACATCACATCCATGTACATTTTTTTCTTTGATCATTTTTTGTTTTTTAAAGAATTTTGGTTTTGGTTGATGGCTTTGAGCAAGCCGCTTTTCCAAATTGGTAGCTCCAAAACGTATTTAATTTTTCTTTTAGCCACAAAAAAAATGTATTTAATTTTGGAGAACTAAATGTTGAAAATTGTTTCTTCAAAAAGATATTTCAAGATGAAATCATACGTAGCTCAATATGTGTGGAAGATTTGAGATTGGCTATATTACTCCTTTTATGTTTTCTGCTGGTAATATTCTGGATTGGGAGATTTGTACAGTACTTGTCAAGAAATTTGTAGGATAAAGTACAGCACTTGTCAAGCAAACATGAATTATGTTTTCATTTTCCTAATTCTATTTGACTTCTATCAACCAAACTTTATTTATCTGACTCTATTTGACTTCATTTATTTGATTGTATTTGGCTTCAAATTTATGTGTAAACAGGGGAGTGCATGGTTAGATTAGTATCTGAGAGAGTGAAAATCTTCTTCCACCTGATAAAATTTCCTTGCTGTTGATGGAGAGAATGGCGCCAGCTGAGAGAACTCAATTTGAGGGGGAAAAAAACATAGCAATGAGCCAGAGAAGGGTGAAATTTTCCCCTGATAAATCCTTATCACAGAACATTGCGTTTTTGGCCCTCCAACTGTTGATTTCCCCTCCTCGCATCAATGGCTCCAGCTTCATCAGATCCACCTCTTATCCCAGTCTACTACGTCACCCATTCACTTAACCAAACGTGCCGCTTAATACAACTTCAAAAACACTTTAGAACAACGCAATTTCAGAATATCTGAATCCATGAACGAAGGAAGGAGAGGGGGGAATGATGCAAAGTAGAAGGTGAGAGTACATGAAAATCTGAGTTGAAATTTAAGATTTGAAATTAAATTCTTGCTTCACCAGACGGATCAAATGACCAACAAAAAAAAATTAATGCAAAAAAGGTGCTTGTTTGAATAATAATTGGTGATTTATGTTTGAAGAGAATCAAGTTTAAAAGTATGAATTTATGTGACAAGATAACTCGCTTACTAATTTTGTAAAAATTTTGTGGATGATTAAGTTCTACATTTTATCAAAAATAGTTTGATTCAGCGAAAATTAAAAGGGGTAAAAAAAAAACTTCGACTAAGCGAGAAAGCATATATTATTAAACAAAGAAACCTAGATCCATAATAAGAAGATGAATTTGATGATACTTGAAAAAAATAGTAAAGTAAATTATATGGGTTTTTTTATGAATTTATGGAAAATTACATAGATTTTTTTAAAAATTTTTAAAATATAGTTTAATTTATTTTTACTAGAATACTCTTAAATAAGTTAAATAAATAAAATTTTAATTAATCATATATTTAGGTTATTAAAAAAAATTTAATCAAATAATATAAAATTGGATAAAAGTGAAGTATAACTTTTTTTTAATAAAAATTTATTTATATTTTAAAAATAAAAAATTATATAATTTCAACAAAATCTAAAAAAAAAATTATGTAATTTATTAAAAATAAATAGCATTTGTCGAGTTTAGTAGCCAGACTTCAAGTTTTATGTTGCATTTTGAAAGGTTCCCAGGGACAAAAGTTTTCTGTTTAGTTTGGTTATTATCCTTATTGGTCTAAAGTATGGTTGCAATCTGGGGAGTCCATATTTTATTACCTTCATTAATAATAACTAAAAATATCGTTCGTATACTATTATTTCAATTTCTTGAATGGTAAGAAGATTTAAGGGATTGGAATAGAGAAATGTATATTAAATCTACCTATAATAACGTTCAATTATCCGAAATAGAATTTTGAAAAATTGGCTAACCGATGGTATTCAAATAAAGATCTTTTTTCCTTTTCGTCTGAAATCTTGGCACAAATATAGATCTAAGCTACGATCCCTTCCAATGAAATAAAAAAAAGCAAAAAAAATGAATTTTTTCTTTTTTCCAGTTTTCCGAATGGAAGTAGAATTGCTCTTTTCTTCTTTTCCCCGAAACCAACTTTCTTTTTTTGATCCTATTTTTAAAGAACTTAAAAAAATAAAAATAAAAATCTTTTTCTAATTCTAAAACCTTTGGTATAGGTTCAAATTCTATTGGACGCAAACTATTTGCATATATATTGATATTAATTTAATTTCTATATTTATATGTCAAAAAAAAGATTTTGAATGATTTGAATTTAACAAAAGGCACTTGAACTTTTAGAATAATAACTTAACTTATATACATAAGTTATACACAATTTATATCTTGACTTTTTATTTTTTTATAGAATCTTATAAAATCGTAGATTTCTTTAAATATAAAATTTAAATATAAAAATAGATTCCAAAATGGATTAATATAATTAAATACCATGGTTGCAATCTGGGGAGTCTAATGTGTGATCGAGAAATCCACCACGATGATAACGTCATAAGGGCACACAGTCACCACAATTTAAAACCATAATAAATTAAAACAATATTGTGATTAGGAAAGTAGAACTTACCTAGCAAATTGGGACGGGGTTCCTAGAAAAGGACATAACTTAGGTTTGTTAGGATAACTCCAAAGAAAGGCCCCACAGATTTAAGGTTTATATAAGTTGCAAAAAAATTATGAAAAATACTATGTGCACATATAGTTAATAATTAGGATCTATTTTGTAAATGTATAGAGTAACACACACACACACACATATATCAGATCTCAGCCGTTGGATATACACGTATCTATTGGAGGAAAAAAAAGTTATTGTAGCGCTAAGTTAATTGACAAGTGAAGTTAGTGACTAGGTTGTTTGGAATTGTTGTAAATTCTTTTTATTTTAAAATAGTACTTTTTTAGAAAAAAAATAGAAGGAATAATGTGAGGAAAAAGTAGTTTGTATTTGGCAAAATCATTTGATAAAAAATTTTACTAATACTATTGTGTTAGGAAGATTTTTTTTTAAAGTAATTTTCACTATCAAATTATTAAAATTACAAAAAAGGCCATGTATAGATTTGATTTTGCAATTAACATTATTTTATTATTGAATAAATGATTTTAAATATTTATTATGGTTAGTTTTAATTAAGTTTCTAAAATCTATTTAATTAAAATAAATTAAAATCACAATAAATATATAACATATTTTAATCAAAATAACTATAAATAAAATTTAAAATTTAAAAATGAAAATACTTCAAAATAAGTACATAGAGACAGAAAAGGAGACTATAGATAGAAAAGGATAATAGGTAATATGATAATTAGTGATTTTGATTAACGGTATTTTTGTTTTGTAAAAAATATTTTTTTGCTCTTTACTTTGAAGGAAAAGTTATAATTTTCTGTTTCCTTCTCATAGCAAAAAAATTACTTTTGCTATCACTAAAAAGTAGCTTAAAAAAAATCCTTGGCCAAATTTTTTTTTAAAAGTACTTTTATATTTATTTTAAAAAATTAGTTTGTTATCACTAAAAATTTGACCAAAATAGTCTATAGCTTATAGATGCAAAAGGAATTTTTTAGGTGTAAAGAAAATAAATTTAGATAAATAACAAAATTGTTAATAAGGAAGTATTTGATATATTATTATTTTATATTTTTATACTACCTCCAGTTTTATATATAAAATTTTTTTTTGAAATATGATTTGGTTTAAAATATAAGAAACAAACTACTAATGTCTAGTATATTAATTATAGTATTTTAATTATACCTTTTATAAAATGAGTTTTTAAAATTTTGAGTAATAGCTGTCATTAATTTTTAGGAAAAAATATATATATTAAATATGAGTATTTTTAAAAAATAATTTTTATTTGGGATAAAATTAAAAAAAATTAATTACTTTTAATTAATTTTCTTAATTTTTATGAATTAATTAATTATTATATATATATATATATAATTGGAGGTAATAATATCTTAAAATACGATACCAACTAACAAGATTTTCATTTTTTTAGATGCAATCAAATGTTACACAAAATGATATTATCTCTAAGACAGTGATATTTAAATGACACCTGTTATTACACATGCCTATGCATATCTTGAATATCGATTGACCGCCGTCCAAGCATGACAAGATCACAAGATGAGAAGATATATACGTGTCCTATTGCATACTGCAGTGGTTGAATACCTCTATATATCAACAATATTCACAATTCCTCATGGTATTTAAAATCAGATTAACTCAGTTGATTTGATCAATTAGATCAAGAATAAATTTTTGCTTAATCTGATTAAATTTTAAAATCGAATAAGTCAAGAGTTAATAAAATTGGTATGAAGAAACTGGTAAAAATCAGATGGTTCAATGGATTAGGTGGTTTTTATTTTTATTTTTTTGGCCGTTAATTATTTTTCCTCCAAAATTTTTAGAGATAAGAGAAATAGATTGATAGTGTGTTTAGACATATGTTTGGGAAACTAAAATCACATTTGCCAATTATTATTACGCAGAAACAATACATTATTACTTTGTATAAGACTTAATTTTGGGAGATAAAATTCTTTTTTCAAACATGCACCTACAAGGGTGGTCTTACTCATGGAAGAAAAGATGATACTGTTTGAGTATTTTTTTCTAACATTCACATTCTACTCCTTACTTTGGCATTTAGTTTATAGGATAGAGAGATAAATGATTAAAGAAAAAAAAGTAATAGCGAAGAGTTGCTTCAAAAATGGCTTACCTAAATACTGAATGGTGGTTGGTGGAAATAACCCTCACACGAATTGCTTCTTGATTGAAGTTTGAAGTTTGAATATAATCCATTTGAATTGCTCGGAATGCGAAGACGAACGAGTGGCGAAGCTACCCATCTACTAACTTTGAACATTTTCATTTTTCATGAAAACAGCTATATGTAAAATAATAATAATATAATAATAAAAGTAAAAAAAAAAAAAAAAGGTAAGGTGTGTGCAAGAAAGGTGTGAACTATGCATATTGTGCATGATTGACTGGTGCTACCAATTTTCTCTTCAAGTACAATATTATCCCTACTCACTTTTATATATACATATATATATATATATATATACACACACAAACAACAACAACAAATTTAAACTCTTTCATATAATAGGAAATAAAAAATAGATCCTTTTACTAATGATAAGAGAGAATTTTTACAAAATTTAAATATTTTGTCTCATAGATATATAGTGGTTTTAATTTTTATAAATAATGAAATGTTTAAATTTTATTAGTATTTATTTGTTATATGTATGATATTACATTTTTAATATATAAAATTATAAAATATATATAATTAGTATTACAATTGAACCAAAAAATTATAAAATAATATTTTTATTGATTTAATGACTATTTAAAAACTTTTAATTATTTGAGCTAAAGATCCGTTACATAATGTAGCTCAAATTTGCTAATTGATGCATTTTTGTTTTCCTTGTTGGAAACGAAGTACAAAGTATGAAGAAGAGAAAGTAAAGAAAAAAAATTATAATAAGAATTGAATTCTTGACATCATGTTCACTTTAGTTTTAAAGAGTTAACCAGTGGATGTCATGTAAACTTTGAGCTCATGGGTGCAATTGTTGCATCTTTTATTGACAACTACACACAAATCTTTTGAGATGGATAAGAAATTATATAAATCTCTTTTGAATATCTTAAAATTATGTAATTTTTTTATTTTTAAAAAATATACAATAAAAAATTATCTTACATTTTATTTTAATTTTAAATTTTTTGACTAAAATAATTTTTATTAACTTAAATATATTTTCTTTAATTAAAAAAATTTTACATGAAAAATATTTCGGTCAAAAAATTTAAAAATAAACTAAAATATAAATATTTTTTATTTTAAAAAAATTTGTATATATTTTTTAAAAAAAAAAAAGTTATATAATTTTAACAAAATTTAAGAGAACTAAATCAGTGTAATTTAGTCAACGTATGATTTTGGAAGTAGATAGCGAAAATTCAAAGTGACCATTAAAATTTCCACGGAGTGCTTGACGGGGAAGGTAGAAGTCTTTGCCTCTTTCGTATAGAAATTGCTAATGAACTTTCGAACTTTTTGCCTCTTGCGTGTGTATAAATAAAGGCCCTTGGAGTGGAGTATGGTGCCATAGAATCGATCAGTATTGCAATTCTCTTTTGTTTTGACCCCATAGCCATGGATACATTCTTCTCAAGAAGGAACATTGCCACGTCTGCTGTATTGCTGGTTCTTGGAGTATTCTCCTCCACTGAACTACAATTTACAGGTCTCTCTCTCTCTCTCTCCACTTAATCACTTAACTTTGCCTTATATAATTATCTATGAACTCTCTCTCTCTCTCTCTCTTTCCCCTCACCTCTCTCTCTTCATTTAATCATTTGAGTTAGCCTTATATAAGTATTTATGAACTCCCTCTCTCCACTCAGTCACTTGAATTAGCCTTATATAACTATCAGTGAACTGAAAAAAAATTGACACTTCCATGATTAAGTCAGACAAAGACTAATCAATTTAACCGGGAAAAAAAAAAGACAGAATAGTGAGAGAATAATTAATATGCAGTAGGTTAAAATTTGGAATCCTATGGAATATTTTTAATTAATAAAATAATCATTAAATAAATATATATATATATATATATAAGCATGTTTCAGATTACTATTTATTTACTTTTTTTTTTAATGCGGGATCCACAAGTTTCTTTTTAATTTTTTAGTTTTTTTTATTATAGGGCCCACTGCCTTGTTTGTATGGTTGTGGAATAGACCGCTGACTTGTTTGTAACCGAATTGTAGGTCCACTTAATATTGCTTTTTTCCTACTTTTTTAAGGTATCATCACCTTATTCTTTGTGAAATAAAAATTTGAGCTTGACAAAATAATTTGAATTACATCTAAATAATTTTTATTATATATTATATTTTAACCATAAAATTATATATTTTAATAATTATTTATTAATAAAAATAAATTTATAAAAAATTCACGGTACAAATTTATGTTACAAATCTACCCATTTTTTACTAATTTGTTTAAATTTACAAGTTTGACAATTTTAATATGAAATCTATCTCTTTATCTCTCTACTTTTCATAGATTAATGGAGAAATTCATTAGTTATATCAACTGTATTTATTAAAAGTTAGTAAACTAATTTTGTAATTAATGCAAGGTACAAATTCAAGTGTGAAGTCAATCAGAAAAAAATACTTGATAGGCACATATTTTTAGCCATTAAAATTGGGAGTGAAACATAAAATATGGTAGGGATAATATATATATATATATATATGTATAAAGCTAAAATATTGTTTATAGACACTATTTATATTAATTTTTTAAAAAAATTTTGTACATTTTTTTAAATTTTGATTAATTGATACAAATCTACACATATCTATAAAGGGACCCCATTCTAATTTAAATATATATCTCAAGTCTCCTGTTACTCAAATATAAAAGAGATAGAATTTAAGACTAGACTCTTGAATTAGGTGCATGATTATTGATTCTTCACTAATCTATCAACTTTTTTGAAAAAAATTAATTTATCAGAATTTTTTGTATTATTCAACCTAAATGTTGGCTCCATATAATTGTATAGGACTCATGTTAATTACATGGTCCCATATCTAGTTTAAATTTTTTTAAAAAATAAACTAAAAAAATTTGAAGAAAAAAATTTTAAAAAAATGAAACTCATGAATAGATTAACTATAATATTCTATAGTGATAATAAATTCTCTTTTCATATGAGAGAGAGAGAGAGAGAGAGAGAGAGAGAGAGACCGGAAGTAATAAACTGTTTTCTGCCCTTTTTTATGTGCTGTGTCTTTTTATGTTCTAGCTATTTGAGATTTGATCGATATGATAGTAGGATCTGGATATGTTTTTTTTTAAATGTTTAAAATACTCAAAACATTAGAAAATGATATTATTTTTTCTTACAAAAAATTTACGTTTTATTTTCGATTTTTACTTCAATTAAATAGTTTCAATTTACAGTCTGGTATATATAACTAAGTATCTAACTATTATAAAGAGCATTTTTTATTTTTTTTCTTTTATTGGATATCTGATATTCAATTACTTTTCTTAATTACTCCATATACACGTGTAGTCCAGTGGTGCTTTTCATTGACTTGTTTTCCCCGATAATTTGGACAAAGAGAGAGTATTACAATAATTAATAACTATTTAATTTTTAGATGAGGACATAAACAAAAAGCCAACAAAAGAAGGAGGGTAAATTCGTCTATTTAACGTTTGTGGTCAAGGTCAATAGTTGACTAGTTGGGTCTAAACTGCACCACCACTTCTAGTGTGATTGGATATGTTTTTGGGGAGCTAAAATCATGTTTGCTAATCATTATTACGTAAAAATAATATATTGTTGCTTTGAGCAAAATATAATTTAAAAAATAAATTTTTTTTTAAACATGCACTTCAAAGTTAGACAAAAGTAATTCTCATTGACCACGAGCCTGTATAGATTTTGTTATTAACTTTTTCTTTATAAAGAGAGTACTTCTGTATGTACATATTAGAGTGCCTTAATAAAAAAAAAAATAGCTTACATTAAACTAGAGGCGCACAATAAATTCAGTGGACTGGCTTAGTTTGTCCTAGTTACATCATGTTAGGTTGAATTGGATCTCAAAGAGATAAAAAAAGTTAGACAATCAAGCTAGACTTGTCATGTTAATTAGTTTAGTTTGATTCAGTAATATTAATTTTTTTAAAATATTTATTTTATAAAAATTTATATGAAAAATTTATTTTTCTCAAATACAAAATATAATTTTATAAAAATTTTCTTATTTTAAAATTTATTTTATAATTTTTACTAACTTTTAAAAAAACCAAAGAGGGCAGCTTGGCTAGTCCTAGAAACTAGCTGGCCCAATCCAATTTTAAACCCAAATAAGCTAGGCCCAAACACCAAAGTTAAAAAATAAATCTGGTACAAAATTAAGCCAAACATCAATTTAAGCTAGTGACTGGTCTAACTCAACACACGTGTACCTATACATTAAATCATATTAATAATAATAAGACTTATTTAATATAATAAACAATAATGTTTGAAACAGTTATTTAAGCTGTTTATTCAACTAGGCCCTAAAACATTATATTTTGATCATTAATTTGTCCCCACAACTGTTTTACTTTATGTCATTGGAATGACGAGCTCATTTTGGTACAATTACAGCGGCGAGCAGCAGATGCAACTCTCCATTCATATATTATGATGAGATTTTTTTTTTTTGGGTTAAAATTATATAATATAATTTTAAATCATAGTTGAATAGTAGAATATTAATTTTTAAACTATAATTATTTATTTGTTAAATATTTTCCAAAATCACGTCCATTTGATTCCATATTCATGCAGCTGCTCAGTCCATAGGAGTTTGTTATGGTGCGGATGGGAATAACCTACCAACAAAGCAGGAAGTGGTGGATTTATACAAATCCCATGGCATTGGCAAGATTCGTTTATACAATCCAGATGAAGGAGCCCTTCAAGCCCTTAGAGGTTCAAACATCGAAGTCATTCTTGGTGTCCCTAGGGATGGCCTTTCATCTCTCACAAATGCTAGTGCTGCCACAGATTGGGTCAACAAGTACGTGAAAGCCTACTCAGATGTCAAATTCAAGTACATTGCTGTTGGAAATGAAATCCATCCTGTTGATGCTGAAGCACCCTACGTTCTTCCTGCTTTGCAAAACATTCAGAATGCAATTTCTGCAGCCAACTTACAAGGCCAAATCAAGGTCTCTACAGCAATAGACACCACACTGATAGAAAACTCTTACCCACCCAACGCTGGCGTCTTCACTGGCAGTGCAAGTGACTACATAAAGCCAATTACCACCTTCCTAGCCAACAATGGAGCTCCACTTCTTGCCAATTTGTATCCCTATTTTGCATATGCTAACAACCATCAAAGCATTAGCCTTGCCTATGCATTATTCACTCAAGAAGGGACAAATGAGATTGGGTACCAAAACCTCTTTGATGCAATGTTGGACTCTATATATGCTGCTCTTGAGAATATAGGAGCATCCAATTTGCAGATTGTTGTGTCTGAGAGTGGGTGGCCTTCAGCTGGTGGAGTTGGAGCCACTCTTGATAATGCAGGCATTTACTATAAGAAATTGATTAACCACGCCAACGGTGGGACTCCAAAGAGGCCTAATGGTCCTATTGAGACTTACTTGTTTTCCATGTTTAATGAAAACCAGAAGCAAGGTGCAGAAATTGAGAGGCATTTTGGTTTGTTCAGGCATGACAAGTCACCTAAATACCACCTCAATTTCAATGAGACTTCAATTATGTACTGTCTGTGTCGCTCAAATAAGGATGCCATGAGCCTATGGGTGTACCCAAGTGTAGCACGTCTTTAGTGTTTCCAATAAATCATAAATGCCTACATAGCAAGTTTATATCATATTTTAACATCTATATCTTTGAATGATACAAGCTAATTGATTCCTTCATATTCTTGAAAGACCAAAGTAAGAACTTTCTCACACAATTCCTTTATGTCAGATATTACTTGTGCAGTGTTATCGTGGTAAGTAAAACACCTACTTCGCCTAATTGTGGTTATGAAACACAGTATGAAAGAAACCTAGTGATAAACTTGAGAGTGCTTAGCAAGCATAGATGCTTATAAAATTAGGGGCAGCTGTCCAAATGGTGGACTACCGGCAGGATAAGCGATTAACTAATTATCAAATTAACAAGTTCAGAATATTTCGTATGCCATTCTCTTTAAAAGAAAGTTAACTGTAGTGTATGTCATTCTTTTTAAGAGTTAAAAAAATTAATTGTAATACATTTATACAAATTTACCCTTATGGATTAATTATAAAGATTCAATTTCTTGATATTAAAATTATGGAGTCTTCTGTTTTCGGATTGTATGCTTAACATCGAGGTAAGCTTAATCATTTCTAAAAGTATGATTTGGAATTAATTTCTCAAGGTTTCCTTTTACCTATGTTAAGAAGAAAGTAGAAAATGGAGAGTTAACTGTAATCCTTTCTAGTTAGCTAGTAATTGAGGTGCCTTTAATTATGTTAATAAGTTCTTAAGTGTAGTTAGTTATAACCTATGTTTATCTAGCTTAGATTTGGACCATTATATAAGGTTTAGAAGATGGTAGTTAATACATAATCTTAGATAACCATTTAATGTTTAAAAAGTTTTAATTGATTCACATTTTTCTGGATAATTAAGTGATTATTAAAAGCTTCCAAATAGTTTTAGCTAGAGTTAGGCCTTTTTATGTCATGTCTAAAGTTGGGATTAATCACATAAACTATTGGATTAGAAATTGAATTTTTATATTTATGAAAAGGTATCAAATGACCCAAATTTTGAGGTCGAGCGTTCTCTCCTAAAGCCACCACTATGTATAGGCCATATTTCATTGTAAAGTTCATTCTACAAACCTTCCAACAATATATATTAGGCATAATTTAGATGCAAAGCAAGGGAGATATGATTCAATCCTTGAAGATGATCGCATGACTATGGGTATTTTGAAAATTTTGGAAAATTTTAAAGTTGGAAGGATGAAAAAGAAGTGCTATCCCCACTCTCAAGAAAGGTGCATGGACCTCAACCTAACCTCCTATTGGACAATGCAGCACTCCAGTAGAACCTAAAAGGCACTAGGAAGCCAATGATGGTTTAGGCGTGGCTGGAAACACCACCCATGGTGGCATGTGACATGCATGTGTCATTATAGGTGAATGTAGGGCCTTTTTTAAGCCATTTTTATTTTTTCTAAAAATTTTTCTAGCAACCTCTTGAAGAGCACATGCAAGCCCCTTTTTGGGTGGTTTTATTCTTAATTATCTCTAAAATTATACTCTACATATTGATATATAATATAGCTATATCTGGATAATTTGTCATAGTGTTCCAAACGCATGTCTAACATAAAGGAGACCTAATAATTATAAAATAATATTTTTTGTAATTTTTTTTAGAAAATATGTTTGCCTCTTAGGTGGTAAAATTGGTCTTTTCCATTATAACCCTCACTATATTTTAATGAAGAGCATTGACATTTTGTTTTAATGCCCATGTTGTAGGATGTATGATTTTTTAAAATAATTACCGACATATGGAAATGGTGCAGTATCCCTATTTTTTTTTTATAGTGGATTAATGTAGTATGATTCAATTATTGTAATCATTATAGGAATGTATTGAATTAATTGGCACCTTAGAAAGGGATGTGTTTACACACCAAATTCATACATATTGTTTTTGGTTTAGACAAAGATGCAAAAATATCAATGAAGTCCTCTCATTTGGATTCACCTATGAAAGTATGGATAAATGTATACAATACCTTTAACATAGATAGTGGGAGGTGTTCTCATAGTATTAGGCTAGAATTGATTAAATAGTTAAATAAAGACTAGAAAATTGTTTTCTAGTCTTTATTGACTTGTATAATACTTAATTATAAAGACACATATCTAAGATTGTCACCAAGCCTTTAGATAGTCCCTTTCACATGGAAAATCACCCTTAACACTAAGAGAGTGAGTTGGATGAGACTTAAATGATCATCGAGTACTAAGTGATGATTATTTCCTTATCATCTACATGACAAGTAAAGATCTTTGTATCAATATTATGTCACCTTAGTTAAGTGCTAAGATGAGGCTTTCCAAGTCCAACATGTAGGTGTCAATAATCCATGAAGCCTGTATAAAGCTAGATTTGAATCTTAGTGACTCAAGTTAATTTTTATGATTGACTATGATCCATACAGTGTAAGATAAAGTGTAACAAGCCCTAAGTGGGAGCTCCATCAAAGCATGCCATTCATACTCTCTATGCTAGAATTTGATAATCAAAAGGAAATGATCGAATGGATCTTTGCTCTAACATTGTGTGAGCCATGTGGACTCTTAGTTACATTTACACCTTTTGGGATTTGGATCTATGTTAAGAAGTTAAGGTTAAGTGTTACTATTTTAGCGTGATTTTTAAGGCTCAGGAGTAATACGGTGTAGAGGAATATGGCTAGGAAAATAGCTTAATGCCTATGGATTGACATGATCATTTAAGAAAAACTCATTCGGTATCTTACACATGATTTATGACTCATAGGAGTTGAAACCTACTCATTTAAATCCCTTCTTCAAAGGTATCAAGCTCATGTGCTAGGTAAAACCTCTTTTTGAAAAATAACATCTCCCATCTCTAGGCCTCGGAGTTTGGGACGTATAAATATTGTGGAGGGTTTTTGTAGCCACTCGGCAAACACAAGGGGTAGTTAATTAGATTGTGATCTACATGTGGGGAAGATTCAAATTTCATAAAATGAGCACTTTCTTGAGACTAAGATCGTCACATAAAGTATGTCTACTGTCTGTTCTGATAGTTTGGGTTGATTGTTCTAATAATTTGGTTATTATCCTTATTGGTTTAAATTATGGTTACAGATTGGTGAGTCTGATGTATGATCAAGAAATCTACCATGATGATAACATCATAAGGGTACATAGTCCACAATTTAAAACTGTAAATTAAAACAATATCCTGACTAAGAAAGAGGAACCTGCCTAGCAAATCTCGATGGGGCTTTTGGAAAAGGACAAAACTTTGGTCTCATTTGGCATCAAGAATTGGGTCTAAAGTTGAAGTCTGGAATTGGAATTAAACCTAATAATTTTAATTTTTTTTGTTTGGTTTATTTTTTTAGAATTATATTTCTGATTCTATATACCAATTCCACATAATTAAAAAATAACTACTAAAAGCAATTCAAATTTTTACTCTAAACCTCAAAAAAGTACAATTCTAAATATAAGAATTATAGGTGACACCATATACTCAGCTAGTCTCTATCTTTGATGTTGACATCAAAGGTAGAGGTAGGGGAACTAGTAGAGGCCTTGACCTCTGGCCATCTTGATAAAAGTTTGGTATGGGTTCAAAAAATAATAAATTTTACATATAAGTATCAATAAAATTATACATGACTTAAAAAGATAAAGATAACATATAAATTTTTATTATATTATATATAACTCCAAAAATAATAAAATTTGCAATTAAGTCAATGTAAAATTACATACCCATCCCTTCCCTCCACTCGCCCGGAGGGGGGGTGGGGAAATATTTTCAGCTGCCATATATCTCATTCCATGATATTTGGATCGACAAATAGTGGCACCATTATCATCCTTGCTTTTCACGGCAGTAAAAATGCTTGATGTTACTATGCTTATTCTTTATGCAGTAGAAACTCTTCTTTTTAATCTTTATCGTAGTTTAAAAAAAAATTTGTTTTTTCCCAAAGGGATTGCTGCCTCCCCACGCGTAAACGAGCGCTAATCAGGTGGATCGTTACCTACCAACCTACCATCTAGTGAGTGGTAATTGTTTTTTTTGTTTTTTGTTTTCCAAAACATTGCTATATCATCCTGTATCTTCCTCCCTTTCAAGTACTCCATACAATGGGTTTCTTCTAAATGTATCCGTTGAAATTCTTCTGAACTTGCTGTAAAAACGAGTTGTTAAAAAAATTACAATAGCGGATGAAGATATCATCAGAATTGTTATCTGCTGGAATTCTTTTAATCACAATTCACTAGACTTCTTATTAAGAAAACGAATTGAATCATATCATCAAAATTCTTACCATCAGAAGGAAATATTTTTTAAAAAAATTATCAATTATATATATATATATGTGTGCTAATTATTTTTTTAATACTTATCACTCATCCAAATAATAAAATTATAATTGAATTTGAAATTACAATTTCATATTCTATTTTTTTAATAACGCAAACATAAATTTTAAAATTCTAAATAAATTGCAATTTTGATGGAATTAGAGTTGAAATTTTAATTTTGCATTCTAATTCCAATTATTGACTTCAAATGGAAGCCAAACAGAGCCCCAGGTTTCTTTGGGTAACTCAAAAGAAAGGCCCTGTAGATTTAAGGGGTAAGGTTGCTTAGTTAATTGACAAGTGTAAGCTAGAGAATGGGATGTTGAAAATTTTTGTTTATTCGAAAGTAGCATTTAAAAAAAAATCTAGAAGAAATAATGTGACAAAAAAATGGTTTCTATTTAAAAAAATCATTTGATAAGAGATTTTATTTATATTATTGCGTTGCAAAAATATTTTTTTAAAAAAAGTAATTTTTTTTACTAAAAAGGGTATGGATAGTTTATTGGCCCAAAAAAAAAAGGCATGCATTGTTTGACTTTGCAATTAATGTTATTTGAAAGAATGAATAATTTTAAATAATATTTATTATGGTTAATTTTAATTAAGTTTTTAAATTTTATTTAATTAATTAAAAATAAATCACAATAAATATATAAAATAGTATAATCAAAATAACCATAAATAATATATGAAATTAAAATAAATACAAGAAAATACATCAAGATAAGTATATAAGGATAAGAGAATAAATGAGAATGGAAAAATAGGAGAGCAAAGAAAGAAAAGGGTAATGAGTAATATGGTAATTAATGATATGAAGTAAGGCTATTTTTGTTTTATAAAAATAATTTTTTTGTTTTTGCATATGATTATTGGTTTTTTGCTCTTTTATATTTATATTATTTTTTTATAATTTTTTTGATTTTTAGTTTATATATTTTATAGATATTTTTATATAAACTAAAAATCAAAATGAGATATAAGTAATAATTTCTATTTGCTAATATTTTGGACAATTTAATAGAAGATTTACCCCATTTTGGACTTTGAATTTTTTTTGTGATTTTTTTTGGAAAAATGAGTACGGAGGACCCAAACACTGCAAATATTATTATAAAGGATAAAAAAATTCAATATTACGTTGCAGGACTAAGAAAACTTTGACAGACAAAAATGTCCTCTGTTAATAAGCCTCCTGAAACCCGTGCAATCTACTTCATTGGGTTCCTCATGCCATTTTTGTTCCCCACGAGATCCAGGGACTTCCATGATCGTCCTCCTTTATTTCTAGAGCTGTCTGCCCTTTAGTTTGTTAACCTTCTTCCCTTCATTTTTTTATCTGTCCTCCCCTTATTTATTCTACCTTTCATTAGATTCTCTTGTCATCCCGCATTTTGTTATTTGCAGCTACTTACAGTCATGGTGTGAGTAGAGGAGAACAAAATGGCCTAACCTTTTTGTATGATTGAGTAAGTAGCAATTTATGATATGTGATGTCTCTCAAATTCTCATGATTAATGGTAACTTCTTCTTGTACTTGTTAAGGATAGTCTGCACCTGGAGTTATAAGGAGTTTTAGACGTTTAACAGGTTTACGACCATTATTGATGTTTTGTTTCTCAGAAAGAATGCAATACTAATAGAAATATTATTACTTCTTTTTAGGAATATTATTACTTACTTTTAGTTTTATTCCTACTGATATTGTTGTTTTGGTGTAAAAAATGACGAGCAAGTTTAAAGGTTTCTAATTTTTTTAGGTGTAGTTGTGATGAGTAGAGGATGGAAAATCAAATGTTATGTGAGGTGTTTTGTTACTTTAATTTAGGTGGACAAATCTTAAAAGATTCAAGCGGGAAGATCCACTACAAGGGCGGTCAAACAGGTGGAAGACTGATAAAGGAAGCTATATAGTTGGAAGAACTAAGGAGAAAAGCAAGATTATGCATGGACTGTGATGACAATGAAATAGAAATGAAATACATTTTAAAATTTGATGCTTCTCAGCTATTGGCCTGGTGGACGATAATGGTGTACAACAACTAATCAAATACAATGATCAATGTGCACACACACACATATATATAATCAATTGGGAACAAACCAGAGCATCACCATCCCACTTGGTAATAGGGTGAGAAATTAGTCTTTAATGACTTGACCAGTAAATATTTATTATATGTTATAATTTTAATTGGTATACTTGGGTACTGCTCCTAGACTAACAAAAAGTGAAATGAATGAAAATGCAGAATGAATTCAAATTCAGTTCATTTCACTACTGGGTCTCCCTCTAACGAGAATTTGTACTTCATCCATGTGCCATACAAAGTATCCCTTCACCAATGACTAAATTAAATTTTGCCAAGTGAATAGATTTGATTGTTGGGTGTGGGGAAATTTTTTCGAATGCTGTTGAATTGAGGCAAGCGCTGTATAAGTATAGTATTGCTCATAAATTTGGATACACTTTCCTAAAGAATAGCCCCCACAAGATGATTGTCAAGTGCAATGTGGAAGGATGCAAGTGGAAGCTAATAGCGTATGCAGTGGCTAAAAGCACATCCTTCCTAAGTGTGCGAACCTTTTGTAGTGAGCATGTACACTCAGTACAAGATAACTTGGTAGTAACTTACAAGCAAAGGGCAGACTTAATAGCATTCATAATGGTTGAGAGTGTCAGATCAAGTAGAGATAAAACACCAAATGATATCTGTGGTGAGCTATTTAAAGAATATAGATTGGCATTAAGTTACCATTAAGCATGGAGGGGGAAGGAGAAAGTTTTAGCTGATATCAATGGGTCAGTAGAGCAGTTGTACATGCTAATCCCTTGGTTGTGCAACCGTTTAATGGAAACAGATTCAGAAACTATTGCAATGTGGACTTCATTGAAAAAAAAACTATTTTGAAAGGTTGTTTATTGCATATAGATGCTGTATAATTGGCTTCATGCCTGGTGCACAACCGATATTGTACATTGATGGTTGTCATCTCAATGGACCATACTTGGGGACTCTCTTAGCTGCATTTACATATGATGCAGACAATGATTTGTTTCCACTTGCTTATGCAATTGTAGGTGCAAAAATATTTGATGATTGGGTGTAGTTCCTTCAAAAAGTTAAAGACTTAATTGGTGATATAGAAATAACTTTAGTTTCAGATCACCATAATGCCATAATCGGTGCAAAAAGAGAAGTATTTGGTGGGCAGAGACATGCATTTTGCTATCGGCATATAAATGAGAACTTTAGTAGTGAGTTCTTGAAAGTTTATAAAGGGCAAAGAAGACGGTGTAAGAATAATATGCTGAAATTGTTAGATGAGATTATGTATGCTCGGTTGGACACAGACTATGTGAAAGTATTGGAGAAATTGAAGTAATTCTCCCCTGAGTTGGGTAGATGGGTAGAGACTCAAACTGATGTTGATAGGTGGGCATTAGCCAAATTTCCATATTGATGATGGGATAATATCACCACGTACCTTGTAGAATCTTTCAATGCATGGATAGTGAAAGAGAGGAAAGACAATGTTGTGTATTAATCAATGAGCACAGGGATAAGCTAGCTAAAAAACTATATGCTAGCAAGGAAGGCATGGCTAAATGGACAAACATAGTAGGCCCAAGGATTAAGGCAATGCTAAAGGAGAATGTTGCAAGGGCAGAAAATATGATAGTAGAGCACTATGGTATTAATCGGCTCCTAGTTCGAATATAAAGAAATGATTTAAGGGTGAATGTGGCATTAAGAGAATGTACTTGTCAAGCTTGACAAATATTTGGCATCTCATGTCCTCATGTATGTGCAGTGATAAAGAAGGTGCATGGGAATGTGTACTCATATGTGGAAGAATGCTACTCATTGAGCTCACAGCAAAAGATGTATATGAATATTATGATTCCTGTAGAGACTCATGATATACCAAACTTGAATAATCTTTCGATTGACGATTATGCTAGCATCACCTTCCTACTACTACCCATCACCAGCCATCCAACGGGAAAATTGCAGAAAAGGTGATGTGAATCATAATTTCAAGATAAGGCTAAATATATGTGTTCTTATTGTCAAGAGGAAGGGCATAACAGAGCTAGGTGCAAAACTCCAAATCTTTCTTTATCTTGATGTTGTAAATGTCAAAGTAGCTCCTGGTGGTTATATATTGGTATTTTCTAAAGGAAGTGGTTAGTAGTATTGTAAATGTGTGAAAGTTAGGCTCTGTTTGTACATGGGTAGACACAATTTTTTTTTGTTTGAAGGTTTAGAAGTTAGGCTCTTTTGTATATGGGTAGACGGAGCCTATTTTTTGAAGTTGGGGAAGTTAGGCTTGCTTTTATACATGGGCAGACATAACTAATTTTTTTGTACATGTATTAGGGATATGTAAAGGTTTTGTGTAGTGATTTTTGTAGTATTTGTAGGGAAGTGAAGTCTGAATTTATTGGACCATTAGCAACTGTATGTAATACGAATAGAAAGTAATGAAAATGAAGTATGTGTTACAAGTGCTATGTGTATATAATATTTGTTTATGTCGAATTTCTATGCACAAGTTATGAAAAGAATTTATAGCATATTAATATTTGATTAAATTGATTATTAAAGCCTCTACTTGAAGGTTTAGGTGTAGGCATTTTTGTGCATTTTTTCTCTCCATACTATGCCATTATTTGTTGGTTTTGCAACTTTTCCTTCCCAAATATAAGTGGAGGTTGATCATCTTTAACTTTCCTTGGGTCTGGAGCAAACAAAGAAAAAATGCTTTTATAGCAAACCACGCATTTTCATCCACGCATGGAACTCCTGCACTTTAGGTACTCAAGTCATTTTATTTCAAGGGCATGGCTGAAAAACATCTGAATGCAGCCGTTGTTCATTGTTGTATCAGAATTTCAGCTTATTTTACTGATTTGCACATGAATCACAATTTTAGCTGCAGCCAACATTGCTAGTTTGCACCCTCTATGCCTTATTAATGAAAAAACAGCAACTGGCTTGGCTTATGGGATTTATAACACACAGCTTCCTGAAAATGATCAACTTAGATAGTATCACACACAGCAAATCCAGAGGCACCGTTGAACTCTAAGGATTTATCAAGTTGGAGAAAGATGTCAGGGGATTCAACCAGCATGAGGATTTTCAGCAACTAAGTGTTCAAATTTTGGATTCTATTTGGTATTTAGAGACTGATATTACAATCCACCATTGGTATAACACCAAGCAACAATCCACTATTGACGGGTCATCAAAAAGAAAGAAAAAAAATACAACCAGTAGATCAATTATTCCTCCTTTGGTTTTTGTTTTTGCAAATCCTTATTGTTCACAATCCAATGGTATAGAGTTTTAGGACTATTACCATGAGGTTTAGAGGGATCACTACTAGATTTAAGCACATTTTTGCCCATTTTTAAGGACTTTCCAAAGTCTAATTACTAGTGTTGTTTATACTCGTTGCTACATTTTTTTGAGATATTACTAGTGGCCTTCAAGGATTTTACTACCATATTCAGGCAATGAGTTTAGGACGTTAATGGCCAGCTTAGTGATATGCCATGCCTTAGTGGACCTTAAACAAATAGACAATAATATGTAAGCCAAAAAAAAAATCAACTCAAGGAATTTCATAATCTTATTATAATCATAGACAACAGAATATTTATAATCATCAGTTTATAAGGTTTATAAGTTTACAAGGCTGATAGTTCGGTCTGCAACTACAATAGGACAAAGTCTTAGGGAGGAAACTATCAATGTATCACGACTTCCTGATTTGCTTTCCTTTGATTGTTGCCCTTGCAATTGCCATTACATCACCCCGTCACTTGTTCAGTGGGTGGTTCAACAAGTCTCACATGAGTTGGACATGAAAAGCATCCAACTCTTCTTGAAATCACAATCATTTATCCATGAGCCACCAGGTAGTAAACTATAACAGAAATAAAAGAGATGCTCAAACTGGAGTATATGTTGGCATGGTGCGTCTTTCCCACTCAGGCTTTGGTTCCCCAGTCCACAGTTGCAAGTTTTTTTATCAAATATATGCCACAATTATCATTGAGCAACATATGAGATATCATAAAGTCAGGCTATTCAGGCAGTACTACAAATGTTGTGAGTTCAAAATAATTCACTTACATGTTTGGCTGCTAGGGCAAGTCAAATGTATTTCACCGTGACAACTGGCCTTGCTGCCACAAAATCTCTCTGATTTCAACAATTTTAATAGTGCGGCCAACCGGTCTTTCTATTATATCTACCAAAAAGTATCACACAGTTTAATCATTACAATTAACTTTAACAACTACATTCCATAGAACATAGCTTAATTTTACCGTCATGTGGGCCATCTTTTTCTGGCCTGCATTAGTCCTTTGACTTAATGAGTCAATGATGTATAGAATGCATGCAGGAGGGTCCAGAGCAAAGTAAAACCAATGGTTCATAAATAACATAAGGGTGAATACTTGCAACCATTTTCAAATGACCAATACATTTTAAGGGAACAGGGTAACAGAAAATAACAAATACCCTATAAGTACATTACCAAGGTGCAGTCCATGATGTTATAGCCCACTTTGTCAGGCCACAATTTTTTCAGCAAATGATCCATATTATACTGCCTAATACGTGTCAAGAGGGTTCTCTACACCAATAATTTCATAAAGTGTATCAAAGCAGGACTTAAAGCAAAGGATCATTAACGGTAATATGAAAAGAAAGACATATTAGTCACTATGAAATCCCTATCTAGAATGTGTCATTTGACAGTCAAGTTCTCCTGCTTTTGGTCTTCCATAAGCACTCTGCACACCATAGTCATCACTTACACACACCCAACAAACATAAGCATAAAATAATCACTTTTAAAAATTCTACACTAGTCGAGGTATGCAAAAGTTAGACTCACCGATGTGCTAATTCATTTTTGTCTACCAAGGCACTGGCACTCAGCACGGGTGAGGTAAAAGTCAAACAAATCAACTACTACCCTAATAACAAAGTAGACACATTCACTTACTAATATTAGTATATCAAATGCATTTCCATTGTCAACAATATCAAATGAAATAACCAATCTAAATTATACAAACATATAAATTTTTTCATACTAATACAAATACTCATTGCTATTTTCCCAAGCAGCATGTGAAGTGCAATATTCATACACTGTCTTTTTCTCTTTCTCTGTTCTGGCATTGAGGGCTTCCTCCATAGATGGTGACTATTTGACGGCCTTTTGACTTTATCGTACTGACTTGCGTGGGTATTTTTGTCCCTCAACTTTATCCTTCAGGTTAGGGGCATCTGGTGTTTTTCTTTTCTTCAGCTTAGTCTCACTAGCCCTTCTGGATGATTCATCCAATTCATCATCCTCCCCATCTCTGCTTGACATGTGCCTAGGTGATGTAGCTACTTTTTCTCTATCCCCTACCTCATTACCAGCCACATTGCCTGCAGAGGTTCCCTCCATGTCACCCACAAGAGTCACTGCATGGGTAGGGTTGATAAGTTCTGTCTGTAGCATCAATAGATCCTCAGCAAAGCCGTAAGCAAAGGTCAGGCGTCTTTTATACATTTTCTTGATACTCTATAAGGTTCTCACAGATAATAGTTAGTTCACAGATGCCTAAAAACCCTTAACACAATTGATATTTAGGGAGAATTAAAGTTGGGGATCTAAATATAAAGAAAAATTTCTCAACATGACCTATTATCACTGGATTTAAGATAGATTACCACTGATTTAAAGTAAAACACCTTAAACCCAATGGTAATAGGTCCTTTGCAATAGAAATAGTCAACTTCAATTCTCCCTTGAGTTGCTTCAAATATAGGAAGTGGCACCGGATGGTGAAATGCAGATTCTAAAAGGAGTGCATGTAGGCCTTTGGTATTAAAGATTCCCTGCATCTAGAAGTAATATGAGAACAATTGGTAAATTACCAAATAATCATATATAGTAGTATTATCATATATATCCAAATAGAGAGTAGCTTACCTGAGTGTGCTCCTTCTCAAGTTTAACCCTTTCTTAGATGCGTTGTTGGGTCCAAAACTTAATAGCATTAGCATTGTTAGGCACAACTACATCTCCAAGAGGAAAATGCTACAGGAAAAAATACTGACCAAAATTGAAATTGTTAGATGTGTGAAATAATAGGTCAAATAAATATACAGGTAACAAACTATACCATCAGGAGTGGCAAATATCCTCTAATGCTCTTATTCTCTGCTATTTTACATGAAACTTTTTTGAAGCTTACCACTTCCTTTACAAGAGTAGATAGGACAAGTTCTGCCCAATCATATGTGGCTGCATGGTCAATGTCCATAATTGCAAGAAGCAGTTTGTTATTCACATATAAGCTAGATGTCGGGCATAGGAAAGTCCCTAAGAAAAACAGCAAAAAAGCCCGCTTGAAGTTTCTACCAGCCTTGCCTCTTAATATTATATCTTTCACATTCTTTAACGTTTTTCCCTTAAACTTTCTTTTAACTGCAGCTATGCCTTCTCCCTCTAAACTATTAGGTATATGTTGGCTGTGACAACCCTACTTTCTAATCACTGTAATTATAGTTAAAAGTACGATTAATAATTAATTATCAAGGTTTGAGTGGTTACAATCCATCACATTGTGAAAATATGGGAAAAATTTAAACCTTGATGTTAGGGTCATCACCATACCACCACACAAATAAAAATTTGCATAAAAGAAATCCTACTACCATAAAGGGTTTACGATACAACCATTCATCAGTTTCGATACCCAATAACCTTCCACAAGTATCCCTATATTGTCTCTTTATTTCACAAATCGTTGGACCTTCGCCGCGGCCAACTTATGCGGCGTTGCGGCGGAAACGCCTCATGGAACTATTGCTCAACTCCCAGGATTCTTGCCTCGGCACAATATATTCGCGCCGCGGTGAGTTTTGCTTCTGTCCAACCCCTATTTTATTTTCTCGACTCGCGCCGCGGCAGGACATACTGAGCCACGACGAGTTTTGGTTCTGTTACCCTCCTGGGCGATTTTTTTCGCTCTGCGGCGCGGTGAGATTTATCAGGCCACGGCGTGCCTCACCACTGTCACTCCCTGGGCCAATTTTCTCCCATTACGCCGCGGCGGGATTGGTCATGCCGCGGCGCGTTTCGGTTCTGTCTCTCATTTGGCCGCGGCGAAGCCTTCTTAGCCGCGGCGGAACTCCCTCTTGTGCCTACATCACCTAAATTTCGACCCCTACACTCCAAATCTCATCTTAGAGACACTCTAGGTCCACTTTCCCTTATTTTATGTGATCTTAATAGTGTTTACCTACCCTATTTACTCATCAATCTATCCACTACCATTGCAAAACTTAATTACTCCTTCCTACTTACCCAACTAGCTCATATTAGCAAATTCATGAATTTATGACAACAAGAACACACACATTAGCAGCAATTACATCCCATACAATTTCCATAGGGATTTCCATTCAACAATAGCTTACCTCCAAGGCACCATATGACTATAATTCCCGTATAGTAATCCATATCACAATTCAGCAAAACTACACATATTTAATGCTATGAGTTCATACATTGATATTCACTATAATGAGACTTGAATATTTAACAGTTACATTTCATTCAAACAAAATATAAACGCCTACACTTGGCAACATGACTACATGATGATGCTATGTAAACTAATAACAAAATTGCATCTACCCTATTCTACTCAGACCAAGTGTAGCTCCCTACACCCGGCCTCAGCTCATGGATGTTCATCCACTTGCTTATCCTTATCCTTACCCGAAGAACTTTCACCTGAAATATTAATCCCATAAAATGGGGTGAGATATAAATCTCAGTAACCAAAGCAATTCCATCATACATCCAATTTAATTAGCATATAAGCATGAATCAAAATCAACATCAGAATCATATCCATCATAACAGCAAATAAAATAATTAGGCTATCATGATTACTATCCCATACTAGCAATCATATTATCACATGTTAAAGGCCATTAACACCGAGAGAGGCCCGTTCACAGCACCTACTCCTTATTGAGCACAATCGGAGCTCAGCGCATCTGGGTTTGATCATAACCCGATGCTCGATCGAAGCACATGCACGGGTGGCAGCCGCACCACAGCTCCACCATGGACTCACAAGGTCCAATACAATATAACAGATAGCCAATCAATTCATTCAATATTTCAAATCATTCATTTACAGCAACATATGAAATTAAATCAAATATACACATGGAATTGATATAAACCCGGTTACCTCACTTGTAGACACTTGCAACAGTCACCAATGGTGCAGCAGTCCTTCTATAACCATAGCATCATATAATTACTACTCTAATTCATCATTAACAGTCACAATCAGTACCCAAAGAATTTAAGATGCTAATGACTACCTAAGGATCACTTACTCAGCCACTTTAAGTCCCAAATTCGGATTAAATTATCCTCCACCAGAAAACTCAATATTCCACCCAAAATCCTAAGCAATTTCGTACATAATTAATACCCATTTTATAAATTAGCTATGGGGGTCTCAAATTAACAAATGAGGCATCAAAATGGAGGGTTTAAACTCACCCAAGGTCAGCCCTAATCTCAACTTACGAATTTCACCAAGAAAACCCCCAAACACCCACATTTTAGATTTTGGGTAGGATGAAAATGCTCCAAATGAAAAACTAATCAGGCCAAATTAAAGAGAAAGATGAGGGGATTAAGTTGTATAACTATTACCTTGGTTGAATCTTGCTCTAAATGTGAGAAAATGCCAAATCTTTGCCTTAAACCCTAGCCTCCTTCTCAACCTCCGAATTTTGCTTCTTGAGTTTTATGTTTCAGCAAGTGGGAGGAAGGGGCTGATGCATTAGGGTTTTAGGTGGGTTTAAGTTGGGTCAAAGATGGTTCATGGGTTGCTCCAAGGTCCAACTTTATTTGGGCTGCAGATTTTAGCTTATTAGGCCAGTTTTAAAGTGTTGGGCTGCAGAATTTGTTAGGTCAGTTCTTGTCCATTGGGTTGCTGAAGTTTAATTAAGTTTGAGCCAAGTTTGAGAAGCTCAAGAATATGGGTCTGCACAAGGGTTATTGGGCCACTTAAAGGAGTCTATACAAGGTGGATTTTGGGCCTCCATCACACTAAATTGGGTTGGGTCTGCACCTAACTCATTGGGCTTCCATTAGCCTCTTCTCATAATCTATTAATTTGGGCCTAGATAGAATTTCTATCCTAATTAAATCTCAAACCTATTTTAATAATTTATCTCTCTAAAATCTCTATCCACTTAATTTATCCAATTATCCCATTTCAATTATTCCTAATTAGTCTAATCCATGATTAATATCTTAATTAATTATGGGGTGTTACACTGGCCACTAATGGGAATGCCCATTATGCCATGGACATCTTCGGCTTTGAATGGTACTCGTTTACCTCTGATGGATAGCGATCTGGTTGGAACATCAAAGGCTGCAGTAAGCTCCATGCACAAGTCCTTTGACAGGGTTTGGAATGCCAAATCTAACAATTTTTCAAACCCTATTTCCTCCACCAATTTATTGCGCACAGTGTTATTTTCGATAAATTCAACAGCTTCTTTGAACCGAGAGGATGAACACCTTGTCCTAATTGGTATCTATAGAACACAAATAATTCAATAACATAGCATAAACTCATTAAATGAGGGATTTCAGGGATGCATAACAATGAATTTTTCCTTACACGAGAATTTCAACGAACATGCTCCTTCTTGTGCTCCATTCGCTCTTCATAAGCTTTATCCTTATACCTCTTTTGTTCACTTGGCTCCAAGTTCTGTCACTCTACTAGGACTGCAACATTCCCCTGTAGAAGGATAACCAATGATGTTGCTCATTTCCCCACCATATTTTGGACATCATTTGCTCTACAACAATTATGTTGTCTACCTCTTTAACATTGTGGAACTTCCTTTTGTTTTTTTTAATAAAATTCAGCCCTAGAAATGAAAACACCCACCTGATTAAATCTTTTTTTGATTACTATAAATCATCACCATGTCATAAAATATAAAAAAAGATCACCTGAACTTCTGCAATCCAGATTTGTATTTGTGTGAGGTATTATCTTTATCCTCCATTGTACTCTATCCTGACAGTTACAAATAAGTACCATAGCCACAAATAACCACAGAAACCACCAATAATCTCTTCATATACAAACAACCAAGTGTGATTGACAATGACTCCACACATGCCAACTACAAGTAATACAACCATTGCATTATAACTAATAAGCAAAATAGAAAATTTGTGTAGCACACATGCTTGTCATATATGTTGCATTATACAATTAAATTACGCATGTTCTATACTCAACCTCCATTAATAATTCATACATTCATTTTGCCACATTATTACCAACTTTAGTACTGTAGCCTATTACTACTAGGTTTAGGTGTGTTACTATTGCACTTCAGGAAAAATATTGTCATGTTTAAAGATATTCATACATACTGCCCTACTTCATTTGAATACATTTAGAATTGTGCTTTGCTATTAACCTTTAGCCATGTGACCACTAAGTTTAGGTGTTTTCTACTCCATTTAAGGAAATTTATCAAGAACCATGGACAACCGTTACTACTATATTTATGGATGTTACTCCTGTACTTAAGGACATTCACTACCAGGTTTTAGGAACTATCATCTACTATTGACTTTTAGGCGATTTACTTCCAATTTTAGTTATGTTAGTATTTAATTTCAACAAATTTATTACCAATTTTTAGGGATTTACCATAGCATACTTAGAGTTTCAGAACTCTTACTTCTAGGTTTAAGGACTTTGCTAATGGAATTAGAAAATTTTACACCACCGAGTTTCAGACACATTACTCGCTATTGGATCATCAAATTGAAACTTATCCCATATCCCAAATTCCAAATCCAAATTTCAAACAATATCTAATACATAATAGCATTCATCCAATGCTAGAAGAAATTTCACATCCACAGGTCTAAATCTAGAGTCTCGCCATTCACAGCCCAAATTTTCTTTTCCAACAATACCCATATTTGCTTTTGATGTAAAAGCATGTAAATAATAGCATTTCGAAGGAATGAAAGTGCAAAAGAGAGGTACTGCTTACCTTGCTTTTTATAGATTTCTGAGCGTAGGAGAGCCATTGAAGACATATGTCGTTCAAACCGTTGAAGGATGCCTCTCTGGCGAGAAGCTATCTATGGATTTTCAGTGATCGGTTACGAGAGAAAAATTCAACGATTTTCACTTACCAATTACGGGAGAAACGGTCGAATGATCAGCAATGGAGGGAGGGAGAAGCGACTAGCATCGTCTGGAGGGCAAAGGGTGTGCTTGGATGCGATTTGATTTGATTTGGGTGGCTTATTCAGCAGAGAAGCAAAGGGTATTTTTGTCCGTCAAAGTTTCATTGGTCCTGCAGCGTAATATTGAATTTTTTGGTCCTTTATAATAATATTTGCAATGTTTGAGTCTTCCGTACTAATATTTTTTTTTAGGGGGGAGGGAGTTTTGGCTATTTTTAACTCACTATTTTTTACGGTCACTTTTAACTGCTGGAAAAAGTCTTTTTTTTTTTAATTTTATTTTCTTCTAAAAGTTGCCGCTCTCCTTCTCCCCCGCTTTTTTTGACACCCACTGCAACAAAGGGCAATTACTCCAGTCAAGCTCCAATGATCAATTTCTTCTCCAGTTTCCACTCTCACTATCAAGAATGACAGCAAAAACAACAATTTTTGTGTGTAATTTCTGATCATAAGTTTTTTTACTTTGTTTATCCATTATCTGGATTAAAGCAAAGCGAGAGAAGCTCCGATGAAGATGAGCTCAAAGCCGATGTAGCTAGAGTTGTTCCACTTCCTGGTATTACAACTTTATTTTGTGTTCCCATTTCCATTTCTAGGTTTCCTTTTTAATTGTCTTTTGTAATTGTTTTATCCAAAAGATTTAGAGAAGAAAAGCCAGTGGCGGAGCCACGTTAGTGTGAGGGGGTGCATATGCACCCTCTTACTTTGGACAAAATTACAAGTAAAGGGTATAAGTTTTAATATTTTACATCCCTTAACTCTAATATTTTGCACCATTTACTCTTTATATCTTTATATTTTGAGATCCTACTTTATTTTTAACTCAGATCAGATTGAATCTAAAAAAATTTTAAATATGTGATAACTTAACTCAAGTCTAATAAACTTTAACAAAAAATTTTAAACTTATTTACTGATACTAATATTAATTTTATAAAAAAGTAACTATTATTATTTATGATTTTATTTTTATAATGAAATCCATTCTTTTTGAAAAAAAAGAAAAAAATATTATTTTTAATTATTATTTTTTAATTATTACATTGCACCCCCTAACTCAGGATCCTAGCTCCGCCACTGAGAAAAGGTTTTGTATCTGCGTCTCTGCTGGGCTTCTTCTGCGTCTAAGGCATAGAACCATCCAAACCTCACATTGAATTGATTTGAAAAGGGAAAAAAAAGTGAATAAATATTCCTGAGAAAATCAATTTGCTTGATGATACAATGAAAAAGAAAAATTGATCTAAATCGTTTATTTTTCACCGATGAAAATAGTCAAAACAAGCTATCTGGTGGCCTGGTCTCATTTTCTTCTCTATGTTCAGTAGCATCTGCTGATTTCTATTTTATTGCACTGTACAGGCAAATTACACAAGCCTTATAACGGTTACTATTGTTAGCATAATGGAACAGTGACCTGGTAGTTTCTTGGAAGTTCATCGCTGGGAGCTTAACTTTGCATTACTATTGACGTATGTTATTCAATCTTATTAGATTTATAAAGTACATTATTTTGGGATATTTGTGTCTAGAAAGTTTCCCAACATAAGGATCTATATTGCTGTACTTTCAGACCAAGAAATGAAAATTTTAATGAATCGTTGAAATGAAGTCCCAAATGTAAAATTGAAGGAAACATCATTATTGGTAAAAGCTGATATATGTAATGATTTACATTGTGAGATCTTATAGTTTAGTGACAAGATTGATACAAACGGGCTTGCTGCTAGAATCTGAAGTGACTTATGATAAATAACGAGATTTAGTTGCCGTGAAAGGAAGAAAAAAGATGGAGGAACAGAGGAAAATGACATAAGCTAGATTAAGAAATTACAGGGTTAACTTTGTGGTTTGATCGATTGGATGTTCTGTTATTAAAAAACGACATCACGTAACTATTTATATTCATTAAATAGTCATAGGAGATAAAATCTTACAATCTTCCGTTTAATCCTATGATTTGGTCTTTTGGCTAATTCTATGTAAGATTTCAATCTTGTTAATATTATGCTACCTTATTTTTGGCCCAAATTGATGAATCTACAACATTCTATTATGCTTTATCCTAGTCTTGTCTCTTCTTGTGAGGAATTGGACAACTTTAATATTTTAAGTGAAATTAATCTCGTGTATAAAAATACTTGTGAGAAACTAAAGATATAAAAAAAGATAATACGGAGATTAGCTGATTCGGAGTTTTGTATTGGACATGAACAGCTGATAATATAATATTGTAAAACCATGCATTATGATACCATACTCGATCCAGTGGGCAGATTTGTAAATGAATAATATAATAGTAAAACCATTATGACACCAAAATCCAGAGCTGTAAGAATTGGCATTTATGTTAATAGGCTGAACTTTAATATGCAAATAGTATAACTGCAGTTCTCATCTTTAATCCTGATGAATTGATAAAGCTTTTAAAAGACAGGAAAATGACATCTGGTGTGGGTGCACTTCCTTTCTACCACCAAACCCTATAAAGGCATAAATGTTTTTTTGATTATGATTTGCTGTAATTTTTTTTGGTTATTTTTTAATTTTTTTCCTAATTTTTTATATTCTATGTTTTTTAATTGCTCATGGAGAAGAATTGGATGCAAATTAAGAATAAATCACGTCTTACGTCTCGAAAATGGGGTATTAAGTTTTTAAATTTTGCATTTGAACATAACTAGTGTTTTGTTTTGTTTTTTTTATAGTTTTTACTTTTTTTATTCTTGTTTTATTTAAGAGATTATACTTTAATCATCTGACCTTTTTATGGTCTAATTCAAAGTCTTTTTTTTAGCTTTATAATTTTAGTGTTATTTTGCACTTGATCAAATATTTTGAATTTATTATGTAAATATTTAAGTTGACATAATAGAGTTTTATGTTTTAAATACTTTTGTAATTAATAATTATTCGCCTATAGCATTTGCATTGGAAAATTTTTTATTGATGGTATATATTCAACTTTTGAGAAATAGTGTTGCCAACTTTAATATAAACATTTGTATAAATAATATTATTAGCTAAAAAGTTGCTTACCAATATAAAAAAGAACAATGCAATAGAAATATGCATTAAAAATTATTGATTTTTTTTAGGGTCAAGATTGTCAAAAATATAATCACTGACTGTCATTTTCATTAACCATCAATATTATTTTGAAAATTTAACAATAGTATTTTTGACAGTTGATAACCATTGATAACATTGATAGTATTTTTATCGACACTTATCAATGGTTAAATAGTCATTAATCAAACAAATATTAATGATCAGATTTTTTTTTTGGTTGAATGCTTATGGCTAAAAAGAAAGATATTTTTTCTTGTAGTTTAAAGGAAAAGCTCTAATTATAGTTCCTTTTCGTAGTTCAAAAAAATTGTTTTTCTATCACTCTAATGTAATTTCTTTTTTTTAAAAAAAAAAATTGGCCACGTTCCTCAAAAAATAAAAAATAAGCACCTTTTTTCCCCTTAAAAGATAATCATCTTCTCACTAAAAGTTTGGCCAAAATAAACTGTAGCTCATAGGCACAAAAGGAATTTCCTAGGCGTAATGGAAAAAAATTAGAAAACTAGATTTTAAATATTCAAAGTAAAAAGGTATATGATATATTGTACTTTTAATTGATTTCCTTATTTTCTAGCGTCAACATAATGTTATCATGTTTGGGAGAAATGGATAAAAGATATAGGACGTACAATTGGAAGAGAGTGAAAGTTTATCAAACTTACACCCCTCGTCTATTTCTCTCCATATGGAATGTGCAAAAAATGAGAGGATTCAGATTTGTTATCTCATTTTCTATAATATCTTTAAAATATGATACCAACTAATAACATATCATGATATTTAGGATATCTTTATTTGGTATAACAAATAAAAATTGACATAAAAAGATCAAAAATAATATTGTATAAAAGTTAACAAATATCAACTGTGTAATGTGAGATTTTCATAATTTTTATTGATATATGATTTCATCGAAAGTCCTATGACACTCATATACTAAATGGCACCTACTATCTCACATATACTATTGTATATCTTGAATATCGACCAATATTCAGGATCACAAGATGAAGAGATAACAATACGTATCCTGATTAATGAGTATTGCAATGGCTGAATACCTATATCAATAGTGATCACAAGTAAGAGTTGAGCCGAAGATCCTTCACAAAATGTAGCTCAATTTTGGCAATTAATGCATTTTTGTTTCCTTTGCCACAAAGGAAGTACAAAGTCTAAGAAATAGGGAGTAAGGGAAATGCCATATGAACTATGAGTTCATGGCGCAATTGATACATCCTTTGTTTGCAGTTACACAAGACTTTTCAGAAAGAAAGCAAATTTGAATATTTAATAATTAGGAGAAATATCCATCTTAATCTTTTTCTCCAATTGTCATGAGGCAGGCGTGGATATATTGGTTTAGGAAGATGAAGATGTTAGATTTTTTTTTAATTTAATTAATATTGGAATATTTTAAATAAGAATAAATTAGGATATTTTATATTACCTTATTTGAATTTTTAAATTATAAATATTTTGATTTAATGGCATGAAAATCTTGGTTTTAGTTTTGCTAGATAATACAGTGAAAAAGTTAGTAAGTTAGTGATCAATTATTTTGGATGAAATTTCGATGGATAGTATACCACATATTTTAAATTGACCATTTTAAGTTTAAGAGATAAACAAGAAAGACTCCCTTAAAAATCATTATTATTGATGTCTTCTAACAATGAAACTTTTAACAAAGTTAAATCTTTTTTTTTTCCTTCTTCTTGTTCTTCTTGGATATATTGGTTTAGGAAGATAAAGATGTTAAAATCTTTTTTTAACTTAATTAATATTGGAATATTTTAAATAAAGATAAATTAGGATATTTTATATTATGTTATTTGAATTTTTTAAATTATAAATATTCTAATTTAGTGGCATGAAAATTTTGGTTTTAATTTTGCTAGATAAAACAATAAAAGAGTTAGTGAGCTAGAAGTCAATTGTTTTGGATGAAACATTGATGGAATATATGACTTATTTTCAATTGATCATTTTAAGTTTGAGAGATTGTCTAATAAGAAAGACCTCCCTAAAAATCAGTATTATTGAGCTCTTTTAACTTGTTAGAGGAAGCATCTAACAAGGTTAAATATGTGATTTCAAAAGTTAAGATCGAAGAAACAAGTTTAGTCTTTTGCTTCAAATTCATCTGGCATGATAGGAGTTATTTATAATTTTAATTTCTACTATATATAATATCAATTGCCTGTTGTATAAGATTATTTTGTAAATATAATTGCTTGTAAGAAATTCATCTTAGAAGAGGAGGAATTTGTGAAGTTTGTTTAAAATTGTAAGATTGATTTTTTTTTAATATTGCGATTGGATATATGATTGCTAGTTGTGGGCTTGCTGATTCTGAAATGAAATAACAAGAAGACCTTCGTTATTGTGGCCGTTTGACATGACTCCTCCTCGGTGTTCTTGCATGAAAGAAAAACGTCGTTATAGTGCATATAAATGATTGTGGATTGTTCACACATATTTTCGAGTTTTGTTCCACAAGAATAAAAGCCCATAAGTTTCGGATCAATTTGGCATTTGAACGGCACCATCTTAGTAAAATGCACTGTTTCCTTGTGGAATTGGGCCAGGTTTTGGACGCGTTTTTGGTCTAGTTTTTGGCATGTTTGTGGGCCAAGTTTTTGAGCTTTTGTATGTTTTTGAACTCTATATATTTATGAAACCAAAAATTGCTGGAAGAAAAGGAACTGGGCCATGGACAGTGGGCTTCTTTGATTTGAGAAAAATGCGTTTTTTAACAAGAAAGATAATTAGGCCTTTCAAGGCCATTTTTGGAACGTTATTATCCATTTGGGGTTTAAAACTTGCCTTACGCCTAGGTACAGATTTAGGATTAGACTAGAGGGAAGGTGCAAAAGCATACTTTTATATATAAAAATTTTGGGCTAAAAGGTATAAATTTAACTTACTATTTTGTAATTTGTCAAAGCAGAATACAATGCTTTTTCATATTATAAAATTTATTAATAATTAAATTTGTGTCAAATTTTTCAGCACTAAGGATTCTTTAGAGGATTAACAATCAAATCAAAGGGTTAACTCTGTCTCTTTTGACAATATAGGTTCAATTGTTGGAAAAGTATTACTAAATTTAAAATGCAAAAATTGGTATAAAAAATATGCTTTTAAAATTATTTGAGCAATAAATACTATAGATACTTTTTTTTTTTTTTAAAAACCTTAACTATAATAACTAGAAGAGTTGGCCATACTAAAATAAATTTGTAATGTTAAGGGAATTTGAACTCTATACGAGTAATTATGAAACACTTATTGAAAATTATTTAGTCAAATAGACAAACTTGTTTTAGTATCTAAGTTAAAATAACTGACATAAATTAACTTAACTGAGAAACTAGAATCAATACAACTTCTGTAGTTACTCATATCGCACGTATTCAAATCATCTTAGCATCAAGAATTTGTTTTGGTGGCTATCCCTTGGCATCTATTCTCCGAGCAGGCTTTTATTTGCCCTTCAATAGACTCTACTCTTACATTGATTCATACGTTTAAAGTATTGATACCGTGACGTGGAGATTACCAAAAAAAAAAAAAATCCCAAACATATCATTATCATCCTAACTCGTAATGTTAAACTAACTTATGTATCTATTCTTATAAAAACTAAATTGAAATAAAGATTTTTGTGATTTTTGTATCAATTTATGATTTTACACTAATTAAATACTTGTCCAAAGATTGTTTCGGATGAGCACAATTTTTTACAAAGGCCTTTGGTAATATTGCATGATCACATGTCTCTAAAAGACATATGCACCACTTTTGAGCGATGATTTAGGCAACCTATTTAGTATTAATTAAATAATATCCATCGTTGCCTCCTATTTGAATAAGAGTTCTAGATATTAATATAATGTTATAACTAGCAGTAACTTTGCAAATTTAGGAGTTGTTAAAAATACGTGAGTCTTATAAATAAAAAAAAATTCAGAAATTTTTTTTATAAAAAAATATATGGATAAACTGTGAAGCACAGTGTGTAAATAATATATTAATACAACATTATAAACAGTATTATGAACAATGATAAAATGAATAGTGCTCTAATCCACGACTTTTATATATATATAAAAGATATTTGTGTTGCGCCTATAGCAACCTCAATGATGATTTTTTTGGGGGGGGGGGGGTCTCTTTGCCTCCATTATTTGGGCTAATTTTTGAAATTATTCAAAATTTGTTTTTGTTTTATTAGATTAATTTAATTTTTGTTTAGACCAATAATTGAATTTTTGGACTAAATAAATTATAAAAAATTATTATTTAATTTTTCCAAATTATAAAAAAAATCATTTTAAGCAATTGTGACACAATTGGAGCTATGCAAAATTATCTTGGAGCTATTTACTTTTGTCCAAATTATAAGGAATTATGTTAGGCAAATTTTTAGCACCCTTATGGAATAATTCTAAAGAAATTTTTTTAATTAATTAATCACATATAGTTTAATTGATTAATTAATTAAATAAAATTTTATAAGAATAAAATTAATTAGTGAATATATGTATATTTAAATGCACATAATGAATCTAAATATTTTGTGATTAGTATGTATAACTTAAGGAATAGCCACAACATTCTTGATAATTGTATACATGCATTTTTGGTTTATTTTTTATTTTTATAAAAATAGAGATTACATATAGACTTAAAAATATCAATTATAATAAAAAATATAGCAATGATTTATCTTAACCTATGAGAAGATAATTATAACTACATGCCTATTTAAGATGAAATAGAAATTATATATATATTTAAGTAGCCTACATGTATTAAAGAATATAAATGCATTATAATTTCATTGTAAATGATATATAAATATATGTTATGCCAATATTTTAGAATAAAATAAAATTTTCTTTATATTCGTAAATGCTATGCCAAAAATACTCCTTGGCTCAAGAATTAAATAATGAATTACTTTAATTAAATTTTGTATAGTCCCAAAAGAATTTATAGAAACAACTTATAAAATTAAGCTTACCCAAACTACCTAAATTAATTATTTTAGAAATTTTTAATAAGTTTTTAATTTAAATTCTCTAAAATATTTAATTGTAAACATTTTTGAGTGATTCCTATGCATTTATATATATATATATATGCAATTATTATTATTATTATTATTATTATTATTATTATTATATATTAATTTGTCTTGGCCAAGACATTGATTTTTTTTTCTTCGGTTTTTTTTTGCCGGGGGAGGGGGGGCGGGGGGTCAGAGGTACGACCAATATAGAATTGTGTTTAGTGGACATGTTAGATATATCCAACACTTTTTTTGTCTAATCTAGTTCCAAACATATTTGTAATTAATTTAGCATTTAATTACCTATAATTAAATATTTGAACCTACCAAAAAATTATTAGAATTAAATTTATTCTCTCAATTTTATGTTTTATCTTATTGAAAATCTCATTCAATTGGTATCCTATTATGACAAGGAAAATAAGAGGCAAGAAATAGCCTATAATAGTCCGTTATAATTCAAACAAGTTATTTCCATAATCTAGTAAAATTACTACTTTTAAATATGAGATTTAACCCATTAGATAAGAGGCTTATATGTAGCAGCGGAAGAATATAAGAAAGTTATATGTATTATATTTCTCAACATGATAGAACATGTGTCTTACCTTAGTTTCCAAGCCTTCTATTTTCTTTTCCTTCTTCTTCTTTTATAGGCTCCTTCATCTTTTGCAAATTTCTTCCTCTCTTTCTCCACATCACTATCATACTCTCACATTTTCTTTCTTTTAATTGTTTTCTGAGATATAAATAGTGAGGGGTCTTTAATTTATAGGCGTATAGGATGTCCAAATTGTCCCCACTAAAATCTCCATGGATCTTTCTCCTTTCTTTCTATTCTTGGATTCTTGAAGAAGTAAGTTTTGACTTCAATGTAGATGAAAATTGGCACCTAATTTTTTAGTACTAGTTATAAAAATTATTGCAATTATTACAAAATAGGTATCAAAATTCTCAACTTCTCTAGCTTGTTTATTTTGCAGCATTTCTCCCTTAAATTTGAACTTGGCTAAAATTATATTTTAGCCTCAAAATTTTAATTAAATTTTTTATTTCACAAATATTTTTCTTATATTTTTAGGACCCTTTTTGGCCATAATAAATCTTAGAAATTCATTTTCTAACTATTTTTCCTGATTATCTCTTATTTATTAATTACCAAATAATTCCTAAAAATTCTAGATAAATTTCTAATGACTCTAGAAATTTTTATTTATGTTAAATAAATTTGCCTTTCACTAATTCTTCATTATTTGATCATAATTCGATTCTCAAACAATTTCTAAAGCTTGAAAACTTATCTAAAATTATATAATTATTATATAATTATTTATTTTGGAAAGAGGGGTGTTACAATTTTTCCACCTTTTTAGAAATTTTGTCTACAAAATTTACAGTTACCTTATGTAAACAATTTTGGGTAATTTTAAGCTAGTCTTTCATCTCCGGCGTTGCTTATTCTAAGATTAGTATTTCCTAGAATACGTTGACTAAAGAGATAGTTATACTTCTTAATTGTTTTACACCGATGTCCATAATTTGTATAGATTTTTGTTTATATGTCAGATCATCTCGTACTTGCACCGACTCCTTTTTTAAGATGTGTGAAGAATTTGGGATATATTTATAAAGTTGAGAAACATGAAGGAGAGATTGGACAATCTAGGTGGTAGTGCAATTTGGTGGGCAATAGGTCTAACCTTTTTAAGAATCTTGAATGGGCCAATGTTTCTAGGACCTAATTTTCTAGACTTTAGGGATTTGCCAATACCAATAGTAAGAATAATTTTAAGAAATACATGTTCCCCCTTAGCAAACTCTAAACGTTTTCTTCTTTTGTTAGAATAGCTTTGTTGGCTTTAGGTAGTAAGCATTCTTTTTTGGATCATCTTAAACTATTTATAAGTCTCTTCTATTAATTCTAGCCCTAATAAATTTCTCTCTCATAAGGAGTATTTTTCTTAAGTGGGTAAAAATTGTGCAAACTTGTTTAATCTATCTATGATGACCCATATAGCATCATTCCCAAATTGAATCTTAGGTAACCCCATCACAATCTATGGTTATATGGTCCTACTTCCACTCAAGTAATTTTAAAGATTAAAGAAGTCTTGATGGTTTTTTATGTTTTATTTTCAATTTTTGACAAGTCAAACACTTAGCCACATATTCAACAATTTCCTTTTTCATACTTGGCCACTAGTACATTATTTTCAAGTCTTGATACATTCTAGTAGATCCAGGATGAATAATGTAATTGCTTTTATGGGCTTCTTCCAAAATTTTATTCCTAAACTTAAATTGATCAAGAGCACATATTCTTCCTTGGAATAGAATGGTTCTATATGGTGCTTTTGAGAATTCTTGCTGTCCCAATTGTTTTTGTAAGACTTGATTAGTCTCCTGTGCCACTTTTATTTGGATCCTTGAGTTACACTCAATTCTCAACTCACTTAGATGCAAACTATGAGGTAAGATAGTCATAGAAAGTCTCAGGCCTATAAAGTATCCTAACAATTTAATTTCCTTAATCAACATTTTTGCAATCTGCAAAGGCTTCCTATTGAGGGTATTGACTATCACATTAACTTTGTTTGGCTAGCATCTAAGTTCAAAATCATAGTCTTTGATCAATTCCATCCATTTTCCTTGTCGTATATTCAATTCCTTCTGATTAAAGAGGTACTTAAGTTTGTTATGATCACTAAATACCTTAAAACACTATAGCTGCTAGTTTTAGGTCATAGGTGGAATAGTTTTCTTCATAGGGCCTATGTTGTTTAGAGGCATAGGCTATTAACCTTTTCTCTTGTATGAGTACACATCTTAAACCCTTTTTGGAAGCATCACTATAGATTTCAAAAGCTCCTAAGGGATCGAGGATTATAAGAACTAATATGGTTGTTGATTTTTCTTTTAGTGTCTGAAAACTATGCTCACACTTGGGTGTTTATACAAAAGGATTTCATTTCCTAGTTAGCCTAATTAAAGGTAAAACTATTTAGGAAAATCCTTGAATAAACCTCACACAGTATTTGGCTAATCCTAAAAAACTTCTAATTTTAGTAATGGTTTTAGGTTTTTTCCATTTAACTATGGCTTCTATCTTACTGGGATCCATTACCACTCCTTCTTGTGAGATCACATATTTTAAGAATTTCATTTCCTTTAACTAGAAATCATGCTTTTCCAATTTCGTAAACAATTTATTTATCCTTCGACATTTGTAGCATTATCCTAATGTGTTTCTTATGTTTCTTCATAGTCTTAAAACATGTTAAAATATCATCTATGAAAACTACTATGAATTGGTCTAGATAAGGCCTAAAGATTTTATTCATGTAAGCCATGAATATTGTTAGGGCATTGGTTTGTTCAAAAGACATGACTAGGAATTCATAGTGTCCATAATAATTTCTAAAAGCAATTTTGGGAACATTTACCTCTCTTATCTTAATTTGATGACATCTTGTTTCGACATCTATCTTGAAAAATATAAAGGCTCCTCTCAATTGGTCTAGTATGTCATCTATTTTAGGAAGTAGGTACTTATTCTTTATAGTTACCTTATTTAAATGTGTATAATGTATATACATTATAAGGCTTCCATCCTTCTTCTTCACAAAAAGTATTGGGGCTTCCTAAGGTTATTCATTAAGAGAATGAATCTTGCAGACAAGTGATCTTCTATTTGGTTTTTGAGCTCACTTAATTCCAAGGGTGGCATCCTATAAGGAGTAATGGAGATGGGTCCAATTCCTAAGATCAGTTCTATAGCAAACTCAACTTCTCTCTGAGGAGGCAAACTAATTATTTTAAGAAGGAAGGCTTCAGGTATTCTCCTTCTATAGGGATATTAGCTAATTGTGATTGTACCTCAGTCTTTAGAGATCCTAAGGAGATATATCGTGTGTGACAACCCTCCATTCTAATCATTGTAATTATGGTTAAATATATGATTAATAATTAATTATCAAGGTTTGAGTGGTTACAATTTATCACATTGTGAAAATATGAGAAAAATTTGAACCTTGATGTTAGGGTCATCACCATACCACCTCAACAAAACAAAATTTTCATAAAAGAAATCTTACTACTATAAGGGGTTTATGATTCAACCGTCCATCAGTTTCAATACCTAATAACCTCCCATAAGTGTTCCTATATCATCTCTTACCATTACCGTTGAAGAAATTAGGATTTCTAGGCTAAAAGTAGTAGGTTGAGGACTTGCGCCGCAACCTATACCTTCCCCGCCGCAGCTAAGTTGCTCTCTGGAATCATTGGACAAATTTCACAAATCTCGCCGCGGCCAACCTATGTGGCACCGCTGCGGAAACGCCTCCTGGAACTCCTATTCTCAACTCCCACGATTCTCGCCTCGGCGTAATATATTTGCGCCGCGGTGAGTTTTACTTCTGTCCAACCCTTATTTTATTTCCTCAACTCGCGCCGCGGCAGGACCTATTACGCTGCGACGAGTTCCCGTTCTGTCACCCTCCTGGCGATTTTTTCCACTTTGCGATTCGGCGAAATCTATCAGGCTGCGGAGCTCCTCGCCACTGTCACTCCCCAGGTTAATTTTCCACCCTTGCGCTGCAGCGATATTAGTTATGCTGCGGCGCCCTTTGACTCTATCTCTCATTTGGCCGCTGCGAATCCTTCTTAGTCGCGGCAAGACTCCCTTTTGTGACTACATTACCCAAATTTCTCCTCTTACACTCCAAATCTCATCTTAGAAACACTCCAGGTTCACCTTCCCTTATTTTATGTGATTCTAATGGCGTTTATCTACCCTATTTACCCATCAATCCATCCATTACCATTGCAAAACTTAAATACTACTTCCTACTTGCCCAACTAGCTCATATCAGCAAATTCATGAATATATGACAGCAAGAACACATGCATTAGCAGCAATTAACATCCCATGCACATTCCATAGAGATTCCATTCAACAATAGCTTATGTTCACATCCAAGGCATCATATGACTACAATTCCCATATGGTAATCCATATCACAATTTCAACAAAACTACATATATGATACTATAAGTTCATACATTAATATTCAACTATAATGAGACTTAAATCCTTAACGGTTACATTTCAATCAAACAAAATATGAACGCCTACATTTGGCAATATGAATACATGATGATGCTATGTAAACTAATAACAAAATTGCATCTCTACTAAATAAGTCAGCCTAAGTGTAGCTTTCTCCCATATGTTGGAGCTCATGGATTTTCATCCACTTGCTTCCCTTTATCCTTACCCGAAGAACCTTCACCTGAAATGTTAATCCCATGAAATGGGGTGAGATATAAATCTCAGTAACCAAGGCAATTTCATCATATATCCAGTTTAATTAGCATATATGCATGAATCAAAATCAACATCAGAATCATATCCATCGTATTAGCAAATGAAACAATTAGGCTATCATGATTACTATCTCATACTAGTAATCATATTATCACATGTTAAAGGCCATTAATATCGGAAGAGTTGAGCACAACCGGGGCTCTGTGCATCTGGGGTTTGATCATAACCCGGTGCTCGATCGAAATACATGCACGGGTGGCAGCCGCACCACAGCTTCACCATGGACTCACAAGGTCCAATCATAATTTAACAGATAGCCAACCAATTCATTCAACATTTCAAATCATTCATATACAGCAACATATGAAATTAAATCAGATATATACATGGAATTAATGTAAACCCCAGTTACCTCACTTGTCGGCAAATTTGCAACAGCCATCACAAATCCCAAATTCGGATTAGAGTATCCTTCATCAGAAAACTCAATATTCCACCCAAAATCCTAAGCAAATTCGTACAGAATTAATATCCATTTTATAAATTAGCTATGGGGGTCTCAAATTAACAAATAAAGCATCAAAATGGAGGGTTTAAACTCACCCAAGGTCAGCCCTAACCTCAACCTACGAATTTCACCAAGAAAATCCCCAAATTCTCACATTTCAGATTTTGGGTAGGGTGAAAATACTCCAAATGAAAAACTAATCGGACCAAATTAAAGAGAAAGATGAGGGGATTAAGTTGTATAACTATTACCTTGGCTGAATCTTGCTTTAAATGTGAGAAAATGCAGAATTCTCACTCCCAACCTTAGCCTCCTTCTCAACCTTCGAATTTTGAGATGTGTTTTGCGTTTCAGCAAGTGTGAGGAAGAGGCTGATGTATTAGGGTTTTAGTTGGGTTTAAGTTGGGTAAAAAATGGGTCATGGGTTGCTCCAAGGTCCATCTCCATTTGGGCTTCAGATTTTAAGTTGTTGGGCCAGTTTCAAGGTGTTGGGTTGCTAAAATTCAATTGGGCCAGACCAAGTTTTAAGAGCCCAAAGGTTTTGGGTTTGCACAAGGGTTATTGGGTTAATTATAAGAGCCTATATAAGGTGGGTATTGGGCCTCCATCACATTGGATCAAGTTGGGTCTGCACCTAGCTTATTGGGCCTCCATTAGCCTCTTATCATGGCCTCCTACATTAATTTGGGCCTAGATAAAATTTCTCTCCCAATTAAATCTCAAACCCATATTAATAAATTTACCTTTCTAAAATCTCCATTTACTTAACTTGCCTAATTATCCCATTTTAATTATTCCTAATTAATCTAATCTGTGATTAACACCTTAATTAATTATGGAGTGTTACATCATGTATTTTCTTTATCACCCTCCTTATAGGTTTGGCTACCAATGATTTCATTAGATTTTGTTTCAATAATGAGTGGAAAACTTACATTCTTTTAAAGATAGCTCATGGTTACATTATTAGCAGATAACCAATTCATTCTAAGAATAACATCAATGTCTAACATGGGTAAGCATACTAAGTGGGCAATAAAAGGTTTGTTTTCAATTTGAATGGAACAATTCAAGTAAGCAAAAGAAGTACACTCTTTCTCATAGGAGTATAGACACACAATTCAAAGGTAATTTAGAGAGAGGCAAATGCAATTGTTTCACATTATCATTAGATATAAATGAGTGGTTGGCTTTTGAATCAAATAGTATAAGTAGAGGGATGTTTTGAATAAAACACATACCTTGTACTAAATTGGAAGATTGACTAACTTCTTTTTCACTTATGGTGAAAACTCTCCTTTTGGTCAATGGTTTCTAGTTCAGGACTTTCCCCTCTAGCACCTTTCCTTTGTTTTATGGACATTCCCTTGAGAAATGCCCTAGTTTTCCACAGGTGTAGTAGACATTCTCATCCATGTAACAGGGTCTATGCCTATGAGATTTTCCACATTTGTTGTGGTTGATGGAGGCATTCTTGCTTAAGCTTTGTTTTCTGTTGTTGAAGTTGGCTTTGGGTTTAGAATTTTTCTTTTAGACGTTTTGTGTCCTCTGACTCTTCCAATATTGATTTTTTTGTCTTACAATTTCCATATTCATTAGGTGGTTCTTTATTGCCTTGCATTTGCTTGCAAGTGCTACAAATTCCCTAATTTTTATAGCAATAACTACATTACTAATTTCAGGCTTTAAGCTAACTTCAAACTTTCTAGCTTTCCATGCTTCATTAGAGTTGTTTTATGGATAAGATGAAAATTTATATAAGGCCTTGAACTTGGCCATGGATAAATAGTCATGTTTTCTTATTGTAACTGTAAGAACTATATTTCCTTTTCATTTTTCAAATTCTCAAGTAAATATTTTTTTAAAAGATGGTTTTAAACCTTTTCCAAGTAATTTTCATCCCTTGGGCCTCCATATCTCGCTTGACCTCCTTCCATCA
Organism: Erythrophleum ivorense; assembly: GCA_026724425.1. Taxonomy (NCBI): domain Eukaryota; kingdom Viridiplantae; phylum Streptophyta; class Magnoliopsida; order Fabales; family Fabaceae; genus Erythrophleum; species Erythrophleum ivorense. The sequence goes on from JAIUCV010000020.1 coordinate 12,231,029, forward strand.
ATTATTTGCCTTGCTTACTACCATGTATATGTGAACATTGCTTTCTAAGTGTTGGCACATCCCAGCACCCCAAAGATTTTCTCTAACTCCTCTAGCCACTCATCTATCATACTAGGGTTGTATTCCTCTCAAAAAGATGGAGGCTTGGCCTTTTTGAATTTTGATAAGCCATGAAAGTTTGGGTTTGGCATTGGATTTGGTGTAGTATCCTAATTTTTAGTAGTTAGGATCTATTTCCATGTATTTGTTGTATCAACTTATTAGTAGCAGTAGCTTGCTCTCTCATAGTAATGGCCATTCATTCAACTTATTCCCTCGTATTAGTGGTAATCCTTTTAATGGCATTCATCATACCATTATCATAGGAGACACTATTATAGTTACTCCTTCTTGATGCCATGCTTTTGTTGCATAAATAGAATGGGTTATATTAAGGTGATCAGGCTTAATATTTTCATTCTACTTGTGATACAAAATCATAGCATCAATCATAGATATGCAATATATAAGCGTCAGTACCACTTTTACTTATGGCTACTTGAATATCAAAATAGAGTTAAGCTACTAATATTCCCATCTGAATCTAGACTTTCTTCAACTCTCTTATATTTCCGTAAGATAGACTACTTTGATACCACTAATGTAACTCCCTTACTTAAGTTCATATTAATTAATTATTTTTTCAGTTATTTACCCACAATAGAAACTACATATTCTATTCTTTCACATAAGACAATAAAGAAATGACATAACATATTCTTTTATCAATTGGGTTATCATAATATTAATTTTTACTATATTAGGGCGAGTGGCCTCTTACAAGACCTTTATTATGAGCTAATTACCAAAGTATTTGTTTCTAATTAGTTATCATGGCCTATAAATATAGTATAATATATAAAAAGAAAAGCCTTGATTTAAGTATAGTCATCCTATATCAAGATAAGGAGCTATAATAAAACAAAAGGCTCCATATTACTATGCCTAAAGATTCTAGAACCTAATGGTTTAAGTTCGACATTCTATCTATTAGACAATGTTGTTGGTGTGTCAGGTGCCCCTGGGTTGAGAGGCACTTACTTTGTCTCCTTAATGGGACACCATAGTCTTCACGTCTATAAGTACCAATACTAGGTCAAATCCTAAGATCTGGATATATGTCCACTTTAATTTGAATACATACTTAGTTATTGGCATCTTATCTGGATAGATTATCACATAAGTAAGGATCACAAAAATTCTCAATAAGACCATTATGATAGAAGTAAATAATGGTCCAACTATTACATGTGCAAAAAATATTTTCTTTGTTTCTCCTGTCTACCTGAGAATGGTAACATGCACATTTACAATATCGTAGTCCTTCGTAACTAACTCATACGCATCATTAATGCCAAAATATAAACATATCAATAAGAATAATTTTTATATGTAGAGTTAATATTTAATTGTAATGCTTATTCTTTCGAGTAGCTTTCTCTTAAGAAACTTGGTTTATCCATCCCTTAAAATGCTAGTTGTAAGAAAAACTTGCATAAGTACCACACCAACTGTCCCATGCCAAGGTTTTTGTAATCATAGACAACACACTTAGTGTCCCATACCACTTGATATAATGTCTAGGCCTTGTAGCAATTAAAGTGGGAGAACTACTTTTTTTATACTACAAAAAGTTTGTTAGTACATCCATAAAACATCTATTATCATAAATAACATCCATCAATAACTAAAGAAGCATGATTGTAGACTAAGACATCTCTTAGTGTAGATCCACATTAAATAGCAACTCAAGATCACATTCTTTCTAGGACTCTAACTAGTGAGGGATTCTAACCCTTAAAACCCTTTTATTAACCTCAATCATGTAAATGAAGAACTATAACCCTCCATCACATAGTAACATAGATAATATTATCATTTAATTGCCCATAATACAAGTCATGCATATAAATCTCTTTTGCACATAAAATTCATAGAAATTTATGGTATAACAAGAATAAGGGTGAGTGGTTCACAAACAAATCAAATAACCATAATCGTAGTAAATAAACTAATTAACATATCAATTCCTTAAGCCACAGAAATAAACTTGGATGGAACTGTAACAAATGCAATTTTCGTAAAACAACGAAATGAGCCATATAAAAGCAAGTCCTTTGAAATGACCTAGATAATTCTAGACTCAGATGGAAAGAAAAATAGAATTAGGATGAAGAAACAATTTGTGACAGAAATTGACGAAACGTAATAGCATTTTCGTAAATAAATACAACTTTTAGAAAAACATATAGGAGAGCTTTTTAAATGAAAGTTTTGAGTTGTTCAGGGTTCTCTAAGGCAAATCATGAGAAGCCCCGAGACTGGTAAAGCCCCTCCGATGTACGTTTTTCAATGTCAGTTGACTTAAAATTTGACCAGTTTGTTCAGTAAGATTTTAGCTCCAATTTGAGTGATTCCAAAGGTATTTTATTAAATTGAGAACTTAAATTTTATAATGGAAAAGATAGCTCTAAAAAAGGAGCTAAAACAAAGCTGAAACGAAATTGTCATTACAAAAGGATGAAATTAGAATTTTTGGAAAAGTATGCTTCTAGAAGCTCCCACACACTTCTCCTTTCTTCTCCCACCTTCTTAAGCATGAAATTTTCTGCCCAAAATACAGAATATGATTTGCTCTCTTAGGCACACAAGAAGGGGAAGAAGATGAGAAAAATCAAGAAAAAGGTTAGGAAATTTGTAGAATTTCATACTCTTCCTTTTTCCAATTCTATTTCTCTCTTTCTTGGCTTTCTTTTTATGGTTTTCTTAAGATGATCGGTTCTATTTTTGGGCCAGAACACAATGGGAAAATTCAAATTTCATACGAGGAAGCAAACCAAGGAATAAGAGCATTGAAAGGAAGCTTAAAACTAAGGTAATTACTTGTTATTGTTGCTTCTTTCTTGGTGGATTTTTGGCCTAAATCAGAACCATATGGGGGAGGGAATTTTTGTCCAAAAGCAAGAGAGAAACAGTGGCTTTAGACCATGGGGAGATGGAATATGGCAAGAAATTCTAAGGAAAACTAATAGAAAATAAGATAAAAAACTGTGGAGTTTTCTAGGGTTTTGTAAAATATGATTTTGTGTGAATGTTTCCTTAGTTATTTGAATATTTCCTTAAGCTCCTAAGACCCTTAGAAACCTCTCCAAATGGCTCTTCTATTAAGGAAAAATCAAGAAGCTCTTAAACCCCATTATGCTTACTAATCTCGGGCAAGGCAAGAGCATGAGGTTGGAGGATGTTTTAATTTATTCTAGCCTTAGTTTGAGACTTTATATAATGTTAGAAGATGGAAGAAACTGTTGAAAAAATTTTAGGAGACATGGAATGAGAGATGGAGCAATGGTGTCTATAATGGTGCTTTATGAAGCAATTTGGATTTTCAATTGTGCAAATGAATGTGTGATAGTTCCAAGGACCTTAAATAAGTCCAAGAAGTCTAGAAATAACAAGAGAATGGAACCTAGGAATTGAATTCCAAGAGTTGCTTCATTAGACTAATATCATAATGGCAAGTATGAAACTAGGTGTGTGTTTAAGTTTTAGTTTAATGTCTTGGCTTGCTTCAATTATGTGATTGTGTGTTCCTTGTGATGTCTAGGCCAAGAGAATAATCAACCACCTAAGTGCTCTTATGAAATCAAGAAGGGAAAGGAATTAGCAAAGTAAGCTTGCATAAATTGAAAGGTAGCTCTCCACCTTATTCTTCATACTTTCTTGTGTACATATGTATGTCATGGTGTGCTTGTATGTGTTCTTATGATTTGGTAATATGCCACATGATCTCTTAAAATTGCATTGGTACTAATGTGTGCTCTTGAATGCCTTTGAATGTGAGATTGACTCTTAAGGGTGAGGTGATGCCAAAAGTCCCTTAAAGTGGGCGAGGATGTGTCAAAAGCTTCAAAGCATGGGTGAGACTGGACTAAAAGTCCCTTGGGTGGGTGAAGATAAGTTAAAATTCCCTAAGCCAAGAGTGAGGTACTTCCAAAAGTCCTAGAAATGAGGTGAGGCAAAATCAAAAGTCCCTAGGCCATGGAAATGGTTTGATGCATTAATGTGGCATGGCTTTGCACACTTTATGCTTGTATAATTGTATTCTTGATGTATGTATACCTTGAATGTGTGGGTGAATGGGTGTGTGAGCTATTGAGATTCTTGGAATCTCACTTCCCTTTCCCTCTTGTTATTGAAATGTCTAGGTGGTGCTCAAAACCAAGGAAATGCAAGCCAAGAGTATTGAATGGCTACACTTTGTTCATTTTGTAGTCTAACTTGTAATGGAATGTCAAAGAACCTTTGTATATATTATTTTGGTTATGTAAGACCTTGAGTAATGGTAATATGATGTATGAATATTATGTAGTCCATGTGTGACATTAAATCAATGCAAATCATGGAAATTGCCTCTTGTGTAGTTATGGTTACATATGTATTATTGGATGTGGAATGACCAAATTAAGATACATGGGGTTTGGGACCACTTGGGCAATTCCTACAAGTCATAATTATGCTTTTAAACTTGCCCAAGAGGTGCCAAATTTAAGAGGAGGCCATTTGGACCAAAGTGACTCTTGATAGGGAGCAAAAATGACCATTTCATAAGGCTATATTACTTTTTGTCCAAATGAGTTCTTCTTAGTCTGAAATTTGACATGCATCTAGAAATTATTGAGAGCTTTTTGGGAAACTAAAGTAGGTAATTTTTGGAGGTCTGTGGAATATTTGGCAAATTGTTGAAATTGAAAAATTTTCTAGTTTTGGTCATTGGTATTGTAGCACTAGTCCGAAATTGAATTATATCACTTATGGGGAAAATGATGTCCAATTGTCACAAAATTTTATAGGAAGAAAGTAGACACTCTTAGTGACTTGTGTCTACTAGAAGCACCTTATTTAGATGTCTAGAGAGGGAGATATGAATTTTTAAAAATTTTGCCCAGTACCAGGTATTCTAATTGACCTCAGATACTGTTTGATTAGGTTTTGAGGTCTAGTTGTGCCTGAACTGGTCTGGAGTTATTTTTTCCTCTACCTAACATCTGTAGCTTTCTAGATTGGTACATTTGCATAGATTAGTTTTTTGTGAAATTAATTGAATATTTTTAAAATTTGCTGTAGAAACCTGTGATAGTACCAGTGGACAGCCATACCTCTAGACCTTTTCGAATGTCAAACGTCTTCTATGTTGTGTTTCATGGTTGGGACATATTTTTAGCATAAAGTAGACATGTGTAGCTTTTTAGAATGGACAAGGATGTATGATTTTGATTTTTTTTAAAATTAGTTATGATTTTCCAACGTTTGTGATAGAAGTGAGGGAATTCTAGCCGAAAATACATATATGTGTTTTATGCTTCCCTTTGGTTTCCACGAGTTGTAGGCCACTTTTGGTGATGAAAATAAGTTGTATCCATGTAATTAAATATAAGAATATGATACATAAGCTCATATGGCCCACGTGACACCGAATGAAATTTTTGTACGCGACGTAACGCTAAATAATGTATTATTTTAATGTCATTTTTCCTACCCTTTTGCATAATTGATGACATGAGATATAAAAGTAGCATAGATTGAGCTAGGAAATTATGGGGTTACAGGAACCCTTTTTTTCTCTTATTATGTCTTTTAAAGACTTAAATGTCTTATATGTCCATGTCATTTCATATTAGGATACTCCAATGCTCAGTCATCTATGCACGAGAATTTGTCTTGGTATAGTCATCCATGCATAGGAATAATATTTTGATACAGGCAATCTACTCATTTATGCATACGAATGATATTTTAGTAAGGGTAATCTGGTCATCCAATCATAGGAATAATTTAGGGGTTTGATATCCAAGTATGAGGTCCAAAAATGGTCTTTAGCTCAGGAATTAAATAATAAATTACTTTGATTAAATTATATGGGGTCCCAAAAGAATTTATGGAAGCAACTTATAAAATTAAACCTACCCAAAATATGTAAATTAATTATTTTAAGAATTTTTTAATAAATTCCAAATTTAAATACTATATTGAATTATTTCTAATACTCTAAAATAATTTAGAGTATTTTATATGCATTTGCAAATCCCTACAACAATTATTATTATTATTATATATTAATTTTTCTTGGCCAATATAGCCAAGACATAATAAAAGGTAGGTAATGTACAAACACATTTTGATGTTGCATTTTTTTTGGGTATTGGCCATCATGGCTAAGACATTGATTTTTTTTTTCCTATGTTATGGGTGGAGGGTCCTACAACCAACATAGAATTGTATTAGTGGACATAGGGTTGTGTTGGATACATCTAACATTTTTTTTGTCTAATCTAGTTCCAAACATACTTGTAATTAATTTAACATTTAATTGCCCATAATTAAATATTTAAACTCAGCATAAAAACTATAAAAATTAGATTTATCTCCCAATTTTATGTTTCATCTTTCAAAAAATCTCACCCAATTAGTATCCTATTATAAGAAGGAAAATAATGAAGCAAGAAGTAACTTTTAATAGTCCATCATAATTCAGATAAGTTATTTCCATAATCTAGCAACATCACTATTTTTAAATTTGAGGTTTAACCTCTTAGATAATAGGCTCATATATAGTAGCAAGGGAAGAAGAAGATAAGAAAGCTATGTATATTAAATTTTTTAATAAGACAGAAGACATGTCTTACCTTAATTTCCAAGCCTTCTCTTTTCTTTTCCTTCTTCTTCTTCTATGGCCTTCTGCTTGTTTTGCAAATTTCTTCCTCTCTATCTCTTTGCTTTGCTCTTAGACTCTCACTTTCTCTTTCTCACAATTGTTTTCTGAGATGTAAACTATAACACCATAACTTTCTAGCCTTCTTACTCCATTTCAAGGGTTGGCTTCCAAACATTTGCATGGAAAATACCATATTAATAGTGTTAAATTGCGTTATGTAAGGCTCAATTAATTCATTTTATGATTTATGGACCATATGAGCTCATCAATATTGTTTTCCATCAATATCATATCCATACAAGTCATAGACACCATAAAACATCTCAATATTCATGAGTTTGAAGCCATACACCTCATATCAAAATTTTTAGCCTCAGGTTGCTATCAAAAATTTCTGATTTGAATTTGAAAATTTATAACTAATTTTAGAAAAATCAAAATCATGCTTATTATAGCTTTCTAGAAAGCTTTGAATGTTAACTAATGATTAAAAATATTCCAGACCAAGTCAGAAGCATTTAGCCCATGAAAATTGATGGAACAATACCAAAGGTCGAGCTACATTACTTGTACTATCATGCAACTTTAAAAATTTGCTTCTCCCTCTATAGACCTCCAATTGGGGTGCTCTTAAGTGTTGCAAAAAGCTTATCATGTCTAGTTTATATTTGTAAAATTTCATAATTATTGTACATTATTTGACCCACAAGTGATATAGAAATATAAACTGATTACATGAATAGTAACCATACCATTTCTGCATAATTTGGCCAATTTTAAAAAATTATAATAAATTCTCTAGAGTTTCAAATTGGATGATCTTTAGTGCTGTGAAAATTTGTAGATAAGACCTACTTGTTGGCCAAAATTCTTGCAAAAAATTATCCATTTGGTTAGACTTTGATTTAGCTCAAGAATTGGTCAATTTTGAAGTCCAAAATGGTATCTCAAGGTACCAAAAAGCTTTCTTCCCATTCCATAACCACTTGGGCACATCCAAAAGCATAATTACAACATGTTAAAGCATACTAAATGATCCAAATCCCCATAGAGTTCATTCTTACCATGCCACTCACATTTATACACATGCATATAAGGGTGCTAGGATATCAATCTCCAACATATACATTCATTTGGCTTCAAGATTGATACATATATCATAATTGTATACATTTAAACTTGTTAAAATAGTTACATCTCAAATAGATCATATGGATACAATTCTTGACATCAATATACTATTATAATATTTATTTCTCTACTCCTTTTGCCAAAGTCTTACTATTAGGCATATGGAGGGGAAGAATAAGATTTAAAGAATCTCTATACCTCTTTATCCTTTCAAACATACATAATGGATACAAATTCATGTCAAAAAATGCATGCATAGCATATAAGCATCTAGTGAATATACATGAAGTATTTTCTGGATCATGAAAACTCATACATATCATACCTAGAATTTTAAGGGCATTGGTCTAGCCTCACCCATTTTTCTTAGGACTTTTAGATTTACCTCACCTATTTTCAAGGGACTTTTGACTTAGCCTCACTCTTAAGACTTTTGGATTTGTCTCATCTAATTCTATAGACTTTTGGCTCATATTCACCCTTGTTAAGAGACTTTTGGCATCATCATACCCATTCAAGCCCAAAATACATTCATAAACTCATTTCAAGATGCATAATGGTACCATAGCAAGTAAGCAATATCTAGAAACATATTTCATAGTTCAAACATACACATAAGTATTTAAAGACAAATAAACATCTAATGCATGAGGTGGCACTTGATTTTATTGGCCTAAACACATCAAATGAGACATATTTAAATAATTGGAACAAGCTCTAGCTTCTTACAAGTTCTATACTATGCTACTTTCTCATGTAGCTTCATTATGGTTCCATACAAGACACAATGAAGCAATTCTTGGAATTCATGATCTTGGCTCCCATTTCTCACTTAATTTAAGTCTCTTGACTCCATTTAAACTCCTTGGAGTCATCACAAATTCATTTCAAGGATCCCACACATTAGTTACTTCTTTATGTCTCATAATGGAGCCTACACCTCCATCTCACAAGATATGGTTTCTAAATTTATTCCAAGGCTTCCTTTGGTGTTCTTCTATCATATTTAGTCCCATTCTAGCCTTTGAAAAATTTAAAACATTCTCTAGGTACATGGTTCTATTTTGGTTGAGACACCCCCTTGATTATGCACCCATGGACTTTGCTTCATTTTCTTTAAGGAATTGCCACATGGGAAACTTCCTAAGTGTCTTTAGAGAACTCATTCATACTTTTAGACAACCTCAATTATCATTAGAAAGTATCCTACCCATCAAGGTGCAACAAAATCCCTAACTTTGCTAACTTGTTTTCTAATGCATCTTAATTGAATTTTTTTTTTTGTATATTCTTGTTCCTTACACTCCAAACTCTATGATTCTTCCTTTGTTAGGTTAGAAATTATCTCCTCTTGGATAAGCTATGGGCTAGCCAAAAATCACATGGAGGAAATATAACATCATATTACTTTAGCCTTACTTTCCCATATATTATATTTCACACATGCTTCATACATGGGTTTCAAGAAGAAAATCGATTGAAATCATGGCTCATTATAGCGTGTAGCATTTTAACTATTCAAATTTTTCTCTGTGAACCCTGTGGACTCCTCAACATCATCTCCTACTCATATTCCACCTACACGAGTCATAAACATCATGAAACATCTCATGATATTCAGATTTGAAGCCCCACATATCAGAAAATGCATGTTTGTTTTTAGACCTAGAATTCAAGTTTCTATCACCAACTTTGAAAATTCATAATTAAGTCTAAAAAAATCTAAATCCAAAAAATCATAACTTTTTGAAAAGCTTTGAATGTTAACTTTATGATAAAAATACTTCCAGGCCATAAAAATATCATCTTGACCACTTTTGACATTAGAAAAGTAACCTCGGTCTGGCTACCCTATTTTGCTAATACAGTTTACTAATATGAATTTCAAAAATTCATAACTAATTTCACAAATAATCCAAATCAAGTAAACCATACTAATTTGGAAAGCTACAGATGTCTACTTTAGGAAAAAAATAATCTAGATCCATAAAATGACATTAAGCTAATGAAAATCAAGGGAATAGTGCTTAGAGTCCTACTGCATTACTGACAATAAGTTCCAACTTCAAAAATTTATTTCTCTCTCTCAAGATCTCTAAATGAGGTTCTTTTAGTTGTTACATCTCATTGTGAATGTTTAGTTTCTCCATGTAAAATTTCAGAACCATTGGATCTTATTTGTCCCTCCAATGACATGAAAACAATTTTGACCAAATGAATAGTAACTTATACCAAAACCAACCTCTGGGTTGAACTTTGAAAAATCGTAATAAATTCTATAGACCTCCAAATAATATGGTTCTTAGATAAAGAAAAAAGCTCTATATGAGATCTATATGTGTGCAAAATTTCAGTCTAAAAATCGTTCATTTGGTTAGGTTAGAGTTTAACTCACAAAATAGGTCATTTTTTGTCCCCAAATGGTTCATTTGAATGTCAAATGGCCTTCCCCTAGAACCATGACCATTTGGGCTTATGGGAAAGCTTCAAAATAGGTTAATAAACTTGTCAAGAAGTCCAAAGATCTATATATCACAAAATCACTACCCCACTTGTTCATATGCATGAGTTCTTAAGGGCATAACCACGCATTTCCATATCAAAAACCTCTAATCTCATTCAAATACTTTCATTTCTCATACATACATTCTATATTCTTATAATTACATATGTTCAAATGTCTATACAACATATACATCAAGAGATTACGTCATTTGACAACCAAATGATTACAAAATAGCTAAATGACACAACTCTTTGTCATTATCTTCTTTCCAAACTTGGTGGCCTCCATCTCTTTCCTCACTTGGTCCATCTAGACATGTTAGGTAATGGGGAGTGTAACATCCAGTCCCTCCGTAAATGTGAGAAACGCAATGTTTAGTTTCTCCGTAAACGTCAGAAATGGGCCAAATATAAAAGGAAGTCCTCGAAATAGAAGGAATTGGGACCAACTAAAATTATGATAAAATTTTAAATATTAGAAAATAAGGATTTGAGGTTTGAGATGCCCAAAAACCAGTGCCAGAAGAGCTCAAAAAATTTGTTGAAGAAAGTAGGGGTATTTTTATAATTTTTGAAAATTTTTGAAAACTCACAGGAGAGCTTTTTAAATGGAAAATTTGAGCTTTCCAGGGTTCTCAAAGGCCCTAAAAACCATGGGAACCCCTAGAACAATTGAAACCCCTTCGGTGAGTGATTTCGGCAAAGGTTGACCAAAATTTTGATCGAACGGTTCAGAATGGTTTCAGATCCTTTTTGAGTGATTCCAAAGACAATTCTTATGATTTAGAGCCTAAGGAATATGATGGAAAATAAGGATTTCAAAAAGGAGTTGATATGAGTCTAAAATGAAAAGGCCAAGAAAAGGGACTAAAATGCAAAAGTAAAAAGTTGCATAAAGTGACTTTTAGCTCCTTCTTATCCACGTTCCAGCAGCTCCTCACTTCCACGATTTGTTTCTGCCCCAAAAACAGAGAAGGAAGCCATCTCTCTTGGGCGCACAAGGAGAGGAGATTTTGAAGAGAGAAAAAGCAAGGAAAATGTAAGAAAAGTGTGGAATTTTATGCTCTTCCCTTGAGTAAACTTGTTCCTCTCATTCTCCTCTTCATTTCTATGGTTTCATTGATGGATTTGGTGATGTTTTGAGTCTAGTCCAGAGGAGGAATAACAGAATTTGAAAGAGAGGAACTTATCACTTGGAAGAGCACTTGAGAAAAGTTAGGAAATCAAGGTAACTTGTTGTCTTCCATGCTTCTTCTTCCCTTCTCCTCCTTGTGATAATTTCGTCTCATATAGAGCCCAATCAAAGGGAGATGAATTCTGGTCCTTGGAAGGGAGATTCATAGATTTTGGAGTGTGAGAAGCAAGTAGGTGCAAAGAAATCAAAGAAAGAAGCATGAAAACACAAGATAGAAAAGTGAGGGATTCATGGAGACATTGTGAAATCTGTTTTGATCCATGAATTCCCTAGCTTAGATGAGTGTTTTCTTGAGTTCCTAAGATCCCTAGAGACCTCCCCACACACCTCTTCCATCAAGAAAACAAAGCAAACCCATTACTTCCTTTTTTCATATGTCATTTCGGCCTAGGGCAAAACTATAGGTTAGGGATAGTTTTAATTTGTTCCAAGTTTAGTTTTGATTCATATATGATGGAAGAGGATGAGAGGAAGCCTTGGAAAAAATTTAGAACTCATAGAAAGTGATTTGGTGTCTTAGGTTCCATATTATGACCTAAAGAAGCAACATGGTGCTAGGCCTTTTGTTTTAATGATGTGATGACTCCAAGAGATTTAAAAGGAGTCAAGAATCATATTTGAAAGGAAAGAATGAGGCCTAGAAGTCCCTTGAGGGGTGTTGCTTCATTAGGTGTGATTATAGACCATAATGGAGCCTATAGAGCAATCTAGTGTTTTATCAAGTGATGTAGCCTTAGAATATGTTTCATAGACCTAATTGGCTCTCATAAATTGTATCTAGGCCAAGAGAAACTATCTCCACCAAATTGTGGGTGTATGGCCGAAAGAGGAGGCTTGAAAGCTAAGGAAAAATTGTGTGAAATTGTTCAAGGTGGCTCTCTCCACCTTCTGTCATACATGGATATGTGTTTAGCTTGTTTTAGAATGTGTGTATGTGTATTTTCAAGCTAAGAAAAGTATGCTAGCATGCCTTTATATGCCATGATGCTTGATACTATGTTATGTTTTCAAATGATTACATGATGTTTGTGTGAATTTGCTCGAGTGTGAAAAGGCCAAGAACTCTTCCCTTTGGTAAGGATGAGCCAAGAACCCTTGAGCTTGGTTGAGACAAAGTAAAGAATCTCCCAAAAGCAAAGTGGGCTCCCAAGAGTATGGTTGAGTCCAAAGTGTTTAAAGAATGGGTGAGGCAAGTCCAAAATCCATGAGGAGAAGTGTGAGGCCAATCCAAACACTTAATGAGCTCTTGAATGTCTTGTATGATTGATTCACATGCCAAAGTTGCTTTTAAAATGCCTATGATTTCTACTTTCTCTATGCATGCATTTGTGAAACTTGCTTGCACATATTATGTGTGATGGAATAGGAGATGAGCTATTGGGATTCTTTGAATCTCATCCCCTCCTCTCCAATGACCTAACGTGCTAGGAGGACCAAGCAATTACGGTGAAGGGAGCCAACAACAATGAAGAAGAGAGATTGACAAGCTTATGCCTTGTTTTGTTTATTTTGGAACCATAATAATGGTTCATCATGTATATGAGGTTGTATATATACTATGAACATTGAAACATGTGTAAACACCCTATTATGTGATGTTTAGATGTATGATTATGATATATGACCACTAGCCCATGTTTTGAGTATGTAAGGCTAGGTATAAGAATGTAAAGTTTGATGAATATGTGTATAAATGTGGGTTGAATGGCCAAAATGAGATGCATGAGGTTTGAGACCATTTTGGCAGCTCACACAAGTCTTAAATATGCTTTTAAACTTGCCCAAAAGGTGCCAAAACCAAGGGAAATCCATTTGGCAATTTTGGTATCCAATATGGAGCCAAAATTGACCATAATAGAACCCTATACCATTTTTTAGCCAAATGAGTTAGTCTTACCCTGAAACTTGGCATGCAATTAGGTCTCATTAAGATATTTTTAAGAAGCTAAAGATCATAATTTTCTGAGACCTAGAGAATATTTGATGAATTTTCAAAGTTGAGATTTTTCATGGATTCTGGTATGGGTATTGTTCATACTGGCAGTTTTGAATTCTGTGTCACCCAATGGCCAAATGGTGTCCAATACTTATAAAATTTTACATGCATAAACTAGAGGTTATAATATTTCTGTGGCCACCAAGATCACCTCATTTGGAGGTCTGAGCAGTGAGTTATGGATGTTTGAAGTTAACTGTCAGTATTAGTAGCGCCCCATGAGTCCGGTTACTATTCCATAGGGTCCAGGTGATTAAACATATCTATTTCATTCTGGAATTATTTTTAGTATCAAGTTAACATTTGTATCTTTCCAGTGTGTGTGATTTCAATTTTTATAGAATTAGTTATGAATTTCAGAAATTTGTATCAGTAAACTAAACAACAGCCCAGGCAGCTAGCGACTCTGTAGCTTTTTAGATGTCAAACATCCTATGTGATGAATTTTATGACCTGGACATATTTTTAGTGTGAAGTAGACATCTTAAGGTTTCCATAATGATGAAGATTGCATGATTTAGAATTTTCTAGATTTAGTTATGATTTTTCAAAGTTGGATAAAAAAATGGAGCAAATCTGGCCGAAAATGTGCTTGTTTATTTTGAGCTCCATTTCGGTTTCCATGGGTTGTAGGCATGTTTTTGTGATAAAAATGAGTTGTAATAATGAAATTAAATATGAGGAAGTATAGTATGAGCTCACATAGTCCATGTGACACCAAATTAAATTTTTTTGACATAGCGCAACGCGAAAAAAGTTTATTATTTTCATCCCCTTTTCATATGATCTTGTGGGATTGATAATACAAAGCTTATAAATGACATCAAATGAGCTAGAAGTTATGGTGTTATAGGGAGGGAGTGAGATTCAAAGAATTTCAACAGCCCTACATACTTTCAATTATATATGATGGATGTAATTTCATGCAAAGGAATGCCATGCATGGTTTATGAGCTACATATGCATAGCAAAAACATGATTTCCATTTCACAAAGTCTCAAACAATCAAAGTAGACTCTTAAGACCTCGGTTAGCCTCATTCACCTCTCTTAAAACTTTTGGACTTGCCTCACCTATTTTACTTTGAGACTTTTGGCTAAGCCTCACTCCTCTTGACTTGTCTCACTCATACTTAGGGGTTTTTTATTTATCCTCACCCTTACCAAGGGACTTTTGGCATCACCAAGTCTATTCAAGTCTTATGCATACATAAAAGTAATTTAAGACATATAAGTGGCATTACATATATCTTTACTAGTTAGGCATACTTTTCATAGTTCAAACACACACACACAAGCATCCAAAGCAAAAAACATCCACACACATACATGTGAGAAAGGTTGGAGGGCTACCTTGAATGCAATTACACACAAATTTTCTTGATCTTTCTTTCCTCCTTTGGCTACATGCTTGATAATTGGTGGAGTAGGATTTTCTTGGGCCTAACCACAACAAATAGAATTCAACTATCTTCTTGAACCAAGTCTTAAGCCTAGTCATACATTACTTTATTAGGCCTTTATGGATTTTACAGGTGCTCAAGAGCTCATAGAGTGTGTTATTGTTCCTTAAAAAGAGAAACACTTGGGAGGCTTCTTAAGGGTCTCATAAACTTAATTGAACTATCATGTAAGCTTAGGGACTCTTAGGAAAAATCAGATTTTAAGATATGTTCACAAGTCTCTATCTTTCCTATCTTGGGTTTTACACAATTTCCTTCAAGTTCCTTTACTTTTCTAATCCTCCATAATTTATAATCTAGATTTCTTTCTTGCTTTTGGTTAGAAAATACTCCCCCCTTTAGCCCTCTTCTTAGCCAAACATACACACTAAGAAAAGGAAGGGAGAGAGAGAGCAACAAATCAAGAAGGTTACCTTGGCTTTCTAATTTTTCTTGGATGCTCTTTCAAATGGTTAACTCCTCTTCTTAGAACTCTAGTCTTCCTCCTTTAAACCAGACCCAAAATAGCACCAAACATAACATTAAATCCATAGAAAGGGAGATGGAATGGAGGAGAATTAACTTACTAAAGGAGAAACCGTGAAATTCCTTACCTTTACTTGGTTTCTTCCTCCTCCTCTTTCTCCTCCTTAGTGCACCCCTTCTAGAGCTTTGGGGATCTATTTTCGGCCAGCTAAAGTCAGTTCAAATGAGGGAGAAGAATTTTGGACCCTTTACAAAGAAAATTTCACTTTTTCACATTTTTTCAAAATAAATCTCGCTATAGCAGGAAATACCCCTTGCTACGACAAAAACTTATCAGTTCCAGGTCCCCCTATTCTCGCCATAGCTGGCTTTATTGCGAGAAACTTCTTGGATTTTGTTTGAGCCACAAACTAGCTATAACTGTAACACCATAATTCTAACTCATCTCATGCCTTTGAATAGCATAATTATCATGAAACATACACATAATTCTCATAAATGAGGCATGAAGATTTGGACTTCTATTTGCAAGTCATCATATCCAAAAACCCATTCGGTGTCACATGGATTATGTGAGCTCATTCTATGCATCCTCATATTTCACAAAAACTAGCTTTAAACCCATGGAAACCAAAAAGGGATATGAGACATGTAGATTCATTTTCGGCAGACTTGGCCTCATTTCTGGGCAAAGTTTGGAAATTCACAACTAAATCCAGAAAACTCGAAAACATGTAATCTCAGTCATTCTGGAAAGCTTAAGACGTCTAATTCATGCTAAAAATATGTAGAAGTCTTAAAATCTCATATATAATGTGTTTGACATGTGAAATCATCTACTGGTCGGAGGGGTTCCTGATACTGTCACAGTTTACTGATATGGACTTCAAAAATGTCTAACTAATTCCACAAAAATCCAATGCTTGCAAATGATATCACTATGGAAAGCTGTGGATGTTAACTAGAGAGGAAAAATATCTCCAGATCAGTTCATCAAGCCAAAATCCCGAAAATTGATGAAACAGTACCTCGGATTTGGCAAGATGTCTGATACTGGGCAGAACCTTCGAAAATGCATATCTTCCTATCTAGACCTCAAAATGAGGTGATCTCAGTGGCCACAGAAATCTTATGACCTCTAGTTTATGCATATGAAATTTCATAAGCATTGGATACCATTTGGCCATCGGGTGACACAGAATTCAAAACTGCCAGTATGAACTGTACCCATACCAGAATCCATGAAAAATCTCAACTTTGAAAATTCATCAAATATTCTCTAGGTATCCGAAAATTATGATCTTTAGCTTCCCAAAAAGCATGGCATAGGGTTCCATTATGGTCAATTTTGGCTCTATATTAGGTACCAAAATTGCCAAATGGATTTCACTTGGTCTTGGCACCTTTTGGGTAAGTTTAAAAGCATATTTAAGACTTGTGGGAGCTGCCCAAATGGTCACAAACCATTTGCATCTCATTTTGGCCTCCTCACCCTCACTCATACACATTACACCAAGATTTTCTTAATTGCATACATTGGCATAAACACTCACTTTATGATCTAGAATACATACACCATACTCATTCATTTATCTATCACGTAATACTATTTTTACATTTGTCCAAGGGGTCATAGACTATTTACAATCATAATATACATCATGAAGTCTCATTATGAGTCAAAAACACAAAAATTAAGCATAAGGGTGGCCATCTTCTTCCTTCAATGTGATTGGCTCCCATTGCCATGTCCACTTGGTCCACCTAGCATATTAGGACATTTAAGAGGAGGGAGTGAGATTCAAGAATCTCAATAGCTCATCTCCCATTCCATCACACATAATATATGCAAGCAAGTTCTATGAATGCATGTGTGGAAAAAATGGAAGTCATGAACATTTAAAATCAAGCTTGGCATAGAAACACATCATACAAGGCATTCAAGAGCTCACCAAGTATTTGAATTGGCCTCACACTTCTCTCCACGGTATTTGGACTTGCCTCTCCTATTCTTTGAAATCTTTAGACTCAACCACACTCTTTGGGAGTCCACTTTGCTTTTGGGAGACTCTTTACTTTGTCTCAACCAAACTCAAGGGTTTTTGGCTCATCCTCACCATGGGAAAGAGTTCTTGGCCTCTCCACACTCAAGCAAGCTCAATCACACATCATATGTTCATTTGAAAGCATAATGTGGCATCAAGAGTCATGGTATATAAGAGCATGCTAGTATACTTTTCATAGCTAAAAATACACATACACACATCATAAAACAAGCTAAACACACATCCATGCATGAGAGAAGGTGGAGAGAGCTACCTTGTACAAATTCACACACTTTTCCCTTTGAATTTAAGCTCCTCTTTTTGGCTACACACCCACAAAAGTGTGGGGAAGGTTCCTCTTGGCCTAGACATGATTTAAGGAAGCTAATTAGGTTCATGAAACAATTTCTAAGGTCACACCACTTGCTTAGATACTAGGTTATCCTATAAACCTCATTATGGTCCATACAAGCACCTAATGAAGCAATACCCCTCAAATGACTTCTAGGCCTCATTCTTTCCTTTCAAATATGATTCTTGACTCCTTTTAAGCCTCTTGGAGTCATCACATCATTAAAACAAAGGGCCTAACATCATGTTGCTTCTTTAGGTGACAATATGGAACCTAAAGCACTAACTCATTCTCTAAGCTTCCTAAATTTTTCCCAAAGCTTCCTCTTACATTCATGCATCATATATGACTCAAAAATGGGCTTGAAAAAAATTTAAAACTCTCCCTAACTATGCCATCCCTACTTGGCCGAAACCTAGAGCATAAATGGGATTTAATGGTTTCTTGATTTTTCCTTAATGGAGGAACCATTTAGGGAGGTTGTTAAGAGTTGTAGGAGGTCAAGGGAACACTTAAATAGCCAAGAGAACTTATGGATTAAATCAGTTTTTACAATCCCCTTAAGTGCTCTACACTTTTCCAACTTCTAGGTTCATGACTTTCAATGGGGTTTTGTTTGATTTCATGGAGGAAGAAGCATATGGGGGACCTCTTAGGGATCTTAGGAGCACATTTAAGCATTCATTTAAGCCTAAGAACATTCATGTTAAATCAGATTTGCAAAGGAGCATTTGGATCCCTAATGGTTCCATCTTGTTTCCTAATGCCCCTTTCTTGATTCTCTTGGTTCATTCTTAATCTTTACCACCTAAAACATCTAATCCCTCCATGAATTGGACAGAAAACAGCCTCTAAGACTTGGGCTCATGGTGGCTAAATTCGTGCAAGAGGGAGGGGGAGGAAGAAACTACCAAAGAATGGAAGTTTTACCTTATTTTCTTGCTTTTCTTTGCTTGCTCTTCCACTTGGTTAGCTTGCTCCCTCAATTTTCTAAATTTCCCTCTCTGTTCTGCCCCCAAAACAGCACCAAACTTTCCATTAAAACCATAGAAAGAAAGCTTGAGAGGAGGGGAGCAAGTTTCAAGAAGGAAGGATATGGAATTTCTTAAAGTTTCTTACCTTTTTCTTGAATTTCTTCCTCCAAAATCCTCCTTCTCTTGTGCGCCTAAGAAGCTGGAATTTCTCTCTGAAAATGGGCAGAAGCAAGTCGGTTTAACGAAGGAGAGGAAGAACGTGACTTATAAAAAGAGTTTGGAAGCTTCCTTTAACACTTAAATTCCATTTTTGCCCTTTCATACTTTGCATTTTCGTTTCTCCTTCGTTTTAGCTCCTTTTTGAGAACCTTCTCTTCCATCATAACAAATAGGTTTCCAATTTAATAAAATGCCTTTGGAATCACTCAAATCGGAGCTAAAACCTTTCCGAACGAATCGGTCAAAATTTGGGTCAACCGACATCGGAAAGAGTACATCGGAGGGGTGTTACTGGTCCCCGGGCTTCCCATGGTTTTTGGGGCCTCTGAGAACCCTGGGCAACTCAAAATTTCTATTTAAAAAGCCCTCCTAGGTGCCTTTCCAAAATTTCACTTATTTATGAAAATGCCACTGGCCTTTCGGCAATTTGTTCGAATCACTTCGACCTCGGTTTCTGGGCAACTCATGGCTCAAATTCTCATTTTCTATTATTTAAAATTTTCTCCCAAATTTATTTGGCCTTGAATCACTCATCTCAGGGGACTTGCTTTGAAAACGGACTCATTTCGGTGTTTTACGAAAAATCAGACGTTACAATAACGAACAGGCATTCTTGCTATGGCAAATGGGCCTTTTTGCTATAACAAATAGGCATCCCAACTATAGCTAGGAGACTTAGAAAAATTTTGAAACCTTGAGTCTTCATTTCTACGAAAACTCAAATGTTACAAGAAGAGCAAGAAAAGAAGCATAAAAGGCTAAGAAATTTACCTTGTTTCAAGACTCTTTCAAGAGTTCCTTGCATTGCTTCAAACTTCTCCTTGAAATTTTAAGCTTTCTCCTCTAGAACAATCCCAAAATAGCCCTATATGAGTCATGAAAACCATAAGAAGGAAGAGGAGAAGGAGAGAAATAACATTTGTGAAGGAAGAGGCATGAAAAACTAAACATTTTCTTACCTTTTAGCAAATTTTTCCTTCCTCCTTTGCTCCCTCCTTCGAGACCTCTTGAACTCCTCTAGTTTTAGGCAGAACATATGTTGATTAATGTAACATCCAGTCTCTCCGTAAACGTGAGAAATGCAATGTTCAGTTTCTCCGTAAACATAAGAAATGGGCCAAATATAAAAGGAAGTCTTTGAAATAGAAGGAATTGGGGCCAACTAAAATTATGATAAAATTTTAAATATTAGAAAATGAGGATTTGAGGTTTGAGATGCCCAAAAACCAAAGCTAGAAGAGCTCAAAAAATTTGCCGAAGAAAGTAAGGGCATTTTTGTAATTTTTGGAAAATTTTGAAATCTCATAGGAGGGCTTTTTAAATGGAAAATTTGAGTTTTTTGAGGTTCTCAGAGGCCCTGAAAACCATGGGAACCCCTCAAACAGTTGAAACCCCTCCGGTGAGCGATTTCGGCAAAAGTTGACCAAAACTTTGACCGAATGGTTCGGAATGGTTTTAGATCCTTTTTGAGTGATTCCAAAGGCAATTCTTATGATTAAGAGCCTAAGGAATATGATGGAAAATATGGATTTCAAAAAGGAGTTGATATGAGTCTAAAATGAAAAAGCTAAGAAAAGGGACTAAAATGCAAAAATAAAAAGTTACATAAAGTGCCTTTTAGCTCCTTCTTATCCACGTTCTTTCTCTCCTCTCTAAGACCGACTTGCTTCTGCCCAATTTCAGAGGAAAACTCCAGCTTCTTAGGCGCACAAGAGGAGGAGGATTTTGGAGGAAGAGATTCAAGAAAAAGGTAAGAAACTTTAAGAAATTCCATATCCTTCCTTCTTGAACCTTGCTCCTCTCCTCTCAAGCTTTCTTTCTATGATTTTAATGGGGAGTTTGGTGCTATTTTTGGGGCAGAACATATAGGGAAATTTCTAAAATTGAGGGAGTAAGCCAACCAAGTGGAAGAACAAGCCAAAGGAAGCAAGAAAATAAAGTAAAACTTTCATTCTTTGGTAGTTTCTCCCTTCCCCTTTCTCTTGCACGAATTTGGGCACCATGAGCCCAATTCTTAGGGGCTGTTTTCTGCCTAATTTATGGAGGGATTAGAGGTTTTAGATGGCAAGGATTAAGAAGGAACCAATAGAATCAAGAAAGGAGCATTAAGAGACAAGATAGAACCATTAGGGATCCAAATGCTCCCTTGCAAATCTGATTTTATATGAATATTCTTAGACTTAATTAAATGTTTAAACATGCTCCTAAGACCCCTAGAGAGCTTCCCACATGCACCTCCCATCCAAGAAAGCAAAGAAATTGCAAGAAAAATTAATGAACTCTAAGTAGAAAAGTGTAGAGCTCTTGAACACTTTGCAAAAACTGATTTGATATATGAGTTTCCTTGCATGTGTGAGTATTTGATTGAGCTCCCAAGACCTCTAGGAAGTCTCCCAAGTGTGTCTCCCATCAAGAAAAAATCAAGAAGGCCATGAACTCTTCTTCCCCCATAGTCTCAGCCTAGGCAAGTTCCTATACCTAGGGAGAGTTTTAAATTTTTCTAAGGCTATTCTTGAGTCATATGTGATGAGTGAAGATGAGTAGAGGCCTTAGAAAAAATTTAGAACTCAAAGAAAGTAAATTGGTGCCATAGGTTCCATATTAGGACCTAAAGAAGCAACATGATGTTAGGCCCTTTGTTTTAATGATGTGATGACTCTAAGAGGTTTAAAAGGAGTCAAGAATCATAATTGAAAAGAAAGAATGAGGCCTAGAAGTCATTTGATGGGTGTTGCTTCATTAGGTGTGATTATGGACCATAATGGAGCCTATAGAGCAATCTAGTGGTTCATCAAGTTATGTAGCCTTAGAATGTGTTTCATGAACCTAATTGGCTCCCATAATTTGTATATAGGCCAAGAGAAACCATCTCCACCAATTTGTGGGTGTATGGCCGAAAGAGGAGGCTTGAAAGCTAAAGAAAAAGTGTGTGAAATTGTGCAAGGTAGCTCTCCATCTCATTCTCTTTGCATTCTTGTGTGCATATGTATGTCTTAGTGTGCTTGCATGCATTCTTGATGCTTGATAATATGCCACTCGATCCTTGTTATGCATTGGTACCAATGTGTTGTCTTGAATGACTATGGTTGTGGAAAGAGCCCATAAGGGTGAGGTGATGCCAAAAGTCCCTTAATGAAGGTGAGGAGATGCCAAAAGTCTCATGGCATGGGTGAGATAAGGCCAAAAGTCTCTTGAATGGGTGAGGCAAAGTCAAAAGTCCCTAGGCCAAGAGTGAAACAAATCCAAAAGTCCTAGCAATGGGGTGAGGCTAAACCAAAAGTCCCTAGAGCATGAAAGTAATCTTGACATGTGAATGTGGCATGGAATAGAATTTATTGCACACTTTATGCTTGTATAGTTATGCATTTGGTATATGTATGTCTTGAATGTGATGTAAATGGGTGTGTGAGCTATTGAGATTCTTTGAATCTCATCCCCTCCTCTCCAATGATCTAACATGCTAGGTGGACCAAGCACTTATGGTGAAGGGAGCCAACAACCATAAAGAGCAAGGAGTGACAAGTTTATGTAGTATTTTGCCTATTTTGGAACCATAATGATGGTTCATAGTGTATATGAGGTTGTATATGTACCATGAACCTTGAGACATGCGTGATTATACTATTATGTGTTGGTTAGACATATGAAAATGATATATGCCCTATAGCACATATTTTGAGTATGTATGGCCAAAGTGTGCAATATGGGATTTTGATGAATGTAAGTGTGGGTTGAATGGCCAAAATGAGATGCATGAGGTTTGGGATCATTTGGGCAGCTTACCCAAGTCTCAAATGTACTTTTAGACCTGCCCAAAAGGTGCCACAACCAAGGGAAGGCCATTTGGTAAATTTGGTACCTCATATGGAGCCAAATTTGACCATAATAGAACCTTATGTCACTTTTTGGCCAAATGAGTTAGTCTTGCCCTGAAACTTGGTATGCAATTAGTTCTCATGAAGAGCTTTTTGGAAAGCTAAAGACCATAATTTTCGGAGACCTAGAGAATATTTGAGGAATTTTCAAAGTTGGGATTTTTCATGGATTCTGGTATGGGTACTGTTCATACTGGCAGTTTTAAATTCTGTGTCATCCGATGGCTAAATGGTATCCAATGCTTATGAAATTTTATATGCATAAACTAGAGGTCATAAGCTTTTTGTGGCCACCGAGATCACCTCATTTGGAGTCTAGAGAGGAAGATATGCATTTTCGAAGGTTCTGCCCAGTATCAGACATCTTGCCAGACCCGAGGTACTGTTCCATCGATTTTCGGGCGTTTGGCTTGATGTACTGATCTGAAGATATTTTTCATCTCTAGTTAACATCCACATATTTCCATAGTGATATCATTTGCAAGCATTGGATTTTTGTGGAATTAGTTAGACATTTTTGAAGTCCATATCAGTAAACTGTGACAGTATCAGGAACCCTCAGACCAGTAGATCATTTCGCGTGTCAAACGCATTATATATGAGATTTTAAGACTTCTACATATTTTTAGCATGAATTAGATGTCGTAAGATTTCCAGAATGACTGAGATTACATGTTTTCGATTTTTATAGATTTAGTTATGAATTTCCAAAGTTTGTGACAGAAAAGAGGAAAATCTGGCCGAAAATACAAACATGGATTTCATATGCTCCTTTGCTTTCTACGAGTTGTAGGCCAAATTTGATGATGGAAATGAGTTATATTCATGTGTTTAAGTATGATAAAGTGATAGATGCTTTCATATGGCTTACGGGACTCCGAAAGAAAAATTTTACCGGTAGAGAAATGTACTTTTATTCATAACTTCCTATGCCACTATATTGTTTCCATAGAAAAGATGAGGCATGGGATTGTATGAATTGAGTCCTAAAAGTATGCTGTTACAATTAAGGGCTAAAGCAAGTGGGGAACGTGATTTAAGAAGCATAAAAGTAAAGTTAACACATTTTTTCACTTTTTTATTTTAGTCCTTAAACCATGATTTCTCTGTTTGGCCTCATTTCAACTCTTTTTTGAGAATTGTCTTTTCTATCATAAAATTTAGGTCTTCTAACTTATAAAATGTATTTGGTTTAACCTAAATTGGATTTGAAACTATTTTGAACCATTTGGTCAAAGTTTTGGTCAACTCTTTTCTAAAATCGCTCACAGGAGGAGTTTTAACCATTTTAGACATTCTCATGGTTTTCAAGGTTTTTGAGAACCTTAAAAAGTTCAAAATTTTCATTTAAAAAGACCTTCAGTGAGTTTTCCAAAATTTTCAAAAAATACAAAAATGCCCCAACTTGTTTTCTCATTTTTCTTAACTTTTTTTGCTTTGGTTTCTGGGTACCTTGGGCCTTGAATTTTTATTTTTCATTATTTAGAATTTTTTTTTAATTTTATTTAGTCTCAAATCATTCTATTCAAGGGGCTTTTTTTTTTTTAAATATTTGGTGAGTTTTTTACGTTTATGATGAAATCGAATGTTACATAAACAATAATAGGTCTTAATTTATAGGCATATAGGGCATTCAAATTGTCACCACCCTAAATCTCCATAGATCTTTGCCCCTTTGTCTCTATTTCTAGCTTCTTGAAGAAGTTAGTTTTGACTTTAGTGTAGATAAAAGTTGGTATCTATTTGTTTAGTATTAGATATATAAATGATTTTTTATTATTACAAAATGGGTATCAAAATTCTTAGTTCTCTGGCTTGTTAATTTTGTAGTGTTTTGCCCTTAAATTTGACTTTGGCTAAAATTATATTTTGGCCTAAATTTATTAGTTATATTCTAACTTTAAAACTTTAATTAATTTTTTATTTCACAAATACTTTTCTTACATTTTTAGAACACTTTTGACCTTAATAAGGAATCCTAAAAATTTAATTTCTAACTATTTTTTCTAATTATCCCATATTTATTAATTACCAAATAATTCTTAAACATTCCAAAAAATTCTAAATAAATTTGTAGTCGCTCCATAAATTTTTCTTTATGTTAAATAAATTTGGCTTTCACTAATTCCTCATTATTTGATTATAATTTAGTTTTCAAACAATTTCTTAAGCTTGAAAATTTATCTTAAATTACATAAGTATTATTAATTAATTATGTTGGAAATATGGGTGTTATAAGTAGTATAAATAATTTATATGTAGTAATGAAAACACATAAAGTCATCTATAAGAATATTTTAAAATTTAAAGGCATACCTCTTTTGAGAGGCAATTATGTATAATTACTAGTAAAATAAATAGACCATTACATGAAATGCACTACAAATTAACATAAATAAATCACTTCAGTGATAATACTTATACTAATTTATAAAAACAATTTATACATGCAAGTATATATTCAAAATTTAAAAACTAATAGATATTTACTAATATGCGCATTTTTGGTAAAAAGAAAAATTACTTAAACATAATAAGTGCACATATCATTACAAAAAATATATAAATTAAACCAATAAATTTGTAAATAATAAAAAAAACCAAATATAACCCATAAAAATCCAACTTGCCAAAAATAAAATTTTTTTTTTCTAAAAAAATAATTTTTTTATAGAGAAAATTTGTTGGAAACTTGCAAATAGTAAAATTTGTAAGTGGTAAAGAAATTACTGTTCACTCGCAGTTGTTGAATTAGCCAAGATTAGTGAATTTCATTGGTTTGGAGTATTGTAATACCATATATATCTAACCCCATTCATGGCATTCATAAGCTCCATATCATCATCATGGTCATAAAACAACGATAATGGATTTAATCGCGTTACGTCATGCTTAAAATTCACAATTAGTGTCACATGGACCGTTTAGGTTCATATCATGCATCCTTATATTTAAATACATCAGTACTACTCATTTGCATCAAATCTTGCTCATGACTCAAGAAAACCAAAATGGAGCATAAATTGAAGTTATTGAATTTCGGCCAGATTTGCCTCCATTCTATCCAAAATTTTGGAAAATCATAACTAAATCTAGAAAAATCGAAATCATGTAATCTTGGTTATTCTGGAAATCTTGGGATGTCTACTTTATGGTAAAAATATATAAAAGTCATAAGATCCCATACACATAGCGTTTGACATGTGAAATCATCTAGAGGTCGGACTAGGTCCTGATACTATCACAGTTTACTGATATGAACTTCAAAAATGTCCAATTAATTTCACAAAATTCCAATTCAAGTGAATTATACGAACTAGAAAGTTGAGGATGTTAGCTAGAAGAGAAAAATCACTCTAGACCAGTTCAAGCTCGTGCAGACCCTGAATTTTGATCAAACAGTGACTAAGGTCTAATTGGACGCCTGACACTGGACTGAATCTTCGAAAAATCATATCTCGCTTTCTAGACATTCAAATGGGTGATTCTAGTTGGTACAATTCACTTATGACCTCTAGTTTCTGCCTATAAAATTTCATAGCAATTGGACTTCATTTGATCCCTGAGTGGCAAAAAAAAAATTCGGACCCAATGGAATAGTACATAAGACATTTTCAAGAATTTTGGCCAACTTTGAAAATTCATCAAATATTCTCTAGACCTCCAAAAATTCTGAACTTTAGCTTTCCAAAAAGCTCTCAACATATTCTAATAGCATGCCAAATTTCAAATCAAGAATAAATTATTTAGCTAAAAAGTGACATAGGGTTCTATTTTAGTCACTTTTAGCTCCATTTAGGGTACCAAAATTACTATTTGGCTTCCCTTGAGACTTGGTACCTTTTGGGCAAGTCTAAAAGCATATTTAAGACTTGTGGGAGCTACCCAAATGGTCCCAAACCATTTATATCTCATTTTGCCCGCTTCACCCTCACTCATACATATTACACCAAGCTTTTCTCAAATGCATACATTGGCATAAGCACTCACTTTATGATCTAGAGTACATACACTATACTCATTCATTTATCTATCACATAATATCATTTTTACATTTGTCCAAAGGGTCATAGACTATTTACAATCATAATATATATCATGAAGTCTCATTATGAGTCAAAAAACATAAAAATCAAGCATAAGGGTGGCCATCTTCTTCCTTCAATGTGATTGGCTCCCATTGCTATGCCCACTTGGTCCACCTAGCATATTAGGACATTTAAGAGGAGTGAGATTTAAGAATCTCAATAGCTCATCTCCCATTCTATCACACATAATATGTGCAAGCAAGTTCTATGAATGCATGTGTGGGAAAAATAGAAGTCATGAACATTTAAAATCAAGCTTGGCATAGAAACACATCATACAAGGCATTCAAGAGCTCACCAAGTAATTGGATTGGCCTCACACTTCTCTCCATAGTATTTGGACTTACCTCACCTATTCTTTGAAATCTTTGGACTTAACCATACTCTTTGGGAGTCAACTTTGCTTTTAGAAGACTCTTTACTTTGTCTCAACCAAGCTCAAGGGTTTTTGACTCATCTTCACCATGGGGAAGAGTTCTTGGCATTTCCACACTCAAGCAAGCTTAATCACACATCATATATTCATTTGAAAGCATAGTATGGCATCAAGAGTCATGGTATATAAGAGTATGCTAGCATACTTTTCATAGCTAAACAATATACATACACACATCATAAAACAAAGCTAAACACACATCTATGCATGAGAGAAGGTAGAGAGAGCTACCTTGCACAAATTCACACACTTTTCCCTTTGAATTTAAGCTCCTCTTTTCTGCTACACACCCACAAAAGTGTGAGGAAGCTTGCTCTTGGCCTAGACATGATTTAAGGAAGCTAATTAGGTTTATGAAATAATTTCTAAGGTCACACCACTTGCTTAGACACTAGGTTATCCTATAAACCTCATTATGGTCCATAAAAGTACCTAATAAAGCAACACCCCTCAAATGACTTCTAGGCCTCATTCTTTCCTTTCAAATATGATTCTTGGCTCCTTTTAAGCCTCCTGGAGTCATCACATCATTAAAACAAAGGGCCTAACATCATGTTGCTTCTTTAGGTGACAGTATGGAACCTAAAGCACTAACTCATTCTCTAAGCTTCCTAAATTTTTTTCCAAAGCTTCCTCTCACATTCATGCATCATATATGACTCAAAAATGGGCTTGAAAAAAATTTAAAACTCTCCCTACTATGCCATCCCTACTTGGCCGAAACTTAGAGCATAAATGGGATTTAATGGCTTCTTGATTTTTCCTTGATGGGGGAACCATTAAGGGAGGTTGTTAAGAGTTGTAGGGGGTCAAGAAAATATTTAAATAGCCAAGGGAACTTATGGATTAAATCAGTTTTACAATCCCCTTAAGTGCTCTACACTTTTCCAACTTCTAGGTTCATGACTTTCAATGGGGTTTTGTTTGTTTTCATGGAGGAAGAAGCATATGGGGGACCTCTTAGGGATCTTAGGAGCATATTTAAACATTCATTTAAGCCTAAGAACATTCATGTCAAATCAGATTTGCAAAGGAGTATTTAGATCCCTAATGGTCTCATCTTGTTTCTTAATGCCCTTTTCTTGATTCTATTAGTTCATTCTTAATCCTTGCCACCTAAAATCCCTAATCCCTCCATGGATTGGATAGAAAATAGCCCCTAAGAATTGGGCTCATGGTGGCTAATTTCGTGCAAGAGGAAGGGGGAGGAAGAAACTACTAAAGAATGGAAGTTTTACCTTATTTTTTTGCTTTTCTTTGCTTGCTCTTCCACTTGGTTGGACACTCCTCTACAAACACAAAAATTTCCTCCCTGGTCTGGCCCAAAAACAGCAGCAAAAACTTAAAGAAAACCATGGAAAAAAAGAGGGAAAGAAGGATAAGAGAGTTGGTGAAAGGAAAGGCTTGAAAAACTAAGAATTCCTTACCAAAATTTTGGCTTTTTCTTCTTCTTTTCCCTTGCTATTGGTGTGCCTAAGAGGGCTGGACAATTTCTCTAAAATTGGGCAGAAGAGAGTCGGTTAAATGGAGGAGAGTGGGGACGTGTCTTTAAAAAAGGGTGTGTGTAACGTCCGGTACGTTGTACAATCACCGGAACGGGCAAGTTTGAAAAGTAAGTCCTCTGAGATAAGTGATTCAAGACCAAATAAAATTTGAATAAAATTTTAAATAATAGAAAATAAGGATTTGAGCCTTGAGTTGCCCAGAAACCGGGGTTGGAGTGATTTGAAAAATTTACCGAAAGGCCAGTGGCATTTTCATAAATAAGTACAATTTTAGAAAAATACCTAGGAGGTCTTTTTAAATGGAAATTTTGAGTTTCCCAGGGTTCTCAGAAGCCCCAAAAATCATGGGAAGCCCCAGGACTGGTAAAGCCCTTCCGGTGTACTCTTTCCGACGTCGGTTGACCTAAACTTTGACCGGTTTGTTCGGGAAGGTTTTAGCTCCAATTTGAGTGATTATAAAGGCATTTTATTAAATTGGGAATCTAAATTTTATGATGGAAAAGACGGTTCTCAAAAAGGAGCTAAAACGAAGCCAAACCAGAAATGCCATTAGGGAAGGGCAAAAATGGAAACAAAGTGCACAAAAGAAGCTTCCAAACTTCCTTTTTAAGTTACGTTCAGCTCCCCCCTCTTTAAACCGACTTTCTTCTACCCAAATCTCAGAAATGGAGCTGCTGTCTTAGGCGCACAAAGGGAGAAAATTTTGGAGAAAGAAAAGCCAAAGAAAGGATGAGAAAGTGTAAGGTTTTCATGCTCTTTCCTCTTGAAACTTCATTCTCCCCTTCTTGCTTCATCTTTCCATGGTTTTAATGTAATTTTTGGTGCTGATTTGGGTCTAGATCAGAGGAGGGAAATTTAAAATTTAAGGAGGAGAAAGAGGGAAGAGAAAGGGCTCTTGAAGGAAGCTTAATTGCAAAGTAGTTTCTCTCCCTTTGTTGCTTCTTTTTCTCCTTCTCCTCTTCCATGGTAGGATGTCTCAAATAGAACCATGAAGAGGGAAGAGTTTCTGTTTTATAATCCAAAAGAATCCATCAAACTAAGCCATGAGAAGATGGATTATACCAAAGAAGTGCATGAAAAACTAATAAAACTCAAGTTGGAAAAGTGTAGAGTGCTTGAACATAAGTTAAAATCTGGGTTGATTCAAGACTTTCCCATCATATGTGAGTATTTTTTTGAGTTTCTAAGACTCCTAGGGAGCCTCCCAAGTGCCCCATCCATTAAGGAAAAATCCCAAACTCCATGGGTCTTTAATGGAAGCATAACTAGGTCAAGACCCTTAGAGATAGCTAGGGAATGTTTTAAATGGTTTCAAACTTGATTTGGGACTTTATATGATAAAAGAAGATAGGAGAAATCCTTGGAAAAAATTTAGAAGCCTTAGGTTGGGAGATGAGGCAATGGCTTCCATAATGTAACCTTATGAAGCAACATGGATCTAGGTTTGTGAAAGTGAGTGTGTGATGGCTTCAAGGACCTTAAATGAGGTCAAGAGGTCTAAATATGGCAAGAGAATGGAACCAAGAATGTTAATTATGGTAGTTGCTTCATTATAATCAGTTCCAAATCAGTTCATCACGCCAAACTCCCGGAAACGGATGAAACAGTACCTCAGGTCTGGTAAGATGACTGATTCTGGGCTGGAACTTCGAAATTTCATATCCCTCTTTAGACCTCTAAATGAGGTGCTTCCAGTTTCTATAAGTCACTGTGACTATCTAGTTTCTGCTATAAAATTTTGTAGCCATTGGACTACGTTTGCCCCTCGGATGACACAATTCTCCAACTGACCAAATGAATAGTGTTTCTGAAAATCCGAATTTCTGATATCAACTTTGAAAAATCATAGAAACTTTTACAGACCTTCAAATGACTTGATCTTTAGCTTCCCAAAAAGCTCTAGACAAGATCTAGTCACATGCCAAATTTCAAGGTAAGAAGGGTTCATTTGATCGGACTTAGACATCATGTGCAAAATGACCATTTTCATGTGTTAGATGAGGGCTATTGGGACCCAACTTGGCTTCTCTTACCTCTAAGGCTCTATGAGCACATGGAAAAGCATTAATATATGCTATCAAACATGGCTCAAGTGTCTAACAACCCAGATTTGTGAAACTCACCATCCCACACCCACACATACATCCATGTGGCCAATACTAACATCATGCTTTTCATAACAAAACTTGCTTCCTCATTCAAAATACTTCTAATTCTCATACATACATGATAATTACATTGATTTACAAGCATTCATAGGTGCTACATCATGTACATCGATAATTTACACCACTTGACTTAACTACAAAATGATTACAAGAGGCTCTTTTACAAGTCTTCACTAATCTCCCTAGCTTCAAGCTTGGTGGCTCCCATCTCTTGCCTCACTTGGTCCACCTAGCATGTTGGGATGGTGGAAAGGGGGAGTGAGATTCAAAGAATCTCAATAGCTCATCTCTCATTCAATCATACACACAAAGCATGCAAATAAGTCTCACAATGTGTGCATGGGCATGTTAGCATATAAAATCATAAGAAAAACATTTGCAACATCTGAGTTGGCCGTACATAAAAGGGAACATTTTCAACATGTGAGTAGGCCATACATAATATATAAAATCTTGCCAAGTAAATGGATTAGCCTCACCCACTCACTTATGGATTTTGGACTTGCCTCACCCATTCTCTAAGAGGTCCTTAGACTCAACCCTTACTCTTTGGGAGTCAACCTCACTTTTGGGAGACTCTTTACTTTGTCTCAACCACTTGAGGGTTTTTGGCTCATCCTCACCATGGCTAGAGGGTTGTTGGCTTTTCCATACTCAAGCAAACCCAAACAATCACATAAAACATCATTGAGATACATAAGACATCATCATGCTAGCATACTTCTCATGGTTCAAAATATACATACATACAAGCAAGACAATGTAAGCACACATCTTATGCATGAGTAAAGGTGGAGAGAGCTACCTTATTGGCTATTCACAACTTTCTCCTTCAATTTATCTCCTCCCTTGTGGTATTCACAACCACCTCTAGATGGGAGTGCTTCTCTTGAGCCTAACCACACAAGAAACATGAAATTATTCTCTTTACACTTGATTCATAAGCTAGGGATTTCTTTCTAGCAACCCTACTAAGCATGTAAGGGCTAGGGGTTCTTTCTCTCACTAGAAACTCACCAACTCTCCTTCTTCTCTCAAGCTCTCAAGAAGGAAGCAAGGGAGAAGTAAAGATATGTGAGCCTTGGTCTTCTTCAAGAGGGGTTTTCCACTCTCCCTCCTCTGAACCAAGCTCAAAACATGGCTACTTTAACTACTAAAACCGTGGGAAGAGAGGATAAGGGGAGAGGAGCAACATGCTAAGAGAAAAGCCATGGAAATCCTTACCTTTCTTATTCTTCCTTCCTCCTCTAGGCTTCTCTCTCTCTCTCTACCCTTTTCTCTATCTTAGAGTGAGCTCAAGTCGGTTACAGAGTGAAAGAAGGAGTTGGGACGCTTTAATAACTCAAATCCTCTTTTTTTACGCTTTTCCGGACTAACCCTTGCTATAGCGAGCCATTACCCTCGTTACGGTGAGCTCGTGTCAGTCCCAGACCCCTGTTTTCGCTATGGCGCGCTACAGTGAGCTACGCCCTGGTTTTTGTATGGGATGTCCGCACTCGCTATAGCTAGAAGCATTTTCGCTATAGCGAGAAGGCACTCTCGCTATAGTTAGACCATTTCTCGCTATTGCGAATAGGTACATTCGCTATAGCTAGGCTGTAGCTAGCAGACTTAGAAAATTTTCAGCTTCTAAAAATTTTCAGCTTTTCTTTTCTCTTCTCTCTTTTTCTTTCTTTCTTTCTTCTCTCTTTTTCTTGGTTGTTACATGCACTCAGCATAAGATAACTTGATAGTGACTCATAAGCAAAGGGCAGACTTGGTAGCATCCATAATGGGTGAGAGTGTCAAATCAAGTAGAGATAAAACACCAACTGATATTCGTGGTGAGCTGTTCAGAGAATATGGATTGGCATTAAGTTACCATCAGGCATGGCGGGGGAAGGAGAAAGTTTTAGCTGATATCGATGGACCAGTAGATCAGTTGTACATGCTAATCCCTTGGTTGTACAACTGTTTAATGGAAACAGATTCAGAAACTATTGCAATGTGAACTTCATCGACAAATAACCATTTTGAAAGGTTGTTCATTGCATATGGATGTTGTATAACTGGCTTCATGCTTGGTGCACGATCGATATTTTACACTGATGGTTGCCACCTCAGTGGATCATACTTAGGGACTCTCTTAGCTGCATCTACGTATGATGCAGACAATGACTTGTTTCCAGTTGCTTATACAATTGTAGGTGCAGAAACATTTGATGATTGTGTGTGGTTCCTTCAAAAGGTTAAAGACTTAATTGGTGGTATAGAAATAACTCTAGTTTCAGATCGCCACAATGCCATAATTGGTGCAGTAAGAGAAGTGTTCAATGGAGAGAGACATGCATTTTGCTATCGGCATATAAAGGAGAACTTTAGTAGTGAGTTCTTAAAAGTTTGCAAAGGGCAAAGAAGACAATGTAAGAATGATGCGTTGAAATTGCTAGATGGGATTACGTATGCTCGATTGGACACAGACTATGTGAAAGCATTGGAGAAATTGAGGTCATTCTCCCCTGAGTTGGGTAAATAGGTGGAGACCTAGGCTAATGTTGATAGGTGGGTATTAGCCAGATTTCCATACCGACGATGGGATAACATCACCACGAACCTTGCAGAATCTTTTAATGTATGGATAGTGAAAGAAAGGAAGGACAGTGTTTGTGTATTAATCAATGAGCACAGGGATAAGCTAGCTAAACAATTATATGCTAGCAAGGAAGGTATGGCTAAATGGACAAACATTGTGGGCCCAAGGATTGAGGCAATGTTGAAGGAGAATGTTGCCAGGGCAGAAAATATGATAGTAGAGCACTATGGTATTAATCAGCTCCTAGTTCGAATACGAAGCAATGATTTGAGGGTAAATGTGGCATTAAGAGAGTGTACTTGTCAAGCTTGGCAAATTTCTGGCATCCCATGTCCTCATGCATGTGCAATGATAAAGAAAGTGCATAGGAATGTGTACTCATACGTGGAAGAATGTTACTCATTGAGCTCGCAGCAAAAGATGTATATGAATACTATGATTCCTGTAGAGACTCATGATATGCCAAACCTGAACAATCTTTCAATTGACGATTATACTAACAACACCTTCCTACTACCACCCATCACCAGCCATCTAGCAGGAACACCGTAGAAAAGGCAACATGAATCACAATTTCAAGATAAGGCTAAATACATGTGTTCTCATTGTTAAGAGGTAGGACATAACAGAGTTAGGTGCAAAACTCTCAATCCTTCTTTATCTTGATGTTGTAAATGTCAAAGTAGCTCATAGGTGGTTATACATTGGTGTTTTCTGAAGGAAGTGGTTAGTAGTATTGTAAATGTGTGAAAGTTAAACTCTATTTGTACATGGGTATTTGTACATGGGTAGACATAACCTTTTTTTGTTTGGAAGTCTAGAAGTTGGGCTCTTTTGTATATGGGTAGACAGAACCTATTTTTTGAAGTTATAACAGTTAGATTGCTTTTATACATGGGCAGATATAACTAATTTTTTTGTACATGCATCAGGGACATGTAAAGGTTCTTTGTAATAATTGCAAGAAAGTGAAGTCCAAATTTTTTGGGCTATTAGCAACTATATGTAATACGAATGGAAAGTAATGAAAATGAAGTATGTGTTACAAATGCTATGTGTATGTAATATTTGTTTATGTCAAATTTCTGTGCACAAGTTATGAAAAGAATTTATAGCATATTAGTATTTGATTGAATTGATCAATAAAGCCTCCACTAGAAGGTTTAGGTGTAGGCATGTTTGTGCATTTTTTCCCTCCATACTATGTCATTTTTTGTTGGTTTTATAACTTTTCCTTCTCAAATGTAAATGGAGGTTGATCATCTTTAACTTTCCTTGGGGTCTAGAGCAAACAAAGAAAATATGCCATGCATTTTCATCCACGCATGGAACTTCTGCACTTGAGATACTCAAGTCATTTTATTTTAAGGGCAATGCAGCTATTGGTCATTGTTGTATCAGAACTCTAGCTTATTTTACTGTCCGTGAATCACAATGTTAGCTGCAGCCAACACTATTGGTTTGCACCCTCTATGCCTTATTAATGAAAAAACAACAACTGGCTTGGCTTATGAGATTTATAACACACAACTTCTTGAAAATGATCAACCCAGATAGTATCACACATAGCAGATCCAAAGGCACCGTTGAACTTTGAGGATTCATCAAGCTAGAGAAGGATGTCAAGGATTCAACCAGCGTGAGGATTTTCATCAACTAAATATTCAGATTTTAGATTTTGGATTCTATTTGGTATCCAGGGACTGATCTTACAATCCACCATTGGTATAATACCAAACAACAATCCACCATTGGTGGGTCATCAGAAAGAAAAAATATATATATAGTCAACAAACCAATTATTCCTCTTCTGGTTTTCGTTTTTGTGAATCCTTGTTATTCATAATCCAGTGAGATAAACTTTTAGAACTATTACCATGAGGTTTAAGGGGATCACTATTGGATTTAAGCACAGTTCCGTCTATTTTTTAGGACCTTTCAAAGGCTAATTACTAGTGTTGTATACACCCGTTGCTACATGTTTTTGAGATATTACTAATGGCCTTCAGGGATTTTACCACCATATTCAAGCAATAAGTTTAGGACGTTAATGGCCAGCTTAGTGATATGCCATGCCTCGGTGGACCTTAAGCACATAGACTATAATATGTAGGCAAACAAAAAAACCAACTCAAGGAATTTCATAATCTTGTTATAATCATAGGCTCACAAAATACTGGATTTATGGATTCATAGTTGTTCAGTCACAAGCTTTGAATTTATACAACTTTATCCAACGGAACTTATATAATCTTTGCCAACAAAATCTAAACAAACTTCAATCTGAATATACTTAAATCTGAACAATCTTAAATCTAAGTTAACTTTGACTTATTCAAAAATTACACGAACAAAAGATTGTAAAGCCATAAAATCAGCAGCAGTAAAGTCGCACAAATCAACACTCCTCCTTGCCACTTTTGCTGCAAACACCCATCTATCCTCATTTTCAAATATTCAAATCTAGCCTTTGCCAAAGCTTTTTTCATAATGTCTGCAAGTTGTTCAGCTTAGTTGCCTCACTTTGAACATGTTTCAAATATGCCAAAATGTAGTTAATAAGTTAAATGGCATGCTAGTAAATGATAACTAGGTTTATGTTAGACATTTTCATTGCTCTGATACCAGTTTATTTGATACTGCAAAGGAAAGATTGCAATGATAGAAAATTGGGTGATGGATTCATAATTGTTTATTCACAAGCTATTTACAACCGTCAGTTTATAAGGTTTATAAGTTTACAATTTCTATCTGCAACTACAATAGGACACAATTTTAGGGAGGAAACTATCAATGCATCATGACTTCCTAGTTTACTTCCCTTTGATTGTCGCCCTTGCAACTGCCATTATATCACCCCGGCACTTATTCAATGGATGGTTCACCAAGTCCCACATGAGTTGGACATAGAATGCATCCAACTCTTCCTGAAACCACAACCATTTACCCATGAGCCACCAGGTAGTAAACTATAAAAAACAATAAAAGATATACCCAAACCGAAGTATATGTTAGCATGGTGCGCCCTTCCCACTTAGGCTTTGCTTCCCCAATCCACAGTTGCAAGTATTTTATCAAATATATGCCACAATCATCACTGAGCAATAGATAAGATATCATAAAGTCAAGCTATCCACTATAAATATTGTTGGCACAAAGTAATTCACTTACATGTTTGGCTGTTGGGGCAAGTCAATGTATTTCACCGTGACAACTGGGCCTACTACCACAAATCTCTCTGGTTTCAACAATTTTAATAACGTGGCTAACCAGCCTTTCTATTATATCACCCAGAAAGTATCACACACAACTTAATCATAACAATTAACTTTGATAACTACATTCTAGTACAACACAGCCTAACCTTACCGTGATATAGGCCATCTTTCTCTGACCTACATTAGTCTTTTGACTCAATGAGTCAAGGATGTATAAAATGCATGCATAAGGGTCCACAGCAAAGTAGAACCAGTGTTCCATAAATAGCACAGGGACGAATACCTGCAACCATTTCCAAATGACCAACACTTTCTAGGAGGACAGGCCAACAAAAAATTACAAATACCCTATAAGTATGTTACCAAGGTGCAATCCATGATGTTATAGCCCACTTTGTCAGGACATAGTTTTTCCAACAAATGATCCACATTGTACTGCCTTATAGGTTTCAAAAGGGTTCTCTACACCAATAATTTCATAGTGTATCAAATTAGGGCTTAAAAGCAAAAGATCATTAATGGTAATATGATGTGAAGGAAAGACATATTAGTTACCATGAAATCCCCATCTAGAATGTGTCATCTAACAATCAAGTTCTCCCACTTTTGGTATTCCATAAGCACTCTGCACACCATGGTCATCACCTGCACATACCTAACAAACATAAGCATATGTTAATCACTTTTAAAAATTTTACACTAGTCAAGGAATGCAAAGGTTAGACTCACTGATGTGCTAATCCACTTTCGTCTACCAAGGCACTGGCACTCTACACGGGTGAGGTAAAAGTCAAACAAATCAACTGCTACCCTAGTAACAAACAAAGCAAACACATTCACTCACTAATATTAGTATATCAAATACATTTCCACTGTCAGTGACATCAAATGAAATAACCAACCTAAATTATATAAACATATGAATTTTTTTCATACTAATACACATACTCATTGCTATTTGCCTAGGCAGCACGTGAAGTGCAATATTCATACACTGCCTTTTTCTCTTTCTCTGTTCTGGCGTTGAGGGCTTCCTCCATAGATGGCGACCATTTGATGGCTCTTTGACATTGTCGCACTGATCTGCGTGGGTGTTCTTGTCCCTCAACTTTATCCTTCAGGCTAGGGGCATCTGGTGTTTTCCTCTTCTTCAGCTCAGTCTCACTAGCCCTTCTGGATGGTTCATCCAATTTCTCATCCTACCCATCTCTGCTTGACATGTGCTTAGGTGATACAACTACTTCTTCTCTATCCCCTGCCTTATTATCAACCACGTTGCCTGTAGAGGTTCCCTCCATGTCACTTACAAGAGTCACTGCATGGGTAGGGCTGGTAAGTTCTATCTGTAGCATCAACAAATCTTTAGCAAAGCCGTAAGTAAAGGTCAGAAGTCTTTTATACATTTTCTTGATACCCTACAAGGTTCCCACAGATAATAGTTAGTTCACAGATGACTAAGAACCCTCAACACAATTGATATTTAAGGAGAATTAATGTTGGGGATTTAAATAGAGAGAAAAATTTCTCAACAGGACCTGTTACCACTAGGTTTAGGATAGATTACCACTGACTTAAAGTAAAACACCTTAAACCTAGTGATAATAGGTCCTTCGCAGTAGAAATACGTCAACTCCAATTCTCCATTGAGTTGCTTCAAATATAGGAAGTGGTACCAGATGGTGAAATGCAGATTCTGAAGGGAGTCCATATGGGCCTTTGGTATTAAAGATTCCCTGCATCCACAAGTAATGTTAGAATAGTTGGTTAATTGCCAAATAATCTTATACAATAGTATTATCATATATATCCACATATAGAGAGTAACTTACCTGAGCATGCTCCTTCTCAAGCTTAACCCTTTCTTGGATGCGTTGTTGGGTCCAAAACTTGATAGCATTAGCATTGCTAGGCACAACTACATTTCCAAGAGGAAAATGTTGCAGGAAAAAATGCTGACCAAAATTGAACTTGTCAGACGTGTGAAATAATAGGTTAAATAAATATACAGGTAACAAACCATACCATCAAGAGTGGCAAACATCCTCCAATGCTCTTTTTCTCTACTCTTTTACGTGGAGCTTTTTTGAAGCTCACCACTTCCTTTACAAGAGTAGACAAGACAAGTTCTATCCAGTCATACGTGGCTGTATGGTCGATGTCCACAATTGCGGGAAGCATTTTGTCATTCACGTATAAGCTAGAGGTCGGGCATAGGAAAGTCCTTAAGGCAAACAGCAAAAAAGCTCGCTTGAAATCTCTGCCAGCCTTGCCTCTTAATATCATATCTTTCACATCCTTCAACTTTTTTCCCTTGAACTTTCTTCTGATTGCATCCATGCCTTCTCCCTCTAAACTATCAAGTATAAGCTGGCCACCAATGGGAATGCCCATTATGCCATGGACATCTTCGGCTTTGAGTGGTACTCGTTTACTTCTAATGGATAGCGATCTAGTTGGAACATCAAAGGCTGCAACAAGCTCCATACATAAGTCCCTTGATAGGGTTTGGAATGCCAAATCTAGCAATTTTCCAAACCCCATTTTCTTCACCAATTTATTGCGCATAGTGTTACCTCTGATAAATTCAATAGCTTCCTTGAACTGAGAGGGTGAGCACCTTGTCCCAATTGGTATCTATAGAACACAAATAATTCAATCACATAGCA
Source organism: Erythrophleum ivorense (assembly GCA_026724425.1). NCBI lineage: Eukaryota > Viridiplantae > Streptophyta > Magnoliopsida > Fabales > Fabaceae > Erythrophleum > Erythrophleum ivorense. Next base: position 12,270,652 of record JAIUCV010000020.1, read on the forward strand.
TGAACTTATTAAATGAGAAATTTTAGGAATGCTTAACAATGAATTTTTCCTTACATGGGATTTTCCATGAACATGCTCTTTCTTGTGCTCCATTCGCTCTTCATAAGCTTCATCCTTATACCTCTTTTGCTCACTTGGCTCCAACTTTTGCCACTATACTAGAATTGCAACATTCCCCTGTAGAAGGATAACCAACAATGTTACTCATTTTTCTACCATACTTTGGACATCATTTGCTATACAACAGTAATGTTGCTTACCTCTTTAACATTGTAGAACTTTCCTTTATTTTTTTTATAAAATTCAACCCTGGAAATGAAAACACCCACTTTATCCTCCATTGTACTTTATCCTGATAGTTACAGATCAGTACCACAGCAATAAACAATCAAAGAAACCATATCTAATCTCTTCCTATACAAACAACCAAGTCTGATTGACAATGACTCCGCACATGCCAGCTACAAAAGTAATACAACCATTGCATTATAACTAACAAGCAAAATAGGAAATTTGTGTAGCACACATGCTTGTCATATATGTTGCATTATACAATTAAATTACGAATATTCTATACTCAACCTCCATTAATAATTCATACATTCATTTTGTCACATTATTACCAACTTTAGTGCTGTAGCCCATTACTACTAGGTTTAGGTGTATTACTATTGCACTTCAGGAAAAATACTGCCATGTTTAGGGATATTCACACATACTGCCCTACTTCATTTGAACACATTTAGAACTGTGCTACCTTTAAGGAAATTTATCAAGAACCATGAACAACCGTTACTATCATATCTATGGATGTTACTCATGTGCTTAAGGATATTTACTACCAGGTTTTAGGAATTGTCGTCTACTATTGGCTTTTAGGCGATCTACTTCCAACTTTAGTTATGTTACTACTTAGTGTCAGCAAATTTACTACCATGTTTAGGGATATACCATAGTTTAGAACTCTTACTCCCAGGTTTAAGGACTTTGCTAATGGAATTAGGAAATTTTACACCATTGAGTTCCAAACACATCACGTGCTACTGGATCATCAAATCAAAATTCCATATCCCCAACTTATCCCTAAATTCTCCAAACACATTATCCCCCAACTTATCCCATATCCCAAATTCCAAATCCAGGTTTCAAACAATATTTAATACACAATAGCATTCATCCAATGCCAGAAGGAATTTCACATCACAGGTTTAAAGCCTCGCCGTTCACTGCCCAAATCCTCTTTGCCAATGATACCCACATTCACTGCCCACAAGTCTAGCATTTACGAAGGAATGAAAGTGCGAAGGAAAGGTGCTGCTTACCTTGCTTTTCACAGATTTTCAAGCGCAGGAGAACCCATCGAACACACGTGTCGTTCAAATCATTGAGGGATGCCTCTTCGGCAAGAAGCTATCTATGGATTTTAATCAGTTACAAGAGAAAATTTCCAATGATTTTCACTTTGAATTATAGGAGAAATCAGCAATGGAAGGCAATGGAGGGAGGGAGAAGTGCCCAGTGTCGTCTGAAAGGCAAAGGGCAATAATTTGATTTGATTTGGGCAGATTATTCAGCAGAGAAGCGAAGGAAATTTTTGTCCATCAAAGTTTCTTTGGTCCTTCAACATAATATTGAAATTTCCGGTCCTTCATAATAATATTTGGAATGTTTGGGTTCTCCGTACTAATTTTTCCTATAAAAATCCTAGAAGGATTTAAAATGCCTAAAGCATATAATTCAAAGTCTTGGGAACTTTATTTAATAAAATTGCAATGATCTTTATATGAACTAAAATAGCCTGAATGAATGTAGTTTAATTGTCTTAATGAATATTTGTTAAAGGAAGAATATAAGAATGACTACATATATCTATATGTTTTCATAAAATGAGCAAATTCAAGATTTGCAATCATTGTTATATATGATGATGGTTTAAATATTATTGGAACTCCTAAAGAAATTCTAAAGGCAATAGATTGTTTGAAAAAAGAATTTGAAATGAAAGATCTTGGAAAGACATCTCAGCCTACAAATAAAGCATTTGAAAGATGAAATTTTTATACATTAATCAACTTACACACAAAAAGTTATTAAAAGATTTTACATGGATAAAACACATCCATCGAGGACCCCAATAATTGTTCAGTCACTTAATGTGAAAAAAAATATTTTTCGACCTCAAGATGATAATGAAAAACTTCTTGTCTTGAAGTACTATATCTTAGTGCATTTGGTGCATTAATGTATCTTGCCAACAATCAAAGACCTGATATAACTTTTATTGTAACCTTATTAGCCAGGTTTAGTTTAGCTCCAACATGAAGATATTGGACTAAAGTTAAACCTGTTTTTCAATATCTTTGAGGCACTGTTGATATGAGCTTGTTATATGCAAATAGATCTAGATTAGAACTCTTAGGATATACAAATGTTGTATACTTATTTGACCCACACAAAGTTAGATTTCAAATAGAGTATATATTTACAAATGAAAATATAGCTGTATCATAGCGTTCCACCAAACAAACACTTACGGCCACTTCCTCAAATCATGCAAAAATTATAGAAGTTCATAAAGCAAGTTGAGAATGTGTTTAGTTGATATCTATAACTCAACATATCTGAGAAACTTATGGGTTATCTTCTTGTAAGAAAACTCTAATTGTATTGTATGAAGACAATGTAATATGTATAGCTTAGTTGAAGAAATGATATATTAAAGGAGATAGAATAAAACACATTTCACCAAAATTCTTTTTCACTCATAATCTTCAAAAGAATGTTGTTATTAATGTTTAACAAATTCATTCAAGTGATAATTTAGCTAACTTATTCACTAAGGCATTACCTACATCAACATTTGAAAGATTAGTACATAAAATTAGGATGCGTTGGCTCAAAGATCTAAAGTTATATTGTGAACAGAGGAAGTGTACAAGGAACGATATATTTTTTTTCCTTTACTAGAATTTTTTTTTTCACTAGGTTTTTCTCTATTAAGGTTTTAATGAGGCATATTTCTTATATAATGGACATCCAAAGGGGAGTGTTATGAATCCATCCATTATTGTGGATGTCCCTTTAATTTCTTAACCCCCAAATTTATTGAATGTATGCTATGAATCTATCTATTATGTAAATATTTATCTCCTCATATTTCTTTAAGAATTGTAACTTTAAAACCTTTAAATATTCATCTTTCACTTTTATGTCTTCTTTTACGATATATTATTTCACATTTAGGATGTAACATTTAAATTATTTGTAGTTATAAATTTGTATTTATAAATAGGTACCTCATTTGTATTGAGAGGCACAAATAGAATTTGAGTAGCATTTCCTTTATTCTCTATCTTCTCTAAATTTCCTTTTCTCTATTTCTTGAGTTATTTTATAATATTAAATATGTTAATTAACTTGAGAGTATAACAAATAGGAACAACAATAAAAGAATTATACAATGCCAATTGATTCAATATATGTCAAGATGTTTTCTATATTTTTATTTCAAAATATTTTCTTTAAAAATATATTAAATAATTTATTGATTTTAGAAATTCCAAAAACATATATAAATTTCTTAGAAAAATTCTACAAAAATATAGGAAAGTTCAGTATGCAGAGCACACCCAAAAATTAAAAAATTTAGGCCACTAAATGTATGAAGCAAATTTAGAGCTTGTGTGATGTCAACTTTTTATCCCTTACAATGAGTAATTATCACTTGAAGGGAGATTTGTATGATAATTTTTTCATTTATGAAATTCTTTGATATTTTAATGCAAAAATAGGGATCTCGTTCTGATTAATTGTGGCAGATGAATTGATTTTAGTTTTTAGAGTACTCTATGTTATTCCTAAATGAATTTTAGCTTAATTCAAAGAAATTAAAATTTTTTATTTGCACCTTCAGTTTAAAAAATGAACATTTTCAGTTTTTATTATTTTCTCTAAACTCAAGGATTTCAAGTAACTTAAGTCTTTATAAATTCCTTGTAATATAGGCTGCAAAAATCTTAACATATTGTATTCAATTAGACGTAGTAAAAAAAGAATTAAAACTTTTGTGAATTTAACCAATTTGGGTTATGAATTTATGTGAGTGGACTCTAATAGCACATATAATATTAAATGGAATCATAGTACTGTTTGTTATAATAGAATTAATACCTTGGGTGGTCACTCCAACACCATGAAGTAAATCTTTCTCTCTAACTTTCTCATAAAAGGTGACTGTTTAATAAGACAAGTAAGAAATTATACTCTATCAATATTTATATGAAGTTGAGAGAAGACTTGGTCATTCTATTATTATAATCCCAAAAACCTACCTATCATGGACCAATAAGTAAAAGACTACAACAAAGTGCTTAGTTACATCAATTAATAAAAGTGTGCAGTCCATAAAACTGATTATTAATATAATTAGGTCTATTATTATCGTGAATTATATAAATAACAACTTGGTCTTATTAAAATACAAAAATATAATTAATTGAAGCCTATAAAATTCTTGTGTCATGTGGCTCACCCTCCATGTTCATTTTATAACTAATGATCTTCAAAATCACTGGTATGATGCTACTGCTAGTTGTTGACGGTGCCCAGGTGTTAGATAGGATATGTTGCATGTTCGCCACGATTGTTGCCATGCTAGATATATTTTGAGTATGTTGGTGCTAAGAGGGTGCTAGAATGAGTTATACCCAACTGATTTGGAGACTTGGGATCAAATGAACATAAGCATATTGCGTCTCTGTGCAACTTCATGAGGGACACTGCTATTGTATGGATCTTATGGAGCTGGCGTAAGGCCATCTTCTAACCTAGCTTTACTTGGCCTAACAAGCCCATCCTTTCTACTCCTTAATTATGCACTTGAAAGGTTCTCCTGGCTCAAGTTCACATCACAACCAATTGGTTTGTGATATCCTACCGTTGTTATATAGACAATTAAGGGTAATCTTCAATCATACTTTCAGAGAGGGCTACTAGTGTGCTGATAGGTTTGCTAATATGGGGTTTGATAGTTCGATTTGACAATTGTGCCCCATAGGATGGTTTTGTAGTTTTTTTCCCTTTCTTTTTCGTGATTATTCCCCAGGAAAGGAAAATCCTGTCTATCATAATGCCTTTAAAAGCTTATTACGCAAGGTCTTGTGCTATAAATCTTCTGAAAAGCCTTGAGACGTGAAGACTAAAACTATGATATATAGATTGGGTCTTTGACCAATATTTTTAAAATTGGATTGATTATTGAATTATTGGAGACACTTATTTATGGTTCATTAATCCAATCTTAATCCAAATGTAGTCGAATCAATAATAATTAAGTATAAATTTAATATTTTATATATTAAAAGTCCAATGTAAACAAATATATATTAGTAAATTTTAAATATTTGATTACTAATTTAATATTTTTTCATATGTTTTAGAAGTCACTTTTTGATTATAACAAAACTAACCATAATTAAAAGTTAAGAATATTTAATATTAAATTTTTGATGTTATCAAATTATATTAAAATTTCAATTGTAATTAAAAAATTAAAAAAAAAGCTGAAAAGCAAATAACAAATTTTGGCCAAATACTTTGATAGTTGTGAGAAATGCTACTAAGAGATAAGATATAATGGACAACAAGTATAAAAAATAGTTAAATATACACATTTTATTTTCTTTATATATATATATATATATTTAAATATCTTTATATTTCAACCCACTCTTTCTTTTAGTACTTTTTATTTTTAAATTTTGTAAATTTATTTAAGATGAACTATTTTACTATATAAGAAAAAAAATCTTTAAAAAAGATTCAACAATTGATTCAACCAATTTTTGATTAGTTTCACTAATTTTTTGATTGGTTCTTTAATTGATTAATTTTTAGACTAATTGAACTAGATTAAGAATTAGTTCTTAGTCCAACAGATGAAATCGACCGATCTTATCTATTTATGAGAACCATGATATTTACAAGTATATGTGCATAGCTTTTTCATTTCTAAAGCTTAATTACAAGTTGTTAGCTATACTTTATCAAAAAATAATTAAATTTGTTAGGCATACAAACATATTATTTCTAAAAGTAAATTACACGCCCTTTCATTCAAATCATACAACCATTTTTTCTATTTTAAAAATTTACATTCTCCTTTCTTACAGAAAAAGGAAAAGAAGAGATGCAATCACACTTAATCATAATATACCTTTATGCCTATTATTTATATAATATAATAAGTATTAAATATGTATTTGATAATGTACAAATAGTTACTTTTTAAAATTTTAAAATGAATTAAATTTTAATTTATAATATAAAATAAATAATATTAAAATAAAAGTTTATAAAACATTTTTAATAAGTTTATATTTTATAAAAAAATTTAATATTATTATTGAGGATATCTTAGTCATATTTTATCTTTAAGAATTTTGTATATATATATTTTTTAAAATTATGTAATTTAAACATCTTAAGAAAAAAAAAAGTGTAATTTACTATGTTTTTAATCATCGCAAATCTTAAATTGTGGGCCCTTTACTTTCACATGTTAAGCTAAGGGCATGACCATACTTGGAAACATACATAAATATAGGAAGCTTCTTAGCAGTTGATCTCCAACTTGCTATTTGCTAATTATGGTTTTTCTTTTTTCTTGGCCAAATGCTAATTATGACTTTTAATATGTGTTTGTGAGGGGGACAAAATAGCTTCTCTTGCTTGAGCTTTTTTATTTTCTAGAAATAATGATCAAATACAAGTTGCACTGTTATATTGTTATCATTAAATTATTAAATTATGAATTATTTTTTATTTCAGTTTAGCAATTGAACTAATTTTTTAAACATTAGTTGGAACCCATAAAAAAATTAAAAAAAGAGGAAAATTGGATAAGATTTATCACTTGACTAGGTTGTCGAATCAGGTCAGTGTTTTTAATTGACTGAAAATTGGGGATCCATATTCCACTCTTTTATTTATTTTATTTTTGGGGACTGTTGAACCATATTCTACTCAAGCTAAGACCATATTCCATATTCTCGGCGTGGCGGTAAACTGAATGACAAAATAGTGAAACTGATTCATCGACGGGCAAGCTAGGGCGTCCAAGTATGACTTCTCTGTTACAATTGTTGAATACTTGCTTATATTTTTCCATAGTTTTGTATTTAAATATTTGGAAACTTTTGCAATGACAATTCATTTTTTTTTAAATTAGAAAATAAGTTAAGTTTAAATGTAAATAACAAATAGTTTATGTCATTCTCTCAAAGAGTTAAAAAAAAAAAATTTAATTGTAGTACATTTTTACAAATTTACTCTTTTTAAACGTATAGATCGATTAAATTGTTCCAATTTCTTGACATTAAAATTCTAAAAAACAATTAAGTTCCTCTGCTCCGAACATAATAATAATAATAATAATAATAATAATGATAATAATACTAATAATAAAAAATTATGTATATAATGATACTTTTTTTTCTTCTAAATTGTACTACTAAGGTGGGACAAGTTGTGTGTGTTTGGATGGAGTAACTTTAGTGGGAAAATTAGTTTTAGAGAGTATTTAAAATACTCTAACAAAAACTATTTTGTTTAAATAACTAATCAAAGAATATTAGAAATTCTAAGCAAATTTATCTTGGAAATCGTCGCAGACAAGGAACTTCAAGTGCTCCAATTTTAATTGGAAATTTCAAATTTCTCCATACTCAAAACAAGCAGATTGGACCCAACCCATAGTTCTAGACCAAACTCAAACCCTGGAATGGACCAGACCCTGAACTCAAAAGAACGGCCTCTAAATGGACCTTCGACCCAGACCATGGCTAGCTTCTGATCAGACCTAAACCCCCAGCTTTAGATTGGACCCCTCGGACTGACCTTGGCCCTAGACAGACCCCACCCTCAGACCAGACTCGACCCGGCCTCAAACTCTTAGCTCAATGTGAGGATAATATTGAATAATTTATTCAATATTTTAGTGGATCAAACTCTCGGACCAGACCAAATCGTTTTTGGAGGACGGAAATTAACTGGTTAAATTGTAGTGGATCAAATTGAAAAAACAATATTTAACATATCAAATCAAATGACTAATTTATTCAATATTTTTTAAAACCGATAACAAACTTGAGAGTGTATTTTTATTACATGGCACGATTATATTTTTAATTCCTTAACTTTGTATTTGGTTTAAGTTTTATTCCTTAAGTTTGTTTAGTTTTATTTTGGTCTTTTAATTTTCAAAAATTAATAGAAAACTTTCTTACTCATCACACAGTTAATTTACTTATCAAAAAATGTTAAGTAAGATTTGATGTTGAGAACTCCATGTGTGGGTCAAGGAAGTGCTTGTCCTTGGCCCCATATTTCTTCAAATTGATCTATATTTCCTAGTTTAAAAAAGGAGAAAACGCAAACTTCATAAGAATGCTTGATAGATGAGTTAATCAATTTCCAATTACATACCATCACAATCTGAATGAATAAAAAATATTATCTCAACTCTAAAACTTTCATTTTCGCCAACTATAAGTTCTTGAATTGTGCAGTTCAGAAAGGAAGACGTACAAGTTCTTGAATTACGGATGCTGCAAATGCCGAAGAAGAATCAAGTAAATATCATTAATTGCACAAGACAATTATAAACGCTGCAATTATGAATGCTGGATACACGAGATAATTACAAACGCTGGATATATAGGTGGCATAGTCCCCAAGCGTTTGTGTATTTGACTAGGTCTAGAGTTTTAATTAGAATTTGAAAATTGCATTTAATTTGGAGCCTTTTGAAAAACATGTAAGATTAATAGACAGGTGATAATAGTCATTTGGCATAAAAATTTACATGACAACATTTTCTATAACCATGTTAGTAGTAAGAAAAATTTTGTTTAATTTTTAAAAGTTAAAAGATTAAAGTGAAATCAAATAAATTTAAGAGACAAAATTAAAACCCAACACAAAATAAAAGAATTAAAAGCATCCTTTTGCTTTCTTGTATAATCAGCAAAATCTAAAACGATTCTTTGAATGTAAGGCTCTCTTAGAGTTTTGTAGCACTTTGGAGGATTAATAGAAATTACCATCCTCCTTCATTATAAAAAGTACTAAACAAAGTAAATTAATTTTTTTTGGTGCAAATTAAATTAATATTTTAAATGTTTTGATTTCCTCCCCCAGCCCTCCTTTCAATTCAAATATATAAACCAATTGTGTTATACTTAGCATGTCAAACTTCGGATCAAATTTATAAATAGAGTAATATTGTGTCTGTTCTCTATAAATATATATATGATTTATCTTATTAATTGTTTTCAACTATCTGCAAGTCAAATCCCCCCCCCCCCCCGCCCCCTCAAAAAAAAGAAAAAAACAAAAGAAAGAGAAGCTTCCTGTAAGTTTCATTTTAGAAACCCCGGACAATATTAAAACCACAGATATCACACCACAAAGAACAAAAACAAAAGTGCTAGTTTGAATAATTATCGGTGATTTATTTTTGAAGAGAAATTAAGTTTAAAAGCATGAATTTATGTGACAAGATAACTCGCTTACTAATTTTATAAAAAAATTGTGGATGATTAAGTTCTACGTACATTTTATCAAAAATAGTTTGATTCAGTGAAAATTAACAAAGGTTTAAAAAAAACTTTGACTAAGCGAAAAAGCATATATTCAGTTAAACAAAGAAACCTAGATCCATCATGAGAAGATGAATTTGATGGTACTTCAAAAAATAAGTAAATTATATGGATTTCGTCTTAGTTTCGTTAAACTTATATAGATATTTTCTTAATTTTAAAAAATTTAGTAATTTATTCTTTTAAATACCTTTCATTAATTTAAATAGATAGAAGGTTAATTAATCATGTATTTAAATTAATAGAAACTATTTTAATCAGAAAATATAAAATTAGACTAAAGTATATTATAATTTTTTATTTTAATAGTGGTTCATGTATTTTTAAAAAATAGAAAGAAAGTTTGAATAATTTTAGTAAAATTTAAAACAATCTATATAATTTACTTTTGAAAAAAATAAATAACACACGACGAGTTTAGTTGCTAAACTTTAAGTTTTATGCTGCATTTTGAAAAGTTCATAAAAACAAAAGTTTCCTGCTTAGTTTGGTTATTATCCATCTTGGTCCAAATTATGGTTGCAACGTGGTAAGTCTAAAGTGTGATCGAGAAATCCGCCACGATGATAACATTATAAAGGTATGCAGCTACCACACGTATAAACCATAATAAATTAAAACAATATTCTGATTCAGAAATTGGAATCTGCCTAACAAATGTGGTGAGTCTAATGTGTGATCGAAAAATCCGCCACGATGATAACATTATAAAGGCGCGCAGTCACCACAATTTTAAACCATAATAAATTAAAACAATATTCTGATTAAGAAATTGGAACTTGCCGACCAAATCTTGATGGGGTTTCTGGAAAAAGGACATAAAAATAGGTTTGTTAGGGCAACTCAGAAGAAAGGCCCCATAAATTTAAGGTTTATATAAGTTGCAAAAAATTCCGAGATGTAATAGGATCTTTTTTTTTTTATATATATATAAATCTATAGAGTAATAAGTGTGTGTGTGTGTATATATATAAAGGAAATCTTGATTGTAGATATACACACATCTTATGCATGAAAAAATTTCTCTTAAGTCGCTAAGTTAATTGACAAGTGAAGTTAGCGATTAGATTGTTTGGGGTTGTTGTACATTTTTGTACATTTTAAAATATTATTTTTAAAAAAAATAAAATTTTAGAAGAAATAATGTGGGAAAAAATAGTTTGTATTTAGCAAAATCATTTAATAAGCAATTTTATTAATACTACTGTGTTTGGAAAATATTTTTAAAAAAAGTAATTTTCACTATCAGATTATTAAAAAGGACATGCATAGATTTGATTTTGCAATTAATATTATTTGAATATTGAATAAATGATTTTAAATATTTATTATGATTAATTTTAATTAAATCTCTAAATTTTATTTAATTAAAATAAAAATAACAACATAAAAATGCATCAAAATAAGTATATAGAAATAGAAAAAGAGACTATGGATAGAAAGGGGTAACAGGTAATCTGGTAATTAATGATTCTGAGTAAGGGTATTTTTGTTTGACAAAAAAAAATTTAATGTTCGATAAATGAAATTATTAATAAGGAGGCATTTGATATATTATTATCTTATATTTTATAATATCTAAAAAATATGGCACCAACTAATAAGATTTTCATATTTGTAAATGTAATGAAATATTAGCTAAATGATATTATCTTTGCGATACTATGATGCTTAGATGACACCTATTATCACATATACCTATGTTTATCTTGAATATCGACCATCATCCAAGCATGTTAGGAATAGAAGATGACACGATACCTCCTAATGCACACTGCAATGGTTGAATACCTATATCAATAATGATCACAGCTACTTGAGCTAAAGATCCTTTACATAATGTAGCTCAAATTCGGTAATCGATGTATTTTTGTTTCCTTTGTTACAAATGAAGCACAGAGACTTGGGAATAAAGAGTATCTTGGAAGTGAAAAGTAAAGGACTATAATAAGAATCGAACTGTTAACATTATGTTTATTTTAATTTTTAAGAATTAATTAGCAAATGTCATGTGAGATATGAGGTCATTGACACAATTGTTGTCTTTTGTTGACAGCTAAACACAAAACTTGAGATTAAAGAGAAATTTAAATATTTAATAATTGGGGGAAATATCCATCTTCTCCAATTGTAATGAGGTATGCATAGATAGATTGTTTCAAGAAGATGAAGAGCCATTAAATAATAGTAATGATATTTTAGTAATTGTATATCGTTGAAATTTTCAAATTTTATAGCAAATCAGGCTAATAAATCAGAGAATTAATTGTAATTTTTTTAATTAGAAATAAATTACAATTAAAAATAAAGATCACAGTGGATAACTCCTATAATAGTTATTTATTTTTGGAAGCACCGAAACTTTAAATTCTTTGAGGTGCGGCTGCTTGACTTGAGGCCAAAGAAAAAGAAAACAAGGCTGCTTGACTTGAACCAGAAATACTTCGGCTAATTTAAGTCCCTCGGTGCTGTGTTGTAAACTTGTACGTGTGATTCTGGAAGCACATAGGAAAAATTCAAATGATCATTAAATTTCGATGGAGTGATTGACGGAGAAGGGAAAAGTCTTTGCCTCTTTCGTATAGAAGTTGCTAATGAACTTTCAAACTTTTTGCCTCTTGTGTGTGTATAAATAAATAGAGGCTCTTGGAATGGAGTATGGTGCCGTATAATCGATCAGTATTAGAACTTGGCTTTAGTTTTCACACCATAGCCATGGATACATTCTTCTCAAGAAGGAACATTGCCATGTCTGCCGTATTGCTGCTTCTTGGAGTATTCTCGTCCATTGGACTACAATTTACAGGTCTCTCTCTCTCTCTCTCTCCCCCCCCCCCCCACTTAATCACTTGAGTTAGCCTTATATAACTATCTATGAACACTACCTCTCTGTCTCTCTCCTTTTCATGGATTAATGGAGAAATTATATAACTATCAATGAACTCTCTCTCTCTCTCACTCTCTCTCCCCACTTAATCACTTGAATTAGCCTTATATAACTATCTATGAACCCAATCTCTCACTCTCTCCCCTTTTCATTGATTAATGGAGAAATTCTTATATCAACTTTATTTAGTGTGAAGTGAATAAAAAAAATTATTTGATACGCACATTTTTTTTAGCCTTTAAAATTGGAAGTGGAACATGTAGTCAGGTGGGGATGGAATTTAAGTATATATCTCAAGTCTTCAGTCACTCAAATGCTCAAAACATTAGAAAATGATATATTTTTTTTCTTATAAAAAAATTACGTCTTATTTTCGACTTTTACTTCAATTAAGTAGTTTCAATTTACTATTTGGTGTATCTAACATAACTGTTATAAGGAGCATTTTTTAATTTTCTTCATTCATTGAATATCTGATATTCAATTGATTTTCTTAATTACTCCATATGTACGTGTGGTCGAGCGGTGCTTGTCATTGACTTATTTTGCCCGATAGTTTGGACAACGAAAAAGTATTACAATAATTAATTATTTAGTTTTTTAGATAAGGATGCAAACCAAAAGCCAACAGAGAAATCGGAAGGGCAATTTCGTCTATTTAGCGTTTGTGGTCAAGGTCAATATCTGATATTCAATTAATAATAAGGCTCATTTAATATAATAAATAATGCTGTCTAAAACACTTATACAAGCTGTTTATTCAAATAGGACCTAAAACATTATATTTTGATTGTTAATTATCCATTTTATACCCACAACTATTTTATTTTATGTCATTAGAATGACGAGTTCATTTTGATACTACTAAAGTAATAAGCAATAGATGCTACTCTTCATTCACATATTATCATGAGATTTTTTTTTTGGGTTAAAATTATATAATCTAATTTTAAATCATAGTTGAATAATATAATCTTATTTTTTAAAGTATAATTATTTATTTGTTAAATATTTTCTAATATCACTTGCGTTTCATTCCATATTCATGCAGCTGCACAATCCGTAGGAGTTTGTTATGGTGCCAATGGGAACAATCTACCAACAAAGCAAGAAGTGGTGGATTTATACAAATCCAATGGCATTGGCAAGATTCGTTTATACGATCCAGATGAAGGAGCTCTTCAAGCCCTTCGAGGTTCAAACATCGAAGTCATTCTTGGTGTTCCTAGGGAAGGCCTTCAATCTCTCACAAATGCTGGTGCTGCCACAGACTGGGTCAACAAGTACGTGAAAGCCTACTCAGATGTCAAATTCAAGTACATTGCTGTTGGAAATGAAATCCATCCTGGCGAGGCTGAAGCATCCTACGTTCTTCCTGCTTTGCAAAACGTTCAGAATGCAATTTCTGCAGCCAACTTACAAGGCCAAATCAAAGTCTCCACAGCCATAGACACCACGCTGATTGAAAACTCATACCCACCCAACAATGGCGCTTTCACTGGCAGTGCAAGTGACTACATAAAGCCAATTATCACTTTCCTAGTCAACAATGGAGCTCCACTTCTTGCCAATATATATCCCTATTTTGCCTATGCTAACAACCAACAAAGCATTACCCTTGCCTATGCCTTGTTCACTCAACAAGGAACAAATGATGCTGGGTACCAAAACCTGTTAGATGCATTGCTGGATTCTGTGTATGCTGCTCTTGAGAAAGTAGGAGCATCCAATTTGCAGATTGTTGTGTCTGAGAGTGGGTGGCCTTCAGATGGTGGAGCTGGAGCCACCGTTGATAATGCAGGTGTTTACTATAAGAATTTGATTAACCATGCCAAGGGTGGCACTCCAAAGAGGCCTAATGGGCCTATAGAGACATATTTGTTTGCCATGTTTGACGAAAACCTGAAGCAAGGTGCAGAAACTGAGAGGCATTTTGGTCTGTTCAACCCTGATAAGTCACCCAAATACCAACTCAGTTTCAATTGAAACTTCAATTATGTATTGTCTATGTTATAAATAAGGGTGCCATGGGCTTATGGGTGTACCCAAATGTAGCGCATCATTTGTGTTTTCAATAAGTCATAAATGCTTATATAGCAAGTTTGTGCCATATTGAGTAAATTATATAATTTTTTTTTGAGTTTTGTTGAAATTATAGATTTTTAAAAAATCTATTTTAGTTTAATTCTAATTTTTTTAAAAACTAAAATACCTTTCATAACAAAATAAGTAAGAGGGTATTTTAATTTAAAAGAATATGTATTTAGATTAATGGAAGATATTTTAGTAAAAAAATAAAAAATAAAACTGGATTAAAATGTAGCACAATTTTTTGTTTTAAAAGAAATCTATATATATTTTAAAAATAAAAAAAGAGGTTTGTAAAATTTCAAAAAAAATTAAAAAAAAATATATAATTTACTTTATAATGACTAAATTAAAATGTACAGAACTCCTTTAAATCTTGGGTGATATACCGACGATCCTTTAAATTCCAAAAAAGTGATATTTAACTCCCAACCTTCAATATTATGCAAAGAACCACTTTGGTTAATAATTTTGTTAAGTTCATTAATGGAACCCTTCCATGTCAGCAAGCCCATGTCTTCGTGGAGGCCAGTTGACACCTTTCTCTTTCTTTGACCTCATTCTTTTCTCTCTCTTCTTTCTTCTCCTCAAATTTTCTGGATCTCCAGGCACCCAGATGGTAAAGCGAATGAGGTCTTATTTGCACCCATTTTCCATTCAAAAACACAGTTAAGTCTTTGTTAAGTTTGCAATTTCACTTCTCCTTGTGGGTCTCGCTTTTTGCCTTCTCTTTTCTTATTCATTCAGATTATCATCAATGGTGGAGAGTGGAGACTAGAGACTCCTTTGCTACCTAGAGCCAAACATATCAGAATGGTAAGATTCTTTTTTTGGTTAATGGGTCGTTCACTGGAGACATTCATGAATGGGTTATTCACTTCATTAGTTTTCATTGCAGATTTCTCGACTAAACATATACAATGGGGGAGTCAAAGATTCTTAAATCTAAATATTTTTGGTTTCTACTAAAGATTCTAAATTGATAAAGCTAAAATTTATATATATGCATTCTCTTTGTGGGGTTTTTGTCCGTTTAATGGCTTCAAGCATATGAAACATTGAGTGACAGAAAACTAGCCACAAAGAAATCTCTTTGGCTATGGCTTCAAGAACAATTCGAATATGGAATGAACTGATAGAAAGTGTTCAATATTCGCAATTTTCTACAAAGTCGACACCATTGAGAGATCTTTCAGTATTCATAATTTTCAAAGAATGCTACCCCAACAAAGTAATCTCAGAGATAAATTTGCACCTAATATAATATGACAATCCAGATAGAAGAACAGAACAGAAAGAGAGAGCTAAGCTCCATTTTCTACTCATTCCTTGCTTTTTTCTTCGCCCGTTGCTATTGCTTTTGCTGTAGGAAAGCCTCTGATGACTTTTGAATATATGGGAAGACGAAGAAAGGAGAGAGAAAAGAGAGGAAGGAGAAGAGAGACTCAGGTCGAAGAAAGAGAAAAATGCTGACTGAGCTCCACATAGACAGGCTTGCTGACATGGAGGGGCTCTATTGGTGGACTTAACGGAATCATTGACAGAGGAAGGTTTTCTGCATAATATTAAAGGTTCATGAGAGGTTTGATATCACTTTTAAAGCTCAAGGAAATTTTCTACGCATGACTCAAAGTTGAAGAAGACTCTGCATTTTACCTTAAGTAATATACTTTAACATATATATCTTGTCGGAATGATACAGGCTAATTGGTTCCTTTATATTCTTGAAAGACCAAAGTAAAACTGTCTCAAAAAATTCCTTTATGTTAGAGATTACTTGTGCAGTGTTATTGTGGTAAGTAAAATACCTACCTCTCCTAATTTGTGGTTATGAAACAGAGTAAGAAAGAAACCAAATGACAAACTTGAGATTGTTTAGCAATCATATATGCTTATAAAATTAGTGGCACTTATCAAAATGGTGGACCATTGGCATTAGAATGATAAGCTATTAACTAATTATTAAATTAATAGATTCAGTGAACTTGGGCATAAACATGACATTGGAGTGTTTAATTAATTGCATGTTAGTATTAATTGAACTAATTAACTTATTATATTTTAATGATATTAAATAATCAGTTCATTGGTTGGCACCGCATATAATTGATCAAATTTATGTATTGTAGATAGCTTATAATAGGTTAGACTAATTATAAATCCATTAGAGAACATGCTTTAATATATAGTTCATCTAATACTAATCATTCTATTTTATACTAGTTAGGATTTGCCCTATATATATTCCTTTTGGAGGACCCTCTTGGTTAATTAGCAATGTAGGTTGTGTGCTCCCATATCATCTTTCTCTTGTCTGCTAGGGTTTCCAAAGGCAAGGAATTTGAAGCAAATTTCAAGTATGTTTCTATTATCTATCTTGTAACCTCCCTCTTATAGGTTAGCAATTGGTATTAGAGCTAAAGATAACATGTATGATTGGAACCCAACATTTTGCTTGTTCTATTTTTGAAAGATTAAGGTGTTTTATTGCTCTTATTACAAGCTTCAATTCAGTGTATTGCATGCCTTGTGAATTAGTGTGCATGGAGAGAAATTTTCAAATGAAGTTTTTCATCTTCACCATTCCTCCTCTTGAATATATGATCAATTTTGATGCTTTTTAGTTCATATTTTTGCATGAAACTTATGTTCATGTGCCCATGATGCTATTAAATTTATTTGATTCCAAAAATTTGGTTGACTATGCTAAAAATCTAAGAAAATTTTCTCAGGGCACGATTTAGGGAATTTTTATTTTTCACTAAATATTGAGTTTTCTTAGCCTTCGATTTCTTGAATCTCTATCATGGAGGCTTCTAATATGGTTTAGGCAAGCTTAATCACATTAGAAACACATTTTTGGAGCTTGGAAGGTGCTCCAATAATGGATTTTCACCATTGGAGAAGCTTGAAACTTTAAGATGGAGTTGTCATATGAGGCCCACATCCCCCTCTAAGAATATAGGGGGGCATGTGCCTTGTAGGTTAACTCATTTAGCCTAACTTTGCACCACTAGTCTTTTTTTTGAAGTGTTTTATTTGATGATGATTTTTTTTAAAATTTTTTGATTGCTTAACTTAATTTTTATAATATTTCACACTGTATTTAGCTATTTACTTTGCAAATTTTGGATTGAGAATTTCTATGTAGAATCAACATGCATCTTTATACAATATATATTGTATACTCTCAATGGTAATGCATTTTGATGTGTTAAATAATTTCTTAGTGATTTATACATACTTTTATATTCTCTATTATGCTAAAATTGAATTTAAGCTTAATTTTTGTATAGAATTTTGATAATTTGATTATGAAAATTGTATATATAGACATATGACACTTTCTCACCTATTGTAAAACCAATTATAAGGATGTTTGTGATGTAGAACATCTAGTAGAGGAGTTTATAGAGTGGGTTGATCATCAGAAGCCCAAAAGAAGCCTCAAATAGGCATCATATTTTTGAAAGGTCATAACTATTAATTCAATAGGAGTTTTATGCCATATTGCATCCAAGAAAAAACTTTATTACAGTCTATTGTCAAAGCCAATTGGGTGAAACTTGATTGGGGTCACTTTTGAGCCTAAATTCCTCTATTTTCATGCATTTCAAGGCTATTTAATATTTTTCCTTATTTTATATATTGATGAGCTTTCTGTTTATGTTGCTAGATTTGTCGATATATGATAAAATTATTAGGTGAGATTAACCAATTAAATTAATAAGCCTTGCTTTGACAAGTATATTAATCATTCCAAGTAATATAATGTCTCAAGTACAAGGTCAAATCCATAGAGATCTATATTTAAGTGACAAATTAATTAACTAATTAATAATCTTTTGTTAACCTAAGTTACATCAACTTAATCTAACTAGTGTCTTAGGATAAGCTTGGTCACTAGTGACTATTAGGTAGAAAGGACTATCACTATCCTAAATACAACCTAGCCTAATGTGCATACAACTTAAAGGCTTTTTAGCCTAGACATCTATACTTAAAAATACTAATTGATTTTTTATTAAATGCATCCTTAAGTCTAGAGCTTATTCCTGACAATGCATTGGTTACAGCAAGCTAGTTCCTTTTATCGTTATTATTTAGTCTTGAGATAACAATTCTGTGCAATTTTGAGACATCAAATCAATTAGTTTAAGACTACGCATATTAAGATCAATGAATTTAACTAGACAAACTAGCAAGGATAGCTTGAATCAATGTGTCGTATATTAATTGCCTAGGCTACAATTTATCAAACACATATAGTGTATGAAAATTAGTAGTTGCATTATGTATATATTAAGTGAGTATAAACCAATACCATTGCGTTCTTACTCCCTAATCTCTACCTAATTAATTAACAATCATTTTCATCTGATTAATTTATTTCTAAACTCATAAACATGATGTTTAAGTGCTTATCAAAGGACTAGATGCATGAAAAATTGATAAAGACTATTGAGGAGGAAATCATCACCAGTATTTATTAATCAACATAAAATTAGATTCACTCAATGAAATTAAGCAAAAACTTTAAAAGACTAATAAAAAACTATAGAAATTTGGATTATATCAAGGAAAACCACCAATTAAAGACTTAAGAATTACCTTCTTAAGTTGATCCAATCCAAATTCCTTTTCAGAGTTCTCGGATGCAAAGAAAATACTCTAATTTACTTGAAGAAAATCCTAAAATAAAGTTTCCTATTTTTATAGTTCACACAAAGGAAGTTATTTCTAAAAAACTTAGAAATCTCTGGTCTTCATGACAGGTTCTTAAGCTCATTGTGATGAAAAAGTGTTGATGCATTTCTTGGATCTGGATTCACATATCACAATAGGAATAACTACTCATCTCTATAGGCAGAAGGTGATAATTGTGTCATGCAATCTCAAATAAAACTAGGTTAATTAAGGGTTTGTAGCTAATGGTACAACCTAAGTCATTTCTCAAGGAGTTTTTGCTTTCAATTATTTATGAAAAAATTCTCTAAGTGACAATAAATGAAAAGTGTTTAGGGGATTTTGAATTACTAAATTTTAATTGAATTAAAGAAAATAACAAAAATTACAAACTTAAGACTAAGAGATGTTAACAATTAAGAAAAGTATGGTAACTAGCCTTTAAATGGACTTCCTAGAATTCAATTATCCTTGCTCCCTTTCTAATGTACCAAAATTAGATTTAAACTCTTGCTTTTTAGTGTATTCTTTATAAGGAGTCTTGAATTACCATCCAAGACTCAAATCACTAATGATTCAAGAAACTTGCAATCACAAGAGATCTTGAACAATTAATCATTTGAATTAAGAACAAGAACACACTAAAACAGAACTTAAGTGCTCATTAAAGTAGCTTATCAATCCACTTAAAAATGCTAATAAACCAATTAGATTAATAAATTCCTCAAGTGCAATAATCACATAAAAGTCCAGCCACTTAATTTAATAATCATTGCATTAAATAGCCTAAGAATAAGAGGAATTACTAGTAAATTGGACAGTCATTAAGCTTGGCATTTCCACAAATACTTAGGTATCAAAATCACCCTTCAAATGTGAAATTATAATCAAATTACAGAGCAATTGATCCAGTACATTCAGCTACCAAATTCTCTATTTAACAAGCTACACCTAGTCAAATTAAGCAAGGAAATTAATGTTGAAAGTAAAGGATGAAGAGAAGAGAATTTATCCAATTTGGAGATACAATCTTGGAGCTCAAATCTTCATCAATAGAAGTCCAATCTTCAGCTAGCTACCCAGGGAATTTTAAGTTTTCATGGAAAAGATGAATGGAAGGAAGTGGATGGAAGAAGCTATGGCCATGGCTTGATTGATCAATGAATTTCTCCTTCACGTTTTTCGCGTCCAGGAGCTGCTTCCCCAAAAACCAGAGCTTTCCCGTTATTTTTCATTCTTCATGTTCATTCCTCCCCCGGACTCTCACATGCTTCATTTAATGATCACATGCTCTCATTCTCTTCTCATGAATCCGATAATGAATCATGTTGTGTTGATGAATGGATTGATGCATGGATATGTGAATTGAATGAATGAATGGAATGGATGAAGCACGTGTTCTCTGGATGCTACCCTAGCCTCTTTTCCTCAAATCCATAGTTTTACACTTGTTACTCTCCCTTAAACAAGCCTTATTCACATACTTCTTTTAATCTCCCTCATGTGCTCCCTTTTTTTCTTCATTTGCTCATGCTTTCTTCTAATGTCTCTCATGTGGTTTGGATGGGTCAATGTAATGGAATGGGTAAAGCTAATTGATGTGAATGAATAGATGAGATGATTTGGAGCTGCCCGAGCTTTTTTTCTTCACTTAAGTGATCACGTGCCCAGCCTCTCTCACGTGCCCATGCTTCTTTAATTCTACTTTCACTTCTTGGAGCTAAGGGTGTACATGGGTAGGCCCGGGCGGGACATCTAATTGGTCAGAAGTTTGGCCTTATTTTGATATCGGGCATGTTTTTATACTCGTGGCCCTGCTCATCCTGAGAAAGCCCAATTTTATATAAGGTTAGGGTGGACTAGGGCGGCCCAGGCTAGCCCTAAGAAGCCTAAAATTTTTTTTTTAACAAACAACAAATTAATTATTCAATAATCAAAAGCCAATTCCAAACAAAAATAAAAGCATTCAAAATAAAAATTAAAGCACCTAAATAGAGCTTATATATATATATATTTAATAAAGACACTCATTAATCATTCAATTCCAAACTAAAATCCACAAGAAAAATTATTGAAAATATTATAAAGACTTTAAACAATAACATACCTCAAAATAAAAGTATTCTTCAGAATGATTGGATCATTGTGGAAGAATGATTGCTAAACAAGTGGTAGGTAGCCTCTACAAAAGTTGGAGTACAGATAATGTTTAGCCTTATAATGCAATATACCATCACATTGAGATATCCATTTTACGCGCTTTACTAATTCCTATTTATTATATTTTATAAACTTGAGAAACTACTTATTAAACTTGTGTGGAGAGAGACGCATAGACATATTTATAGGGAGATGTTTGAATTGTTTGAATTGTCTAACATAACATCTATTTTCTCACCTAATGTTATTTATCCAATATTATAACATTAGTTATTTGATGTTATGCATGCGTATCTAGAGCAACAATAGAACTGTGATTGCCTCTATCTAGGTTAATTCTTCAGTATTTAATAATAATTAATTATCATATGCTTGGACTTTATTATTTAACTCTGCCTTAGCCAGCTTTGTTTGTATTGGGCTAGTTTGCTTCATTAGCTTTCACTCAACAATGTTTTCCCTTTAATGCGGCTTTTGTTTCGAGTGAGAACTTTGGCTGTATGAGGTTAATAAGTTTGCCAATGAACAATCTTTGTATTAATTAATAAAGAGGTTAAAATGACCTTATTGCACCCTCTCAAATCATCATATAATTAATGTGGATCCAAAGTTGAATGCAATACTTTGATCAAGACTGAGACGTTGGATTCAAAGAAGAAATGGTCTTTTATTCCTTTAGGTGGTCATAGAGAGGGCATGGGGAGTACTAATCAGGACAGTGGGCTGAACATTTTTGGGCCAGTAGAAATATTAGAGGAAGAATTAGGCAATTCTCTTCGCTCTTTAGACTGTGAAGGGGAAGAAATTAATTTAAATATAGTCTCCCAACAAATATTATAACAAGTGTGCAGTTTAATTAAAAAATATATATATTGGTGCACAGTCTTTCAAGCATTCACCTCGCATATTTAAACTTAGTCATGCCAAGTGAAGTCTCCAACAATAATGCAAATCAGTTTAAGCAAATATGGCTAACTCAAGCTTCACTTTAAACAAATAAAATGAAGACAAAGCATATGCACTTCCCCTAAAATAATCAGAGCACAACAGCAAATTAATAGGACTTTCTACCTAAATTTGACGAGAAAGAACATGATTAAGGATTTGGTCCAATCACATATCAGAGACAGATTTCATAAAAATCATTAATTTATTTCTGTAGTTGTTAATCCAAACTTCTAATAGCTTCTTCAACCTTCAAGCAAGTGTGTCCCAATAAAATAGGCAAAGGAATTAGATCACGGTGATAGAGAGTGTAAGTAGGAATTAGAACCCAAATTTAGATGAAAGACAAAGCCATTAATCCCCAAATTTCAAATGTTACACGTGCAGCACCTAAACACCCAAAGCATACATGCCATAATTCCTTTAAACTTCATCCCATGAAACCTATAATTTCACAGTCTGTTATTTTTTATTGACATGATATCAGAAAATTGGAGATGCGAATATGATGAAGCTTACCTCGAATAAACCCTCATTGTCCTTAATTTGCCCTCTATGTTTTATCCCTTTGCTCTTAATTTGGATGTCTTGATCACCTCTCTCAATCTCTTCTGTTTTTCTCTGTTCTCTCTCCCTGGTGATAGCTACCTAGCACCTGCAACAGTTGGAACTTGTAAGAAGTTGGCAAGAACAGATTAAAAATTTAGAACGGATTCAGTGCTCCACAACAACAGATCAAAGGGAGAATCACTAATTGAAGAGCAAATTAGCATCAAACCACAAGAAGAGGGAGACTACCATACGTATTTGGGATCGTCGAATGTCACCACTTTGGCGAGGCGAGCGTGGCTCGATCTTGGGTGGTAGGCTAGCCGCAAGTGATGGATGAAGAAAGAGTTAAAGAATGGAGATGAAGTGAAGGCTTTGCGATGCAAGTTGCAAGGACAAGGAGCGTAAGGGCTGCAGCTGGGTTAGGGTACTATTGGTTATAGAGTCAGGGGTGGTTGAGTTTGATTAATGCAGAGAAGGCGAGAAGCAAGTAAGAGACGTGGCTCTGAGACTGAAATGTTGCCTGAGGCTGAAGATTTGGACAGATACAGAACCTGTTAGGTGGGCTGGGCTTGTGCCTTGTAGAATGTATACTGCCATACTAGGCTTAAAGAAAATGGTGACTGGACTGCGCAACTTGCTTTTGCTTCACATGAAAATCCAAGTTGATTTTTTTTATATATATTTATACCGGGCCAGGCTGGGCAAACATTATTTGGAGGCTCTGCCCGTGGCCCAGCCCAGCCCGGTTAAAAAAAACTAAAATTTTTAAAAAGTTTTGTCCATTTTATTTTTGGCCCGACCAGATTAGACCAGCCTATCTCGGGTCCCTTAGGCCCGTGTACACCCCTACTTGGAACTTATAAAACCCAAGAACATTTTCTGCTTGAGTTTACTCCTGCTTCCCTTCATGAGTTCCCTCTTATAACCCGTAGCTCTTGCTCCATCCATGCGTGTTTAGCTTCTTCCTTCCTCATCTGTTCAACATGATGACTCGTGCTTCATGCTAGTGTTGATTGTTTGTTGCTGTGACGTGTAAGAAGCCTAGCTCATAGCTCCCTCTATTTCTCTTCTTCTTTTCTGCTCATTCCTATGTGGTTTTATGCTCTTCTCCATGTTAGCTTGCTTTGTTCTATTGTATGAATATATGGAGGTGTTGGTACGTGCTTTTTACTTTGTACATGTGTGTTTTACTCCTTGAGAAGCCCCCACGTTCTATTCATGCCTCTCTACCCATGTATTACTCAAGTGAATGGAGAGTGCAGCTACTGCCTTCTTCCCTAGAACCTGAGACATCATCCTCCACTTTTCTTCATTCTGCTCATGTCTTCTTCTTTGTTCAATTTTCCAAACTTGTGCCTTCTTCTACTAATGTTGCTTCTACTGCTGCCGTGTTTGAGCTTCCTTCTCTTAGGCTTGGACCCTCCATCACGTGGCTTCTTGGAGTTCATGGACTCGTGGCTTCTGTGTGCGTGATTTAGTAAAGCTGCTGTTTGCATGAGTGAGCTGGAGTAGTGGCAAAATGCTGGGTTGATGTTGTGACTAGAAGACGTGGCTACATGAAGCTAAGAGAATGGTGTGAGAGATTATGAAAGCTTTATTCTAAATGAAGAGTTCTGTAAATGGGTGAGAGCTGCTGGACGAGTGTTAGTGTGTGCAAGTAAGCTGTGTGTGTTGATGTGAGCTGTAGAGAAGCTGCCTATACGTATGTGTGCTGCCCATGCAAAGTGTTGTGTGGGTTAGTGAGTGAAGTGGAGCGTGGTTCAATATGGGTGCCTTACTTTTTTTTTAATTTTTTTTCAACACAAGAAGCATTCATTTATTTCATTTTCATTCATTTTTTTTTCACTTGATATATTTCCAAAAAGAACAAACAAATGGCCCAAAGTTTATATGAAAAATGCACCTCCACCCACCTTAACAAGATACAATGCTCTTAAAGATTAAAAGTATCCTAATCAAGGTAGGAAGAATATTTGTTTGCTTTTCATGGCTAAAAGGGGTAGAAAGAAAACTTTCATAGCTCAATGGGGTTAAGCAAATGGATAAAGCATATGAGGGATTGCTATTTGGCTTTAGCTAAAACAAAATAAAACACAATGAATGCCTTAATCCTTTTCATGCATGGCAAATGAACAAATGTGACTTTGAATAAGATTCAAGCCAAGTTCTAGAGTAAAAGCAAGATAGAGGATACACACTAAAAATGAATATAAATAGGCAAAAAAATCTCACAAGGTAAATTGACCATCATCAAAGTTCATTAAAGCTAAGCTAATTGCCACTTGACTTACATTTTCAACATAAGATCAATTTTCATATCAAATCAAGATATATCAAAGTTATGATTACCTCATTACTAGCAATTTTCATAAAAACAAAGTTTTTCTTTAAGCTTTCAAAAACACAAAACAACACAAAACTTCAAAAGTAAAACAAAAGACTAAAAACCTAGAAAAATAAACTAACTAAAATAAAGCAAAACTAAAATTTTATTTGATTGCTTCCCTCTAACACTTAAACATTGCATTGTCCTCAATGCCAGTATAAGATCCAATCAACATAAAGACAACACAATATAAAAGGGGAAAGAGAAAGTGTACAACTGGGTAATTAGGGTGGGTCTTGAAGTTGGAGCTCTTCCTTTTCATCCCTTAGAACTCCTTCATGAAAGTGCTTGGGCCTATGTCTATTGACTTTGAATTTAGCTCCAGTCTGCTTATCTAAAAGCTCCACTGCACCAAAAGGAAAAATATGAGAAATAGTGCAAGAACCTTCCCATTTAGAACAAAACTTACCTGGCATGAGCTTTAAACGAGATTTATAAAGTAGGACTTTTTGTCCAACTACAAACTCCTTTCTTGCAATCATCTTATCATGGAAAGTCTTTGTCTTTTCTTTATAGATTCTTGCATTATCATAAGCTTCCAAGCATATTTCTTCAAGCTTTTAGAGTTAGAATTTTCTGTGATACCTAGCTCCATTCAAATCCAAATTGCATTTCTTCACAGCCCAATAAACTTTGTACTCCACTTCCATCGGTAAGTGACAAGCTTTCCCAAATACCAGCTGATAGGGTAACATACTAATAAGAGTCTTACAGGCAATTCTATAGGCCCAAAGTGCATCATCTAACCTCTTGCTCTAATCATTCCTATTCAGCTGCATTATTTTCTCCAAAATTCACTTCACCTCCTAGTTAGAAATCTCTGCCTGGCCATTTGTTTGAAGGTGATATGGAGTAGCTACTTTATGCACAGCACCATACTTGCTAAGCAAGCTTTGCATACTCCAGTTGCAAAAATGAGTGCCATTATCACTAATAATGGCTCTGAGGATACCAAATTTGCAGAAAATGTGAGAGCGAACAAACTCTATAACTACAAAAAAGTCATCAGTCTTAGTGGGCTTTGTTTCTACCTACTTCAAAACATAATCAATAGCCAATAAAATATATGCAAAACCAAAAAAAAAAGGAAAAGGTCCCATAAAATCAATGCCCCACGTATCAAAGATTTCACAAAACAAAATGGGATACTGTAGCATTTCATTTCTCCTAGATATGCTACCTGTTTGTTAACACCTAACACATCTTTTACAAAAATCAAAGGCATCATGAAACAAGGTAGGCCAATATAATCCACTATCTAGAACCTTCCTAGCTGCGCGTTTTGGACTGAAGTGACCTCCACATACAAGTGTGTGACAAAATTTCAAAACAGAATCAAATTCTATATCAGGCGTACAATGTCCAATCACTTGGTTACTAGATAGTCTCCGCAAGTATGGATCATCCCAAATATAATATTTAGCTTCACTCCTAAACTTATTCAATTGATGTTTATTCAAATCAACAGGCCATTCAAAGGTAGCTAGATAATTCAATAAGTTTGCATACCATGGGTAGAAACTATGCACAACATAAAAATGCTCATCTAGAAAGTCATCATCAATAGGTAAAAAATCTGCCTTTGGAGCCTTAATCTAGCTCAAGTGGTTTGCCACCAAGTTTTCTGCTTCGCTTTTATCCTAGATGTCAATATTAAACTCTTGAAGTAATAGCATCTATCTAATCAATCTTGGCTTTGCATCAGACTTCTTTAGCAAGTACTTCAAGGCTGCATGATTAGTAAAAACAATTACTTTAGTATCAAGCAAATAAGATCTGAACTTATCCAAAGCAAAAATAATAGCAAGAAATCTTTTTTCTATGGTTATATAATTTGCTTGGGCCCTATCTAGAGTCTTGGATGTATAAGCTATCAAATTGGACATTTTATTCACTCTCTAGCTCAAAACTGCACCTACAGCATAAATAGAAGCATCACATAGAAGCTCAAATGGGAGATTTCAATCAGGGGGCTGAATAATGGGTAGGAAAGTCAATCTTTTCTTAAGACCATCAAAAGCTATTTTATATGCATCATTAAAATAAAAATCAACATCTTTTTATAACAGCTTAGATAATGGCAAAGCAATCTTACTAAATTCCTGTATAAATCTTCTATAAGAACCTGCATGACCTAGGAAAGATCTAACCTCCCAAACACATGTTGGGTATGGTAAAGAAGTAACAACATCTATCTTAGCCTTATCAACCTCTATGCCCTGTTCAGATATAACATAACCTAATACAATGCCTTGTTGAACAATAAAATAACACTTTTCAAAATTAAGTACAAGGTTCTTCTCTATACATCTCATTAAAACTTTATCAAGACTAGACAAGCAATCATCAAAAGAGTTTCCATATATAGTGAAATCATTCATAAAAATTTCTCTACAATTTTTCAGAAAATCACTAAAAATGGAAACCATGCATTGCTAGAAAGTTCCAAGGGCATTACAGAGACCAAAAGGCATTCTTCTGTAGGCAAATGTTCCAAATGGGCATATAAATGTTGTCTTCTCTTAATCTTTAGGGGCTATGCATATTTGAAAATAACCTAAAAATCCATCCAGAAAATAATAGTGAGACTTCCCAGCTAGACACTTAAGCTTTTGGTTAATAAAAGGGAGGGGATAATGATATTTTTTAGTGACTAAATTAAGCCTCTTATAATCAATGTAAACCCTCCAACTATTTTGCACATGAGTGGGCACCAATTCATTATTTTCATTCCGAACCACTGTAATCCCTGACTTTTTTGGAACCACCTACACTAGACTAACCCACTGACCATCAGAAGCAAGATATATAATATTAGCAAACAAAAGTTTAGAAACTTCCTTTTTAACTATATCCAGAATAAATGGGTTTAGTCTCCTTTGAGGTTGCCTCACTAGTTTTGCGGTGCATGCAGGTGTCAGGGCTAATACCAAGTATGTCAGCAAAAGTCCACCCTATTGCTTGTCTTCTCTTCCTCTTCTAGGACAATGTCACTAGCTACAATCACTGGAAGTTTCTCATCTTTCTCCAAATAAGAATACTTGAGATTGTTTGGTAGTGGTTTGAGCTCTAAGGTAAGTACTTGCTCAACTGAAGGTACAAGTGGCTTAATCTTAATCTCTTCCATGCCAAATACTTGTTCAGACAACTCACAGACAGAAGAAACAACTTTCCTATCCTTAGGAACATTAGTAGCATGGGAAGAATTAAAAGAATCATCACTCAAGTGAATGTCAACATCATGATTACCCAAACTATCCATATTAGAATGCAAAGACTCATCAGAACTAGAGAAAGCAACAAAATTAGTAAAATCAACAGAGGTTCTAGATGAAATAGAATCAACTTGTTCAATAATGGATTCTTTAGAGTCAATACTTTCATACAAGCTCAAAAATTCATCAATTTCTCTACATATAGTACAAGAATGAGAATCATCATAAGTGTGCCTCAAAGAATCATCAAGATCAGCAATATCACAAGAATTAGTCAACATGCTATCTCTAAACTCAACACTAGCATCATCAACTAGCATATCAATCAGACTCACACTAAAAACAGAGTTATCATCACATGGGTATTTCATGGCATCAAATATATTGAATTGTATCACATTGCCAGCAAACTCCATTTCAAGAGTACCCTCATGCACATTTATAATTGTCTTTGTAGTTTTTAAGAAAGGTCTACCAAGATGAGTGGGGCATGACCAGGAGACCTATATCTATCATCCTCTATGTTAAGGATATAAAAATTAGCTAGAAATATCAAATCCTTTACCTTAACCAGGACATCCTCCAACACTCTTGAAGGATAAATGATGCTCATATTTGCAAGTTGCACAACCACTTCAGTAGGTTTTAGCTCTCCCATATTTAAAGATAAGTACACTAATTTAGGAATAACATTAATAGCAACACCAAAATCAATCACAACATCAGAAAACTTAAAATTTTCAATAGTGCATGGAATTGTAAAAGTACTCGAATTTTGACATTTAGTGGGCATTGTTAGCCGTATAAGTGTTGAAACATTCTTTCCAAAATTGACTTTCTCATTCCCTCTTAGCCGCATCTTGTTGGTACATATTTCCTTGAGAAATTTGGCATACTTAGGGATAGTCTTGAGTGCTTCTAACAAAAGTATATTGACCTTAACTTTCTTGAAAGTCTCAAGAATTTCTTTCTAAATTTCTGCTTTAGTTTGCCTCTTTCCCAAAATAGGTCTATGTGGGAAAGGCAAAATCTTCTTTGGTTCCTCTTCTTTCTTAACCTCATCTAGTGTGATGTGTGTTTTTGATGATGTCGGCTTATCCATGGTAATGGTATCTGAGGATCCTTGAACTTTCTTTCCACTCCTAAGAGTGATGGCACTAACATTGCTACTATTTCTTGGATTGGCAATCGTTTATGATGGCAATTGGCCTAAACCTTGAGATTTTACCTCACTGAGAGAGGTAGCAGACTAGCCGAACTGAGTATCAACCTTTCTTTCCAAGTTTTGCATGCTCATCTGTAACTGTTATTGTTGTTGCTGCAAATGTTGTATAAGTTTTGCATTACTCTCCATAAGCTGCTTCATCATATCTTCCAAATTATTTCCTTTCTTTGGTTTCTCCTGCATAGGGACTAACTGCCTTATAGGTTGGGAAGGTTGTACACTGAGTCCTGCAACATTGTATCTATTCTGCTATTTGTAACAGCCAAGGAAAAGAAAAGAAAAAGAAAATAGAAAAGAAATGAGAAAAGAAAAGGGAAAGAAAAGAAAAGCTGAAAATTTTTGGAAGCTGAAAATTTTCTAAGTCTGCTAGCTACAGCCTAGCTATAGCGAATGCACCTGCTCGCTATAGCGAGAAATGGTCTAGCTATAGCGAAACTGCCTTTTAGCTATAGCGAGTTCGGGCACCCCCATACAAAATCCAGGGAGTTGCTCGCCGTAGCGAACGCTATAGCGAAGGCAGAGGTCTGGGACTTATTCGAGCTCACCGTAGCGAGGGTTATGGCTCGCTATAGCGAGGGTTAGTCCGGAAAAGCGTGAAAATAGAGAATTTGACTTTTTAAACCATACCAACTCATTCTTTCACTCTGTAACCGACTTAAGCTCACTTTAAGAGAGAGAAAAGGGCGGAGGAGAGAGAGAGAAGCTTAGGAGAGGAAGGAAGAACAAGAAAGGTAAGGAATTCCATGGCTTTTCTCTTAGTATGTTACTCTTCTCCCCTTACCCTCTCTTTCCACGGTTTTGGTTGCCAAAATAGTTAGGTCTTGAGAGAGGTAACCATGTTTTGAGCTTGGTTCAGAGGAGGGAGAGTGGAAAACCACTCTTAAGAGAGGTTAGAAGTCATGTAGCCTTCTCTTCCTTTCTTTCTCTTCTTAAGAGTTGAGAGCTTGAGAGAAGAGAAAGAATAGTTAATGAATTCTAGTGAGAGAAAGAACCCTAGCTTGACATGCTTAGTAGGGTTGCTAGAAAGAGATCCTTAGCTTAAGAATCAAGTACTAAGGTATTAATTCCATGCTTTTGTGTGGTTAGGCTCAAGAGAAGTTCCCCCATCTAGAAGTGATTGTGAAACCCACAAGGGAGGAGACAAGTTGAAAGAGCAAGTAGTGAATAGCTAACAAGGTAGTTCTCTCCACTTTCTCTCATGCATAATTGTGTGTTTGCTTTGTTTTGCTTGTGTGTATGAATGATATGAGCTATGAGAAGTGTGTTAGCATGATGATGTGTTATGATTGAAATGATGATTTAAATGATTGTTTTGGGTGTTGCTTGAGGAAATGGAAAAGTCAATAACCCTATAGCCAAGGTGAGGATGAGCCAAATCCCTTAGTTGGTTGAGACAAGAGTAAAAGGTCTCCCAAAAGTGAGGTTGACTCCCAAAGAGTAAGGGTTGAGTCTAAGGACCTCTAAAGTATGGGTGGGCAAATCCAAAAGCCACAAGGGAATGGGTGAGGCTGCTCCAAGTACTTAGCAAGCTCTTAAATGTTATACATGGCCATTTCATATGTTTTAAATGTTTTCATCATGGTTTTTACATGCTAACATGCCATACATGCATAATGAGACTTGTTGCATGCAATATATGTATGTTTGAATGAGAGTTGAACTACTGAGATTCTCCGAATCTCACTCCCTCTCCACCATCCAACTATGCCAGGTGGGCCAAGTGAGATTAGAGATGGGAACCACCACCAAGCATGAAGCTAGGGATAGAAATGAAGGAGAGTGTAAAGAATTCTTGTATATATCTTGTAAATGAGACATGAGATGTAAATGATGTATATGATGTAGCAATTATAAATGTTGTAAGACTATGTATGTAAGATGATGTATATATGAGAATGTAATTCATTTTGAGTGAGAAAGTAAGTTGTAAATGATGAATGTATGAGAATGAAATCTATGATGAATGAGAAAGTGAATTTTGAATGAGAAATGTTTAATGGTAGCATAGGCTATATAGGGGCATAAGAGGACATGAGGTAGTGAGTTTCTCCAATCTAAGTTATTAGACACTTGAGACATGATTGATGGCCCCTAGAGATGCTTTCTCATGTGCTCAAGGAGTCATAGAAGTAGAAAAACCAAGATTGGACCCTATGAACCCCACTTTTGGCCAAGAAAAGGCCTTCTTGCACATGATGTCATAGATTAGCCATATGACCTCTTCTTGCTATGAGACTTGACATGTAACTAGATTATGTTTAGAGCTTTCTGGAAAGCTAGAGTTCATGTCATTTAGAGGTCTATAGCATTTTCTATGATTTTTTCAAAGTTGACATCAGAATTTCGGATTTTAGAAATCACTGTTCATTTGGTCAGTTTGAGAAACGTGTCATCCGAGGGGCAAACGTAGTCCAATGGCTACGAAAGTTTATACACAGAAACTAGATGGTCACAGTGACTTGTAGGAACTGGAATCACCTCATTTAGAGGTCTGTAGAGGAAGTTATGCAATTTCGAAGTTCCTGCCCAGAATCAGACACCCAACCAGACCCGAAGTACTGTTTCATCGGTTTCCGGGAAACTGGCTTGGTGAACTGATCTGGAGATATTTTTTTCCTCTAGCTAACATCCACATCTTTCCATAGAGATATAGTTTATGAGCTTTGGATTTTTTTGGAATTAGTTATACATTTTCAAAGTCCATATTAGTAAACTGTGACAGCAAAGAAGCCCCCTCTGACCAGTGAACGATTTTGATGTCAAACGCAGAGTATGTGAGATATTGATACTTCTACTTATTTTTAGCATGAAGTAGACGTCTCAAGATTTCTAGAATGACCCAGATCATGCAGTTACGATTTTTCTGCATTTAGTTACGGATTTTCAAACTTAGCCCAGAAATGAAGCAAAATCTGCCAAGAACGAAAATGCATGTCTCCAATCCCTTTTTGCTTTCCATGAGTTCAAAGCATATAGTTGGGATTGCAATAAGTCTCAATAGTGTAATTGAGCATGGGGAACCATAGAGAGAGCTCAACCGGTCTATGTTACTTCTAAGTGGATCTCTACCCATACAATATGCCATAGAGAAAGAAGCATAAGGTAGAGTAAATTATCCCCCTTGTGAGTTCCGCAAGTCCAAAGAGTAAGATGGCATGTTGGGTATGAGCTAGAGGTTAAGGTGTTACACTATTGCCCTCCCCCATATCTCAAGTTAGATTATCCCTCCACCCTGGATATATTAGAGTAGGGATCATCCTTTTGCTACCCTTGTTGCATTGTCCTAACTGGAAACATCCTAGCACAAGTCTCTTCCCTGTCCTCTAACATTGGCACTGATCAGTAGTATGTGTGGCCAAATAGCATATGTTACATAAAGGTCCCACCAAGGCAGTAGAGGTAGATGTCAGCTTAGATGTATAGCATTGTGGATAGGAATGCATTTGAGTAGGATAGGACTATAGTGCACAAGTCTTAGATGGAATAGAGGATGACTATGGTTGTTACCGAGCTAAAGCAAGCTGTCGGAGCATAGATGATATCTCATCAATCTTGCTCTCAATTCTTTGATCATAGTGTAGAGCATACAACTCATTGACTCCTCTCACTGTTTGTCTCACACCAAACTGTTGTGCATTTTGAGCCATCTTGTCAATTAACTCTCAAGCTCTTGCAGGTGTCAGATCACCTAAAGCTCCACTAGAAGTAGCATTAATCATGTTTCTATCCATGTTCAATAGTCCCTTATAAAAATACTGAATAAGTAGCTAATTAGAAATTTGATGGTGAGGACAACTAGCCAACAATCTCTTGAACCTTTCCCAGTATTCATACAGGGTCTCTCTATCATTCTGTTTGATCCCACAGATTTCCTTCCTTATTAATGCAGTGTGAGAAGCAGGAAATAATTTTTCTAAGAAAAGCCTCTTTAGTAGATCCCAAGAAGTCATAGCACCAGGAGGTAGATAGTATAGCCAGTCCTTAGCCACAACATCTAAAGAGAAAGGAAATGCTCAGAGTTTAATTTATTCTTTTAAGACTCCTTGTGGCTTCATTGTAGAGCAAATAACGTGAAATTCCTTCAGAAGTTTGTGAAGGTTATCTCCTGCAAGTCCATAAAATTTAGGAAGTAAGTGAATCAAACCAAACTTAAGCTTAAAATTTGTATCTAATTTTGGATATTGTTCAAAAAGATTTTGATAGTGCATATTAGGAGCTGTCAATTCTCTAATGGTTCTTGTATGCATGTTATCATTCAAATTGGCATTTGCATTCAAGTTGGCTTAAACATACATATTTATGTTAACATTTACTTGTTCTTGTTCATCCATATTATCACCAGCAAATTGAAGTACACAATCAATTCCTTGCACACAATCAAAAGTAGAAGAAGAACTACCACTATTTTCTATACTATCACTATTTTTCTTAATCCTTACTTGCCTCCTAAAGGTTCTTTCAATTTCAAGATCCAAATCAATCAATTTCTCACCAGAAGGCCTTGTCATAAACCAAGTAGTCAAGCAAAACTAAGAAACAACGCAAAAACTAACAAAGAAAAAATCAAAACAATTGATCTAGAAAAATAAAGAAAATGTCTAAAAAATTAAAAATTTTCTCACACCAAAAGATAAGAAGATTAATTCCAAATCCAACTAACATCTACCTAGCATATATAAAAGACAAATCATACAAAAAAAGCTCACAAAAATAAAGAAAATAAATCTAGAAAAATTAGAAAAATCCTTAAAAAATTCGAAAAAATACTAAAAAATTAGAAAAAGTACCTTAAATGTTGGAATTTGGCCAAAACATGGTGCACCTAATAGCTATGCTATTAATTTTTCTCAAAACATCTAAAAACCTTAGAAAACAAAGTTTGAGAATTTTTTAGGCACATCAAACAAAAATTTGAGCAAGTAGAACAATTGATTCAAGGAATCAAAAAGACCAAAATCCAAGTTCAAAATAGAGCAAAAATAGAACAAAAACAGAGCTAAGATAGAACAAAAATACTAGAAAACTCTTTTCAAACAATTAAGGAACCAAACTCCCCAGCAACGATGCCAAATTTGATGGTTGTGTCGTGCAACCTCAAAAAAGACTAGGTTAATTAAGGGTTTGTAGCTAATGGTACAACCTAAGTCATTTCTCAAAGAGTTTTTGCTTCTAATTATTTGTAAAAAAGTTCTCTAAGTGATAGTAAATGAAAAGTGTTTAGGAGATTTTAAATTACTAAATTTTAATTGAATTAAAGAAAATAACAAAAATTACAAACTTAAGATTAAGAGATACTAACAATTAAGAAAAGTGTGGTAACTAGCTTTTAGATGGACTTTCTAGAACTCAATTATCTTTGCTCCTTTTCTAATGTACCAAAATTGGATTTAAACTCTTGCTTCTTAGTATATTCTTCATAAGGAGTCTTGAATTACCATTCAAGGCTGAAATCACTAATGATTCAAGGAACTTGCAACCACAAGAGATCTTGAACAATTAATCATTTGAATTAAGAATAAGAACACACCAAAACAGAACTTAAGTGCTCATTAAAGTAGCTAAACAATTCATGTAAAAATACTAATCAACCAATTAGATTAATAAATTCCTCAAGTACAATAATCACACAAAAGTCCAGCCACTTAATTTAATAACCATTGCATTAAATAGCCTAAGAACAAGAAGAATTACTAGTAAATTAGACAGTCATTAAGCTTGGCATTTCTACAAACACTTAGACATCAAAATCACCCTTCAAATGTGAAATTATAACCAAATTACAGAGCAATTGATCCAGTACATTTAGCTACCAAATTCTCTAATTAACAAGCTACACCTAGTCAAATTAAGCAAAAAAATTAATGCTGAAAGTAAAGGATGAAGAGAAGAGAGTTTATCCAATTTGGAGTTGCAATTTTGGAGTTCAAATCTTCATCAATGGAAGTCCAATCTTCAGCATGCTACCCAGAGAATTTTAAGCTTTGATGGAGAAGATGAATGAAAGGAAGTGGATGGAAGAAGCTATGGCCATGGCTTGATTGATCAATGAATTTCTCCTTCGTGTTTTTCGCGTCCAGAAGCTGCTTCCCCAAAACCCAGAGCTCTCCTATTATTTTTCGTTCTTCACGTTCATTCCCCCCATCCTCTCACATGCTTCATTTAATAATCACGTGCTCTCATTCTCTTCTTATGAATTCGATAATGAATCACGTTACATTGATGAATGGATTGATAAGTGGATACTTGAATTAAATGAATGAATGGAATGGATGAAGCACGTGTTCTCTGGATGCTACTTGAGCCTTTTCTCCTTAAACCCATAGTTTCACACGTGTTAGTCTCCCTTAAACCCGAGCCTTATTCATGTGCTTCTTTTAATCTCCCTCACGTGCTCGTTTTTTTCTTCATTTGCCCATGCTTCCTTTTGATGTCTCTCGCATCGTCTGGATGGGTCAATGTAATGGAATGGGTGAAGCTAATTGATGTGAATGAATGGATGAGATGATCTGGAGCTGCCCGAGCTTCTTTTCTTCACTTAAGCGATCACGTGCCCAGCCGCTCTCACGCGCCCGTGCTTCTTTAATTCTACTTTCACATCCTGGAGCTTACAATACCCGAAAGCATGTTCTGCCTAATTTTGCTCCTGCTTCCCTCTATGAGTTCCTTCTTATAACCTATAGCTCTTGCTCCATCCACGCGTGTTCAGCTTCTTCCTTCCTCATCTGTTCAAGTTAATGACTCGTGCTTCATGCTAGTGCTGATTGTTTGTTACTGTGACGTGTGAGAAGCCTAGCTCGTAGCTCCCTCTATTTCTCTTCCTCTTTCCTACTCATTCCCACATGGTTTTCTGCTCTTCTCCACGTTAGCTTGCTCTGTTCTATTGTATGAATATATGGAGGTGCTGGTACGTGCTTCTTACTTTGTGCATGTGCGTTTTTCTCCTCGAGAAGCCCCCACGTTCTGTTCATGCCTCTCTACCCATGTATTGCTTGAGTGAATGGAGAGTGCAGCTACTACCTTCTTCCGTAGAACCCGAGACATCATCCTCCACTTTTCTTCGTTCTGCTCATGTCTTCTTCTCTGTTCAACTCTCCAAACCCATGCCTTCTTCTACTGCTGCTGCTCGTGTTTAAGCTTCCTTCTCTTGGGTTTGGACCCTCCAACACGTGGCTTCTTGGAGCTCATGGACTTGTGGCTTCTATGTGCGTTAGTGAAGCTGCTATTTGCATGAGTGAGCTGGAGCCATGGCAAAGTGCTAGGTTGATGCTGTGACTGGAAGACGTGGCTGCATGAAGCTAAAAGAATGGTGCGAGAGATTATGAAAGCTTCATTCTAAATGAAGAGTGCTATAAATGGTGAGAGCTGCTGGACGAGTGTAAGTGTGTGCAAGTGAGCTGTGGAGAAGCTGCCTACATGTATGTCTGCTGCCCATGCAAGGTGCTATGTAGGTTAGTGAGTGAAGTGGAGCGTGGTTCAATGTGGGTGCCTTACGTGAGCTGTGGCTTGCATTGCTCTAACCCGTGGCTTCATGGAAGTGTGCAAATGAATATGACGTGTTTGTGGTTACGTGGAAGTGTATGGAGTGCATGAAATGTGAGCTTATGGATGTGGAGCTACTTGTGAGTGACTCATGAATGTGTGTTAGTGTAGTGGCTGGTTCTAGGAGATTGAGTGAAGTGACTATATTAGATTGTGGGCCACCCATGCATGTGAGTGTATACAGTGAAGTGCCACGTGAGAATGGAGGGAGAGTGGATGCACTAAAGATGAAGTGGCCCATGGTATTTTTCTTCTCCAATTAATCTTTTATATTTTTTTTAACATTGAGATTTAATTTGCCCAAAGTCCGCACAAAAACAATGGAGACAATTAAGTGGGAACAATTTTACAAAATTA
This sequence comes from Erythrophleum ivorense, assembly GCA_026724425.1. NCBI lineage: Eukaryota > Viridiplantae > Streptophyta > Magnoliopsida > Fabales > Fabaceae > Erythrophleum > Erythrophleum ivorense. The sequence continues at coordinate 12,308,351 of JAIUCV010000020.1, forward strand.
TTTAAACAAATTTATGCATTAAAACTAATAATTTTACAATTTAATTCCTAAAATACAGAAATGGCCAATAAACTCAATTCTCCTCCCAATTAAAATGTTTTAAGCCACAATTTATCATCAAAATGCCTAAATAGAGAGGATAAAATATATGAAAATTAGTAATCATCAGAAGGCATGAGCTTTTTGAAGTTATTTGCATTCATATCCTTGAGCTCTGAAACCCCCCTCCCGCCGTGATAATTTGACAACCTAATCTCTAAACGAAGTAATTAAACTACAATATCAAAATTAAAATAACTAGAAACATGTATTACAACAAATATACTAAAGGCTTCCATGAAAAAGACAATTTGCACAAAAATATAATATTCAAATAAAAGCTAATTTTAAAATACTATTTCATTTTATTCCTATTTTAAGGAATTTCCTCAAATTAACTCTAATTTGCACCTATATAAAAAATGTGCAAAAGTATACAAACATAGGTGCAAAAGAGTTAAAAATCACTAAAATACCTAGGATAAGTCCCATAAAACACTACTAAAAATTAGAACACTACTAAAAATTAGTATATTTTGGGACTTATCAAACCTTTAAACATAGCTTTTTACTTGTTCTCAAGTAAAATCAAAATAGGTTTTATAATCAACCCATCAAAATTGAAGTTCCTTGGAAAAATAGGACTAAAACCCTCAACGATTACTCTAGATATTACGCATAAGAGGAAAGACTATAGAATATTCATAAAGATCCTAGTGAAAACATTAATAACAAACTTTCTAATACTCATGAATGTTCATGTGTATACTATCATGTTATTGTCAAGTTATAAACCTTAAAAGATAATATATCAATTAATCTATATGATCATTTCTTCCTAGAGCTTCATATGATTATTTATTATCCTTTTTCCCATTAATGTAGGTGTCAATACAACTCTAAAATCACTAGTCTCTTAAGCTTGTATCATTGTGGCCACAAGGGTTAAGATAATCACAAATAAAATGATGAGGAAATTAATGTGAAAAGTTCAAGAAAGTATCAATAAGCACCTGAAAGAAAAAGATTTTCTCTTACTTTTGATTCAATTCCTCACCTTTAAAACATCGCCCCTCATGCTCATATCTTTTCTCTTTCTCATACTTAAAATAAATAATAAAGAATACTTAATTGGTTGCATTTACAACATTTGATCAATACATAATTCTTTTTTTTATTTTTTTAAAATTCCCCAACTTAGATCCTTGATCTAACACTTTTGCTTATGGTTAAGTGCTTTGCACTAATTAGTCTCAAATTTCAAAATGAAAGACAACATTTTTGTTATTTCAACAAATACATCATGAAAAGCAAACAAACAAAAGCTTTCATTTTTTGCCCACTCATTTCTTTACCCACATTCATGTAAAAAACTTCAAAACAATCCATCTTATTCACCCTAAAAATTCATCCTTCCAAAAGCAAATAAAACTTGAAACACTTATGAATACTCCTTGAAAAGAATACATAATTAGTTTTTTGGGTTAGGTAATTAATGTAAGTAGATAGAATACATTTATCAAAGTTCAATTAAAAAGCATAAATTACTATAAAAGCTCAACGAGGTATAAGTAGTTATATAAAAACAAAAATCAAGCTTGCAACAACCCTAATTCTTAGTTATTATGATTAGGTTTAATAACATGATTAGTAATCGTAAATCAAGGTTTAAAATCATTATAATTAATTAAAATAGGAGAAAGTGGAAAAATTGAACCTTGATATCATTAGGGTCATTAGCTAAACAACTACAATTAATCAAATCTACAAGTAATCATAATTATCATTTAAGACCTTTGATTCCTCTTACTTTTGATTTTAACTCACAGAAAAACCTCTTATAAATATTCTCAAGTCATTATATAACCTTAAGATAATGAAATTTAAGGTTTCTAAGTCAAAAATAAGAGTTTGGGAACCTTCGCCGTGACTTGGACCTTCCTGCTGTGGCTAAGTTAGTTACTGGAATCTAAAAATTAAGTTTAGAGACTCCCGCCGTGACTTGGTACACTTGCACCGCAATGTAAGTGACTATTATAACTCAAAATTGAAAATTCACACCTTGCACCGTGACTTGGGTTTTCTACCTCACGGCAGAGTGCTCTCAGGGACTTATTGTTCACGTTTTTGCGATTCTTGTCGCGGCAAGTTGGACCCACGTTGCGGTTAGCTTATGTGGCACCACAGTGAGTACGCCTCTTGGAACTCTCAACCCAAATTATTCGAATTGTGCTGCAGAGGAAGTACTTGTGCCGCGGAGAAGTTGCATTCTGTTACCTTCCCTGGGTAAAATTTTGGCCTTGCCCTGTGACGAGACATCACGCGCTATGGTGCTCCTCACTTCTGACTGGCTCCTGGGCATGATTTAGCTATTCTTGGCCGCAGTGTGACCCTTTTCTACACCTATACCTCCCAAATTTCATTCCATACACTCTAGCTCTCCCTCTAACAATACTGTAGGGCCACTCCACCTTAATTTATAGGGTTCTAATGGCATTAATCTATCTGATTTACCCAACATACCTATCATTACCAATTCAAGACTTAGGGGTTAATTCCTACTCATCAAACTATCATACATCAGTAAATTCATAAAGTATTAAAAGAAACAAGATCCTTAAGTAACTAACATTATCATTTGTGGAGATATAAAAGCATGCTCCTAAGAGTCAAGTCATACATTCATTATAAGAGGTTCCATATCAGATTGTAAGTGAAAGCATACATCAAACTCCAAATTGTGTAACGCTTGACTCTCTATTAGTTATATCATTGTTTACTAAAACATAAAATACCTAACTTAGCAATATGATTACATGATGATGATGCTATACAAAAGAAGAACACAAATTAGTATCTATCCTAAATTAGATCCATCCAAGTGCAGAACTTCTCACAAATGGTCTTAACTCATGGATGTTCATTCACTTGCTTCCATTTATCCTTATTTAAAGGACTTTCACCTAAAATAGTTAGCCCATAAAATAGGGTAAGATGCAAATCTTAGTAACCAAAGGCAAATTCCATTCATATATTCTAATTTAATTAACTTATGTGCATGAAATTAGATAAGCATTAGAAAAATATACCAGTCATATCAGCAAATGAAACAATTAGGATATCAATGACTATTATCCTATACTAGCAATCACATTTCACATGTTAAAGGCCATTAACATCAGGAGAGACCTATCCACTACACCAACTCTCTAATGAGCACAACCTAGGCTTAGTGTATGTAAGGCTTTGATCACAACTCGGTGCTCGATCGAAGCATAATGGATGGATGGTAGCCATACCACAGTTTCACTATGGACTCACAAAATCCAATCACAAATATCAGATAGCTAACCATTCATTTAGCATTCAAAATCATACATGTGTAGCAGATATAAAATTAAAGTAGATATATGTATGGAATTAATATTAACCCTGGTTACCTCACTCTGTAGACAAATTGAAAAGCTACCAGTGGTACCAAAATCTTCCTATAATCACAGCATCAGAAAATTACTATTCTAAATCATCATTTATAGTAGCAAACAAGTACCCAAAAATTAAAATACTAACGACTACCTAGAGAACACTTACCTAGCCACTACAAGTCTCTAATTTCGGATTTGATTGTTCCCACACCATTAACTTCATAATATCACTTTAAATTCTAGGTAAATTCACACAAAATTAATACCTCTATTATAAATCAACTATAGGGGTCCTAAACAAGCAGAAAAATGCATTAAAATGAGGAGTTTATACTTATCCAATACCTCTCATAGTCTCAACTTCTGAAAATCCTCTAAGAAAATAACAAACAACCTAAATCAAATTTGAGGTGTGGGTGAAAATGCTCCAAATGAAAAACCAATCAAGTCAAATTGAAGAGGAAGAGGAGATGATTAAGTTATATAACACTCACCTTAGTTGATTTTGACTATAGAAGTGGGAAATGGTGAAAATAGGTAGAAAACCTAGCCTCCACCTTAGACTTCCAAAACATGCTTTATGTGTTTTGTTTCTATAGAGTGAAGGGGCTATCAAGGGTTTACAGTTTAAGTTTGGCTCTTATTTGGGTTATGGGTTGACCCAAAGGCCTAAATCCACATATGGGTTCAAATTTTTGTTTTATTAGGGCAGATTTCATGAGTTAGGCTGTAGAATTTCTAAGATTTTAGTAAGGTCTTGGGCCTCTAACTTACTAAACCAAATTGGGGCATTGCTAAGTGATCTCTCTTAGGCTAAGTCTCACAATAGAAAGTTAAGTCTGCTCAAAAATATAATTGGGCCTCTATTAGTATTTATCCATGATATAATTAAATTAATTATGAGCCTAGATTGAGTTTCTAACCCCATTGAACCTTTAAACCCATATTAATAATTTATTTCTCCATAATTTCCTATTCACATAGCTTTCCTAATTATTTCATAATAATTATTTTTAATTAGTCCAAATCCACGATTAATACTTTAATTAATTTCGGGGTGTTACAAAACTTATTTTTACCTTAAGAAGAAATCATACTTAAGATAATAGACCTAGGATTTTACCTTAAGAACAAATCAAGGCAAGTTCTAAAACATAGTCCAAAAATATCAAATAGACTAATCTACATACTCTAAAACAAAGGAAATATATATCTTATGCATGGTAAAAGTGCATAATAAATTCAATAAGTACGCAAATATCTAGCCATTAACAAAAAAATTATGCCATTAAAAAAATATTCATATAGCTTTTCAAACAAACATATACTAACAAGAAATTAATTTCATCATTAGAGTCCTATCAATCTAAGAACAATAACCAAGAAAGGTGATTATCTACTAAAACGAAATTTTAAAAATTTTTAAGGGATTTGAAAATTTTAAATTTTAGAAAAATTTTCCTTAAAATTCAACAAAACTTTTAACTTTTTAACCCAAAATTGAAGAATAATAAAATCTAAACCCCTAAGTCCCAAACTTAATTTGAACATTGTCCCTAGTGCTCTAATACAAAATATGGTAAAAAGGAGTTTTCTAAAAATATGTAGCATTTAAAATTAATTAAAATGAAGCTATAGTATATTTTTGTAAACAAAAGAAAATAACAAATTCAAATTTTACAAGAGAAATTTAAAATTTTGAAAATTAAAAGAAAATAATAATAAAATAGAAAGTATTAGTGTGTAAATTAGATACAAGACCATCTAGACATTAGTATTAGTTTAGTAGGGCATTTAGTACACTACTTAAGCAAAATCACACAGTGCATTAGTACACCAACAAGCAAATTTAAATGGTGCTTTAGTACATCATTCAAAAAATATTTTTCAATTTTTTAAAATTTCATTTTTTATGATGATTTTTTAAACATTTTTGAAAAATTAAAAGCAACTATAGGGCTACTCTCCCAAACTTAAAATTAAAAACATACTAGAAGCTAAAAAAAATTCAAACATTCAAAAGTAACAATGAAAGTGGAAAAGTAGAATGTTTATGAGTTTAGAGATTCTTCATTTAAAACTGGAATCTTAATTATTCATTCCATGCTTATAAAAGAGAATCTTCAACTCTTGGAAATAGCTACAAAGAAAATAAGAAAAATGATTAGAAAAAATAAAAATAAAAGAAAAATATTTGGTGATGATATATATATATATATAATATAAATTTGTCACTCCCTCTAAAGATTTAGGATCCAAAACTTGATGCATTGTGATGAATTCTTGCCATAAGTTCGATGGGGCTTATGATTGAAGATCTTCAGTAAATCCTGCTTGGCTAATTTCACCTCTACTAAAGTTAGGAGGAATATATATTATCTATTTGATCTCTTTCTTTTGAGGTATTTCCTAGTAATTAATATTCAATTCTTTAAATCTTGTAGCTACTCAATCCTCTAACCCTGTTACTTGATTTTCTAGAGCACTAATAATATGTTCTTGCATATTCGTATGCTCTTTCCCTTCTATTAAATATAGCTCTAATTGTTCTTCAATGTTTAACATCATTGGTTATTCTTGTTTCTCATCTAAGTGAAGCAATTATTGCACTATTGTTTCTAATCTGTTACCTATAGTTGCTAACTCATTAAATAAATTAAAATGAGATTGAATGCTCTATTCTTGTGCCATCACTAAGGAATGCTTCTACTACTTCTTTACTTTCTGTTATTAATCCTTCCATAAATTAGTGTACTCTTATCCAAAATGTCACGACAAAAAAGCACTAAATTCCATTGCTAGTCCGTCACTAATATTAGCATAAATTTTCGTGCAAATATTTCACTGATTAGATTAGCGTCGAAAATTTTCATGTAAATATTTCACTAATTAGCCATGGAATATTCTATCACTGATTCGTCGCTAATCCATCACTAATTATAAAGGCAATATTTTGCCATTGATCTATTGATGGAATATTCTACCACTGATTAGCAATGGAAAAGTTCTATCGTTAATCTGTCACTAATCATAGAAGCAATATTCCATCATTGGTCCATCACTAATTAGCGATGAAATTTTCTATCGCTAACTTGGGATATCTTATCCTTGCAATTAGCAACAATTTTTTTTGACAACGGCATATTCCATCATTAATTAGTAATGGTATTTTTAATTTTGTAGCTACTGAATTACTAATGATGAAATTAGCGATGAAAATCAATTTGTGATGAAATTATTCACATTTAGTGACGAAATTTTTCATCGTTAATTTCTATTTTTCTTGTAGTGTGTGAACCCATGCTTATGTATTAACTTTTGAAAATAGTGACATGCCTATCTTAGAGGTTCATTGTTTCCTTACATAAATGTAAGAATCTCAAACTTCTTTCTTGATATCTCCTCTTGAGAGTAATATTTTTTTAGAAATTTATCACATAATTCTCCTTATGTAATAATGAATCTAGAAGCTAATGATTGATACCATGCCAATGCCTCATTTCTCAAAGTTATGGGAAATGATCTTCACAAATAATCTTATTCAATATTCCCTTATTCTCATATGCTTCACAAACAACTATAAAATTCTCCAAATGATCATCTAGATCCTTTCAAAATGAAGAGATAAGGATAACATATTCTATAGCTGTACTTTAGATTTAGTGTTTTCAATAGTTCTTATTTCCTTTAATTCTCCAAACATCAATAACTTAAAGAGAAAGTCTTGCATTGGTTGACCCCACGTGAGTGTTTCTCTAGATGGCAAAGAGTTGAACTGGTTTTGAATTCTTCCCTTTAACAATTTAGCAAAAAGCCTTAAGAAATAGCTTTGTTCATTTACTTCAATCTTTTTTTATGCATGAAAGGTTTCAATGAAGGATGGTAGATGTCACAATAGGTTTTCATTATCTTCTCCTTTAAAATGACAAGCTTCTCTAAAATGGCTAATAGCATATAGTTTTAACTCATATACCCTTGAGCTTTGGTAGATGAGATGTTCCATATTGCATGAGTAGTTTCTCTTGTATAGAGAGATCAATAGCGAGTATCAAACACATTAAGATTAATCATAACACTCAAACCACATCCTCATTCATTAATGCTAAAAAAGTTCCTCAACAATTATTTTATCAAAATTAAAACATCCTTAATTACTCATAAAATTTCCCAAAATATGCATTCCATTTCTTTTCCAAATGTATAAAGCAAAAAAATTGCTTATCTAAACAAAATGATGAATACAGTGAATAAAAATAAAAAAGGCCTTACTCTAATTAATAAAAGAAAACTGAATGAATCCTAATGGTTAACATCACTTAGGAAGATTTAAAGCAAAATAAACCTAAAGAGAAGTCTTCATATGTCAAAAAAGTTAGGAAAAATTAAGTTGCCCATGTTCTATCATTATGTTGGACAATACAAATTGTGAGCAATAGAATACATTATTACAATGATCAAAACAAGTCAGTTTTTCTTAACTTGAAAACCATACAGAAGAGATTACAAAACAAAAGTTTAGAACCTAATTCTTCCTAGAAAAGTATAGAAAAATCAACAAAGTTGCACTAGAGAATTAAAAAAATTGCAAAATAGAGTTAATGTATAGCCATCGAAAGAACAATATTTACATTAGCAAATGAAGTAAAAAATTTACAAAAAAATTTATCTAAGATACATAAACATATACACAAATGACATATAAAAGTTTCAATGAATTTGGACATTCAAATAAATTTTGAAAATTGTTGAACATCATATACACATATAAATAATACTAAAGGAAAAGTTTCAAATTAAAACTATCCATAAGTTACTTTTACTAAGTCAAACAATTTAGCATATTGACAAAATTTCTCAGAAATTAAACAACAAAGGAATATTCAAAATTTAGAGGATTAAGCCATTTTATTAAGCTCCAAAAATTATTATAAAAATCACATAATAAAAAAACATATAAATACAACTTCTCCCAAAATTTTGAAATATTTCCAATTGTAAAATTCCTAGCAAATTAGACACGTTCAGTAATACTCTTAGAAAATCTCAACATTTGCCAATCAAGCAATAAATCAATGAATTAAATACATAATTAAAAAATTAATAAAGATAGACAAATAAATGTTTACTAAATGGCAAATAAACATCAATAAATAGAAAGAATTAATTAATAAAATAAGACAAATAAATAGCAACTACAATGTACATTAATGGCACAAGTTAACTAGTTAATAAAAATGTTAGTAGTTAGTGAATTAGTGGTTATGCTAGTAGTTAGTTGTAGCCTAAAATTAATGAGTTAATTAACATGTTGCCTTAGTTAATACATCTCCAAGCAACTTCATGTCATAACTAGTTTCATATAGGTATATTTACAGCATTTAGCTTCAATAGCAACCTAAAGTATAACCATTACCAAACTTTTGGCCATGATTTTAGCCTTTTCTATACTTCAAATGGAGCTATAATGGTCAAATTTTGAAATTCTTTTCTTTTTAACTCATGGTTGGCATAGGCCAGTTTGTTTTGATCCCTAAGACTAGAATATGGGATCCATTTACATATGGAACCTATATAGCCCATGTTGGCAATTTTGACATAATAAGGCCTATAATTTCAAAAATTCATAACTTTTACTATGTAATTCTGATTTATAAAATTACGTATCTATGAAAAGTTTGTGATATAAACTTTATGCTATAAAAATTTCAAATAAAATTAGATTCATTTGATCCCTCAAAAATCCAAAAAATTGCAGCTTTACAGTGTGAGTAGTGATTGTTAAAATTTGCATAATTTTGCCAACTTCAAAAAATAATATCTTTAGCTTATTAGAAAGCTTTATAAATTCTCTAATTTTTTTTCTAAATTTTAATCCCAAACTAGGTCATTTGAGCTATCAAGTGATAGAAGTATAATTTATGACTTATTTGGATTAAAATTTGATTTTAAAATGGCCCATTTGACCTTTATATTGCAATCTCATTGTTTGAGCAAATTTTAATCCATTCAAACATCAATTTCATTAAAGCCATTACATGAAATAAGGCTAGCATCAAAATTTGACCATCTCACATCCATTTATGCATATGGACTATATAGCACCTCTTATATAAAATCATGTACAAATGGCCAATTTAAACATTAAAATGACATACTTTTATGTTCCGAAGCTTATATGTAACAATAAAAAATTATTGAAATTTCTGAAATTCTGAAATTTTTTTAAGTCTGCTAGCTATAATGAGAAATAACCTAGCTATAGCGAATGTACCTGTTCACTATAGCGAGAAATGGTCTAACTATAGCGAATGTGCTTGTTCACTATAGCGAGAATGCTTCTAGCTATAGTGAGTTCGGGCATCTCATACAAAAACCAGGGGGTTCCTCGCAACAGCTTGCCCTGTAGTGAGAAAGAGGTATGGGACTGATACGTGCTCGCCGTAGCGAGGGTTATTCTTTGCTATAGCGAGGGTTAGTCCAGAAAAGGGTAGAAAAAGAGAATTTTGCTTCTTAAAGAGTTCAGATCTTCTCCTTTTCTTCTAACTGACCTAAGCTTCGTCCAAAACAGAGAAAAGGGTTAGAGAGAGAGAGACCAAGAAAAGGAAGGAAGAATAAGGAAAATGTAAGCAAATTTGAGATTTCCATAGCTCTCCTCCTTATAATTTTGTACTTTTCTCTTTGCCCTCTCTTTTTATGATTTTGGTTATTGAATTAGTTTTGTTTTAAGCTTAGTTTAGAAGAGGGAGAGTGGAGAATAAAAAGGAAGGTGAAGGCAAAAAAGAATCACTTGTGAAACTTCTTCTTCTTTGCTTTCCTTAAGTAAGTTGGTTCAACCAACTTGAGAGCTTGAGAGAAGAAGGAAGTTTGACCTAGAGCAAGCAAGAAATCCTTGAATTAGAGTGTGGGAAGTTAAAAAATATAAAAGACCCAGAAGAAAAGTTAGTGAAATTCTAGAGGGAGAACCTCCAGTTTCTTACATACTCTATAGGGTTTGCCATGATGAAGAACCCCTTAGCTTTATGAGTAATTGTTGAGTTATGAGAGAGTAATTCTATGATATTTGTTATGTCCATGCTCAAGGGAAGCAACTCCATCTAGTTGTGATTGTGAAACCAAGAAGGGAGAAGAGAAATTGAAAGGGAAGTCTTGTGTTGGCTTGTAAGGTAGTTGTCCACTCTTTCTTGTTACATTCTTAGATGTGTAATAGTCATTGTATGCTTGTGTATATATTTGTATTATGAGACATGCCATTTGCCTTGATACATTGGTACTAATATACTTATATTTTGGGTTGTGAAAATTGCTCGGGTGAGGTAGTGCAAAAAGTCCTTTGAGATAGGTGAGGTGAAGCCAAAAGTCCCTAGAAATGGGTGAGACAAGGCTAAAAGTCTCATAACTGAGTGAGGCCAAGTCAAAAGTCCCTAAACTAAAGGTGAGGCCAATCCAAAAGTCCCAAAAATTGGGTGAAACTAGACCAAAAGTCCCTAGAGCTTACTCTTAGCATTGATATGATATTCATGGCATGTAAATCATGTGTTGTATGATTGTGAATGGTTAGATGCCTACTTGCATGCTCTAACTTATTTATATGCCTTGATTGCTTCCTTGAATGAGTGTATGAGTTATTGAGATTCCATGAATCTCATGCCCTTCCCTCTCTCATCTTAACATGTTAGGTGGAGCTCAAGGAGATCAAAGTGCAAACCAAGAAGCCTAGTTGAGCATGTTTAGGCAGTTGTATAGTTTGTTTTAGTTCTTTTGATGTAAAGAGGTTCTAAAATGAATATGTACCTATTATTTTTTAGATGTAAATATTTGAACAAGTGTAAATGTATATATAAATTATGTGTAAATCATGTATAGAGCCAAAGCAATAGAAAAATGAGATTTAGCCTTTTGGTGGCATGTATGTAGTAGTGTATTTTTGCCTGTAGCATAGTAAGTTTGAAATGTATGATGATTTGGACCACTTGGGCATTTCATATATACTATGTTTATGCTTTAAAACTTGCTCATGAGGTGCTAGAGCATGCCATTTATCCCCATTTTGAACCATTAATGGTGTCAAAACTGCCAAATTTGTGAGCTTTATCAAAGTATGATCAAATGAGCTCTTCTTGATATGCAATTTGGCATGCATCTAGAATTTGTTAAGAGTTTCTTGGGAAGCTAAAGTAGAAAATATTTAGAGGTCTAGAAAATATTTGGTGAATTGTTGAAATTTAGAAATTTTGATGGTTTGGTTAATACACTGTTACCATGGGTCCAAAAATGAATCAGTGTCATTCATGGACCAAACGGTGTCCAATGGTCATAAAATTTTATGGGCATAAACTAAACATCCATAGTGACCTCTACCACTAGAAGTACCTTAATTGGAGGTCTATAAAAGAAGAAATAACTTTCTGAAGTTCTATGTTAGCATCAGGAAAGCCATATGACCTTCGTTACTGTTCCATCAATTTTCGAGGTCCAAAGGCTACTGAAATGATCTGAACTTATTTTTCTCCTCTAGTTAACATTTTTATCTTCTTAAATTGTACATTTTGCCCAGATTGAAGATTTATAGAATTAGTTATGAATTTTTGAAGTTCATGACAGCAAGCTGCATCAGTATCAGGGACAGTCGGACCTTTATCTCTTTCTTAATGTCAAACATAGTCTAAATGCTGAGATTGTAGTTGAAAATTATTTTTATGTAAAGTTAACACCTAGAGCTTTCCAAAAAGCTATGGTTTGCTTGTTTTCATTTTTCTAGAATTAGTTATGATTTTCCAAAGTTAGAGCCAAAAATCTAACTTTTGGGCCCGATTTGAGAAATTACATTTTGGGGGCTTTTAGCTTTATATCTGTGATTCATAGGTTGTTTTATGCTATGTATGAGTTGTACAAATGGAGTTTGAGTAGATTATGTGATTGATGGGTTCATGGAACCCATGGGACAAATTATGAGCATTTAAACCCCGATACATAGCAGGAAAATGCCACGGTTTGCTCTTTTCTTTGAAAATCATATGGAATTAAGCCTAAGCGGAGACTAGTTGAGGCTAATACATTATGGTGTTACATTATACACATGTTAGCACAACATAACCTTGTCATACACTTAAGAGCTTATCATTATATATCTCATACATCACTAAATACACAAGTTACATGTAATGATATGGGAGATAAATGGGTGAGATTTTAAGGAGAATCTTAATAGCAAATTTCAACCATATATATACTTGCAAAAATGTCATAAATAAATGCAATGCATATAGGTGTAAGTATGTGAGTCATATGCATCATATCACTCAACCATAACTTTTAACATGAAATCTCAATTCTCATCAAGCCATGGCATTGAAAAATATTGGCTAGGCTCAACTAAGCTTGACTTTGGACCAAGAAAAAGCTACTGCACTCAATTCGCTATTATAAGGAGTTAGGAGCCAAAAACATACAATACATAAGCTTAAAACTCATGATAAAAATCATATCAAAGCATAAATCATGAATACATCAAGCAACTACATATACAAGCATTTCAAATCATTCAAACATTCAAATGTATATAAGATAGGGAGATATGACTACCTTATGGATTGAAAAGCCTTAATTCACCACTAACCCTCTTAATTCTTTCTTTTCCTTAGTTTTCCTTAGCTTGATACCTACAAATTAAGGAACTTAGTCTAGCTTGGCCTATATTTATCAATTTGCAAGTCTAGCTTGGCTTATATATATCAATTTGCAATGAAAAATAACTTATTAGAATATATTCTAACTCTTCTAGTTAACACTTAACCTATTGGAACTTAATATGCTTCTTTAACCTAATTTCAGTTGCTTAAGAGGCAACTCATAGATTTTAATTTCTAGGCTCCCAAACCTCACTTGTTATAAGCCATATAACTCTAATGGAGCTCATTAGAACCATCATATATATAATTAAATGTAATGTTCAATTTTTCAAAAAATGTTAGAAACAGACCAATTATATAAGAAAGTCCCCTAAATAGAAAGATTTGAGGCCAAATAAAATTAGGACAATAATCTATAAAATTGAAAATGAGGATACAAGGCTTAAGATGCTTGAAAACTAAAGTCAGAGTACCAAATAAAATCAAACAGAAAAGTAATGGCATTTTCATAATTTTGGACACTTTTTACAAAACCTAAAGGAGAGATCTTTAAATAAAAAAAATGAGTTTCCTGAGGTTCTCAGAGGCTCTAAAAACAATAGGAACCTCTAGAATGATTCAAACCCTTCCGATTTACTTTTTAGAGTATTGGTTGACCTAAACTTTGACTAGTTCATTTGGGAAGGTTTTTAATCCAATTTGGGTGAAACTAAAGGCATTTTAGAAGTTTGAGGATCTAAATTTTATGATGGAAAAGATGGTTTTAAAAAAGGAGTTGAAATGAGTTTATAAGGAATGAACCAAGAGAAGAGGACAAATTAGGAATTTTTAAAAAGTGTATTAAGAAGCTTTGCCTTTATGTAACACATCCCACTCCTCTCATATGCTTAACCGACTTTAATTCTGTCCCAAACTAGAGGAGAGACTAGTTGTGAGAGATGCACAAGAGTAAGGGAAGAAGAAGAAGAAAAGCTTAGCAAAAAAGCAAGAAAACTATGATTTTTCATGCTCCTTTCTTCACTAATCTTGTTCCCCTTCTTCTCCTCTCTTTTACTATGATTTTTGTAACATCTGATTTTCTGAGAACATGAGAAATGTAATGTACAGTTTTTCCAAAAGGAAGTCCCTTGAGATGATGTAGTTAAGGTCTTAAAAAATTTGGAAAGTATTCTAGACTCCTTAAAATGAGAATCCCAAGCTCAGACAGAAAGAAAAACGGAGCTAGAATGAAGAAACAAAATTTAACGGAAAACTTACAAAACGTAATGACATTTTCATAATTTTGAGTAAATTTTAGAATTCACACAGGAGGGTTTTTTAAATGAATGTTGTGAGTTTTCCAGGGTTCTCAGAGGCCCTAAAAACCATGGGAAGGCGTGAGACAGCTAAAGCCCCTCCGGTGGACATTTTCCAACATTGTGTACCCAAACTTTGATGGATTCGTTCGAGAAAGTTTTAGCTCTGATTTGAGTGATTCCAAAGGCATTTTACTAAATTGGAAACCTAAATTTCATAATGGAAAAGATAGCTATAAAAAATGAGCTAGATAACTACCTAAATTTCTTGTATGGTGATAGTGTCAAATGGATGTAATTAAAATTTTTAAAATCCCTTCCTTCTATTTCCCATTTTATGCTAGATAATGTGGTAGCCTATTGGTGGTTCATTCCCATCTAATACTATATATATAACTATAACTTTTCTAAAGCTAATAAGATGTGCCCATTAACTAAGTACTACATATATACATGGTACGAGTGTGAGGTGCAAGTGTTTTATTCACCTTGATCCTCCTCCTTCCATGCTATTTGACTGAGTTAGCTCTTTAATTAACGTGGGTTACGTTAACAGGTACGAAAAATTTAAAATGTGACACCTTTATATCTTGAAACATGCCACTTGGTGTTATGTTGTTGCATTGGTACCAATATGCTTTTTTGAATGTTATTGGTTTGTGAACATTGCTCACAAGTGTGAGGTGATGCCAAAAGTCCCTTGATATAGGTGAAGAGATACCAAAAGTCTCTAGGCATGGGTAAGATAAGGCAAAAAGTCTTATGGATGGGTGAGGCCAAGTCAAAAGTCCCTAGGGCAAGGGTGAGGCAAATCCAAAAGTTCTAGAAATGAAATGAGACTAAATCAAAAGTGTCTAGAGCTCATTCTTGACTTTGTTGTGACTTTGTAGCATGGAAATGTGATTTGAATGCCTTATAGGTCTTTCAGAAAGCATACTTGCACCCTTTGACATGTTGCATGCATTGAATTTGTACTTGAATGGGTGTATGAGCTATTTAGATTCTATGTATCTCATTCCCTTCCCTCCCCAATCTTATATTGTCTAGGTGGAACTCAAGAGACAAAGGATGAAGGACATAAAGCATAAATGGCCATCTCTTGACACTTTTGCATGATTATGTATAGTTTTGATGTATAAGAATGTCAAAGTGCTTATGTATATATTATTTTTTATTTGTAACCATTTGAGCAAATGTAAAAGCATGTATGGATGATGTAGAAACCATATTTGATACCAAATCAATATAAATGTAGGATTTTGACCTTTGATGACTTGTAAATGCTAATATATTCTTGTATGTGGAATAGCCTAATTGAGATGTATGATAATTTGGACCACTTAGACAATTCATATATGATGTAATTATGCTTTCAAACTTGCCCAAGAGGTGCTAGAACACAAAGAAGACCATTTGGACCAAATTGAACCCTTAGATGACATTAAAGTAACCATAATTGTGAGTTATGGCAAAATCTGTCCAAATGAGCTCTTCTTGGTTTGAAATTTGGCATACATATAGGTCTTGTTTATAGCTTTTTAGAAAGATAAAATGCATATTATTTGGAGTTCTATATAATTTTTGGCGAATTTCCAAATTTGATTGAAATTTCACAATTTGACAATGGCACTGTTTATATAGTCCAAAAATTTGCATACATCATTCATGGCCTAAATGATATCCAATGGCTATAAAATTTTATAGAGAGAAACTAGACATTCACAGTGACTTATATCAACTAGAAGCACCTTAATTGGAGGTCTGTAAAGAGAGAACTAATTTTTTAAAGTTTTAGATCAATATTAGGGATGCTAGCAAACCTTGGCTACTGGTCTATTAGTTTTCGGGGTTTGAAGGCTTTTGAATTGGTCTAGACTTATTTGTCCCCTCTAGTCAACATCTATATATTCCTAAATTGGTATAGTTTTCCTAAATTGAAATTTTGTGAAATTAGTTATGAATTTTTAAAATTTATATTAGTAACCTGTATTAGAAACAATAGACAATCTAACTTTTGCCACTTTTCTATTGTCAAAAATGGTCCATATGAGGTTTTTATGGCTCGAAATTATTTTTAGCATAAATTTAACCCTCAGAGCTTTCTAAGAAGCTATGTTTTGCTAGATTTTAATTTTTCTAGATTTAGTTATAATTTTTCAAAGTTGCCTCAAGAATCTGGCACTTTAAACCTGAGATGAATAAGCCATTTTTTTGGTTTTTGCCTGCAAATCCGTGGTTCTTGAGTTGTGTGATGATGAATATTAATTTTATTGGTGCAAAATGAAATGAGAAAGATATAGATGGGTTCATATGGCCCGCAGGGTACGAAACAAAATTTTTAGGCCCTATGCAACGTGTAAAAAATTGTATTATTTTTATTTGTTTTCTTTGAAACTTCAAAGGAATCTTGTGAATTTAAGCTTGAATATAAAAGTATGAAGCTAATAAATTATGGTGTCACAGTGTGTGTGTGTTCTAGTGGCAGTTCGTGAGTGTGTTGTGCAGTGGCTGTGTGTGTAAATGGTTCTGCATGCATGAATGACGTGGTTCTAGTGTGCGTGCTGTCCGTGCAAGTTGCTGTGTTAGTGTTGTGAGTGAATTAATGGGCGTGGAGTGAACTAAGAGCCTAGACCTTCTAAAACCTATGGCTTCTCACGTGGAAATGAGTGAGTGCTGCTCTTTCACTCCCTAGAACCCATGTGCATCAGCCATGCTTCCATATGAGAGAAAATGCTATGCATGAAAAAATAAAACGTGAAGTGTGAAGACAACGTGAAATCCTATGCTTAAAGAAACCCATGAGTGAAGTGATATTCATTTGCATCAAGTCTATGCTTGGACATGATTGGTGCATCAAAACAAAACCTAAGCCTCTCTAATCCAAGTGAGAAAAAAAGTGGCAACATACTGGTGTGATGAGCTGCTACATGGGCAGTAGAAGGCATGTAACCCATGGCTTTTGTCTTATGTAGCAGCTGCATGAAGGAACCCATGGCTATGAGAGAGCTTCCACGTGAGTGTGTGTGGGCATGGAAGCTTGTGAATGAATAGGTGTTGTATACGTGTGAGTGCCTTGAGTGAGTCCAATCATGCATGTATGTATTTGAAGCTAAAAGAATGGTGCAAGTGGGCCCCCATGTATGTCTTTCTCTACATAAATGTGTCCATGAGTAAATGTATGATTGTGTGGGTCGTGGAATGAGGAATGAGAGAGAACAAGCCTTCTTCTGTATCCATGTTAGAATGAAATAGTGTGCAGTGAAAGTCCCCATTTTCCAATTTCCCTTTTTCTAAATACTTCATTAAAAATCTGAAAATTTATTCCCTCTTTTACATGGCAAAATGTATGGCTTTCATCTTAAGGTCTTGGCCCTTCAATTGATTTTCTAACCCTTAATTTTCCTCCAATTTATTTCCACCATTTTACTTTCATTCACCCATAAAAAAAATCTACACAAAAGAATGAGAAAAATTAAGTAGAAATATTCATAAAATTATTTAAAAGAAATTTATGTATTAAAATTCAATAATTTTGCAAATAAATTCTTATAGTGCAAAAGTGGCTATTAAAATAAAATCTCATCTAATTAAAATCCATGAAGCCTTAATTATTCATCAAAATATCCAAATTAGGGGAAATAAAATATATAAAAAATAGTCTTTATTAACTATCTATCAAAGATAGTTCAAATCAATGCATCCTATACTAATTGTCTAGGCCATAATTTATCAAACACCTACCTTGCATGAAAATCAATAGTTGCATTATAGGTAGATTAAGTGAGCATCAATTATCAACCTAATTATGTTGCCATAATTGTGTTCATTGTAACACCATCATTTCTAGCTCATACCCATCATGCCTCACATGCTCATATGAGATATAAGAAGAATAAAGTGAGATTTTTCTCATTGGAATCTTATACTTTCTTAACATTGCGGCATGGGGTTAAAAATGCATTTCAGTGTCACATGGACCATGTGAGCTCATTCTATACTTCCTCATATTTAATTGCACTATTAAAACTCATTGCAATCCCAAAAACATGCTTTGAACCCATGGAAACTAAAAAAAGGATATGAGACATGTAGATTCATTTTCGGCAGACTTGGCCTCATTTCTAGGCAAAGTTTACTCATTTAATCATGACTAGAGCGGGGGCGTCTTTTCTGTAGTTAGTTTCTTAGCTCTTTCTCGCTTCCCTTTATGACTCAGGGGGGTCTATTTAGGGAAATTTACTAACCACTATTGGGTGGTTTCCTCGACATCAGGATGTCTCATCTTTTCTTTCTCGATCCAAGGAGAACTCTCATTGAGCCTTTCACTTACATATCTCACCTGGAATGATGCTACTGGTCATCTCCCTTAGGTTTTAGCTTATGCTCTGCCTGGGTTAGCCATCTCATTTGACTTGTAGCTTACTAACTATTCTTGTTCTTTTCTGAGTCTCTATTACTGGCTACTCATACTTACTTCTAGGTGTTACCTATAAGGTACACCTTTCTAGGTCACTCACTATGTGCTTCACTGCTAGTAGCCTTATCTCACATTATTTCAAGGCTACACTAGCATTTTATCATTCAGTGTCTCACAGGGTAGCATCTTAGGTTGGAGTCAATGCCTTAAAAGCGGCTCTCAACAACCTCATCATCCCTATGTCTAACTTTTTCTATGCTGAGCTCTTTTCTCCGTCTCATTTACTAGGCCCACGGATTTCTTACTAATCTTTTGTACTCATTCATTACACTTTTCTCTATTTATACTAGGGGTTTTCGCTCTCTGCGGATTGTCTGACCCCTTATCAACTCCTTTCTTAAGTACCTAAATATGACCAACAAGGCATTCATGGTGCCATTCGCTGTGGCTAGCACATCATTCATTATGGCTAATTAGCCTCGAGTTCATTCTAATTTTCCTATCTGAGTATTAGCCACGTCCAACTTCTCTGCATTGCCTTGCTGCTATCTGGAATAATTGGTTGTGGCTAACGGCCTCTAATTAGCTTATTTTTTCCAGGGATTGGACTTTCATCTTTAGCTACCAACCCGAGTCTCATTGTCTCTATATCTAGCCCATCATCAAACTAGAGGATTCTATCTCTTGCTTCACTCATACATAACTACTTATTATCTTAGGGCAATCGAGCTCTAGGGTGTAGCTTGTAACTTAAACTCCTGGCCTGAGGAAATTAATCTTTCAGGCTCTAAAACTCACCTAGACATTTGGGTATTGTGACTAGGGGGTGACTTTCTTTCTCATTCCCCTCTAAACTGGTCCTATGCAACTGCAGTCTCATTTCATACTGCACTGCATCACTACTGCAGTAAGTAGGCTATCTCGGAATGGTCTGAGTATGACTATCAGGGAAGATTAGGCCTCACATACTCTTTGTAGCAAGCCTCTTCCTATCAACAAGATCATTTCTCATCATTTATATCTAGGGCTTGCCACTGATCCCGGCGAGCTATCACATCTTATCAAGCTCTAGCCGTCGGGTCCCTCAACTCTGCTCAAACTTAGCTCTGTTCAAGCCACTTTAGAGGCCACTCTTTTCTGGTGTTTACTAACCATTCCAAGACCATCCTACAACTTACTCATCATAATTAAAGCCACAAACTACTCTCACACACCCACAATATCTCATACAAGGCTCTACCTATCTATTCAAGCCCTTTACAAAGCCCTAATGCTACTTTCTCAAGCCAAATCCAATCCAAAAGAGCCTGGAACTTTGCTCTGATACCAATAAATGTAACACCATACTTCTAGGACTCAATTCATATAATTCCCATGCCTCATCTTATGTTTATTCTATGGAAACAATATAGTGGCATAGGGAGTTATGAATAAAAGTGCATTTCTCTACAGCTAAAATTTTTCTTTCAGAGTCTCGTAGGCCATATGAAAGCATCTATCACTTTCTCATACTTAAACACATGAATATAACTCATTTCCATCATCAAATTTGGCCTACAACTCGTAGAAAGCAAAGGAGCATATGAAATCCATGTTTGCATTTTCAACCAGGAATTCCTCTTTTCTGTCACAAACTTTGGAAAATCATAACTAAATCTATAAAAATAAAAAATATGAAATCTTAGTCATTCTGGAAACCTTAGGATGTCTACTTCACACTAAAAATAATCCCAGGGCATAAAATTCATCACACAGGATGTTTGACATCCAAAAAGCTCCAGAGTCGCTGGCTGCCTGGGCTGTGATTCAGTTTACTGATACAAATTTCTGAAATTCATAACTAATTCTATAAAACTCGAAATCATAAAAATTTGGTCATTTTGGAAATCTACAAATGTTAAATTGATACTAAAAATAATTCTAGAATGAAACCGATATGTTTAGTCAGCTGGACCCTATGGAATAGTAACCAGACTCATGGGGCGATACTGATACTGACAGTTAACTTCAAACATGCATAACTCACTGCTCAGACCTCCAAATGAGTTGATCTCAGTGGCCACAGAAAGCTTATGACCTCTAGTTTATGCATGTAAAATTTCATAAGCATTGTACACCATTTAGCCATCGGGTGACACAGAATTCCAAACTGCCAGTATGAACAGTACCCATACCAGAATCCATGAAAAATCCCAAATTTGAAAATTCATCAAATATTCTCTAGGTCTCCGAAAATTATGATCTTTAGCTTTCCAAAAAGCTCTTAATGAGACCTAATTTCATGCCAAGTTTCAGGGCAAGACTAACTCATTTGGCCAAAAAATGGTATAGGGTTCCATTATGGTCAATTTTGGCTCCATATTGGGTACCAAAATTGCCAAATGAATTTCCCTTGGTCTTGGCACCTTTTGGGCAGGTTTAAAAGTACATTTAAGACTTGTGTGAGCTGCCCAAATGGTCTCAAACCTTATGCATCTCATTTTGGCCATTCAACCCACATTTATGCACACTTCCATCATACTTTCATATTGCATAATTTGGCATCTCATGCTCAAAATGTAGGCTAGAAGTCATACATCATATTCACACATTTAAACATCATATAATATTATATTTACATGTGTCTCAAGGGTCATGTGCCATTTACAATAATCATATACATCATTGAACATCATTATGGTTCAAAAAGAATACAAACTAGGCCTAGGCTTGTCAATCTCCTTCTTTCATGGTTGTTGGCTCCCTTCACCATAGCTACTTGATCCACCTAGCATATTAGAGCATTGGAGAGGAGGGGATGAGATTCAAAGAATTCCAATAGCTCATCTCCCATTCAATCACACATAATATGTACAAAGCAAGCTTTTCAAATGCATGTATGGAAAAATGAAAGTCATGGACATTTTCAAAGCAACCTTGGCATGTGAATCAATCATATAAGACATTCAAGAGTTCCCCAAGTGTTTGGATTGGCCTCACACTTCTCCTCATGGATTTTGGACTTGCCTCACCCATTCTTTAAGAGCTTTGGACTCAACCATACTCTTGGGAGCCCACTTTGCTTTTGGGAGACTCTTTGCTATGTCTCAACCAAGCTCAAGGGTTCTTAGCTCATCCTCACCAAAGGGAAGAGTTCTTGGTCTCTCCTCACTCAAGCAAACTCATACAAACATCATGGATTCATTTAAAACATAACATGGCATCAAGGATCATGGAATATAAAGGCATGCTAGCATACTTTTCTTAGCTTGAAAATACACATACACACATTCTAAAACAAGCTAAACACACATCCATGCATGAGAGAAGGTGGAGAGAGCTACCTTGCTTGCATTTACACACTTTTTCCTTAAGTCTTGACTCCTCTCCCTTGACCTCACACAACCAAGGAGGTGGAGACCATTTCTCTTGGCCTAGACACACCAAAAGAAATATGAATTACTCATGAGAACAAGCCTTGGCATTATACACACTTTACATGATGCTACTTTGGTTTATGGCTCCATTATGCTTCCATAAGGCACTTAATGAAGCAACTTCAAGAATTCATGATCTTGGCTCCCTTCTCTCCTTTAATCTATGATTCTTGACTCCATTTAGACTCCTTGGAGTCATCACACAATTATTTTAAAGAGCCTAGCTAGGAGTTGCTTCATTATGCTACATTATGGAGCCTACACTTCCATCTCACTATCTATGGCTTCTAAAATTTTTCCAAGGCTTCCTATCATCCTCTTCCATCCTACATGACTCAAAAATAAGCTTGAAACAAATTAAAACTTCCCCTTGGTACTCTTTCTAGCCTAGGTCGACATTATGGAAGTATTTGGGGTTCAAGGGGTTTTCAATTTTTTCTTGATGGGAGAGTCACTTGGGAGTCTTCCTAGAGGTCTTAGAAGCTCAATTAAACACTTACATAGCCTAGGAAATTCATGAATCAAAACAGATTTTACAAACTCTTCAAGAATCCTACACTTTGGTAACTTGAAATTCAATGGCTTTTACTTGGTTTCCTTTGCATATTCTAAATTCCCACACCCTAATTCATGTGATTCATTCTTGGTTTGGCCAGAAATTTAATCCCTCATGGCTGGTCTTACATGGGAGGAAATTGAAGAGAAGAGGAGCAAGGAGACCTAAGCTTAGGAAGTAGCAAAATACCTTGAATTCTTAGTTTTCTTAGTTTGTTCTTCACTTGGTTAGCCTCCCCTCACCAAATCCGAAAATTCTACCTCTATTCTGCCTTCAAAACAGCACCAAATTAAATGCCAAAACCATGAGAAGGAAGAGGAAGAAGAGGGGAAGAAGTTTAACAAGGCAAGGAGTAGGAAAAAGTGGCTAAAACTTACATTTTTCAAAGCTTCTTCTTCCTTCCTTGGCCTCCCCTCTTGTGCGCCACTCTTAGCCCTTCTTAATTGTGTTTTAACATGTGAGAGAGTGGGTGAGGAGATCAGAGGAGGGACGTTTTTTATAAGCTAGGGATTTATTTAAGCAACTTTCAGAATTTGCACTTTAGTCCCTCTTTGTAGTTTTGTTCGTTTGGGCTCATTTCAACTCCTTTTTGAAATCTGTCTTTTCAATCATATTCCTTAGGCTCTTAATCATAAGAATTGCCTTTGGAATCACTCAAAAAGGATCTAAAATCATTCCGAACTGTTCGGTCAAAATTTCGGTCAACCAACGACCGAAATTGCTCACTGGAGGGGTTTTAACTGTTCTAGGGGTTCCCATGATATTCGGGGCCTCTGAGAACCCCGAAAAACTCAAATTTTCTATTTAAAAAGCCTTCCTATGAGTT
This sequence comes from Erythrophleum ivorense, assembly GCA_026724425.1. NCBI lineage: Eukaryota > Viridiplantae > Streptophyta > Magnoliopsida > Fabales > Fabaceae > Erythrophleum > Erythrophleum ivorense. The sequence continues at coordinate 12,331,954 of JAIUCV010000020.1, forward strand.
TTCAAAATTTTCCAAAAATTACAAAAATACCCCTACTTTCTTCGGCAAATTTTCTGAGCTCTTCTAGCTCTGGTTTTTGGGCATCTCAAAACTTAAATCCTCATTTTCTAATATTTAAAATTTTATCATAATTTTATTTAGCCCCAATTCCTTCTATTTTGAGGACTTCCTTTTATATTTAGCCCATTTCTGACGTTTACAGAAAAACTGAACATTGCGTTTCTCACGTTTACGAAGGGACCGGATGTTACATTCATACTCCATAATATCTACTTAATTAATTATCAAGCATTTTCATCTAATTAATTAAGTCTGAAACTCATAGACACGATGCTTAAATGCTTATTAATAGAATAGATGCAAGAAAAACTAATTAAAAGTATTGAGAACATACAACTACAACACGACTAATACATTGATTAGGAGGAAATTATCACCATTATTGATTAATCAACATAACATCACATTTAATCTATGAAATTATTTATCAAGCATTTTCATCAAATCAATTAACTCATAAAGTCACAAGCATGATGTTTAAGTGCTAATAAATAGACTAGATGCAAGAAAAACCAATTAAAAGTATTGAGAACATACAACAACACCACAACTAATACATTGATGAAGAGGAAATCATGACCACTATTGATTAGTCAACATAAAATCATATTTAATCCATGAAATTAAATAAAAACCTTAAAGGACTAAAAAGACCATAGAAACTAAGATTAGATCAAGGCAAAAGTATAGGACTTTATAATACAAAGCAAAATCTACTAATTAAAGACTTAAGAATTACCTTCCCAAGTTGATCCAATCTAAATTTTTGTCCTAAAGTTCCTAGATGCAAAGGAAAAAAAAAACACTAATCTACTTGGAGAACATCCTAAAATGAAGTAAAAGTCTCTTGAAAGATCGTGTCGCGCAACCTTCAAAATAAAACTAGGTTGTAAAATATATATAGCTAGTGGCACAACCTAGGTCATTTCCCTTGGAAATGGAATTCAATGTTTAATTGGGTTTTCTAAATATTAAAAGACGCTAAAAATTTCCTAAGGGGGGGCTCGATTGACTTAAACTAATTAAAATTAGACCGAATTAAAATTCCTAATTGCTACCTAATTGATGAATTATGGTTGATAATAGGCTTGTGACTAACTTTGGATTCGTCCCTTGGTATCCACTATCCTTATCCTAATTCAATTGTGATTATTCTGGTCTAAGAGTCCCTAATTGTGTTCACGGCAAATGTATCTTGAGTTACCATGCAAGAATCAAGAGATTAGCAATCTAACGTTAAATTGAAACTTTAATCTCGTATCAAATTTTCAATTCTTATTTTTAAAATCAATGAAGACTCAATTTGATTGATTAATTGATCAATTAGCCTCTGAATTAACACCCTATGATGTTTAATTAACCAACCAAACACTAAGGAATCCTCAAATCAAACGATCAAGCACACAATTTTACTCATACATTTCATTAAACACCTTGATGACATACATGAAAAATTAGAGAATAATAAAAATTCAGCACTAAATCAATCAAATAATCGGTCAAACAATATCCTAATTAATGTTTAACCAGCAACTAATTGTAGACAATACAAATTCCCAATCAAATATAACCTTAACCAAGATAATACAAGAAAAGGGAAAATGCAAGAAAAAGAGAAAATCTTAGGAAAAATTCCTTTGCTATTCCATGAACTCAAGCTTCAACCAAGGGCTTTCTTCTAAGCTAGCCATAGATGGAGGATTAAAGCTTCATTGGAATGGAGAAATGGTGGAGAATAGAGTAGAAATGGCATGGAGTGGCTGTTGGATGAAGGATGAAATGAATGGAATGTATTTTATTCTATGAATGGAATATCTCCTCTGCCTCCAGCCTCCAAACCTTTTCATTAAAAAAAAATCACGTGCCTTCCTTACATCATTTCCACTTGAGTTTTCTATTAATTCTGACATCTTTTTTACATTTTTTTCCTTTTTCACGTTGGCCCCTTCATCACGTGCTTCTTCCTTTGTTTCTTACTTCAACCCAAACTTTACTTTTAATGAATCACGAGCTTGCATGTGTATTTGAGTGTGGGCCCTATTGTGAATGGATGATGCTTTGGAATATAATATAAAAGAATTCCTCCATGCTTTGTGCTATCTTAGAGTCCAGACGTAGCTTCCTCTCCACTTAATCTTTACATGCTCCTTCTTCTTGCTTTCTTCGAATGTACTTAATTTCTATTCTTTTCAGCTCTCCAACTTATGGCTTCTTCCCAGCTCATGCTTCTTTTCTATCGTGTTTGTTCCTTCCTCTGTTCCAACCATGTCATTTTTTCTCCTTCATTCAGCTCATTTCTTCATGCATTCTATCTTCATTTAAACTTTAACCCAAGCTTCTGCATGCTCATTGTTGAATATTATGGCTTCCTTTTCTTCAAAAACCAATAGCTCCTTCATCACTTTCTCCCCACGCCTCTCACATGTTCTGCACCTTAATGAATCACATGCTTCCTCCCACGTGTTTGTTTGTGTAGATGAAAGCTACGTGGATCAGAGGTGAGCTGAATGTATGCATGAAACTTGAGAAAACTTATAATGTCCGATTTTTCATAAAATACCGAAATGAGTCAGTTTTCAAAGCAAGTCCCCTGAGATGAGTGATTCAAGGCCAACTAAAATTTGGATAAAATTTTAAATAATAGAAAATGAGGATTTGAGCCTTGAGTTGCCCAGAAACAGGGGTTGGTGTGATTAAAAAAAATGCCAAAAAGCCAGTGGCATTTCATAAATAAGTGCAATTTTGGAAAAGCACCTAGGAGGGCTTTTTAAATAGAAATTTTGAGTTGCCCAGGGTTTTTCAAAGGCCCCAAAAACCATGGGAAGCCCTGGGATCGGTAAAGCCCCTCCGGTGTACTCTTTTCGATGTCGGTTGATCTGAATTTTGACCAATTTATTTGAAAAGGTTCTAGCTCCAATTTGAGTGATTCCAAAGGCATTTTATTAAATTGGGAATCTATTTGTTATGATGGAAAAGACAATTCTAAAAAAGGAGCTAAAACGAAGGAGAAACGAAAATGCAAAGTATGAAGGGCAAAATTGAAATTTTAAAAAAGTCACTTTTCCCTCCTTTTCTCTATGTGGCGCCCCACTTTCCTGCCCATTTAGAATCAAGAAATTTTGCATAATTTCAGAAGGGAGAGCAAGGGTCTTAGGTGCACCAAGAAAGAAGGGGAAGGAAAAGAAATTCTAAGCTAAAGGTAGGTTTTTATGTATGTTTTTCATGCTTTTTCTCCACCAATCTCTTCTCCTCTTTTTCCCTCTTTTTCTCCATGATTTTTTTGAAGTTTTGAAGGCTATTTTGAAGGAAGAACAGAGGGGAAAGTTCATATTTGAAGAGAGGAGCTTGAAGAAATCAAGATTTAAGCCAAACTAACCAAGGAAACAAGATAAAAATACATCCTATAGTTGATATCCTCCATGTCCCTTCTTCTCCATTTTGACCCACATGTGTTCTGCCCTAAGGAGTCAGATTTTTAACTAAACCAAGGATGATTCTTAGGTATTTGATGGAGAGGAATAAGAATATGCAAAGAAAACCAAGAAATAGGCATTAGGATTCAAGATGCAAAATCTAGGGTTTTTAGTGCACCTTCCAAATTTTGAATTTATATGATAATTCCTAGAGCTAAGTAAGAGTTAAATGAGTTCTTGAGGCACCTAAGATGATCCCCACAAGCTTCTTCCTTCAAGAAAATCAAGAGAACTCTAAGAAGCCTAAAGGAAGCCTATGCCTAGGCCTAGGCTTGTTTGTGTAGGTGGGGGGAGTTTTAAACTTTTCTAAGGCCATTCTTGAGTCATATTTGATGAATGAAAATGAAGGGAGGCCCTAGAAAAAATTTAGAACTCATAGAAATTGATTTGGTGCCTTAGGTTCCATAATGTGACCTAAAGAAGCAACATGATGCTAGGCCTTTGGTTTTAATGGTTTGATGAGTCCAAGAGGCTTAAAAGGAGTCGAGAATCATATTTGAAAGGAAAGAATCAGGCCTAGAAATCATTTAAGGAGTGTTGCTTCATTAGGTGCGAATATGGACCATAATGAAGCCTATAGAGCAATCTAGTGTTTTATCAAGTGATGTAGCCTTAGAATATATTTCATGGACCTAATTGGCTCTCATAAATTGTATCTAGGCCAAGAGAAACTATCTCCACCAAATTGTGGGTGTGTGGCTAAAAGAGGATGCTTGAAAGCTAAGGAAAAAGTGTGTGAAATTGTGTAAGGTAGCTCTCTGCACCTTCTCTCATGCATGGATGTGTGTTTAGCTTGTTTTCGAATGTGTGTATGTGCATTTTCAAGCTAATAAAAGCATGCTAGCATGCCTTTATATGTCATGATCCTTGATGCCATGTTATGTTTAAATGAGTCCATGATGTTTGTATGAGTTTGTTTGAGTGTGGAAAGGCCAAGAACTCATTCCTTTGGTAAAGATAGGCCAAGAACCCTTCAGCTTGGTTGAGACAAAGCAAAGAGTCTCTTAAAAGCAAAGTGGGCTCCCAAAAGTATAGTTGAGTCTAAAGCTCTTAAAGAATGGGTGAGGCAAGTCCAAAATCCAAGAGGAGAAGTGTAAGGCCAATCCAAACACTTGGGGAACTCTTGAATGTCTTGTATGATTGATTCATATGCCAAGGTTGCTTTGAAAATGTCAATGACTTCCATTTTTCCATACATGCATTTGAAAAGCTTGCTTTGCACATATTATGTGTGATTGAATGGGAGATGAGCTATTGGGATTCTTTGAATCTCATCCCCTCCTCTCCAATAATCTAACATGCTAGGTGGACCAAGCAATTATGGTGAAGAGAGCCAATAACGATGAGGAAGAGAGATTGACAACCTTGTGTCTTGTTTTGTTTATTTTGGAACCATAATGATGGCTCATCATGTATATGAGGTTGTATATATACTATGAATGTTGAGACATATGTAAATACACTATTATGTGATATTTAGATGTATGATTATGATATATGACCACTAACCTATGTTTTGAGTATGTAAGGCTATATAATGAGAATTTAAAGTTTGATGAATATGTGTATAAGTGAGGGTTGAATGGCCAGAATGAGATGCATGAGGTTTAGGCCTATTTGGGTAGCTCACACAAGTCTTAAATATGCTTTTAGACTTGCCCAAAAGGTGCTAACACTAAGGGAAGACCATTTGGCAAGTTTGGTACCTCATATGGAGCCAAATTTGACCATTATGGAACCCTATGTCACTTTTTAGCCAAATGAGTTAGTCTTGATATGAAATTTGACATAGAATTAGGTCTTAGTAAGAGCTTTCTGAGAAGCTAAAGATCATAATTTTTGGAGGTCTACAAAATATTTGATGATGTTTGGAAATTGACAAATTTTATGAATTTGGTCTGCTGCACTATTCAATTAGTCCAAAATTATTTTTTGTCATTTGAGATTCAAATGATGTCCAATTGCCATGAAATTTTATACAAAGAAACTAGGAAATCACAGTGACTTGTGCCAATTGGAAGCACCTCATTTGGAGTCTAGAGAGGAAGATATGAATTTTTGAAGTTTCTGTTTAGTATCAGTAGCCTTGCCCGACCAGAAGTATTGTTCTATCAAATCCTGAAATTTGGGCTTGATAAACTAATATAGAGATATTTTTTCTCTCTAGTTGACATCCATATATTTTTATATTAGTATCATTTGCATGGATTGGATTTTGTGGAATTAATTGGACATTTTTGAAGTTCATATCAGTAAACTGTGATAGCATCAGGACCTAGCCTGATCTCCAGACCATTTTGCATGTCAAACACCCTGTGTGTAGGATGTTATGACTTATACATATTTTTATCATGAATTGGACATCCCAAGCTTTCTAGAATGACCAAGATTGAATGATTTCAATTTTAGTAGATTTAGTTATAATTTTCCAAAGTTTGTCCAGAAATAAGGCCAATTCTGACAGAGAATGAATACCCATTTCCCATGTCTCTTTTTGGTTTCTATGAATTGTAAGTATGTTTTTGGGATTGAAATGGGTTGTAATAATGTAATTAAATATGAGGGGCTTTAGTATAAGCTCACACGATCTACATGATACCGAAATGAATTTTCAGATGCAACGCAACACAAAAATATTCATTATTTTCCTTGCCTTTCTATGAGAAACTTACATCCTTCATGATATTAAGTCATATGAAGGCATGAGATGAGCTAGAATTTATGGTGTTACAAAACTCGTTCCTTGTTGTTGTCTATAAGGAGCTACTATTTACGTAAAAAAATGATATGATTCTGTGTGTTCTCTTGTGTGTGCATGACTCCTTCTTCATGTTTTACTGCACGCTGCTTTCTTCTTCTTTTCCACTCAAGGCACTAGAACCCGTGGCTACTTCTTCACTGTTTCCGCTTCTTATAACTCATAGGTTCTTCTCTACAAGCTCCAGTGTACTTCATGCAGCTCCCTTCATCCTTTAACTCATGCTTCTTTCCTTCACAGGCCCAGTGGCTAGTTTATGTTCCTTCTCCTCCTCTTCTGCACAAAACCATGGCTTCTTCGTGCTATTCTTTTCCTCTGTTTTGCTCACATGCATGTAGAACTCGAGCTCAAGTTTGCTTCTTGCTTTACCTTCTCATCAAAAGAAACCCGTAGCTTTTTATAGTTGTTGTAGTGTTTTCTTTCCTCCTCGAGAAGCCCCCACGTCCAGAAACCCATGTGCTCACCTTCTTCTCTGTTCTACATGTATATGTATTTATGGCCTGGATTTCTCCCCAGCTCATTCTCTACTATTCCTTGCTACTCCTTTGTCATGTTGCTTCTTCTTCAGTCAAGCGTGAAGCTTCTCTTCATACGAGTTGCCCTTCTCTATGTTATTTCTTTGCCCTTCCTTCTTCGTTTGCTTCAAGTAAAGGAAGGGAACCTGTGGCTGCTGCTCTGCGTGTGTATAATCTATACCCAAGCTCCTTTCCACGTAGAATCCAAGTCTCTTTCTCCTTTGGATATGGTGGCTGCTCATGAGTGTGTGGGAGCTGGTGAATGAGGTGGAATGTTCATGAATAAGATGGATGATGATGATTGTGCTGCCTCCTTTTCATTCTTTTATTTTTAAATTTTATTTTTTAAGAAATGCACACTTGAAGCTCCATTTCTCCTTCAATTCAATTTCTCATTTAAGCTCCAATTTTCATTGAAAATCTACACAAAAAGAATGGAAAGGATGAAGTAGGAATATTCATAAAATTCATTTAAAAAGATTTGTGCATTAAAATTTCAAAATTTTGCAAATTAACTCCTAAAATATAGAAATGGCTACTAAAATAAAATCTTATCTAATTAAAGTCTTAAAGCCATAATTCATTATTAAAATGCTCAAGTTTAAGAGAATAAAATAGATAGAAAAACATATTTATCATCTCCTTCACACAAACGAACCTATTTATAAAAGACTCATAAATCTGTAGTTATTGCAACAAGTTATTCAGCTCAATGCAATGAAAAAGAATCACTACATTTTCCAAATCTAGACTTGCATGTCATTGTCGTGATAGTCAAAAAACATGAGCTTTTTGAAATTACTTGTATTCTAGTCCCTAAGCTCTTTAGAATCCATCCTTTAAAGTGTAAAACTTATTTATTTATAACAAATAAAAATACAAAATAAGTAATTGAAGCATAAAATCAAAATTAAAATAATTAGAAACAATTATTTTCAAGAATATAATATAGGTTTCCACTAATAGCATAATTTACTACAAAAACCTAATATTCAAGTAAAAGTTAATTTTTAAAGATTATTTCAATTTAGTCCTATTTTGAGATATTTTCACTAATTAACTATAATTTGCACCTAAGTAAACAATATTGCAAAATTATATAAAAGTATGTGCAAAAGAGTTAAAAATCACTATAAAGCTTATGATAAGTCTCTTAAAATACTATTAAAAATCAATATATTTTGGGACTTATCATGTATTTTTTAGTATACAAGTTGTTAGCTAACTTACATTAGCAATATATGTACCATAATGGTATAGTATTGTTCGTGTATTCCATTGCTATTGTGATGCATTTCAATTAATCTCTTAATATTACTTACACCTTATTGGTGTGCAGATATTAGAGGCATTCATTTTCTATAGGTCATTTTTTATGCGTATTTGAGTTTTCTCTATTTTTTGCAAGCTAGCACCTTTAAGTAGAATTGTAATAAACAATATAGTTGCATATGTAATTGCATTAGTTGGATTTTGAGGAAAACTCTAGTTTCTAATTGTGTTACACATATGATTCATGTATCCCCATGTTGTTTCTATTTTAGCTTTTATGGTGATGCAATTACCATCTATGAAAACTCTATATGGGACTAATCATGATGACTAGAAGGAGTCCTTATGTATACATTTAGCATTTGCTCGATTGGCCTTGGCCTTGAAGGTAAATGCACTTAATGCACATAATTGTTATTCCATTATTGAAAAAGCATTTCATGAATAGTGGTATAGCTATATCAACATATGCTTAGGCACTGGATTCTTGAAATGCAAATTGCAGTGGAATTCTTGAGGGATATTAGATATAAGGTTCAAGTAATCTAATAAGGCTTAAAAAGGCCTTTACTTCTTATTAGAGAGACACTTAATTTGATGGAGTGTTTGGTGTTCTTCGAACACATCTTCAAGCTTGTATACCACTACCACAAGCTTGAGTCTTTCAATTTTGATTCATGAGATAGTTTTTTTATCTAGCATATTCTTGAATTTCTCCTATCTTAGTCACAAGTATTGAAGACTTCTTGTTATTCATAAGAAGTTGAATGGACTATTAATAAACTAATTGCCATTATTTCTTAAAAAGAGAAGTCCATGTAAAAGCAAACACTTTTGCTCTTATTGTGATTTTCTTAACTCTTGGATCTAGTAATAAGTCAAATGAGTTTAAGAAAGGGTTAAAATCTTAAGTCCAGATTGTGAGAATGGTGGCAACATGGTAGCTATTTAGGAATTTGTGAGGACAAGTATAATTTCAATAAGTAGTTAAATCATAAGATAACAAAATGTTAAATTTGTCCCTCTAGCTCTAGCTTGTTTTGAATCTAGATAAGTTTAAGCTTCTTGCTTGTTTAGCTTTGTGATTCTATTGCTAATATTGTAATAAAAAACAATTATGATAGATGTGTTGGATATACTATTTAGTGTTGTAATATAAGCATCTAAGTCACATATTTTAGGATAGGTCAATAAGACTAGCTAAATAGGATATTCTACACAACATTGATTTTAGATCTTGTGTAGATTGTTGTAACATCTGGTCTTTCTAAAATGAACTAGAACTAGTAAAATATTAAAGGAAGACCCTAGAATAAAATGAACCAAGGCTAAATAAGGAAAGACTGTTAATTAGAATATTCAAAAATGAGAATAAGAAATCATGGATGGCTCAAAACCAAAACTAAAACTGCTAAATTGCTTAAAGTGAGTAAGTAGTGGCAAAATTGTAATTTCAAACAAAAGTTTGAATACTCAAGAAAAGAAGTTTTAAATGGTGCAAATGAGTTCACTAGGATTTTTAAGAACCCTAAAAATCATAAGAACTGTCGAAATGCCAAAAACTCTAACGTAGTGTGTTTTATGATAAGGGTTGACCGAAATTCTGTTTGAATAATTCCATAGGGTTTTAAATTTCAAAAATTTCAAACTAGAGGCTGTTAATAAGCTAGAGGACCTAACTCTTTGTAAAAAACTGATAGTTCTAAAAAAGATTTAAAATGAGCTCAAACAGAGTGGTCAAAATTTAGGGATTTGAGTGACTCGTCGTGCAACTCTCAAAATAATACTGGGTTGATAAAATATGTAGCTAATGGCACAACCTAGGTCATCTCCCTTGAAATTGGCGTTCAATGTTTAATTGAGTTTTCCAAATGTTAAAAGACTTTAAAAATTCCTAAACTAAGGGGGTTTTGATTTACTTAAACTATTCAAAATAAAATTTGAATTAAAATTCCTAATTGCTATCTAATTATATGAATTATGGTTGAAAATAAGCTTGTGACTAGCTTTGGATTCGTCCCTTGGTATCCACTATCCTTATCCTAATCCAATTATGATTAATTCTGGTCTAAGAGCTCCTAATTGTGTTCATAACAAATTATCTTGGGTAACCACTCAAGATACAAGAGATTAACGATCTAACGTTGAATTGAGACCTCAACTCCGCATTAAATTGTTAATTCTTATTTCTAAGATCAATGAACATCCAATTTGATTGATTAACTAATTGATTAGCCTCTGAATCATCCTAAATATTTAATTAACCAACTAAACATTAAGGAATCTTCAAATTAAACAATTAAGCACATAATCTCACTCATATATTTTATCGAACACCTTCGAAACATACATGGGAAATCAGATAATATTAAAATTAATTAATATCTAATCAAATCAATTAATCAACAAAAAAAATTCCTAATTAGTGTCTAACCAGCCACTAATTATAATTACACAAATTCCCTATCAAATATAACTTAACCAAGACAATAATTGAAAGAGAAAAAGTGTAGGAAAAATAAGGAAATTCTTAGCCAAAAACTCTATGTTCATCCATGAATTCAATCTTCTCCAAGGCTTCCTCCTAGCTAGCCTCAAGGTAGATTAGAAAATCATGGGATGTAGATGGAAGATGGAATGAATGGGAATGAGCATGGAGTGGAAGAATGGTGGATTGGATGGCTGAATGAAGGGGGTGAATGGAATGCAACGTGAATGGATTGATTATTCAGCATCCTTGAATGAAGGGGACGAAGGATATATATAGGCGAGGGGCTGCTAAATTATAGAGACGTGAGTTGGGGGAATTGTGAATGGACTAGGATATCCTAATGTACGGAGGCGTGAATGTAGTGTAGAGGCGTGAGATGGGATGAAGTCTGGACGATGGAATCTTCTCCCTTTCACGTGCTTTTTAATGAATCACATGCAGCCTCCTTGTGCAACTCAATCTCTTTGTGCTGAAGTCATGTTTCTTCCCTCAGCTCCAGTGTCTTTTATGTATTTTCTCAATGAATCACGTGCTCAACAAATTATAAACGCCAGCTTCTTCGTGTGTATTATGCTTGGAGTGCATGGATCTATGTATGAGAGTGGGCCCCTCTGTTTATTTTATTATATTCTGCATGAATTCCTTCTACTGTTTCTGCAGCTCTTCTTCACGTTAAGCTCGCTTTTTTCCAGCTCCCAAGCTTCTCGATCCAGCGTCTTTTGCTCTTACGTGGTTCCCTAAGCTTTTTCATTCGTTTTCAGCTGTTTCTGCATGAGTGTGAGCTCAGTTGGTGCTTCCTCGTTCAGCTCGTTCTTCTCCAGCTCTTGCTTCAGCTCTTCATTTTATCCACGAATGTAGCTCTTCATTTTTTTCTCAAGCAGGGGCTGCCTCTTCTGTTTCTAGTTCTCACGTTATTCTGCAGCTTTCCCACGTAGCTTTTTTTTTCATCTTACGTTTTCAGCTCCTGCGTTTTCCTTCTTATATCACGTCCCCAGCTGCTGTTCCAGCTCATTAATATCTCACGTGTTCAGCTCATGCATTGTGCTCTGTTTTCAGCCATGTTTCTTAACTTGTAGCTAGTTCAAACCTTCTCTTAAAACCACATGATGCTTCTGCATGTTACAGCTGCTTCTTTACTTTGCTTTTTATGTCCCATGCAGCTGCTTTTCGTATCTTTGAAGTTCACCCAGCCAGCTTTCCTCTTCGTGTGCTCAGCCCAGCTTCATCTTCATTGCATTTCCTACGTTTAACATCTTCTCAGCTCGCACAAGCTTCGTGAGTTCATAAATGACGTGGCTTCAGCATTTCTTCATCATGGGCTGCCTCTTCACTCATTCAGCTTGTTTCTTTACGTTTTTCCACCTCAGCTTTTCCTTCGTCCACACTTTGTTTTCAACTCCCAAGACTCTCTATATTTTTCGCATTTTTCTCACGTTGGCTCCCCTCATGCAGCTTCTTCTTCTGTTCTGCTCGAGTTTGCTTCTTGCAGTTGCTGCTTCTTCACGTGACTTCTGCCTTACTGCTACGTTTTTCTGCCCAAGAAAACCAAGCCAATATAAAAATCTAATATATTATTAATAAAAACAGAATTATCATCCAATCTTTTTCCTTAATTCATTTTAATTTTTCAATTCATTTGCCCAAAAGAAAATTCTGCCCAAAATTAAAAAGTGTTTTAAGGATTGAAAATATTTAATCATCAAAGAATTTTAGAGAATAAAATCTTAGCAATTTAAATCCAAAAATTCTTCTAATTAATTCAAAATTGTATTATTTTCCAAAATTTATCTTAAATTCAAATATTGCATAATAAATCCATTTAATGCTCAAATTAATCATTAAAAATAATAATAAATGTGGATAAAATATATGAAAATGAGCACTTATCAGGATTCAATCGATATTTTAGAATTATTATAAATCATCATCTTCTTTTTATATTATGCCATACCAACACATCACACCAGCTCCAACAGAATGAGAAACACACTTACAATAGAGAAAGGGGAGAATGCCTAAGAGAAGGAAGAAAAAGGAAGACGAAAAGCCATGAAAAGGTAAGAAATTACTCACTTTCTCACCCCATATTAGCTAGGAAACTTCTCTTCTTTAAACCATTTCCATTGATGATTTAGTTTCTTGAAATAGGCATCTTGATGGCTAGACCTTTAAAGAAAGATAAGAATTTAGAGCAATCAATTTCCCCATAAGAATCTCTATCTTATGGGCTTTCAAATAAGGTAAGATTCCATATATAAAAGCTTACTTTACTTTTAGGTTCTGTCACATTCTAGATTTTTTGTAACTACTAATGTAACTAAACTAACTAATGAAAATGTCAAGGAAAATATTAGGGAACTACCCTAAGTTAATTAGAACTAAAGAATTCAATTAGGACCTGAAAAGGAAGACACATGTTAGGAAGCCTTATTGAGACTTTTGTTTGATAATATTTTGAACAAGGAAGTATACAACCATAGGTCAAGACAAGGTTGGGACCATTAATGTCATAATGTTTTATTACTTTCCCATACATGGAAGTATAGGTAAGCACCCTCGATTATGTGATAACCATCCCCTTATTCATGTATAGTGAGGACCAATATCTAAAGAAACACTTAAATTGATCCAAGTATCATAAGCTCCTTGCATGGCCGAGAAGGTGGTGTAGGAATAGGCAAGTAATCAAATGATAATAAAAACAAAACATTGCCACCTTGACTTTCCACTCACCCATAATGTGCATTAGTTGTTTAGTTGTTTCAATTGTATGTTCAGCCGTGGGAAATTAGTAGGTGATTGCATGAGATGGAATGGCTTAAATGATGTAGAAAAGGACACCTAGCATGGACGGGAGTGTGGAGCATTGGAAAGAAGGAATTACAATTAACAAAACACTTACACATCATGCTTCACCATGCAAACTTATGCATATACCATTCCATTAAGTATAGTGGTGTCCAGCCATGAGTCCTTAGATTGCCCATTTAATATACCTTAATTAGGTGGAAGGGATGTATACAATTGTGCTGCCACCTAGCATAGCATGATAATCGAATGGAAGCATGAAGGTAGGAAGATTAAACCAAACCATTCCATGACACGTCATGCTTGCACCATCCACACACACACACACACACACACACACACACATATATATATATATTCTACAATTGCATTTAATTGGTGCTCTCATTCTGCATTACTGTGGGAATTAAATGCCATAAGAATATATGTATTAGGTGGGAATAAGATAATAGGGACGTTGCCACCTAGCTTTGCACCAAGTGAGTAATGTGAGGAAGGAATTTTAAATTAACTTAATGACATTCAAGGGCAATGAGAGGCATGAGCTGTCCATTGTGATGATTATCATCCATCTAAATTCACTGAGGCTGAGAATAGAAGGTGAAGAGTGGAACAAAAATTTGGACAACCATGGACCTACAAGGAAAGGACAGACCATGAACTTAGGAAGGGATTTCAAGGACATCCATTAGAGGTAAGTATAAGAAAACTTCTAAATTCCTAAATTATTTAACTTCAACAAGTTGAATCCCTAAACTAGGAGGTTTTGTTATGATTGGACAGCCATAGAAGTTAAGAAAGATGATTAGAAAAGCTTAGGAGGAAGCCATGGTTAATTAAAGGTAAGGAACAGAATTTTTGCTCCCCTTGAATTCAATTTGATCGAGAGAATAAAATGGAAGGAATACATATTTATGGGTGTGTTGGTTGTGATGTTTTATCATAGGAATGCCTTTAATTTAATTATGAAAATATCATAGAAAGGGCTGAACTTTAAAGCTGTGAACCCCATACAAGTAATCCAAATGGTACTTAGTGAATGAGACTAAGAGCAATAAAAACATAAATGCTTACAAATTAGAGACTCTAACTTCTTACTAATGAAAGAAAATTAAGACCATGGTAAGAGGAGATAGTAGCTTAGTTTTAATTTAAATTTTGATCATTAATAGCTCTTATTCATAATAATATATGACTGGAATTTTAGGAGAACAATCAGCACGACGAAGGCTAAAGAATAACTCAACGTAACAACGATAACGGAATAGGTAGTTAACACTATTTTGCTATTTATGTTATTGCACTGGATGAATTCCCAAAGCTCCTATACTATGTATGGTTGCATGTATGTCTACTAAGATAACTCCTATGAGTACTAGATTATTGTTATTGGCCAATAACCGAAGCATGGTAGCCTAACGAATGAGAATATGGTACTACTTAGACATTACGTGCTCCTATATTGAAGTATACATCGAATGTATCCTGGATAGTAATCCGTGTAGTCTATATGTATGCTTCTTGAATACATTGTTATCTACTAAGATTTTATCTCATTATAAAGCTAACCATTTTTAGGTATCAGTTATACCTCAGACAAAGCCAAACGTGCAAAAATTGGATAAGCAGAATAGCAACTAATGCGTTGTCCTTATAATTAGTTTGCAAATGTTTTGTGTAGTGCTAAATGCTAAAGCATGATTGTAGTTTTGAGTATGTAAAGTTGTTTTGTAACCTTCTATTATGCATCTGTAGGATAATTATAAGGGCATAACTTCTAGTATAAGCTAACAACGATGTTTAGTTAAAGTATTGCTTCATGTATAAGAGTAACTTTAATTACTATTTTGCATGAAACTAATTATCATTTTCATAGGATCCCTATGTCCAAATTATCATAATTAGTTTTCCATTCTTTGGACTAAAGGCCTAGAAAGTTATAATATTGTTGGAATAGGTTAGATCAATAAAATGATGTACTAATTTAACTTAGCTTCTGTATGGGATAGCTTTGAGCAGATTTTGCAATAAATCTTGCTAAATAGGTAAACAAAGGAATTCTTGCATGAAATTTTACAAGAAGATAGCTAAGATATACGAAATTAGATCTAGAAAATCTTAGACTTTTTTGAACTCATTTGATAGGGTAACAAGGTTAGAAAATAGAAGGGATAGTGTGCACCAAGTTCAAATAGGGTAGTAGTCTAAATGACATTGGTCAAGGGGCTATCCATAAGAGTTTTCAAAAACTATTTTAGTGGCTTATAATTAATATAATATGAAGTCATTCTACTCATTTTTATAATTTTTGGAGGTCATTTGATAGGGGAAAGCAATTTCACAAAAATAGGCTAAAAAATGTAGTGAAATTGTGACTATAGTAGCTCTTGTTTCTTACTACTGTGGTGTGAAATTGTATGTTAATTAGAGAGTCAGAGCTTAAACCTGTGTTTCTATACGTATAAGATGGAAATCCCCTAAATGGGTCAATGCAAACCTCCTAAGTCTAGGATCTTATTGACAAGATCTTGGACTCTATATTATGGAATTCAAAATCTTGTTGACAGGATCTTGGATTTTGCTTTGTGAAACTTAAGATCTTGTTAATAGGGTCTTCTAAAAGTAGTACGAGATCCTTCAATACTATGGGTTAGAACATATGAGAAAGGTAGGTGTGATAGGTTCTTCCCTTTCTATTTTTAGCCAAGTTAAGGGAACCTAAGGGGAGTTTATTTTTGCCTAAAACTTGTTAGAAATAGGGCTTTAAAAGTATGAAGATTAGAATAACACAAAATGAACCCAAGGATAAAGTTATAAAATGCAAGTTAAGATTGTAAAGTCCCATATCGGATAGGAAGGTCCTGGGCTAAGGCCTTATAAGTGGGGGCGAAGCTCTCTCCACCAACGGCGCTTTTCCCTTGAGCGAAGGATGGGTAACTAAGCCCTCGAAGCTCGGGAGAAGATAAAAACCTTGGGAGCTCGTGCTTGCACTGCGACCAAGGAACAATACCGTTGGAGGTTCTATAAGTGTGTGAAATGTAACAACCAAAAAAAAAAAAAGAAGAAAAGAAAAAAAAAAAAGAAAGAAAAGCTGAAAATTTTTGAAGGGTTGAAAATTTTCTAAATCTGCTAGCTACAGCCTAGCTATAGCAAATATACCTATTCGCTATAGCAAGAAATGGTCTAGTTATAGCGAGAGTGCCTTCTAGCTATAGCGTCTAGCTATAGCGAGAATGCTTCTAGCTATAGCGAGTGTGGGCACCCCATACAAAAACTAGGGCATTGCTCGTCGTAGCGTGAGCTGTAGCGAAGGCAGGGGCCTGGAACTGACACGAGCTCGCCGTAGCGAGGGTTACGAGCTTGCCGTAGCTAGGGTTATGGCTCGCTACAACGATGGTTAGTTCGAAAAAGCGTGAAAAAAGAGGATTTAACTTAATAAAACACCTAATTCATTTCTTCTCCTTCCAACCAACTTAAGCTCCCTCTAAGATGGAGAAAAGGCGGAGGAGAGAGAGAGAAACCTAGAGGAGGAAGGAAGAACAAGAAAAAGGTAAGATTTGCATGGCTTTTCTCTTAGAATATTGATCTTCTTTCCTTGCCCTCTCTTCCTATGGTTTGGTTAGTAGAAGTCATTGGGTTTTGAGCTTGGTCCAGAAGAGGGAGAGTGGAAAAACCCCTCTTAAAGAAGACCAAAACTCACATATCCTTACTTCTTCCTCTTTGCCTTTCTTTTTGAGAGCTTGAGAGAGGAAGGAGAGTTAGTAGAATTCTAGAGAGAGAAACCCTAGTTTCTTTTCACGAATAAAGTGTTAGAGAATAATTCCATGCTTCTTGTGTGGTTAGGCTCAAAAGAAGCACTCCCATCTAGAGGTGATTGTGAAACTAACAAGGGAGGAGACAAATTGAAAGGGAAAGTTTGTGAATAGCCAATAAGGTAGCTCTCCTCACCTTCTCTCATGCATAGATGTGTACTTATGTTATCTTGCATGTGTGTGTGTATATTTTTAAACCATGAAAAGTATGCTAGCATGATGATGTCTTTGTATTTCAATGATATTTTATGTGATTGTTTTATTTTGCTTAAGTATGGAAAAGCCAATAACCCCCTAGCCATGGTGAGGATGAGCCAAGAACCCTAAAGTTAGTTGAGACAAAGTAAAAAGTCTTCCAAAAGTGAGGTTGACTCCCAAGAGTAAGGGTTGAGTCTAAGAACCTCTTAAAGAATGGGTGAGACAAGTCCAAAATCCACAAGTGGATGGGTGAGGCTAATCCATTTGCTTGGCAAGTTTTTGTATGTTATGTATGGCCTACTCAAATGTTGAAAATGCTTTTCTTATGATTTCACATGCTAATATGCCCATGCATACATTGTGAGACTTGTTTGCATACTTTATGTATGATTGAATGAGAGATGAGCTATTGAGATTCTTTGAATCTCACTCCCCCTCTCCACCATCCAAACATGCTAGGTGGACCAAGTGAGGCAAGAGATGGGAGCCACCAAGCTTGAAGCTAGGGGATTCGGTCAAGGAATTATAAAAGGGCCATTTTGGCACCATTTTGTAGTAAGTCAAGGGATGTAATCTCATGATGTACATGTTGTAGGCACTTAGGAATACTTGTAAATGGATGTACTTAATATATGTATATGAGAATTGAACTTATAGTGCATAATGTAACAAGTTTCGGTATGAATAGTAAGATCTTGGCCTTATGTACATGTTGTATGTGTTGGTGTGGGAGAGTGAGTTTTGCAAATTTGGGTTGTTAGACATTTGAGCCATGTTTAATAGGCTATGTTGATGCTTTCTCACGTGCTCATAGAGCCTTAGAAGTAGATGAAGCCAAATTGCACCCTTGGAGCCCTCTTTAGCAAGAGAAAATGGTCACTTTGCCTCATGATATCCAAGTCTAACCAAATGACCTCTTCTTGCCTTGAAATTTGGCATGTGACTAGATCTTGTCTAGAGCTTTTTTGGAAGCTAAAGATCAAGTCATTTGGAGGTCTGTAGAATTTTCTATGATTTTTCAAAGTTGGTACCAGAAATTCGGATTTTCATAAACACTGTTCACTTGGTCAGTTGTGGAATTGTGTCATCTGAGAGGCAAACGTAGTCCAATGGCTACGAAATTTTATAGGCAGAAACTAGACAGTCACAGTGACTTGTAGCAACTAGAATCACCTCATTTGGAGGTCTAGAGAGGAAGATATGCAATTTTGAAGTTCCTGCTCAGTATCAATCATCTTGCCTGACCCGAGGTACTGTTCCATCAATTTTTGAGAGTTTGGCTCGATGAACTGGTCAGGAGATATTTTTTCTCTCTAGATAACATCTACATATTTCCATAGTAGTATTATTTACATAAATTTTATTTTTTTGGAATTATTTGGACATTTTTGAAGTCCATATCAGTAAACTGTGACAGTATCAGGGTCAGTCTGACATACAGATGATTTCGCATGTCAAACGCTTTGTGTGTATGATTTTAAGACTTTTAATATTTTTACTGTGAAGTAGACATCCTAATATTTCCAGAATGACTGAGATCACATGTTTTCAATTTTTCTGGATTTAATTGTGATTTTCCAAACTTTGCCCAGAAATGAGGCCAAGTATGGCAGAAAATGAATACACATGTCTCATATCCCTTTTTGATTTCCATGGGTTTAAAGCATGTTTTTGGGATTGAAATGAGTTGTAATGGTGCGATTAAATATGAGGATGCATAGAATGAGCTCACACGGTCCATGTGACATTAAAGTGAATTTTTAAGCATGCATGATGCCATGTGAGAAGTGTATGAACCCAATGAGGAAGATCTCACTTTATTCTTCCCATATCTCATATGAGTATGTAAGGTATGATGGGTATGAGCTAGAAATGATGGTGTTACAAAGATACCTAGGGTTTTGTTTATATCTTGGAAATTTTGGAACCCTAGAATGATGTTTTAAGCCATCTAAGGGCAAGCTTGAACTAGAAAAGGGCTAAAGACAATTTATATTCATCAATTCCATAAGAGAAACAAAACTCCCAAGTGTGTGTATAGAGGGTGTAGATTCAGCCAACCCATAGAGAGAGTACTTATGAAGAGTTTTAATGGATTCTAAGATTTTGAGAGCCTAATTATGATAAATAAACTCTAATGGAGTCATTAAATTAAATTTAGAAGTTTTATTTTGAAAGATAAAATTTTAAGGTTTAAAAAGGGTAAAGAAGCAATTTAACCTTTGACTTATGAAATCATGTAAAGGAAGGCCTTAATAAGTTCTGTTAGAGTTATATAGCTCATAACAAGTGAGAGTTTGGAGCATAGAAAGTAAGTTTTAAGAGCTGCCTCTTAGGTGACATAAATTGGCCTAAACTAGTATGTTGAGTTCTAATAGGACTATATAAGGGTGATATGAGTTAAAGTGGATCCTAATGACTCATTTTGCCTTATATATTGCTATATGTAGGCCAAGTTAGCCCAAGCTCATTTAATTGAGGGTGCCAAGCAAAAGAAAGCCAAGGGAAAGACAAAAGTCAAGTGGGTTAATGGTGACTTGAAGTTGTCAAAAGTTATAAGATATTGTTATCTCCCTATCTTGCATGCATTTGAATGTTGAAATGAGTTTAAATGCTTGTGTGTGTAGTTGCTTGATGTACTCTTGAGTTATATTTTGATATGCTTTCCATTAGGAGTTTTTATACATAACTTGATATGTTTTGACTCCTACCTCCTTATGGTGGAGAATTGAGCATAGTAGCTCTTCTCCAGTCTAGAAATGAGTTTAGTTGAGCCTAGTTAAAATGTTATGATGCCATAGTTTGTTGAGAAATGAGTTTTCATACTAAAAGTTACATTTGAGTTTCATGATCCATAAGAACCACATCCTTGTAGCACATGCATTGCATTAACTCATGGTATTCTTGTATACATTAATTTGGTTGATATTAGTTACTAAGATTATCTCTAGAATCTCACCCATGTATTCCCACTAACCATTTTAGGCTCTCCAAGCAAAGGGAAGGAGATAGAGAAAAGTTAAACTCTAGGAAGTCATGTAATGAGGCTTTTGTGATGTAAATGTAGTTTTGGCATAAAGTGTACTTAGATAAGTATAAACCTCATGTATGTATGATGAATATTCAAGTATTTGATGAGGGTAGTAATGGAAATATATGTATGAGTTAGATTATATCCATGTATGTCTTTTGGAGGTAAAAGATGACCAATTATACCATTATGTATATATGAGAAACATGATGAACTATATGCATGATTAGGTGTTGAGAGGCCATATTTTGATGCAAGCTTATTTGTATGTGTTGGATCATATAGAATGCATGCTTAGGATGATTGAAATATGCTCAAAGTGAGAAAGTGCAATTTGAAAACCATTTGGGCCACTTTTAAACCTAAGTTTGGTCCAAATGAGCCATAAACTATATATCTACTCTTGATAGACTAAATAGTCTAATTTGAGGTTGAAATTTGGCATGTTATTAAAAAATTTATAGAGCTTTCTAGTAAGTTAAGAATAATAATTTTTGGAGATATACAAAATATTTTATGAATTTTTGAATCTAGTCTAGAGCACTTGAAATTCTATAGTATTATAGCACCTGATGCAGTTTCTGAGGGGTCAAACAAAATGGTTTTTATCTAAAATTTTGATTGTAGATAACTCTCACTATAAGCTTTTCGTGGACATTAAGTTTTCATAAATTGGAGCTATATAGAGAAAGTCATAAATTTTCAAAGTTTGGCTTATATTATGACATGAAGGGTAAAAAATGGCTATATGGCTCTCTTGTGCAAATCAAGCTAGTTTGATATTCAAATAGTAAATAAATGTGTCTATGAAATCGATGGAATGAAAGTGAAGAAAATTCTAATGATGAACCCTAGAGTTCCATTTCACATATGGGAGTTGATGGAACCAATGCTAAAAGCCTTGTTATTATGGTATTTTGATGTCTTTAGGAGTAAATGGTATGGAAGTGATTATATGCAAATTTAGTCATTCCGTTGTAGGGCTAGAATGACATATTGTTAGCAAGGTTTGAGAATCTTGTCAATAAGGTCTTTAAATCTAGTGGCTGGATAACATGTTGTTGACAGGATTGAAGATCTTGCTGATAAGGTCTTGGATTCTGTAGAAGGAATATCTAGGACCTTATCAGTAGGATCTGTTACCCTATAACAAGGTGTTCTTTAATTGAAAAACCTAAAAAGATTAAGATCCTATCAACTCAGTCAGTAGAGAACAATTTAAAACATTGTCAACAAGATCTTTTACCATATAATAAGACATTCCATGAGAGTGAAAACCTAGAAAAAAACCTAGATCTTGGCAACTTTATCAAAACCTTGTCAACAAGGTTTCCTATTATAATAAGTTACAACACATCATATGTAAGGGTTATGACAATTGTAGTAAAGGAAATTTCCTTGCTAGGGATAGGTACAATGGGGCAAGTAGGAATTTGATCATTTTGGACTTTGAGTTATTAAGATATTTTGTGGTCTTTTCACTCATGGCATAGGATGATTTTTGCACTTCATCATCATCATCATCATTAATGACCATTTTTAATATAGTGGATTCTTCTTCTACATAAGATGTCAAATTTGATAAATGTCTTTAAGACATTTAAGATGGTCTTGAGATGAAAATTGGTATATGCATTATACGTGTTAGATTTGACAAAGGTGATGAATATCATGATAGATATTCAAATATTAGTAGAAACCTTGGTACTTTTGTTTGTATCTATGAGAATGTGGTACTGAGGTTTAGCATATTGTAACATCTTTCTTTTCTCATGTTAAATGGCATAACTGAATCATTCTTAGCATGTTTTAAGAAAAGGATGAAAGGACTCAATTGAAATGCTATATGGACTTCATTGAAATTTTTTGGATTAGTAACGAGAAAAAGAATATTTTACCCAAAATTGGGACAACAGATTATATCTTTTACCAAGAGAGATTGATATGGTTTACTGTTATAAAATTCCTACCAACTGCACTTACTTTTCTAGTTGATCAAGTCTCATTACATTACTTATTCCATTGTCATCCTTTATCAACTTATCATGGAAACCACTTATTATTACTATTTCTATCCTTATACTTTGTCATTAGTTGTGAGAAAGAGAGGAGAGTGAGGCTTAATTCAATCCAAGGCTAATGCATGTTAACCAAGATAAGCTTTTAACTCCTACCTACTTCTATTATCTCTATCTCATTCCTTTACAAGTATGGCCATGAGTTAAAAGGGGAAGAGAAATTGAGAGATCAATTTTAGTGTGTGCCACTTTAACAAGCAAAATCCAAGCTCAAGCTACCTTACACCATGCAAATTGAACTGAGTGGCAACTAACATTCCATTAATTTCACACTTAATCCAACCTTCTCAAGAGTAGGCATCCATTTCCTTCTCATTCTCACAAATTATTTCCATTCTCTTTGTTGCATGACTAAAGTGAGAGAGGATTAGAAAGAAAAGAGAGTAACATCCATTGAAGAAAGCTTAAAGGAGAAGAGAGAGATAGATGTAGAGAGAGAGAGAAATTTTAAGGTTTGCATGAGGCAAATTCCTTGCTCTTCTCTCATAATGCTAAAAGGGAAAGGAAGTTTACAAGCTTTCTTTTGATCCTATTCTCTTGTCCTAAATCAATTTTTATTATGAAGATTTTAGACTTGGACAAAGGAAGAGGAAGACTTTTTGAGGAGTAATTCCAACCTAATCCTTTATGTTCTAGAAATACATAATTTGGTAATTTTTGTAAATATACATGGATCTTGGATATGTGCAATTTTGGATAGTTCTAGGTTGTGAATTTGCCACTTTTTTCACTAAGAAAGTGGGTGCTAAATTGAAGGAATTTTATGTTAGCTTAAAGACTAAAAAAGCTATTAGTAACTTAGAATTCTATTAAGTGCTAGATATGAATTGTCTTGTAGAATTAGTATTTGTTATGTGCATTATGCATGTGTACACTTGATTGTACTAAATTTCGGAGGATTGACTTGCCTATATTAGAATTGCTAAAGGAGATGGAAAAGCTCTGTTGTTTGCCCATTTCAAGTCCTTAACAAGAGGTAGTTAGTATCTCCATAAAATATGAGTGGTGAAATGAGTTACTTGCTTTCCATTTATGTATGGCTATATGTTTTACATTGATATGTGACAATTAGGTATGATATTTATTACTAAGAAAGGGGATGTAACCCAAGTTGTCATGCCATCAAAGATTATACAAATATCTCATATAGAATTCATCTTTTGACAGCAAATAACCATATTCACACTTTTGGCAGTATAATTTCTTGTTATTGAAAGTCTCAAATAACCTAATTGTGCATAAATAAATATTTTTATCATTTTATTCTCCAAATTCATGGTTGGAGAAGGGAAATTTAGTGAGCCTTATGTTTATAAAGCATAAAGGAAATTTTTGGAATTAATTAGGATTTTTAGATAGTTATGAGCATTTAATTGGTATTTTTCCTAATTATGAAATAAGATGAAATTATGAAGTAAATACATAGGAAACTTATTTCTAGAAATTAGTAATGCCAAAAATAGTTTGGAAAAAATATAAATGAGAAAAATATTTAAGACATTAAAGTTTTTAGGCAAAAGTCTAGTGTCAAAATCAAATATTAAAAATTTAAAGTAAAATGTTGAAATTTTATAGTGGCTAAAGTACAAATTTAGCCAATGATAAAAATGGCTTTTGATGAACAACTTAAAGCTACAGAAATTACAAGCATGACTATACAAAAATTCATCTTTGCCAAAATAAGGATAATTTTTATATCTAGTATAAATAAAAAAGATACCATTTCATGTGACTAGATCCTCTACATAGAGCCATCTGGGCATGTGGTACCCAGAGCCAAAACAATGTTGTTTTAGCATTTTACATTTGTTGAGTTAGAGTTGCATCTTGTCTGTTTGTTCTTGAGCCATTCAACTGTCCATTTGCAACCCTAAATCTCTTTCACTATGAAATCCCCACTTAACACCAAATTGCAAACATCATCGACAAACCACTCTCGCTTGTTTTTTGACATCATCTTTGGAAGTTCAATAATGGTGGTCAGAGTTAGGGGTTTTCCTTCATTTCTTACCCTTTGTGTGATATTCAGGTAGGAATTTTAAATTATGGGATGAAATGCTCATATTTGAGTTGCTAACCTAGTAAAAGAAAATTAGCCCATAGTTAATGATTCTTGATACATTTTGGTTTTGGTTCATTTATTTATGCATGGTTTTTCATTCGATAAATAAATTGCCATGTGAATCCTATAACTTCAATTGTAATTAATAGGAAAATGATTATCTAAAAGACTTATAAGCATTTACAATAGTAGATAAATAAACTGCAAACCTTCAAATGATCATAACCATACTAAACCCATAAAAATACTACATTGAAGTGTTATGCAATTATTTTTGCATAAGATAAATAAACTACATTTACAATGGTAGATAAATAAACTGAAATTGAAGGGTTCTTAAATAGGCAAAAATAATTGCATAAGCCTTAAGCATTATGCAATTATTTTTTCCTATTTAAGAACCCTTCAATTTCGTTCTTTTTGGCTACTATTGGACATCACAAGGAATGAGAGAGAGACTAACAAAAGCAAAGAATAGTTAAAGAAAGAGAGAAAGCCATCATAGGAAGAGAAAGTGAACAAGTTCCAAAGATCTAAGCTTTTAATCCACCATGTAAGACTTCTCTCATCTTATTGAGTCTCATACTCATTGTTATGGCCATTCTTTTGCCTTTACTCTTTATTTCTTCTCTCTTTAGAAAGTATAGGAAGCAAAGATGGTAAAGTCCTATATGGCTGCGTTCGTTACCTTTTAAAGTTATAAATGACTTTGTTAACATGTTTACAAGCTTCTTACATTTTTGGCTGAAGAAGAAACTCTTCCATTTTTATGCTTTCCCCTTTCTCTCTCTAATGGGCATTAGAATTTGAATCTCTCATCTCTTAATCTAAATTCAATTTTAAGCTTTAGATAGAACCATCATGAATAGTAAAATGAGGCATATAGTTGAAATGAGTTAAAAACTTTATTTGAACCCTCAGCTCTTATTCTTTTTCTTTAAAGCACTCTCTTGAACCTAAAAATGGCAACTCTCATATTAATCACTTAGAATTTGGTTTGATGGCTTTTATGTGGTTCTAAGGTGTATGTAAGAAGCCTAGAATACTTGGTTCACATTGGGAAGGTCATACATCAAGATATAACTTTGTTACAGGCACCATGATTAACGACAACCTTAGCATTGTAGTGCCATTCAACTTGCCCCACTCAAGGAAATTTGTGTGGCTCTATAACACAATATAAGGAGGCCATGGTACTGTTCTTGTTGCCCAAAGGGAAAAGTTGAAATTTTAAAAATATAGGTAAAGCTTTGGATCCTATATTCTAACATATTTTATAAATTAAGGTTTATGAGATATTTGGGGACTACCTTTAAGCTTTTGTTTATTGAAACCTCTTGATTCATTTTGAATATCAATTACTTGAATGCCATTGTAACCCTTGATTATAAACAACTTAAGGACAATATAATTAAAACATCTATTTTGGATTGAGTTAGGACCACATGCATATATGGACCACACTATTAATAATGCCTATGCATGGACCAAGGATTTTTATGATTCTCACATATGTGGTAAGATGTTTAGATAAGTGACCATGCTTGTTATGCATTACATTATAGAGGTTGAAGGGCTACCCATAAAGTTGCTAGGAATTGGACAAGTTTGTCTAATAATAGAGATGAACACTTATGTGGTTCTAAAGGATTTACAGATAGTTTCACTTAGTGTAAGGATGCATGTTGACTAGGGAATACCTCTCAAGCCTTTTGTTATGTGCCATAGCTCCATTGATTACTACAATAGTATTATGATTAGCGGCCATTTTGTTTGTATTATCTTCATTTGCCTTGAATATTGATGAACCTATGCTACTTGTTTTAAATAATTAATATAGCTCTAATTAATGAGAATGTTATTAAATTATTTAGAAACAGTTATGTAACCTTCTTTGACATAACTTGATTAGATAACAAAATTATTTTTTGCTTTCACTAATTAATTGTGAATTAGTAGTAGTAATTGGGTAAATAAGTTAATAATCAAGTACGGGGATTATATATTATAAGAAGATGGAATATGGTTGACCATAAAGAGCTAGCATTGCAAACTTTCATTTTATAGGCCCTTAGAAATGCCTCTTTTGGATCATAGAAATTGAGATTGTCCCCTTCCCTGACCAATTACCATCATCAAATAATGTGTCTAGACAACAATGTGAAGCAAACTTTGGAGGATAACAAAACTTACCTTGACATCTTAGTAATAAAAAAGGTTGTTCTTGACATCTTAATTGCATTCTGCTTGTTTCTCTTATGCCTTATCACTGATGATAAAAGACCTACATAGAAAGCCATGCTTGAAATAGAAACTTTAATCATCTGATTGCTAACTTTCATTATTATTTGTCTCTTCCTTTGAATGTTTATCTAAAGAAAAGAGAAGAAAGTACACAACACATGGGATATAAGTGGGAAAAGGAAAAGGAAGGAAAAGAAAAGAACTAGATCAACCTAGTTTAACTACAACCTAATCTAACCCAGTAGAAAATTGAGCCTCATTTAGCTTAATTAGGTCTCCAACCTATAAAAAAAGCTTAGTCACAAAGTTGGCCAATTCTTGAGTCTAATGCAAATACCACCTTGACCTACTCGTGTACTTCCCCACTTACAAGTATAAGGACTATTTATATTATGTGTTGATCACTCTTATGATTTAGGAATGTGACTTTAACAATTAGATCATTTATACTATATAATTAAAACAATTAGCACTCTCACTAAAAAAGAAAAAGAAAAAGTAGCACTCATCTTCATAAACTATTATCTTCAATTATTTGTTTATTTATCTTTTTACTAAAATAATTCCATTACCATGTCAAATAACTTATTAAATCCTTAACTTGTATCTCTATATTATTTATTTTCAATTCAAGATTTAGCTAACTTTTGTATATCTTAATTCCTTAATATACAATTATGTGGGATTTTTAGTATTACAAAATATAAAAATCTCTAAATTCAAGTATTTTGTAAGAACTGCTTCATTTAGAAACATGTAAAAATGTTTTTTTTTCACAAGGGTAGAGATGGAAAAGAAAATCTTCACTAGGGTAGTTTGGAGACAAAGATCATTCTATTTGCCATTAGGTTCATGTAATATCTTTTAAAAATTTTATACGCCTGTCTTGTTATTCTTGTTATTCTTAATTATCTTATTCTTTATTTATATTTATATCAATTTTAAATAAAACAAATCCATGGGGGCTTAGCCCTAGAAGTATTTTTATCGCTGTCCTTGTCGACTCCCATGACCCAACTAAGTCGGCGGCTCCTTCCAATCTTCCTAGACGGTACCGTAGCTTTCAAAATAGCTCAGAGCTGCGACAGCTTTCGTCGACGGCAATAAGGTGTGATCCTCCTCCATCATGCGCTCTCCCGCGTCTCCTTTTCCTCTTTTCTTTTACGATTGGGTTTGGGCTTTGAATTTGATTTTGTAGTGAACGATTGGGTTAGGCTTCGACTCCCAAGTCCTTGGATATTCATCAATCCCTTCTTTTTTTTTTTTTTTTGTGTAGTTGAGAACGATCTATTCGCTGAATTCCCTTTTAAAT
This sequence comes from Erythrophleum ivorense, assembly GCA_026724425.1. Lineage (NCBI taxonomy): Eukaryota > Viridiplantae > Streptophyta > Magnoliopsida > Fabales > Fabaceae > Erythrophleum > Erythrophleum ivorense. The sequence goes on from JAIUCV010000020.1 coordinate 12,360,068, forward strand.
GCTTCCTAATACTGTAGACCTGTAGTCATGCATTGTTTTGTCCTTATAGTTCAATTCATAATGTCAAATTTTAATAACTGTCTCACAATTGTTATATTAGCTTCAATTGAAGGTTTAGGTGCTGGTTCTACTTCCTCGTTTGGCTTATTAGAACTGGGAACTATTCATATTTTGCATGGGAAACGATAAATGTGAAGCTTGCTGTGTCAATTGCTGATCGAGACGTTGACCCGTTAAAATATATACGAAGCTCTGTTAAGAATGACTAAACTCATTTTAACTAAAATATCTTTATAATTATTATTTATATGATTAGGTTCAACTAAACAGTCACTTCTCTCTCAAAAATTTTGTTTATAGTAAGTTTTACACACAGTTGTTTGTGGAATATGTTAAAATTATAGGGAAGTGCAGCATAGTCTCACATGTAAGGCAGATATTGACATGGGCAGGAATTAATGTGGATGAGTAAATAATGACAGCAAATGAGAATAATTAGTGTTTGGTATGACTCCTGGATGCTTCTAAATTATCTCAAGTTTCTCTTGTTTTTTTTTTTTTTGGCTAATGAATTATCAACAGACTCTGACTACTTGTTTATTTCTTTCTGTTCTATCTATCTATTACAGATGTCTATTTGTATATCCTTCTATCCTTGCTTGATGCACTGGGATTTACTCTGTTAAATGAGGATATAATTGAGTATTTTTATTACAGGGAAATGTCAAACTTCCATTGTATAATTTTCTTTTCTATTTTATTAAATGTTATTTGTTATTTGTATTTTAAATCAAGGTCTCCCTTGCAATCCTCAGGGACTCGGAGAATGGGGATGAGGGAAAATTTCCCTCATGATGGGGATTTTTTTTTTTTTTGGGGGGGGGGGGGAGTGTTATACCTAGTTATAACATATTCCCATTATTAATAAATATTCTATTAATCAATTCTACTTTTTAACTTTTTTTATCCAACATTATTTTTACCTCTTTTAAATAATTTTGTAACAGATCTCTATGACATTCCCAAACGGAGACTAGCTTCTTAGGGTTTAAAGAGTTCTGGTACCACTGCTTCTCTGTGCCGCCTTGGTAGCTTTGTTTCCCTTGACTGGTGATAACATACTATATTTCGTTTTGATCAAGGATGCCAGAGAGCGAGCCAGTGATTGGCCTCTCATGGCAACCTAAGTTGCCTATTCCATCGTCATCTTCGTCGAAAGCTACAAATGGTTCTCATAACAAATCTCAAACCGAGGCAACTAGTGTCACTATCTGGAGACCCAATTCTGAGCTGGTTGAATGGGCTCTTTGTTCCACCCAGCGACCCCCAAAAATTGAACAAGTTATTGAGAAAGCAAGTTAAAGATACAGCCGGAAAAGATTGGTATGCTTGCATTTCCAAGATATAACGCTCGATCCTTCAATGTTTCTGTTTTTGTTTTCCTGTTTCATATTTCATCACTACTTACCTTAGCCATATATACTTGTGATTTGTAAAAAGAAATATTGTTATTTTTTCCTTTCATATATTTGTCAGGTTTGACATGCCTGCTCAAACCATTACCCCTGAGTTGGAGAAAGATCTTAAGTTATTGAAGGTACTGTTATTTTTTTTTACCCTCTGTTGCTCATTGATTTGAAAATATGTTCAATGTTGCATTCTCTAAAATAACCAACTTTTGATTGCCCTATTCAACTCATTTAGAAAAAATATATATATATGGTACTACTAACATAGGGATTTAAGTTTGCATTTTTCTGCTGCTGTAGGGGTCTCAATGCCCATAGATAGCAGCTTCCACCTTTAGCCTTTTTGCACATTTTGTACTAAAACGAAAATCATAAATAGTGTTTAATACATAGGAAAAAAAAGGCTATTACCTTTGACCCTGCAGTGATTATTGTTGACTTAGAAGCATTCTGAAGATTTGCCTAACCCAAAATACCAAGCAAAGCCGTGTGTTACTTAAATTATTTAGATGAACTTTTTAATAATAATCTCGCAATCTCTTTCTACTTCTCCCTCCTCTCTTTTTATTTAAATCTTTGTTGTACTTCTAGCGTCCTACCTGACCTCTTAAAGTGAGCTTGATCTGATCAGTCCACTTAATGTGGTTAAATAAGCTGCAATTATGACCTTTTTTTTTAATACAATGGCAAGTTTAAATCTAGAACACTAATGGAATGCATTGGTGAATATAACTCAGATTTGACTGCATCTATCAATTTGCATCCAGTTACCCTATTTTGTTTCTAATTTCAATTCCTAATCCTTCAATGTTTTAAGAGGAATGGTATATGTTGATGGTTACAGATGAGGGGTGCCATTGATCCAAAGCGGCACTACAAGAAGACTGATCCAAAATCAAAAATGTTACCCAAATATATCCAGGCAAGTTCAGGGTTGACACTAAATAGATAGTAACCAAAAAAAAAAATGTAACTTGTGCCATCAAAATGTCAAGCTGATCAACAACTAAGCATTTAAATCCTTTAACATGATCAGGTGGGAACAGTTGTGGAGGCTTCAGAGCACTTCTTCTCAGCAAGGTTGAAAAAGAAGGAGAGGAAAGCAAACGCTTGCAGATGAGCTGCTTTCTGACCCTGACCTTTCAGCTTACAGGTAAGCTACGCAATAGATATTTGCTTTCTTGGTGTGATCTAGCAAGACTTAATGTTTTCATTCTGTATGCATATTGTGGTGAGCATACACATGTATATATATCATGGTCTTAAAGTCAATGTCAGAATCCATTAGAGGAGAACCAAATAACACTCATATGTGATCAAAAATCAGTTAAAGGGGAAAATGATATTTATGGTTCTAATTTTGTACAAGTTCCACTGCTAAAGGTAATGTAACAACACACATTGAACAGTGTCCTATCCCACGAGTAAGTTGGAATGCTCAAGGTGCAGCTGATGAGCCATTAAAATGATGCAGTAACTTTTGATAGGTTGTTATGTTGTTTGTTAAGAAAACCCCATTCTATTCTCTGGAATTGGATGAATTGTTCTCTTGCATCAATTGTTTCTCCCCGGACACCTTATGTGGGACAGAGTTGTTCTCTTCGCTTTCTTGTGGGTTTCAAGTCAGGGTCTCTTTCCCTTTTGTTTTGCTTGGTTTAGGGGGACCCTTAGATGTCTTTTGCACTTCTTTTCCCGCTCAATAAATTTCCCTGTTTCACATAGAAAAAAAGTTCTCTTGCATCACCTGATGATGGAGGCAGGTTAGGCGCACAGACAAGGGTTCTGCTACGTTTGCATAGTCTACTAGTGTACCTTTTTCTACTTTTTTCAATAAAAAGTAAGAGGCCTCTCTATAATGAAACAGACTTTCTCCTGTGCGTTCTGGTTACTTACTCTCTGCTTGTTTATCATCTTTTTCTAGGAAGCGGAAGGTTCAAGAGATTGAGGTAAAGAATCGACCAGCTGGAAATGACAAGTGGAAGATAAAAGGTCGGGAATTCACAGAAGCGTGCTAAGGAAAGGAGGCTATTATGAATTTCCACCAAGTCGACGTCAAGCATTGTCTTAATGGCAACACAGGATATTGTCGCCTCAAAGCAGCATGAAAAGTATAATGTCAATCTCTCCTGGGATTTTAACGCCCCCTGAGATGATTAAAAAGTGAAGGCAGGGGTAACGGCTGCGTTTGTTTTTGTCCGTAGTTGCAAGAGTTACTGTAATAAAAAAATGCCACAATTTTTCTGGTATATTGAAAATATTTTATACTACGCCCCTGATACCAACAGTTTCTTTGTTTATGTTTTTGCTTACTGTCCTCTCTTTTCACATACCATCTTTTCAGCATAAGATTGCAGTTTCTCTCGACGTTACCTCCAGACAAACATCTGTCATAATGAAGGGGAGATTAAGCTGGTTACAGAAGTTGTCATTAATCATCAATGATACATGTTACACTAATTATTTTTTGGATAGACAGATAGATTGATTGATGTTGATTCGTGAAATAATTCGGCATATTATGTGGGAACATGCACCATGTTCACCTCTCACTAGGAGACATGGAAGTTACAGCTCTGCACAATAATTCGGCATATTTTAACTAAGGTAGCCAAAAAAAAAAGTTCTATTGGGATCTTGACTCCGGCCGAATTCTAAATTCGTAACCCTCACCGAGTTTAGTACTACTGAATTTAGTTTTAGTTCATAGGTATGCCTCCTTCCCAATAGACTACATGTTCTAGCATGGCCATTTGATGGCAAGCAGCATGAGAAGGTACGGTTATCTCTGTCAAGTACATTGTTTTTCTTGAGTTGTATAAGACATTATGTATACCATTCTTTTGAAGAATCTTGCAAATAAACCTAAATTACTGCCAATTTTGTTAAATTTTTTTATAAATATTTATCATTTTTATTAGATTTCACAACTTCTATTTTATTTTCTAGTTGACTTTTAACTCCAATCTTACAAATTTTGAAGGTTTAAAAAGATAAATATAACCAAGTCTTTAATAAAGATAATAAAAAATATATTTTTCTCCCACCTAATAGTTTACATATGTCAGTATATATCGCTTCAACTAATGTGGAGCTTTTTGTGACACTCGTATCAAAATATGAAAAATCAAGATTTGCTATGACACCATTCTATCTAATCTTTCTAGTCTTTCTTTAGATATCTCTACATTGATGCCATAACATAATAGATGAAATTTCATTTTGACGAGTTTCTTTAGTACTAATAGATGTATCTAAATTCAAAGTAAAAATATATTGAGAGGATGAAAAATCAAAGTGAATTTTGTATAAGCCATGAAATGAAGCTCTAGTTCCAAACAAAAAAGTTATTTTTATACATCTTAGGCTCCATTAGCAAACTTAAAACAATATCCTTCTAGATCAATAAGAGAAACAAAAACAAAGTTTCTAAAAAGAGAAAGGGATATAAGAGACTTCAATAGTAGCTTGTACTTTCTCCCCATAAAAATGGTCTTGTCATTCTCTCTTGGGATCCAGGTTGTAAGAAATCCCTATAGAGAATTAGATACATGAATCATGGCACAAGAATCAACCACCAAGTATTAAGAGGAACATCAATTGAATTGATTTCAAAACATATATATGGAACAAAATTACCTTTCTTTTCAAATTGGCTTTTACATTTCAAACAATCCTTTTTCATATGGTCTTTGCTTTGCAAAAGAAGTGCTTTAGCGAACCTTTATTTACATCTATGTACAACAAACCTTCTCCTTTTTCTTGACTTGGTAGTCAATTTGTATTATTTTTATCTTCTTGGGCTTCTTTTTTCCATTATGGCCTTATTATTACCAAGTGAACTGTGTGGACTAGTTGCAATCCTTCTATTTGTAACCTCTCTTCCTCTTGACTACACATAGTAATAGTTCATTTATGGTCCACTTTCCCTATTGTGTGTTATAACTAATCTTAAATGGACCAAATTGAAGAAGAAGCGAATTGAAAATTAATTGCACCAGAAAGAAATAAAAAAATGGTCATATCTATAGATTAAGTTGTTCAGCCAAGTTTGACATTTCTCTTATGTCTTTTCGAATATTAGTTATCTCATCATATTATTTAGTAGTCAAAGGACCCATGAGCATAACGTGCTAATGCCTTATTAGAAGATTTGAATCATTGTTCTATAGATTCCAAGAATTTTTTAGTTTTAGGAAAGTCCACCATAGACTTGCAAATATTCTTGGCAATCCTACTTTTCATGGTCATAAGGGTCAAAAGGTTGGATCATTCCCAATCATTATAGTTGGATTTCACTCAGAAGAACTTGTTTCAATTGGCTTTTCAGGTTCATTAATTGGAGACATAAATCTAAATTCAAACATCCTAATGTAATAAGTAATTACTCTTTCCAATCTCTAAGCCACTCAATTCTAGAATGTTAGACACGTGCCCTAAAGAGAACCTAGAGAAATAGCTTAAGCCATAGAACATGCCACAAATTAGTAAAACTATTATGTGACAATTCAAGAGCAATCTAGTACATTATCATATATATCCTTTAGGATAAAACATGATTTGCAATTGATTCACTCTAAAAGTGATGAACTTTATTCACTTTCTTCTTCTTTTATTTGAGATGTTGAATACTTTGGGCATGAAGTGACTCAAAAATGGCAACTATTATTCACTTATATAAACTTTTATTTAAAATATCAATACTTTGGGTATAAAGTAACTCAAATACTAGAATGCCACTAACAAAAATAATTACACTTGTGGACATACAAAATATTTTATAGTTACAACCTTTAGTATTTGTATAATAAACCTAACATGGCATATCTTTTGCTTCACTATGGTGAAAAACAAAACAACCAACAAGAACTAACTATATTACACAAAAAATGAAATTGTGGTCGTAATTCATAACCTTACTCTAATACCACATTTAAGAATATTTTAGATTTAGATCTTTGAATATGATTAAATTCATATACAAAGTGGGATAATTAAGCAAAACATTAAGCGGAAGATGTAAGAAGACCTTAATTATGAAACAAATATATAATTATATCTTGAGCCATGAAACTGAGCTTAATCTCTTTG